>OU026145.1:106047081-106657382 GCA_907269125.1 Eristalis pertinax | reverse complement strand
AAATTTGGACTTCGAGATTTGGTCTTCGAGATTTGGACTTCGAGACTTGGACATCGAGATTTGGACTTCGAGACTTGGACATCGAGACTTGGACTTCGAGACTTGGACTTCGAGAATTGGACTTCGAGACTTGAACATCGAGAATTGGACTTCGAGACTTGGACCTAGAGCCCTAGTCTTCGAGACATGGTCTTCGAGACTTGGACTTCGAGGTTTGGAAATCGGGAATTGGACTTCGAGACTTGGACTTCGAGACCTGGACTTCGAGACTTGAACTTCGAGATTTGGTCTTCGAGATATGGACTTCGAGACTTGAACCTAGAGACTTAGTCTTCGAGACTTGGTTTCGAGATTTGGTCTTCGAGACTTGGACTTCGAGACTTGGACTTCGAGACTTGGACATCGAGACTTGGACTTCGAGACTTGAACATCGAGAATTGGACTTCGAGACTTGGACCTAGAGACTTAGTCTTCGAGACTTGGTCTTCGAGACTTGGATTTCGAGACTTGGACTTCGAGATTTGGACTTCGAGATTTGGTCTTCGAGATTTGGACTTCGAGACTTGGACATCGAGACTTGGACTTCGAGACTTGGACCTAGAGACTTAGTCTTCCAGACTTGGTCTTCGAGACTTGGACTTCGAGACTTGGAAATCGGGAATTGGACTTCGAGATTTGGCCTTCGAGATTTGGACTTCGAGACTTGGACTTCGAGACTTGGACTTCGAGACTTGGACATCGAGACTTGGACCTCGAGACTTGGACTTCGAGATTTGGACTTCGAGATTTGGTCTTCGAGATTTGGACTTCGAGACTTGGACATCGAGATTTGGACTTCGAGACTTGGTTTCGAGACTTGGTCTTCGAGACTTTGACTTCGAGACTTGGACTTCGAGACTTGAACATCGAGAATTGGACTTCGAGACTTGGACATCGAGATTTGGACTTCGAGACTTGAACCTAGAGACTTAGTCTTCGAGACTTGGACTTCGAGAATTGGGCTTCGAAATTTGGACTTCGAGACTTGGACTTCGAGACTTGGACTTCGAGACTTGGACTTCGAGATTTTATCTTCGAGATTTGGACTTCGAGACTTGGTTTCGAGACTTTTTTTTAAATCTCCCTGTCTTTGCAATTTTCTGTTTTATGGATTTTTTTTTGTTTTGTATTTTTTGTTTTTGTTTTTTTTTGTAATTGGACTTCGAGACTTGGACTTCAAGACTTGGAATTCGAGACTTGGACTTAGTGACTTGGACATTGAGAATTTCACTTCAAGATTTGGACTTCGAGAATTGGACTTCGAGACTTGGACCTAGAGACTTAGTCTTCGAGGCTTGGTCTTCGAGACTTGGAAATCGGGAATTGGACTTCAAGATTTGGTCTTCGAGATTTGGGCTTCGAGACTTGGACTTCGAGACTTGGACCTAGAGACTTAGTCTTCCAGACTTGGTCTTCGAGACTTGGACTTCGAGACTTGGAAATCGGGAATTGGACTTCGAGATTTGGTCTTCGAGATTTGGACTTCGAGACTTGGACTTCGAGACTTGGACTTCGAGACTTGGACTTCGAGACTTGGACATCGAGACTTGGACCTCGAGACTTGGACTTCGAGGTTTGGTCTTCGAGATTTGGACTTCGAGACTTGGACATCGAGATTTGGACTTCGAGACTTGGTTTCGAGACTTGGTCTTCGAGACTTTGACTTCGAGACTTGGACATCGAGACTTGGACTTCGAGACTTGAACATCGAGAATTGGACTTCGAGACTTGGACCTAGAGACTTAGTCTTCGAGGCTTGGTCTTCGAGACTTGGAAATCGGGAATTGGACTTCGAGATTTGGTCTTCGAGATTTGGGCTTCGAGACTTGGACTTCGAGACTTGGACCTAGAGACTTAGTCTTCGAGGCTTGGTCTTCGAGACTTGGAAATCGGGAATTGGACTTCGAGATTTGGTCTTCGAGATTTGGGCTTCGAGACTTGGACTTCGAGACTTGGACCTAGAGACATAGTCTTCCAGACTTGGTCTTCGAGACTTGGAAATCGGGAATTGGACTTCGAGACTTGGAAATCGGTAATTTGACTTCGAGATTTGCTCTTCGAGATTTGGACTTCGAGACTTGGACTTCGAGACTTGGACTTCGAGACTTGGACATCGAGACTTGGACTTCGAGACTTGGACATCGAGATTTGGTCTTTGAGATTTGGACTTCGAGACTTGAACCTAGAGACTTAGTCTTCGAGACTTGGTTTCGAGACTTGGACTTCGAGACTTGGACATCGAGACATGGGCATCGAGACTTGGACTTCGAGACTTGGACTTCGAGATTTGGTCTTCGAGATTTGGACTTCGAGACTTGAACCTAGAGACTTAGTCTTCGAGACTTGGTTTCGAGATTTGGTCTTCGAGACTTGGTCTTCGAGACTTGGTTTCGAGATTTGGTCTTCGAGATTTGGACTTCGAGACTTGGACCTAGAGACTTAGTCTTCCAGACTTGGTCTTCGAGACTTGGACTTCGAGACTTGGAAATCGGGAATTGGACTTCGAGATTTGGTCTTCGAGATTTGGACTTCGAGACTTGGACTTCGAGACTTGGACTTCGAGACTTGGACATCGAGACTTGGACTTCGAGACTTGGACTTCGAGATTTAGACTTCGAGATTTGGTCTTCGAGATTTGGACTTCGAGACTTGGACATCGAGATTTGGACTTCGAGACTTGGTTTCGAGACTTGGTCTCCGAGACTTCGACTTCGAGACTTGGACATCGAGACTTGGACTTCGAGTCTTGAACATCGAGAATTGGACTTCGAGACTTGGACATCGAGATTTGGACTTCGAGACTTGAACCTAGAGACTTAGTCTTCGAGACTTGGACTTCGAGTATTGGGCTTCGAAATTTGGACTTCGAGACTTGGACTTCGAGACTTGAACATCGAGAATTGGACTTCGAGACTTGGACATCGAGATTTGGACTTCCAGACTTGAACCTAGAGACTTAGTCTTCGAGACTTGGACTTCGAGTATTGGGCTTCGAAATTTGGACTTCGAGACTTGGACTTCGAGACTTGGACTTCGAGACTTGGACTTCGAGACTTGGACTTCGAGACTTGGACTTCGAGACTTGGACATCGAGACTTGGACTTCGAGACTTGGACTTCGAGACGTGGAAATCGGGAATTGGACTTCTAGGATTGGGCTGCGAAATTTGGACTTCGAGATTTGGTCTTCGAGATTTGGACTTCGAGACTTGGACATCGAGATTTGGACTTCGAGACTTGGACTTCGAGAATTGGACTTCGAGACTTGAACATCGAGAATTGGACTTCGAGACTTGGACCTAGAGCCCTAGTCTTCGAGACTTGGTCTTCGAGACTTGGACTTCGAGGTTTGGAAATCGGGAATTGGACTTCGAGACTTGGACTTCGAGACTTGGACTTCGAGACTTGGACATCGAGACCTGGACTTCGAGACTTGAACTTCGAGATTTGGTCTTCGAGATTTGGACTTCGAGAATTGAACCTAGAGACTTAGTCTTCGAGACTTGGTTTCGAGATTTGGTCTTCGAGACTTGGACTTCGAGACTTGGACTTCAAGACTTGGACATCGAGACTTGGACTTCGAGACTTGAACATCGAGAATTGGACTTCGAGACTTGGACCTAGAGACTTAGTCTTCGAGACTTGGTCTTCGAGACTTGGATTTCGAGACTTGGTCTTCGAGATTTGGACTTCGAGACTAGGACATCGAGATTTGGACTTCGAGACTTGAACCTAGAGACTTAGTCTTCGAGACTTGGTCTTCGAGACTTGGATTTCGAGACTTGGACATCGGGACTTGGACTTCGAGACTTGGACATCGAGAATTGGAATTCGAGACTTTTACCTAGAGACTTAGTCTTCGAGACTTGGTCTTCGAGACTTGGGCTTCGAGGCTTGGAAATCGGGAATTGGACATCGAGACGTGGACTTCGAGACTTGGACTTCGAGATTTGGTCTTCGAGATTTGGACTTCGAGACGTGGACTTCGAGACTTGGACTTCGAAACTTTTTTTTAAATCTTCCTGTCTTTGCATTTTTCTGTTTTATGGATTTTTTTGTTTTGTATTTTTTGTTATGTTTTTTTTATAATTGGACTTCGAGACTTGGACTACGAGAATTGGACTTCGAGACTTGGATCTAGAGACTTAGTCTTCGAGACTTGGTCTTCGAGACTTGGATTTCGAGATTTGGTCTTCGAGATTTGGACTACGAGACTTGGACCTAGAAACTTAGTCTTCGAGACTTTATCTTCGAGACTTGGACTTCGAGGCTTGGAAATCGGGAATTGGACTTCGAGAATTGGGCTTCGAGATTTGGACTTCGAGACTTGTACTTCGAGATTTGGTCTTCGAGATTTGGACTTCGAGACTTGGACTTGGACTTCGAGATTTGGTCTTCGAGATTTGGACTTCGAGACGTTTACTTCGAGAATTGGAATTCGAGACTTGAACTTAGAGACTTGGATCTAGAGACTTAGTCTTCGAGACTTGGTCTTCGAGACTTGGATTTCGAGACTTGGAAATCGGGAATTGGACTTCGAGAATTGGGCTTCGAAAGTTGGACTTCGAGATTTGGACTTCGAGATTTGGACTTCGAGACTTGGACCTAGAGACTTAGTCTGCGAGACTTGGACTTCGAGACTTGGTCTTCGAGACTTGGTCTTCGAGACTTGGACTTCGAGACTTGGAAATCGGGAATTGGAAATCGGGAATTGGACTTCGACAATTGGTCTTCGAGACTTGGACTTCGAGACTTGGACTACAAGACTTAGACTTCGAGATTTGGTCTTCGAGACTTGGATTTCGAGACTTGGAATCCGAGATTTGGTCTTCGAGACTTGGACTTCGACACTTGGTCTTCGAGACTTGGACTTCGAGACTTGGAAATCGGGAATTGGACTTCGAGATTTGGTCTTCGAGATTTGGACTTCGAGACTTGGACTTCGAGACTTGGACTTCGAGACTTGGACTTCGAGATTTAGACTTCGAGATTTGGTCTTCGAGATTTGGACTTCGAGACTTGGACATCGAGATTTGGACTTCGAGACTTGGTTTCGAGACTTGGTCTCCGAGACTTCGACTTCGAGACTTGGACATCGAGGCTTGGACTTCGAGACTTGAACATCGAGAATTGGACTTCGAGACTTGGACATCGAGATTTGGACTTCGAGACTTGAACCTAGAGACTTAGTCTTCGAGACTTGGACTTCGAGTATTGGGCTTCGAAATTTGGATTTCGAGACTTGGACTTCGAGACTTGAACATCGAGAATTTTACTTCGAGACTTGGACATCGAGATTTGGACTTCCAGACTTGAACCTAGAGACTTAGTCTTCGAGACTTGGACTTCGAGTATTGGGCTTCGAAATTTGGACTTCGAGACTTGGACTTCGAGACTTGGACTTCGAGACTTGGACTTCGAGACTTGGACTTCGAGACTTGGACTTCGAGACTTGGACATCGAGACTTGGACTTCGAGACTTGGACTTCGAGACGTGGAAATCGGGAATTGGACTTCTAGGATTGGGCTGCGAAATTTGGACTTCGAGATTTGGTCTTCGAGATTTGGACTTCGAGACTTGGACATCGAGATTTGGACTTCGAGACTTGGACATCGAGACTTGGACTTCGAGACTTGGACTTCGAGAATTGGACTTCGAGACTTGAACATCGAGAATTGGACTTCGAGACTTGGACCTAGAGCCCTAGTCTTCGAGACTTGGTCTTCGAGACTTGGACTTCGAGGTTTGGAAATCGGGAATTGGACTTCGAGACTTGGACTTCGAGACTTGGACTTCGAGACTTGGACATCGAGACCTGGACTTCGAGACTTGAACTTCGAGATTTGGTCTTCGAGATTTGGACTTCGAGAATTGAACCTAGAGACTTAGTCTTCGAGACTTGGTTTCGAGATTTGGTCTTCGAGACTTGGACTTCGAGACTTGGACTTCAAGACTTGGACATCGAGACTTGGACTTCGAGACTTGAACATCGAGAATTGGACTTCGAGACTTGGACCTAGAGACTTAGTCTTCGAGACTTGGTCTTCGAGACTTGGATTTCGAGACTTGGTCTTCGAGATTTGGACTTCGAGACTAGGACATCGAGATTTGGACTTCGAGACTTGAACCTAGAGACTTAGTCTTCGAGACTTGGTCTTCGAGACTTGGATTTCGAGACTTGGACATCGGGACTTGGACTTCGAGACTTGGACATCGAGAATTGGAATTCGAGACTTTTACCTAGAGACTTAGTCTTCGAGACTTGGTCTTCGAGACTTGGGCTTCGAGGCTTGGAAATCGGGAATTGGACATCGAGAATTGGGCTTCGAGATTTGGACTTCGAGACTTGTACTTCGAGATTTGGTCTTCGAGATTTGGACTTCGAGACTTGGACTTGGACTTCGAGATTTGGTCTTCGAGATTTGGACTTCGAGACGTTTACTTCGAGAATTGGAATTCGAGACTTGGACTTAGAGACTTGGATCTAGAGACTTAGTCTTCGAGACTTGGTCTTCGAGACTTGGATTTCGAGACTTGGAAATCGGGAATTGGACTTCGAGAATTGGGCTTCGAAAGTTGGACTTCGAGATTTGGACTTCGAGATTTGGACTTCGAGACTTGGACCTAGAGACTTAGTCTGCGAGACTTGGACTTCGAGACTTGGTCTTCGAGACTTGGTCTTCGAGACTTGGACTTCGAGACTTGGAAATCGGGAATTGGAAATCGGGAATTGGACTTCGACAATTGGTCTTCGAGACTTGGACTTCGAGACTTGGACTACAAGACTTAGACTTCGAGATTTGGTCTTCGAGACTTGGATTTCGAGACTTGGAATCCGAGATTTGGTCTTCGAGACTTGGACTTCGACACTTGGTCTTCGAGACTTGGACTTCGAGACTTGGAAATCGGGAATTGGACTTCGAGATTTGGTCTTCGAGATTTGGACTTCGAGACTTGGACATCGAGATTTGGACTTCGAGACTTGGTTTCGAGACTTGGTCTCCGAGACTTCGACTTCGAGACTTGGACATCGAGACTTGGACTTCGAGACTTGAACATCGAGAATTGGACTTCGAGACTTGGACATCGAGATTTGGACTTCGAGACTTGAACCTAGAGACTTAGTCTTCGAGACTTGGACTTCGAGTATTGGGCTTCGAAATTTGGATTTCGAGACTTGGACTTCGAGACTTGAACATCGAGAATTTTACTTCGAGACTTGGACATCGAGATTTGGACTTCCAGACTTGAACCTAGAGACTTAGTCTTCGAGACTTGGACTTCGAGTATTGGGCTTCGAAATTTGGACTTCGAGACTTGGACTTCGAGACTTGGACTTCGAGACTTGGACTTCGAGACTTGGACTTCGAGACTTGGACTTCGAGACTTGGACATCGAGACTTGGACTTCGAGACTTGGACTTCGAGACGTGGAAATCGGGAATTGGACTTCTAGGATTGGGCTGCGAAATTTGGACTTCGAGATTTGGTCTTCGAGATTTGGACTTCGAGACTTGGACATCGAGATTTGGACTTCGAGACTTGGACATCGAGACTTGGACTTCGAGACTTGGACTTCGAGAATTGGACTTCGAGACTTGAACATCGAGAATTGGACTTCGAGACTTGGACCTAGAGCCCTAGTCTTCGAGACTTGGTCTTCGAGACTTGGACTTCGAGGTTTGGAAATCGGGAATTGGACTTCGAGACTTGGACTTCGAGACTTGGACTTCTAGGCTTGGTCTTCGAGACTTGGACTTCGAGACTTGGACTTCGAGACTTGGACTTCGAGACTTGGACATCGAGACCTGGACTTCGAGACTTGAACTTCGAGATTTGGTCTTCGAGATTTGGACTTCGAGACTTGAACCTAGAGACTTAGTCTTCGAGACTTGGTTTCGAGATTTGGTCTTCGAGACTTGGACTTCGAGACTTGGACTTCGAGACTTGGACATCGAGACTTGGACTTCGAGACTTGAACATCGAGAATTGGACTTCGAGACTTGGACCTAGAGACTTAGTCTTCGAGACTTGGTCTTCGAGACTTGGTCTTCGAGACTTGGATTTCGAGACTTGGTCTTCGAGATTTGGACTTCGAGACTAGGACATCGAGATTTGGACTTCGAGACTTGAACCTAGAGACTTAGTCTTCGAGACTTGGTCTTCGAGACTTGGATTTCGAGACTTGGACATCGGGACTTGGACTTCGAGACTTGGACATCGAGAATTGGAATTCGAGACTTTTACCTAGAGACTTAGTCTTCGAGACTTGGTCTTCGAGACTTGGGCTTCGAGGCTTGGAAATCGGCAATTGGACATCGAGACGTGGACTTCGAGACTTGGACTTCGAGATTTGGTCTTCGAGATTTGGACTTCGAGACGTGGACTTCGAGACTTGGACTTCGAAACTTTTTTTTAAATCTTCCTGTCTTTGCATTTTTCTGTTTTATGGATTTTTTTGTTTTGTATTTTTTGTTATGTTTTTTTTATAATTGGACTTCGAGACTTGGACTTCGAGACTTGGACTTGGACTTCGAGATTTGGTCTTCGAGATTTGGACTTCGAGACGTGGCTTCGAGACTTGGACTTCGAAACTTTTTTTTAAATCTTCCTGTCTTTGCATTTTTCTGTTTTATGGATTTTTTTGTTTTGTATTTTTTGTTATGTTTTTTTTATAATTGGACTTCGAGACTTGGACTTCGAGAATTGGAATTCGAGACTTGGACTTAGAGACTTGGATCTAGACACTTAGTCTTCGAGACTTGGTCTTCGAGACTTGGATTTCGAGACTTGGAAATCGGGAATTGGACTTCGAGAATTGGGCTTCGAAAGTTGGACTTCGAGATTTGGACTTCGAGATTTGGACTTCGAGACTTGGACCTAGAGACTTAGTCTGCGAGACTTGGTCTTCGAGACTTGGGCTTCGAGGCTTGGAAATCGGCAATTGGACATCGAGACGTGGACTTCGAGACTTGGTCTTCGAGACTTGGTCTTCGAGACTTGGACTTCGAGACTTGGAAATCGGGAATTGGAAATCGGGAATTGGACTTCGACAATTGGTCTTCGAGACTTGGACTTCGAGACTTGGACTACAAGACTTAGACTTCGAGATTTGGTCTTCGAGACTTGGATTTCGAGACTTGGAATCCGAGATTTGGTCTTCGAGACTTGGACTTCGACACTTGGTCTTCGAGACGATATTTGGACTTCGAGACTTGAACCTAGAGACTTAGTCTTCGAGACTTGGTCTTCGAGACTTGGTCTTCGAGACTTGGACTTCGAGGCTTGGACTTCGAGATTTGGTCTTCTAGACTTGGAATTCGAGACTTGGTCTTCGAGACTTGGACTTCGAGACTTGGAAATCGGGAATTGGACTTCGAGAATTGGGCTGCGATATTTGGACTTCGAGATTTGGACTTCGAAACTTGGACCTAGAGACTTAGTCTTCGAGACTTGGTTTCGAGATTTGGTCTTCGAGACTTGGAGTTCGAGACTTGAACATCGAGACTTGGACTTCGAGACTTGAACATCGAGAATTGGACTTCGAGACTTGGACCTAGAGACTTAGTCTTCGAGACTTGGTTTCGAGATTTGGTCTTCGAGACTTGGAAATCGGGAATTGGACTTCGAGATTTGGTCTTCGAGATTTGGACTTCGAGACTTGGACATCGAGATTTGGACTTCGAGACTTGAACCTAGAGACTTAGTCTTCGAGACTTGGAAATCGGGAATTGGACTTCGAGATTTGGTCTTCGAGACTTGAACATCGAGAATTGGACTTCGAGACTTGGACCTAGAGACTTAGTCTTCGAGACTTGGTCTTCGAGACTTGGACTTCGAGACTTGGAAATCGGGAATTGGACTTCGAGACTTGGAAATCGGGAATTTGACTTCGAGATTTGCTCTTCGAGATTTGGAATTCGAGACTTGGACTTCGAGACTTGGACTTCGAGACTTGGACATCGAGACTTGGACTTCGAGACTTGGACTTCGAGATTTTGTCTTCGAGATTTGGACTTCGAGACTTGAACCTAGAGACTTAGTCTTCGAGACTTGGTTTCGAGATTTGGTCTTCGAGACTTAGTCTTCGAGACTTGGTTTCGAGACTTGGACTTCGAGACTTGGAAATCGGGAATTGGAAATCGGGAATTGGACTTCGACAATTGGTCTTCGAGACTTGGACTTCGAGACTTGGACTACAAGACTTAGACTTCGAGATTTGGTCTTCGAGACTTGGACTTCGAGACTTGGACCTAGAGACTTAGTCTGCGAGACTTGGACTTCGAGACTTGGTCTTCGAGACTTGGTCTTCGAGACTTGGACTTCGAGACTTGGAAATCGGGAATTGGAAATCGGGAATTGGACTTCGACAATTGGTCTTCGAGACTTGGACTTCGAGACTTGGACTACAAGACTTAGACTTCGAGATTTGGTCTTCGAGACTTGGACTTCGAGACTTGGACCTAGAGACTTAGTCTGCGAGACTTGGACTTCGAGACTTGGTCTTCGAGACTTGGTCTTCGAGACTTGGACATCGAGACCTGGACTTCGAGACTTGAACTTCGAGATTTGGTCTTCGAGATTTGGACTTCGAGACTTGAACCTAGAGACTTAGTCTTCGAGACTTGGTTTCGAGATTTGGTCTTCGAGACTTGGACTTCGAGACTTGGACATCGAGACTTGGACTTCGAGACTTGAACATCGAGAATTGGACTTCGAGACTTGGATCTAGAGACTTAGTCTTCGAGACTTGGTCTTCGAGACTTGGATTTCGAGACTTGGAAATCGGGAATTGGACTTCGAGAATTGGGCTTCGAAAGTTGGACTTCGAGATTTGGACTTCGAGATTTGGACTTCGAGACTTGGACCTAGAGACTTAGTCTGCGAGACTTGGACTTCGAGACTTGGTCTTCGAGACTTGGTCTTCGAGACTTGGACTTCGAGACTTGGAAATCGGGAATTGGAAATCGGGAATTGGACTTCGACAATTGGTCTTCGAGACTTGGACTTCGAGACTTGGACTACAAGACTTAGACTTCGAGATTTGGTCTTCGAGACTTGGATTTCGAGACTTGGAATCCGAGATTTGGTCTTCGAGACTTGGACTTCGACACTTGGTCTTCGAGACGATATTTGGACTTCGAGACTTGAACCTAGAGACTTAGTCTTCGAGACTTGGTCTTCGAGACTTGGTCTTCGAGACTTGGACTTCGAGGCTTGGACTTCGAGATTTGGTCTTCTAGACTTGGAATTCGAGACTTGGTCTTCGAGACTTGGACTTCGAGACTTGGAAATCGGGAATTGGACTTCGAGAATTGGGCTGCGATATTTGGACTTCGAGATTTGGACTTCGAAACTTGGACCTAGAGACTTAGTCTTCGAGACTTGGTTTCGAGATTTGGTCTTCGAGACTTGGAGTTCGAGACTTGAACATCGAGACTTGGACTTCGAGACTTGAACATCGAGAATTGGACTTCGAGACTTGGACCTAGAGACTTAGTCTTCGAGACTTGGTTTCGAGATTTGGTCTTCGAGACTTGGAAATCGGGAATTGGACTTCGAGATTTGGTCTTCGAGATTTGGACTTCGAGACTTGGACATCGAGATTTGGACTTCGAGACTTGAACCTAGAGACTTAGTCTTCGAGACTTGGAAATCGGGAATTGGACTTCGAGATTTGGTCTTCGAGACTTGAACATCGAGAATTGGACATCGAGACTTGGACCTAGGGACTTAGTCTTCGAGACTTGGTCTTCGAGACTTGGACTTCGAGACTTGGAAATCGGGAATTGGACTTCGAGACTTGGAAATCGGGAATTTGACTTCGAGATTTGCTCTTCGAGATTTGGAATTCGAGACTTGGACTTCGAGACTTGGACTTCGAGACTTGGACATCGAGACTTGGACTTCGAGACTTGGACTTCGAGATTTTGTCTTCGAGATTTGGACTTCGAGACTTGAACCTAGAGACTTAGTCTTCGAGACTTGGTTTCGAGATTTGGTCTTCGAGACTTGGACTTCGAGACTTGGACATCGAGACTTGGACTTCGAGACTTGAACATCGAGAATTGGACTTCGAGACTTGGACCTAGAGACTTAGTCTTCGAGACTTGGTCTTCGAGACTTGGACTTCGAGACTTGGAAATCGGGAATTGGACTTCGAGACTTGGAAATCGGGAATTTGATTTCGAGATTTGCTCTTCGAGATTTGGACTTCGAGACTTGGACTTCGAGACTTGGACTTCGAGACTTGGACATCGAGACTTGGACTTCGAGACTTGGACTTCGAGATTTGGTCTTCGAGATTTGGACTTCGAGACTTGAACCTAGAGACTTAGTCTTCGAGACTTGGTTTCGAGATTTGGTCTTCGAGACTTAGTCTTCGAGACTTGGTTTCGAGATTTGGTCTTCGAGACTTGGACTTCGAGACTTGGACTTCGAGATTTGGTCTTCGAGATTTGGACTTCGAGACTTGGACCTAGAGACTTAGTCTTCCAGACTTGGACTTCGAGACTTGGACTTCGAGACTTGGCAATCGGGAATTGGACTTCGAGATTTGGTCTTCGAGATTTGGACTTCGAGACTTGGACTTCGAGACTTGGACCTAGAGACTTAGTCTTCCAGGCTTGGCCTTCGAGACTTGGACTTCGAGACTTTTAAATCGGGAATTGGACTTCGAGATTTGGTCTTCGAGATTTGGACTTCGAGACCTGGACTTCGAGACTTGGACTTCGAGACTTGGACATCGAGACTTGGACTTCGAGACTTGGACTTCGAGATTTGGACTTCGAGATTTGGTCTTCGAGATTTGGACTTCGAGACTTGGACATCGATACTTGGATTTCGAGACGTGGAAATCGGGAATTGGACTTCTAGGATTGGGCTGCGAAATTTGGACTTCGAGATTTGGTCTTCGAAATTTGGACTTCGAGGCTTGGATTTCGAGACTTTTTTTTAAATCTCCCTGTCTTTGCATTTTTCTGTTTTATGGATTTTTTTTTGTTTTGTTTTTTTTTATAATTGGACTTCGAGACTTGGACTTCGAGACTTGGAATTCGAGACTTGGACTTAGAGACTTGGACATTAAGAAATTCACTTCAAGATTTGGACTCCGAGAATGAGACTTCGAGACTTGGACCTAGAGACTTAGTCTTCGAGGCTTGGTCTTCGAGACTTGAAAATCGGGAATTGGACTTCGAGATTTGGTCTTCGAGATTTGGGCTTCGAGACTTGGACTTCGAGACCTGGACTTCGAGACGTGGAAATCGGGAATTGGACTTCTAGGATTGGGCTGCGAAATTTGGACTTCGAGATTTGGTCTTCGAGATTTGGACTTCGAGACTTGGACATCGATACTTGGATTTCGAGACGTGGAAATCGGGAATTGGACTTCTAGGATTGGGCTGCGAAATTTGGACTTCGAGATTTGGTCTTCGAAATTTGGACTTCGAGGCTTGGATTTCGAGACTTTTTTTTAAATCTCCCTGTCTTTGCATTTTTCTGTTTTATGGATTTTTTTTTGTTTTGTATTTTTTGTTTTGTTTTTTTTTATAATTGGACTTCGAGACTTGGACTTCGAGACTTGGAATTCGAGACTTGGACTTAGAGACTTGGACATTGAGAATTTCACTTCGAGACTTGGACTTCGAGACTTGGACTTCGAGATTTGGTCTTCGAGATTTGGACTTCGAGACTTGGACCTAGAGACTTAGTCTTCCAGACTTGGACTTCGAGACTTGGACTTCGAGACTTGGAAATCGGGAATTGGACTTCGAGATTTGGTCTTCGAGATTTGGACTTCGAGACTTGGTCTTCGAGACTTGGATTTCGAGACTTGGACATCGGGACTTGGACTTCGAGACTTGGACATCGAGAATTGGAATTCGAGACTTTTACCTAGAGACTTAGTCTTCGAGACTTGGTCTTCGAGACTTGGGCTTCGAGGCTTGGAAATCGGGAATTGGACATCGAGACGTGGACTTCGAGACTTGGACTTCGAGACTTGGACTTCGAAACTTTTTTTTAAATCTTCCTGTCTTTGCATTTTTCTGTTTTATGGATTTTTTTGTTTTGTATTTTTTGTTATGTTTTTTTTATAATTGGACTTCGAGACTTGGACTTCGAGACTTGGACTTGGACTTCGAGATTTGGTCTTCGAGATTTGGACTTCGAGACGTGGACTTCGAGACTTGGACTTCGAAACTTTTTTTTAAATCTTCCTGTCTTTGCATTTTTCTGTTTTATGGATTTTTTTGTTTTGTATTTTTTGTTATGTTTTTTTTATAATTGGACTTCGAGACTTGGACTTCGAGAATTGGAATTCGAGACTTGGACTTAGAGACTTGGATCTAGAGACTTAGTCTTCGAGACTTGGTCTTCGAGACTTGGATTTCGAGACTTGGAAATCGGGAATTGGACTTCGAGAATTGGGCTTCGAAAGTTGGACTTCGAGATTTGGACTTCGAGACTTGGACCTAGAGACTTAGTCTGCGAGACTTGGACTTCGAGACTTGGTCTTCGAGACTTGGTCTTCGAGACTTGGACTTCGAGACTTGGAAATCGGGAATTGGAAATCGGGAATTGGACTTCGACAATTGGTCTTCGAGACTTGGACTTCGAGACTTGGACTACAAGACTTAGACTTCGAGATTTGGTCTTCGAGACTTGGATTTCGAGACTTGGAATCCGAGATTTGGTCTTCGAGACTTGGACTTCGACACTTGGTCTTCGAGACGATATTTGGACTTCGAGACTTGAACCTAGAGACTTAGTCTTCGAGACTTGGTCTTCGAGACTTGGTCTTCGAGACTTGGACTTCGAGGCTTGGACTTCGAGATTTGGTCTTCTAGACTTGGAATTCGAGACTTGGTCTTCGAGACTTGGACTTCGAGACTTGGAAATCGGGAATTGGACTTCGAGAATTGGGCTGCGATATTTGGACTTCGAGATTTGGACTTCGAAACTTGGACCTAGAGACTTAGTCTTCGAGACTTGGTTTCGAGATTTGGTCTTCGAGACTTTTAGTTCGAGACTTGAACATCGAGACTTGGACTTCGAGACTTGAACATCGAGAATTGGACTTCGAGACTTGGACCTAGAGACTTAGTCTTCGAGACTTGGTTTCGAGATTTGGTCTTCGAGACTTGGAAATCGGGAATTGGACTTCGAGATTTGGTCTTCGAGATTTGGACTTCGAGACTTGGACATCGAGATTTGGACTTCGAGACTTGAACCTAGAGACTTAGTCTTCGAGACTTGGAAATCGGGAATTGGACTTCGAGATTTGGTCTTCGAGACTTTTAGTTCGAGACTTGAACATCGAGACTTGGACTTCGAGACTTGAACATCGAGAATTGGACTTCGAGACTTGGACCTAGAGACTTAGTCTTCGAGACTTGGTCTTCGAGACTTGGACTTCGAGACTTGGAAATCGGGAATTGGACTTCGAGACTTGGAAATCGGGAATTTGACTTCGAGATTTGCTCTTCGAGATTTGGAATTCGAGACTTGGACTTCGAGACTTGGACTTCGAGACTTGGACATCGAGACTTGGACTTCGAGACTTGGACTTCGAGATTTTGTCTTCGAGATTTGGACTTCGAGACTTGAACCTAGAGACTTAGTCTTCGAGACTTGGTTTCGAGATTTTGTCTTCGAGACTTGGACTTCGAGACTTGGACATCGAGACTTGGACTTCGAGACTTGAACATCGAGAATTGGACTTCGAGACTTGGACCTAGAGACTTAGTCTTCGAGACTTGGTCTTCGAGACTTGGACTTCGAGACTTGGAAATCGGGAATTGGACTTCGAGACTTGGAAATCGGGAATTTGATTTCGAGATTTGCTCTTCGAGATTTGGACTTCGAGACTTGGACTTCGAGACTTGGACTTCGAGACTTGGACATCGAGACTTGGACTTCGAGACTTGGACTTCGAGATTTGGTCTTCGAGATTTGGACTTCGAGACTTGAACCTAGAGACTTAGTCTTCGAGACTTGGTTTCGAGATTTGGTCTTCGAGACTTAGTCTTCGAGACTTGGTTTCGAGACTTGGACTTCGAGACTTGGAAATCGGGAATTGGAAATCGGGAATTGGACTTCGACAATTGGTCTTCGAGACTTGGACTTCGAGACTTGGACTACAAGACTTAGACTTCGAGATTTGGTCTTCGAGACTTGGACTTCGAGACTTGGACCTAGAGACTTAGTCTGCTAGACTTGGACTTCGAGACTTGGTCTTCGAGACTTGGTCTTCGAGACTTGGACTTCGAGACTTGGAAATCGGGAATTGGAAATCGGGAATTGGACTTCGACAATTGGTCTTCGAGACTTGGACTTCGAGACTTGGAAATCGGGAATTGGACTTCGAGACTTGGAAATCGGGAATTTGATTTCGAGATTTGCTCTTCGAGATTTGGACTTCGAGACTTGGACTTCGAGACTTGGACTTCGAGACTTGGACATCGAGACTTGGACTTCGAGACTTGGACTTCGAGATTTGGTCTTCGAGATTTGGACTTCGAGACTTGAACCTAGAGACTTAGTCTTCGAGACTTGGTTTCGAGATTTGGTCTTCGAGACTTAGTCTTCGAGACTTGGTTTCGAGACTTGGACTTCGAGACTTGGAAATCGGGAATTGGAAATCGGGAATTGGACTTCGACAATTGGTCTTCGAGACTTGGACTTCGAGACTTGGACTACAAGACTTAGACTTCGAGATTTGGTCTTCGAGACTTGGACTTCGAGACTTGGACCTAGAGACTTAGTCTGCGAGACTTGGACTTCGAGACTTGGTCTTCGAAACTTGGTCTTCGAGACTTGGACATCGAGACCTGGACTTCGAGACTTGAACTTCGAGATTTGGTCTTCGAGATTTGGACTTCGAGACTTGAACCTAGAGACTTAGTCTTCGAGACTTGGTTTCGAGATTTGGTCTTCGAGACTTGGACTTCGAGACTTGGACATCGAGACTTGGACTTCGAGACTTGAACATCGAGAATTGGACTTCGAGACTTGGATCTAGAGACTTAGTCTTCGAGACTTGGTCTTCGAGACTTGGATTTCGAGACTTGGAAATCGGGAATTGGACTTCGAGAATTGGGCTTCGAAAGTTGGACTTCGAGATTTGGACTTCGAGATTTGGACTTCGAGACTTGGACCTAGAGACTTAGTCTGCGAGACTTGGACTTCGAGACTTGGTCTTCGAGACTTGGTCTTCGAGACTTGGACTTCGAGACTTGGAAATCGGGAATTGGAAATCGGGAATTGGACTTCGACAATTGGTCTTCGAGACTTGGACTTCGAGACTTGGACTACAAGACTTAGACTTCGAGATTTGGTCTTCGAGACTTGGATTTCGAGACTTGGAATCCGAGATTTGGTCTTCGAGACTTGGACTTCGACACTTGGTCTTCGAGACGATATTTGGACTTCGAGACTTGAACCTAGAGACTTAGTCTTCGAGACTTGGTCTTCGAGACTTGGTCTTCGAGACTTGGACTTCGAGGCTTGGACTTCGAGATTTGGTCTTCTAGACTTGGAATTCGAGACTTGGTCTTCGAGACTTGGACTTCGAGACTTGGAAATCGGGAATTGGACTTCGAGAATTGGGCTGCGATATTTGGACTTCGAGATTTGGACTTCGAAACTTGGACCTAGAGACTTAGTCTTCGAGACTTGGTTTCGAGATTTGGTCTTCGAGACTTGGAGTTCGAGACTTGGACATCGAGACTTGGACTTCGAGACTTGGACATCGAGATTTGGACTTCGAGACTTGAACCTAGAGACTTAGTCTTCGAGACTTGGACTTCGAGAATTGGACTTCGAGATTTGGTCTTCGAGACTTGAACATCGAGAATTGGACTTCGAGACTTGGACCTAGAGACTTAGTCTTCGAGACTTGGTCTTCGAGACTTGGACTTCGAGACTTGGAAATCGGGAATTGGACTTCGAGACTTGGAAATCGGGAATTTGACTTCGAGATTTGCTCTTCGAGATTTGGAATTCGAGACTTGGACTTCGAGACTTGGACTTCGAGACTTGGACATCGAGACTTGGACTTCGAGACTTGGACTTCGAGATTTTGTCTTCGAGATTTGGACTTCGAGACTTGAACCTAGAGACTTAGTCTTCGAGACTTGGTTTCGAGATTTGGTCTTCGAGACTTGGACTTCGAGACTTGGACATCGAGACTTGGACTTCGAGACTTGAACATCGAGAATTGGACTTCGAGACTTGGACCTAGAGACTTAGTCTTCGAGACTTGGTCTTCGAGACTTGGACTTCGAGACTTGGAAATCGGGAATTGGACTTCGAGACTTGGAAATCGGGAATTTGACTTCGAGATTTGCTCTTCGAGATTTGGAATTCGAGACTTGGACTTCGAGACTTGGACTTCGAGACTTGGACATCGAGACTTGGACTTCGAGACTTGGACTTCGAGATTTTGTCTTCGAGATTTGGACTTCGAGACTTGAACCTAGAGACTTAGTCTTCGAGACTTGGTTTCGAGATTTTGTCTTCGAGACTTGGACTTCGAGACTTGGACATCGAGACTTGGACTTCGAGACTTGAACATCGAGAATTGGACTTCGAGACTTGGACCTAGAGACTTAGTCTTCGAGACTTGGTCTTCGAGACTTGGACTTCGAGACTTGGAAATCGGGAATTGGACTTCGAGACTTGGAAATCGGGAATTTGATTTCGAGATTTGCTCTTCGAGATTTGGACTTCGAGACTTGGACTTCGAGACTTGGACTTCGAGACTTGGACATCGAGACTTGGACTTCGAGACTTGGACTTCGAGATTTGGTCTTCGAGATTTGGACTTCGAGACTTGAACCTAGAGACTTAGTCTTAGAGATTTGGTCTTCGAGACTTAGTCTTCGAGACTTGGTTTCGAGACTTGGACTTCGAGACTTGGAAATCGGGAATTGGAAATCGGGAATTGGACTTCGACAATTGGTCTTCGAGACTTGGACTTCGAGACTTGGACTACAAGACTTAGACTTCGAGATTTGGTCTTCGAGACTTGGACTTCGAGACTTGGTCTTCGAGACTTGGACTTCGAGACTTGGAAATCGGGAATTGGAAATCGGGAATTGGACTTCGACAATTGGTCTTCGAGACTTGGACTTCGAGACTTGGAAATCGGGAATTGGACTTCGAGACTTGGAAATCGGGAATTGGATTTCGAGATTTGCTCTTCGAGATTTGGACTTCGAGACTTGGACTTCGAGACTTGGACTTCGAGACTTGGACATCGAGACTTGGACTTCGAGACTTGGACTTCGAGATTTGGTCTTCGAGATTTGGACTTCGAGACTTGAACCTAGAGACTTAGTCTTCGAGACTTGGTTTCGAGATTTGGTCTTCGAGACTTAGTCTTCGAGACTTGGTTTCGAGACTTGGACTTCGAGACTTGGAAATCGGGAATTGGAAATCGGGAATTGGACTTCGACAATTGGTCTTCGAGACTTGGACTTCGAGACTTGGACTACAAGACTTAGACTTCGAGATTTGGTCTTCGAGACTTGGACTTCGAGACTTGGACCTAGAGACTTAGTCTGCGAGACTTGGACTTCGAGACTTGGTCTTCGAAACTTGGTCTTCGAGACTTGGACATCGAGACCTGGACTTCGAGACTTGAACTTCGAGATTTGGTCTTCGAGATTTGGACTTCGAGACTTGAACCTAGAGACTTAGTCTTCGAGACTTGGTTTCGAGATTTGGTCTTCGAGACTTGGACTTCGAGACTTGGACATCGAGACTTGGACTTCGAGACTTGAACATCGAGAATTGGACTTCGAGACTTGGATCTAGAGACTTAGTCTTCGAGACTTGGTCTTCGAGACTTGGATTTCGAGACTTGGAAATCGGGAATTGGACTTCGAGAATTGGGCTTCGAAAGTTGGACTTCGAGATTTGGACTTCGAGATTTGGACTTCGAGACTTGGACCTAGAGACTTAGTCTGCGAGACTTGGACTTCGAGACTTGGTCTTCGAGACTTGGTCTTCGAGACTTGGACTTCGAGACTTGGAAATCGGGAATTGGAAATCGGGAATTGGACTTCGACAATTGGTCTTCGAGACTTGGACTTCGAGACTTGGACTACAAGACTTAGACTTCGAGATTTGGTCTTCGAGACTTGGATTTCGAGACTTGGAATCCGAGATTTGGTCTTCGAGACTTGGACTTCGACACTTGGTCTTCGAGACGATATTTGGACTTCGAGACTTGAACCTAGAGACTTAGTCTTCGAGACTTGGTCTTCGAGACTTGGTCTTCGAGACTTGGACTTCGAGGCTTGGACTTCGAGATTTGGTCTTCTAGACTTGGAATTCGAGACTTGGTCTTCGAGACTTGGACTTCGAGACTTGGAAATCGGGAATTGGACTTCGAGAATTGGGCTGCGATATTTGGACTTCGAGATTTGGACTTCGAAACTTGGACCTAGAGACTTAGTCTTCGAGACTTGGTTTCGAGATTTGGTCTTCGAGACTTGGAGTTCGAGACTTGAACATCGAGACTTGGACTTCGAGACTTGGACATCGAGATTTGGACTTCGAGACTTGAACCTAGAGACTTAGTCTTCGAGACTTGGAAATCGGGAATTGGACTTCGAGATTTGGTCTTCGAGACTTGAACATCGAGAATTGGACTTCGAGACTTGGACCTAGAGACTTAGTCTTCGAGACTTGGTCTTCGAGACTTGGACTTCGAGACTTGGAAATCGGGAATTGGACTTCGAGACTTGAACTTCGAGATTTGGTCTTCGAGATTTGGACTTCGAGACTTGAACCTAGAGACTTAGTCTTCGAGACTTGGTTTCGAGATTTGGTCTTCGAGACTTGGACTTCGAGACTTGGACATCGAGACTTGGACTTCGAGACTTGAACATCGAGAATTGGACTTCGAGACTTGGATCTAGAGACTTAGTCTTCGAGACTTGGTCTTCGAGACTTGGATTTCGAGACTTGGAAATCGGGAATTGGACTTCGAGAATTGGGCTTCGAAAGTTGGACTTCGAGATTTGGACTTCGAGATTTGGACTTCGAGACTTGGACCTAGAGACTTAGTCTGCGAGACTTGGACTTCGAGACTTGGTCTTCGAGACTTGGTCTTCGAGACTTGGACTTCGAGACTTGGAAATCGGGAATTGGAAATCGGGAATTGGACTTCGACAATTGGTCTTCGAGACTTGGACTTCGAGACTTGGACTACAAGACTTAGACTTCGAGATTTGGTCTTCGAGACTTGGATTTCGAGACTTGGAATCCGAGATTTGGTCTTCGAGACTTGGACTTCGACACTTGGTCTTCGAGACGATATTTGGACTTCGAGACTTGAACCTAGAGACTTAGTCTTCGAGACTTGGTCTTCGAGACTTGGTCTTCGAGACTTGGACTTCGAGGCTTGGACTTCGAGATTTGGTCTTCTAGACTTGGAATTCGAGACTTGGTCTTCGAGACTTGGACTTCGAGACTTGGAAATCGGGAATTGGACTTCGAGAATTGGGCTGCGATATTTGGACTTCGAGATTTGGACTTCGAAACTTGGACCTAGAGACTTAGTCTTCGAGACTTGGTTTCGAGATTTGGTCTTCGAGACTTGGAGTTCGAGACTTGAACATCGAGACTTGGACTTCGAGACTTGGACATCGAGATTTGGACTTCGAGACTTGAACCTAGAGACTTAGTCTTCGAGACTTGGAAATCGGGAATTGGACTTCGAGATTTGGTCTTCGAGACTTGAACATCGAGAATTGGACTTCGAGACTTGGACCTAGAGACTTAGTCTTCGAGACTTGGTCTTCGAGACTTGGACTTCGAGACTTGGAAATCGGGAATTGGACTTCGAGACTTGGAAATCGGGAATTTGACTTCGAGATTTGCTCTTCGAGATTTGGAATTCGAGACTTGGACTTCGAGACTTGGACTTCGAGACTTGGACATCGAGACTTGGACTTCGAGACTTGGACTTCGAGATTTTGTCTTCGAGATTTGGACTTCGAGACTTGAACCTAGAGACTTAGTCTTCGAGACTTGGTTTCGAGATTTGGTCTTCGAGACTTGGACTTCGAGACTTGGACATCGAGACTTGGACTTCGAGACTTGAACATCGAGAATTGGACTTCGAGACTTGGACCTAGAGACTTAGTCTTCGAGACTTGGTCTTCGAGACTTGGACTTCGAGACTTGGAAATCGGGAATTGGACTTCGAGACTTGGAAATCGGGAATTTGACTTCGAGATTTGCTCTTCGAGATTTGGAATTCGAGACTTGGACTTCGAGACTTGGACTTCGAGACTTGGACATCGAGACTTGGACTTCGAGACTTGGACTTCGAGATTTTGTCTTCGAGATTTGGACTTCGAGACTTGAACCTAGAGACTTAGTCTTCGAGACTTGGTTTCGAGATTTTGTCTTCGAGACTTGGACTTCGAGACTTGGACATCGAGACTTGGACTTCGAGACTTGAACATCGAGAATTGGACTTCGAGACTTGGACCTAGAGACTTAGTCTTCGAGACTTGGTCTTCGAGACTTGGACTTCGAGACTTGGAAATCGGGAATTGGACTTCGAGACTTGGAAATCGGGAATTTGATTTCGAGATTTGCTCTTCGAGATTTGGACTTCGAGACTTGGACTTCGAGACTTGGACTTCGAGACTTGGACATCGAGACTTGGACTTCGAGACTTGGACTTCGAGATTTGGTCTTCGAGATTTGGACTTCGAGACTTGAACCTAGAGACTTAGTCTTAGAGATTTGGTCTTCGAGACTTAGTCTTCGAGACTTGGTTTCGAGACTTGGACTTCGAGACTTGGAAATCGGGAATTGGAAATCGGGAATTGGACTTCGACAATTGGTCTTCGAGACTTGGACTTCGAGACTTGGACTACAAGACTTAGACTTCGAGATTTGGTCTTCGAGACTTGGACTTCGAGACTTGGACCTAGAGACTTAGTCTGCTAGACTTGGACTTCGAGACTTGGTCTTCGAGACTTGGTCTTCGAGACTTGGACTTCGAGACTTGGAAATCGGGAATTGGAAATCGGGAATTGGACTTCGACAATTGGTCTTCGAGACTTGGACTTCGAGACTTGGAAATCGGGAATTGGACTTCGAGACTTGGAAATCGGGAATTGGACTTCGAGATTTGGTCTTCGAGACTTGGACTTCGAGACTTGGACTTCGAGACTTGGACTTCGAGACTTGGACATCGAGACTTGGACTTCGAGACTTGGACTTCGAGATTTGGTCTTCGAGATTTGGACTTCGAGACTTGAACCTAGAGACTTAGTCTTCGAGACTTGGTTTCGAGATTTGGTCTTCGAGACTTAGTCTTCGAGACTTGGTTTCGAGACTTGGACTTCGAGACTTGGAAATCGGGAATTGGAAATCGGGAATTGGACTTCGACAATTGGTCTTCGAGACTTGGACTTCGAGACTTGGACTACAAGACTTAGACTTCGAGATTTGGTCTTCGAGACTTGGACTTCGAGACTTGGACCTAGAGACTTAGTCTGCGAGACTTGGACTTCGAGACTTGGTCTTCGAAACTTGGTCTTCGAGACTTGGACATCGAGACCTGGACTTCGAGACTTGAACTTCGAGATTTGGTCTTCGAGATTTGGACTTCGAGACTTGAACCTAGAGACTTAGTCTTCGAGACTTGGTTTCGAGATTTGGTCTTCGAGACTTGGACTTCGAGACTTGGACATCGAGACTTGGACTTCGAGACTTGAACATCGAGAATTGGACTTCGAGACTTGGATCTAGAGACTTAGTCTTCGAGACTTGGTCTTCGAGACTTGGATTTCGAGACTTGGAAATCGGGAATTGGACTTCGAGAATTGGGCTTCGAAAGTTGGACTTCGAGATTTGGACTTCGAGATTTGGACTTCGAGACTTGGACCTAGAGACTTAGTCTGCGAGACTTGGACTTCGAGACTTGGTCTTCGAGACTTGGTCTTCGAGACTTGGACTTCGAGACTTGGTCTTCGAGACTTGGTCTTCGAGACTTGGACTTCGAGACTTGGAAATCGGGAATTGGAAATCGGGAATTGGACTTCGACAATTGGTCTTCGAGACTTGGACTTCGAGACTTGGACTACAAGACTTAGACTTCGAGATTTGGTCTTCGAGACTTGGATTTCGAGACTTGGAATCCGAGATTTGGTCTTCGAGACTTGGACTTCGACACTTGGTCTTCGAGACGATATTTGGACTTCGAGACTTGAACCTAGAGACTTAGTCTTCGAGACTTGGTCTTCGAGACTTGGTCTTCGAGACTTGGACTTCGAGGCTTGGACTTCGAGATTTGGTCTTCTAGACTTGGAATTCGAGACTTGGTCTTCGAGACTTGGACTTCGAGACTTGGAAATCGGGAATTGGACTTCGAGAATTGGGCTGCGATATTTGGACTTCGAGATTTGGACTTCGAAACTTGGACCTAGAGACTTAGTCTTCGAGACTTGGTTTCGAGATTTGGTCTTCGAGACTTGGAGTTCGAGACTTGAACATCGAGACTTGGACTTCGAGACTTGGACATCGAGATTTGGACTTCGAGACTTGAACCTAGAGACTTAGTCTTCGAGACTTGGAAATCGGGAATTGGACTTCGAGATTTGGTCTTCGAGACTTGAACATCGAGAATTGGACTTCGAGACTTGGACCTAGAGACTTAGTCTTCGAGACTTGGTCTTCGAGACTTGGACTTCGAGACTTGGAAATCGGGAATTGGACTTCGAGACTTGGAAATCGGGAATTTGACTTCGAGATTTGCTCTTCGAGATTTGGAATTCGAGACTTGGACTTCGAGACTTGGACTTCGAGACTTGGACATCGAGACTTGGACTTCGAGACTTGGACTTCGAGATTTTGTCTTCGAGATTTGGACTTCGAGACTTGAACCTAGAGACTTAGTCTTCGAGACTTGGTTTCGAGATTTGGTCTTCGAGACTTGGACTTCGAGACTTGGACATCGAGACTTGGACTTCGAGACTTGAACATCGAGAATTGGACTTCGAGACTTGGACCTAGAGACTTAGTCTTCGAGACTTGGTCTTCGAGACTTGGACTTCGAGACTTGGAAATCGGGAATTGGACTTCGAGACTTGGAAATCGGGAATTTGATTTCGAGATTTGCTCTTCGAGATTTGGACTTCGAGACTTGGACTTCGAGACTTGGACTTCGAGACTTGGACATCGAGACTTGGACTTCGAGACTTGGACTTCGAGATTTGGTCTTCGAGATTTGGACTTCGAGACTTGAACCTAGAGACTTAGTCTTCGAGACTTGGTTTCGAGATTTGGTCTTCGAGACTTAGTCTTCGAGACTTGGTTTCGAGATTTGGTCTTCTAGACTTGGACTTCGAGACTTGGACTTCGAGATTTGGTCTTCGAGATTTGGACTTCGAGACTTGGACCTAGAGACTTAGTCTTCCAGACTTGGACTTCGAGACTTGGACTTCGAGACTTGGAAATCGGGAATTGGACTTCGAGATTTGGTCTTCGAGATTTGGACTTCGAGACTTGGACTTCGAGACTTGGACCTAGAGACTTAGTCTTCCAGGCTTGGCCTTCGAGACTTGGACTTCGAGACTTTTAAATCGGGAATTGGACTTCGAGATTTGGTCTTCGAGATTTGGACTTCGAGACCTGGACTTCGAGACTTGGACTTCGAGACTTGGACATCGAGACTTGGACTTCGAGACTTGGACTTCGAGATTTGGACTTCGAGATTTGGTCTTCGAGATTTGGACTTCGAGACTTGGACATCGATACTTGGATTTCGAGACGTGGAAATCGGGAATTGGACTTCTAGGATTGGGCTGCGAAATTTGGACTTCGAGATTTGGTCTTCGAAATTTGGACTTCGAGGCTTGGATTTCGAGACTTTTTTTTAAATCTCCCTGTCTTTGCATTTTTCTGTTTTATGGATTTTTTTTTGTTTTGTATTTTTTGTTTTGTTTTTTTTTATAATTGGACTTCGAGACTTGGACTTCGAGACTTGGAATTCGAGACTTGGACTTAGAGACTTGGACATTAAGAAATTCACTTCAAGATTTGGACTTCGAGAATGAGACTTCGAGACTTGGACCTAGAGACTTAGTCTTCGAGGCTTGGTCTTCGAGACTTGAAAATCGGGAATTGGACTTCTAGGATTGGGCTGCGAAATTTGGACTTCGAGATTTGGTCTTCGAGATTTGGACTTCGAGACTTGGACTTCGAAATTTGGACTTCGAAATTTGGACTTCGAAATTTGGACTTCGAGGCTTGGACTTCGAGACTTTTTTTTAAATCTCCCTGTCTTTGCATTTTTCTGTTTTATGGATTTTTTTTTGTTTTGTTTTTTTTGTTTTGTTTTTTTTTATAATTGGACTTCGAGACTTGGACTTCGAGACTTGGAATTCGAGACTTGGACTTAGAGACTTGGACATTGAGAATTTCACTTCAAGATTTGGTCTTCGAGACTTGGAGTTCGAGACTTGAACATCGAGACTTGGACTTCGAGACTTGAACATCGAGAATTGGACTTCGAGACTTGGACCTAGAGACTTAGTCTTCCAGACTTGGACTTCGAGACTTGGACTTCGAGACTTGGAAATCGGGAATTGGACTTCGAGATTTGGTCTTCGAGATTTGGACTTCGAGACTTGGACATCGAGATTTGGACTTCGAGACTTGGTTTCGAGACTTGGTCTTCGAGACTTGGACTTCGAGACTTGGACATCGAGACTTGGACGTCGAGACTTGAACATCGAGAATTGGACTTCGAGACTTGGACATCGAGATTTGGACTTCGAGATTTGGACTTCGAGATTTGGTCTTCGAAATTTGGACTTCGAGACTTGGACTTCGAGACTTGGACTTCGAGACTTGGACTTCGAGATTTGGTCTTCGAGACTTCGAGATTTGGTCTTCGAGATTTGGACTTCGAGACTTGGACTTCGAAATTTGGACTTCGAGACGTGGAAATCGGGAATTGGACTTCTAGGATTGGGCTGCGAAATTTGGACTTCGAGACTTGGACTTCGAGATTTGGACTTCGAGATTTGGTCTTCGAAATTTGGACTTCGAGACTTGGACTTCGAGATTTGGTCTTCGAAATTTGGACTTCGAGACTTGGACTTCGAGACTTGGACTTCGAGACTTGGACTTCGAGATTTGGTCTTCGAGATTTGGACTTCGTGACTTGGACATCGAGAATTGGACTTCGAGACTTGGACCTAGAGCCTTAGTCTTCGAGACTTGGTCTTCGAGACTTGGACTTCGAGACTTGGACATCGAGAATTGGACTTCGAGACTTGAACATCGAGAATTGGACTTCGAGACTTGGACCTAGAGCCTTAGTCTTCGAGACTTGGTCTTCGAGACTTGGACTTCGAGACTTGGAAATCGGGAATTGGACTTCGAGACTTGGACTTCGAGACTTGGACTTCTAGGCTTGGTCTTCGAGACTTGGACTTCGAGACTTGGACTTCGAGACTTGGACTTCGAGACTTGGACATCGAGACTTGGACTTCGAGACTTGGACTTCGAGATTTGGTCTTCGAGATTTGGACTGCGAGACTTGAACCTAGAGACTTAGTCTTCGAGACTTGGTTTCGAGATTTGGTTTTCGAGACTTTGACTTCGAGACTTGGACTTCGAGACTTGGACATCGAGACTTGGACTTCGAGACTTGAACATCGAGAATTGGACTTCGAGACTTGGACCTAGAGACTTAGTCTTCGAGACTTGGTCTTCGAGACTTGGACTTCGAGACTTGGAAATCGGGTATTGGACTTCGAAACTTGGAAATCGGAAATTTGACTTCGAGATTTACTCTTCGAGATTTGGACTTCGAGACTTGGACTTCGAGACTTGGACATCGAGACTTGGACTTCGAGACTTGGACTTCGAGATTTGGACTTCGAGATTTGGTCTTCGAGAATTGGACTTCGGGACTTGGACATCGAGATTTGGACTTCGAGACTTGGTTTCGAGACTTGGACTTAAATTGATATGAAATTGTTTAGAAAAGTTAACAAAATCACAAAGGGAAGACCCTTTGCGAAATTTTCGGCTTAACAGTGATGCAAAACTGTGTAGTCTCAATGTTGCTGAACTTTTGAAAATCCCATAGGGTCCCCCCTATGGTCTTAAAGTGATATGAAAATGCTTAGAAAAGTTAACAAAATCACAAAGGGGAGACCCTTTGCGGAATTTTCGGCTTAACAGTGATGCATAACTGTGTAGACTCAATGTTGCTGAACTTTTGAAAATCCCATAGGGTCCCCCCTATGGTCTTAAATTGATATGAAATTGTTTAGAAAAGTTAAGAAAATAACAAAGGGAGGACCCTTTGCGGAATTTTCGGCTCAACAGTGATGCAAAACTGTGTAGACTCAATGTTGCTGAACTTTTCAAAATCCCATAGGGTTCCCCCCTATGGTCTTAAAGTGATATGAAAATGCTTAGAAAAGTTAACAAAATCACAAAGGGGGGACCCTTTGCAAAATTTTCGGCCTAACAGTGATGCAAAACTGTTTAGACTCAATGTTGCTGAACTTTTCGAAATCCCATAGGGTCCCCCCTATGGTCTTAAAGTGATATGAAAATGCTTAGAAAAGTTAACAAAATCACAAAGGGGGGAACCTTTGCGGAATTTTCGGCTTAACAGTGATGCAAAACTGTGTAGACTCAATGTTGCTGAACTTTTGAAATTCCCATAGGGTCCCCCCTATGGTCTTAAAGTGATATGAAAATGCTTAGAAAAGTTAACAAAGGGGGGACCCTTTGCGGAATTTTCGGCTTAACAATGATGCAAAACTGTGTAGACTCAATGTTGCTGAACTTTTCCAAATCCCATAGGGTCCCCTATGGTCTTAAAGTGATATGAATATGTTTAGAAAAGTTAACAAAATCACAAAGGGACTTGGACTTCGAGACTTGGACTTCGAGATTTGGACTTCGAGATTTGGTCTTTGAGATTTGGAGGGTCCCCCCTTTGCGAAATTTTCTGCTTAACAGTGATGCAAAACTGTGTAGACTCAATGTTGCTGAACTTGTGAAAATCCCATAGGGTCCCCCCTATGGTCTTAAAGTGACATGAAAATGCTTAGAAAAGTTAACAAAATCACAAAGGGGGGACCCTTTGCGAAATTTTCGGCCTAACAGTGATGCAAAACTGTTTAGACTCAATGTTGCTGAACTTTTCAAAATCCCATAGGGTCCCCCCTATGGTCTTAAAGTGATATGAAAATGCTTAGAAAAGATAACAAAATCACAAAGGGTCCCCCCTGTGCGAAATTTTCGGCTTAAGAGTGATGCAAAACTGTGTAGACTCAATGTTGCTGAACTTTTGAAAATCCCATAGGGTCCCCCCTATGGTCTTAAAGTGATATGAAAATGCTTAGAAAAGTTAACAAAATCACAAAGGGTCCCCCCTTTGCGAAATTTTTGGCTTAACAGTGATGCAAAACTGTGTAGACTCAATGTTGCTGAACTTTTGAAAATCCCATAGGGTCCCCCCTATGGTCTTAAAGTGATATGAAAATGCTTAGAAAAGTTAACAAAATCACAAAGGGGGGACCCTTTGCGAAATTTTCGGCCTAACAGTGATGCAAAACTGTTTAGACTCAATGTTGCTGAACTTTTCAAAATCCCATAGGGTCCCCCCTATGGTCTTAAAGTGATATGAAAATGTTAACCAAATCACAAAGGGAGGACCCTTTGCGGAATTTTCGGCTTAACAGTGATGCAAAACTGTGTAGACTCAATGTTGCTGAACTTTTGAAAATTCCTCCCTATGGTCTTAAATTGATATGAAATTGTTTAGAAAAGTTAAAAAAATAACAAAGGGGGGACCCTTTGCGGAATTTTCGGCTTAACAGTGATGCAAAACTGTGTAGACTCAATGTTGCTGAACTTTTGAAAATCCCATAGGGTCCCCCCTATGGTCTTAAAGTGATATGAAAATGCTTGGAAAAGTTAACAAAATCACAAAGGGGGGACCCTTTGTGAAATTTTCGGCCTGACAGTGATGCAAAACTGTTTAGACTCAATGTTGCTGAACTTTTCAAAATCCCATAGGGTCCCCCCTATGGTCTTAAAGTGATATGAAAATGCTTAGAAAAGTTAACAAAATCACAAAGGGGGGACCCTTTGCGAAATTTTCGGCCTAACAGTGATGCAAAACTGTTTAGACTCAATGTTGCTGAACTTTTCAAAATCCCATAGGGTCCCCCCTATGGTCTTAAAGTGATATGAAAATGCTTAGAAAAGTTAACAAAATCACAAAGGGGGGGACCCTTTGCGGAATTTTCGGCTTAACAGTGATGCAAAACTGTGTAGACTCAATGTTGCTGAACTTTTGAAAATCCCATAGGGTCCTCCCTATGGTCTTAAAGTGATATGAAAATGTTTATAAAAGTTAACAAAATCACAAAGGGTCCCCCCTTTGCGAAATTTTCGGCTTAACAGTGATGCAAAACTGTGTAGACTCAATGTTGCTGAACTTTTGAAAATCCCATAGGGTCCCCCCTATGGTCTTAAAGTGATATGAAATTGTTTAGAAAAGTTAATAAAATCACAAAGGGGGGACCCTTTGCGAAATTTTCGGCCTAACAGTGATGCAAAACTGTTTAGACTCAATGTTGCTGAACTTTTCAAAATCCCATAGGGTCCCCCCTATGGTCTTAAAGTGATATGAAAACGCTTAGAAAAGTTAACAAAATCACAAAGGGGGACCCTTTGCGGAATTTTCGGCTTAACAGTGATGCAAAACTGTGTAGACTCAATGTTGCTGAACTTTTCAAAATCCCATAGGGTCCCCCCTATGGTCTTAAAGTGATATGAAAATGTTTATAAAAGTTAACAAAATCACAAAGGGTCCCCCCTTTGCGAAATTTTCGGCTTAACAGTGATGCAAAACTGTGTAGACTCAATGTTGCTGAACTTTTGAAAATCCCATAGGGTCCCCCCTATGGTCTTAAAGTGATATGAAAATGTTTATAAAAGTTAACAAAATCACAAAGGGTCCCCCCTTTGCGAAATTTTCGGCTTAACAGTGATGCAAAACTGTGTAGACTCAATGTTGCTGAACTTTTGAAAATCCCATAGGGTCCCCCCTATGGTCTTAAAGTGATATGAAATTGTTTAGAAAAGTTAATAAAATCACAAAGGGGGGACCCTTTGCGAAATTTTCGGCCTAACAGTGATGCAAAACTGTTTAGACTCAATGTTGCTGAACTTTTCAAAATCCCATAGGGTCCCCCCTATGGTCTTAAAGTGATATGAAAATGCTTACAAAAGTTAACAAAAGCACAAAGGGGGGACCCGTTGTAGAATTTTCGGCTTAACAGTGATGCAAAACTGTGTAGACTCAATGTTGCTGAACTTTTGAAAATCCCATAGGGTCCCCCCTATGGTCTTAAAGTGATATGAAATTGTTTAGAAAAGTTAATAAAATCACAAAGGGGGGACCCTTTGCGAAATTTTCGGCCTAACAGTGATGCAAAACTGTTTAGACTCAATGTTGCTGAACTTTTCAAAATCCCATAGGGTCCCCCCTATGGTCTTAAAGTGATATGAAAATGCTTAGAAAAGTTAACAAAATCACAAAGGGGGAACCCTTTGCGAAATTTTCGGCCTAACAGTGATGCAAAACTGTTTAGACTCAATGTTGCTGAACTTTTCAAAATCCCATAGGGTCCCCCCTATGGTCTTAAAGTGATATGAAAATGCTTAGAAAAGTTAACAAAATCACAAAGGGGGGGGGACCCTTTGCGGAATTTTCGGCTTAACAGTGATGCAAAACTGTGTAGACTCAATGTTGCTGAACTTTTGAAAATCCCATAGGGTCCTCCCTATGGTCTTAAAGTGATATGAAAATGCTTACAAAAGTTAACAAAAGCACAAAGGGGGGACCCTTTGCGAAATTTTCGGCCTAACAGTGATGGTCTTAAAGTGATATGAAAATGCTTACAAAAGTTAACAAAATCACAAAGGGGGGACCCTTTGCGGAATTTTCGGCTTAACAGTGATGCAAAGCTGTGTAGACTCAATGTTGCTGAACTTTTGAAAATCCCATAGGGTCCCCCCTATGGTCTTAAAGTGATATGAAAATGTTTATAAAAGTTAACAAAATCACAAAGGGGGGACCCTTTGCGAAATTTTCGGCCTAACAGTGATGGTCTTAAAGTGATATGAAAATGCTTAGAAAAGTTAACAAAATCACAAAGGGGGGACCCTTTGCAGAATTTTCGGCTTAACAGTGATGCAAAACTGTGTAGACTCAATGTTGCTGAACTTTTGAAAATCCCATAGGGTCCCCCCTATGGTCTTAAAGTGATATGAAAATGTTTATAAAAGTTAACAAAATCACAAAGGGTCCCCCCTTTGCGAAATTTTCGGCTTAACAGTGATGCAAAACTGTGTAGACTCAATGTTGCTGAACTTTTGAAAATCCCATAGGGTCCCCCCTATGGTCTTAAAGTGATATGAAATTGTTTAGAAAAGTTAATAAAATCACAAAGGGGGGACCCTTTGCGAAATTTTCGGCCTAACAGTGATGCAAAACTGTTTAGACTCAATGTTGCTGAACTTTTCAAAATCCCATAGGGTCCCCCCTATGGTCTTAAAGTGATATGAAAATGCTTAGAAAAGATAACAAAATCACAAAGGGTCCCCCCTGTGCGAAATTTTCGGCTTAAGAGTGATGCAAAACTGTGTAGACTCAATGTTGCTGAACTTTTGAAAATCCCATAGGGTCCCCCCTATGGTCTTAAAGTGATATGAAAATGCTTAGAAAAGTTAACAAAATCACAAAGGATCCCCCCTTTGCGAAATTTTCGGCTTAACAGTGATGCAAAACTGTGTAGACTCAATGTTGCTGAACTTTTGAAAATCCCATAGGGTCCCCCCTATGGTCTTAAAGTGATATGAAAATGCTTAGAAAAGTTAACAAAATCACAAAAGGGGGACCCTTTGCGAAATTTTCGGCCTAACAGTGATGCAAAACTGTTTAGACTCAATGTTGCTGAACTTTTCAAAATCCCATAGGGTCCCCCCTATGGTCTTAAAGTGATATAAAAATGTTAACAAAATCACAAAGGGAGGACCCTTTGCGGAATTTTCGGCTTAACAGTGATGCAAAACTGTGTAGACTCAATGTTGCTGAACTTTTGAAAATCCCATAGGGTCCCCCCTATGGTCTTAAAGTGATATGAAAATGCTTGGAAAAGTTAACAAAATCACAAAGGGGGGACCCTTTGCGAAATTTTCGACCTGACAGTGATGCAAAACTGTTTAGACTCAATGTTGCTGAACTTTTCAAAATCCCATAGGGTCCCCCCTATGGTCTTAAAGTGATATGAAAATGCTTAGAAAAGTTAACAAAATCACAAAGGGGGGACCCTTTGCGAAATTTTCGGCCTAACAGTGATGCAAAACTGTTTAGACTCAATGTTGCTGAACTTTTCAGAATCCCATAGGGTCCCCCCTTTGGTCTTAAAGTGATATGAAAATGCTTAGAAAAGTTAACAAAATCACAAAGGGGGGACCCTTTGCGGAATTTTCGGCTTAACAGTGATGCAAAACTGTGTAGACTCAATGTTGCTGAACTTTTGAAAATCCCATAGGGTCCCCCCTATGGTCTTAAAGTGATATGAAAATGTTTATAAAAGTTAACAAAATCACAAAGGGTCCCCCCTTTGCGAAATTTTCGGCTTAACAGTGATGCAAAACTGTGTAGACTCAATGTTGCTGAACTTTTCAAAATCCCATAGGGTCCCCCCTATGGTCTTAAAGTGATATAAAAATGTTTATAAAAGTTAACAAAATCACAAAGGGTCCCCCCTTTGCGAAATTTTCGGCTTAACAGTGATGCAAAACTGTGTAGACTCAATGTTGCTGAACTTTTCAAAATCCCATAGGGTCCCCCCTATGGTCTTAAAGTGATATGAAAATGCTTACAAAAGTTAACAAAATCACAAAGGGGGGACCCTTTGCTTTTCGGCCTAACAGTGATGGTCTTAAAGTGATATGAAAATGTTTAGAAAAGTTAACAAAATCACAAAGGGGGGACCCTTTGCAGAATTTTCGGCTTAACAGTGATGCAAAACTGTTTAGACTCAATGTTGCTGAACTTTTGAAAATCCCATAGGGTCCCCCCTATGGTCTTAAAGTGATATGAAATTGTTTAGAAAAGTTAATAAAATCACAAAGGGGGAAATTTTCGGCCTAACAGTGATGCAAAACTGTTTAGACTCAATGTTGCTGAACTTTTCAAAATCCCATAGGGTCCCCCCTATGGTCTTAAAGTGATATGAAAATGCTTAGAAAAGTTAACAAAATCACAAAGGGGGGACCCTTTGCGAAATTTTCGGCCTAACAGTGATGCAAAACTGTTTAGACTCAATGTTGCTGAACTGTTTAGACTCAATGTTGCTGAACTTTTCAAAATCCCATAGGGTCCCCCCTATGGTCTTAAAGTGATATGAAATTGTTTAGAAAAGTTAATAAAATCACAAAGGGGGGACCCTTTGCGAAATTTTCGGCCTAACAGTGATGCAAAACTGTTTAGACTGAATGTTGCTGAACTTTTCAAAATCCCATAGGGTCCCCCCTATGGTCTTAAAGTGATATGAAAATGCTTAGAAAAGATAACAAAATCACAAAGGGTCCCCCCTGTGCGAAATTTTCGGCTTAAGAGTGATGCAAAACTGTGTAGACTCAATGTTGCTGAACTTTTGAAAATCCCATAGGGTCCCCCCTATGGTCTTAAAGTGATATGAAAATGCTTAGAAAAGTTAACAAAATCACAAAGGGGGGACCCTTTGCGGAATTTTCGGCTTAACAGTGATGCAAAACTGTGTAGACTCAATGTTGCTGAACTTTTGAAAATCCCATAGGGTCCCCCCTATGGTCTTAAAGTGATATGAAAATGCTTACAAAAGTTAACAAAAGCACAAAGGGGGGACCCTTTGCGAAATTTTCGGCCTAACAGTGATGCAAAACTGTTTAGACTCAATGTTGCTGAACTTTTCAAAATCCCATAGGGTCCCCCTTATGGTCTTAAAGTGATATAAAAATGTTAACAAAATCACAAAGGGAGGACCCTTTGCGGAATTTTCGGCTTAACAGTGATGCAAAACTGTGTAGACTCAATGTTGCTGAACTTTTGAAAATTCCTCCCTATGGTCTTAAATTGATATGAAATTGTTTAGAAAAGTTAAAAAAATAACAAAGGGGGGACCCTTTGCGGAATTTTCGGCTTAACAGTGATGCAAAACTGTGTAGACTCAATGTTGCTGAACTTTTGAAAATCCCATAGGGTCCCCCCTATGGTCTTAAAGTGATATGAAAATGCTTGGAAAAGTTAACAAAATCACAAAGGGGGGACCCTTTGCGAAATTTTCGGCCTGACAGTGATGCAAAACTGTTTAGACTCAATGTTGCTGAACTTTTCAAAATCCCATAGGGTCCCCGCTATGGTCTTAAAGTGATATGAAAATGCTTAGAAAAGTTAACAAAATCACAAAGGGGGGACCCTTTGCGAAATTTTCGGCCTAACAGTGATGCAAAACTGTTTAGACTCAATGTTGCTGAACTTTTCAAAATCCCATAGGGTCCCCCCTATGGTCTTAAAGTGATATGAAAATGCTTAGAAAAGTTAACAAAATCACAAAGGGGGGACCCTTTGCGGAATTTTCGGCTTAACAGTGATGCAAAACTGTGTAGACTCAATGTTGCTGAACTTTTGAAAATCCCATAGGGTCCCCCCTATGGTCTTAAAGTGATATGAAAATGTTTATAAAAGTTAACAAAATCACAAAGGGTCCCCCCTTTGCGAAATTTTCGGCTTAACAGTGATGCAAAACTGTGTAGACTCAATGTTGCTGAACTTTTGAAAATCCCATAGGGTCCCCCCTATGGTCTTAAAGTGATATGAAATTGTTTAGAAAAGTTAATAAAATCACAAAGGGGGGACCCTTTGCGAAATTTTCGGCCTAACAGTGATGCAAAACTGTTTAGACTCAATGTTGCTGAACTTTTCAAAATCCCATAGGGTCCCCCCTATGGTCTTAAAGTGATATGAAAATGCTTAGAAAAGTTAACAAAATCACAAAGGGGGGACCCTTTGCGAAATTTTCGGCCTAACAGTGATGCAAAACTGTTTAGACTCAATGTTGCTGAACTTTTCAAAATCCCATAGGGTCCCCCCTATGGTCTTAAAGTGATATAAAAATGTTAACAAAATCACAAAGGGAGGACCCTTTGCGAAATGTTCGGCCTAACAGTGATGCAAAACTGTGTAGACTCAATGTTGCTGAACTTTTGAAAATCCCATAGGGTCCCCCCTATGGTCTTAAAGTGATATGAAAATGTTTATAAAAGTTAACAAAATCACAAAGGGTCCCCCCTTTGCGAAATTTTCGGCTTAACAGTGATGCAAAACTGTGTAGACTCAATGTTGCTGAACTTTTGAAAATCCCATAGGGTCCCCTCTATGGTCTTAAAGTGATATGAAATTGTTTAGAAAAGTTAATAAAATCACAAAGGGGGGACCCTTTGCGAAATTTTCGGCCTAACAGTGATGCAAAACTGTTTAGACTCAATGTTGCTGAACTTTTCAAAATCCCATAGGGTCCCCCCTATGGTCTTAAAGTGATATGAAAATGCTTACAAAAGTTAACAAAATCACAAAGGGGGGACCCTTTGCAGAATTTTCGGCTTAACAGTGATGCAAAACTGTTTAGACTCAATGTTGCTGAACTTTTGAAAATCCCATAGGGTCCCCCCTATGGTCTTAAAGTGATATGAAATTGTTTAGAAAAGTTAATAAAATCACAAAGGGGGGACCCTTTGCGAAATTTTCGGCCTAACAGTGATGCAAAACTGTTTAGACTCAATGTTGCTGAACTTTTCAAAATCCCATAGGGTCCCCCCTATGGTCTTAAAGTGATATGAAAATGCTTAGAAAAGTTAACAAAATCACAAAGGGGGGACCCTTTGCGAAATTTTCGGCCTAACAGTGATGCAAAACTGTTTAGACTCAATGTTGCTGAACTTTTCAAAATCCCATAGGGTCCCCCCTTTGGTCGTAAAGTGATATGAAAATGCTTACAAAAGTTAACAAAATCACAAAGGGGGGACCCTTTGCGAAATTTTCGGCCTAACAGTGATGGTCTTAAAGTGATATGAAAATGCTTAGAAAAGTTAACAAAATCACAAAGGGGGGACCCTTTGCAGAATTTTCGGCTTAACAGTGATGCAAAACTGTGTAGACTCAATGTTGCTGAACTTTTGAAAATCCCATAGGGTCCCCCCTATGGTCTTAAAGTGATATGAAATTGTTTAGAAAAGTTAATAAAATCACAAAGGGGGGACCCTTTGCGAAATTTTCGGCCTAACAGTGATGCAAAACTGTTTAGACTCAATGTTGCTGAACTTTTCAAAATCCCATAGGGTCCCCCCTATGGTCTTAAAGTGATATGAAAATGCTTAGAAAAGTTAACAAAATCACAAAGGGGGGACCCTTTGCGAAATTTTCGGCCTAACAGTGATGCAAAACTGTTTAGACTCAATGTTGCTGAACTTTTCAAAATCCCATAGGGTCCCCCCTATGGTCTTAAAGTGATATGAAAATGCTTACAAAAGTTAACAAAAGCACAAAGGGGGGACCCTTTGCGAAATTTTCGGCCTAACAGTGATGGTCTTAAAGTGATATGAAAATGCTTAGAAAAGTTAACAAAATCACAAAGGGGGACCCTTTGCGGAATTTTCGGCCTAACAGTGATGCAAAACTGTTTAGACTCAATGTTGCTGAACTTTTCAAAATCCCATAGGGTCCCCCCTATGGTCTTAAAGTGATATGAAAATGCTTAGAAAAGTTAACAAAATCACAAAGGGGGACCCTTTGCGGAATTTTCGGCTTAACAGTGATGCAAAACTGTGTAGACTCAATGTTGCTGAACTTTTCAAAATCCCATAGGGTCCCCCCTATGGTCTTAAAGTGATATGAAAATGCTTAGAAAAGTTAACAAAATCACAAAGGGGGACCCTTTGCGGAATTTTCGGCTTAACAGTGATGCAAAACTGTGTAGACTCAATGTTGCTGAACTTTTGAAAATCCCATAGGGTCCCCCCTATGGTCTTAAAGTGATATAAATTGTTCAGAAAAGTTAATAAAATCACAAAGGGGGGACCCTTTGCGAAATTTTCGGCATAACAGTGATGCAAAACTGCTTAGACTCAATGTTGCTGAACTTTTGAAAATCCCATAGGGTCCCCCCTATGGTCTTAAAGTGATATGAAAATGTTTATAAAAGTTAACAAAATCACAAAGGGTCCCCCCTTTGCGAAATTTTCGGCTTAACAGTGATGCAAAACTGTGTAGACTCAATGTTGCTGAACTTTTGAAAATCCCATAGGGTCCCCCCTATGGTCTTAAAGTGATATGAAATTGTTTAGAAAAGTTAATAAAATCACAAAGGGGGGACCCTTTGCGAAATTTTCGGCCTAACAGTGATGCAAAACTGTTTAGACTCAATGTTGCTGAACTTTTCAAAATCCCATAGGGTCCCCCCTATGGTCTTAAAGTGATATGAAAATGCTTAGAAAAGTTAACAAAATCACAAAGGGGGACCCTTTGCGGAATTTTCGGCTTAACAGTGATGCAAAACTGTGTAGACTCAATGTTGCTGAACTTTTCAAAATCCCATAGGGTCCCCCCTATGGTCTTAAAGTGATATGAAAATGTTTATAAAAGTTAACAAAATCACAAAGGGTCCCCCCTTTGCGAAATTTTCGGCTTAACAGTGATGCAAAACTGTGTAGACTCAATGTTGCTGAACTTTTGAAAATCCCATAGGGTCCCCCCTATGGTCTTAAAGTGATATAAATTGTTTAGAAAAGTTAATAAAATCACAAAGGGGGGACCCTTTGCGAAATTTTCGGCCTAACAGTGATGCAAAACTGTTTAGACTCAATGTTGCTGAACTTTTCAAAATCCCATAGGGTCCCCCCTATGGTCTTAAAGTGATATGAAAATGCTTAGAAAAGTTAACAAAATCACAAAGGGGGGACCCTTTGCGGAATTTTCGGCTTAACAGTGATGCAAAACTGTTTAGACTCAATGTTGCTGAACTTTTCAAAATCCCATAGGGTCCCCCCTATGGTCTTAAAGTGATATGAAAATGCTTAGAAAAGTTAACAAAATCACAAAGGGGGGACCCTTTGCGAAATTTTCGGCCTAACAGTGATGCAAAACTGTGTAGACTCAATGTTGCTGAACTTTTGAAAATCCCATAGGGTCCCCCCTATGGTCTTAAAGTGATATGAAAATGTTTATAAAAGTTAACAAAATCACAAAGGGTCCCCCCTTTGCGAAATTTTCGGCTTAACAGTGATGCAAAACTGTGTAGACTCAATGTTGCTGAACTTTTGAAAATCCCATAGGGTCCCCCCTATGGTCTTAAAGTGATATGAAATTGTTTAGAAAAGTTAATAAAATCACAAAGGGGGGACCCTTTGCGAAATTTTCGGCCTAACAGTGATGCAAAACTGTTTAGACTCAATGTTGCTGAACTTTTCAAAATCCCATAGGGTCCCCCCTATGGTCTTAAAGTGATATGAAAATGCTTACAAAAGTTAACAAAAGCACAAAGGGGGGACCCTTTGCGAAATTTTCGGCCTAACAGTGATGGTCTTAAAGTGATATGAAAATGCTTACAAAAGTTAACAAAATCACAAAGGGGGGACCCTTTGCAGAATTTTCGGCTTAACAGTGATGCAAAACTGTTTAGACTCAATGTTGCTGAACTTTTGAAAATCCCATAGGGTCCCCCCTATGGTCTTAAAGTGATATGAAAATGTTTATAAAAGTTAACAAAATCACAAAGGGTCCCCCCTTTGCGAAATTTTCGGCTTAACAGTGATGCAAAACTGTGTAGACTCAATGTTGCTGAACTTTTGAAAATCCCATAGGGTCCCCCCTATGGTCTTAAAGTGATATGAAATTGTTTAGAAAAGTTAATAAAATCACAAAGGGGGGCCCCTTTGCGAAATTTTCGGCCTAACAGTGATGCAAAACTGTTTAGACTCAATGTTGCTGAACTTTTCAAAATCCCATAGGGTCCCCCCTATGGTCTTAAAGTGATATGAAAATGCTTAGAAAAGTTAACAAAATCACAAAGGGGGACCCTTTGCGGAATTTTCGGCTTAACAGTGATGCAAAACTGTGTAGACTCAATGTTGCTGAACTTTTCAAAATCCCATAGGGTCCCCCCTATGGTCTTAAAGTGATATGAAAATGTTTATAAAAGTTAACAAAATCACAAAGGGTCCCCCCTTTGCGAAATTTTCGGCTTAACAGTGATGCAAAACTGTGTAGACTCAATGTTGCTGAACTTTTGAAAATCCCATAGGGTCCCCCCTATGGTCTTAAAGTGATATAAATTGTTTAGAAAAGTTAATAAAATCACAAAGGGGGGACCCTTTGCGAAATTTTCGGCCTAACAGTGATGCAAAACTGTGTAGACTCAATGTTGCTGAACTTTTGAAAATCCCATAGGGTCCCCCCTATGGTCTTAAAGTGATATGAAAATGCTTACAAAAGTTAACAAAAGCACAAAGGGGGGACCCTTTGCGAAATTTTCGGCCTAACAGTGATGGTCTTAAAGTGATATGAAAATGCTTACAAAAGTTAACAAAATCACAAAGGGGGGACCCTTTGCGGAATTTTCGGCTTAACAGTGATGCAAAACTGTGTAGACTCAATGTTGCTGAACTTTTCAAAATCCCATAGGGTCCCCCCTATGGTCTTAAAGTGATATGAAAATGTTTATAAAAGTTAACAAAATCACAAAGGGGGGACCCTTTGCGAAATTTTCGGCCTAACAGTGATGGTCTTAAAGTGATATGAAAATGCTTAGAAAAGTTGACAAAATCACAAAGGGGGGACCCTTTGCAGAATTTTCGGCTTAACAGTGATGCAAAACTGTGTAGACTCAATGTTGCTGAACTTTTGAAAATCCCATAGGGTCCCCCCTATGGTCTTAAAGTGATATGAAAATGTTTATAAAAGTTAACAAAATCACAAAGGGTCCCCCCTTTGCGAAATTTTCGGCTTAACAGTGATGCAAAACTGTGTAGACTCAATGTTGCTGAACTTTTGAAAATCCCATAGGGTCCCCCCTATGGTCTTAAAGTGATATAAATTGTTTAGAAAAGTTAATAAAATCACAAAGGGGAGACCCTTTGCGAAATTTTCGGCCTAACAGTGATGCAAAACTGTTTAGACTCAATGTTGCTGAACTTTTCAAAATCCCATAGGGTCCCCCCTATGGTCTTAAAGTGATATGAAAATGCTTAGAAAAGTTAACAAAATCACAAAGGGGGGACCCTTTGCGGAATTTTCGGCTTAATAGTGATGCAAAACTGTGTAGACTCAATGTTGCTGAACTTTTGAAAATCCCATAGGGTCCTCCCTATGGTCTTAAATTGATATGAAATTGTTTAGAAAAGTTAAGAAAATCACAAAGGGACTTGGACTTCGAGACTTGGACTTCGAGATTTGGACTTCGAGATTTGGTCTTCGAGATTTGGACTTCGAGACTTGGACATCGAGATTTGGACTTCGAGACTTGGTTTCGAGACTTGGTCTTCGAGACTTGGACTTCGAGACTTGGACATCGAGACTTGGACGTCGAGACTTGAACATCGAGAATTGGACTTCGAGACTTGGACATCGAGATTTGGACTTCGAGACTTGAACCTAGAGACTTAGTCTTCGAGACTTGGACTTCGAGAATTGGGCTTCGAAATTTGGACTTCGAGACTTGGACTTCGAGACTTGGACTTCGAGACTTGGAATTCGAGACTTGGACTTAGAGACTTGGACATTGAGAATTTCACTTCAAGATTTGGACTTCGAGAGTTGGACTTCGAGACTTGGACCTAGAGACTTAGTCTTCGAGGCTTGGTCTTCGAGACTTGGAAATCGGGAATTGGACTTCGAGATTTGGTCTTCGAGATTTGGGCTTCGAGACTTGGACTTCGAGACTTGGACCTAGAGACATAGTCTTCCAGACTTGGTCTTCGAGACTTGGACTTCGAGACTTGGACATCGAGACTTGGACTTCGAGACTTGGACATCGAGAATTGGACTTCGAGACTTGAACATCGAGAATTGGACTTCGAGACTTGGGCTTCGAGACTTGGACTTCGAGACTTGGACCTAGAGACATAGTCTTCCAGACTTGGTCTTCGAGACTTGGACTTCGAGACTTGGAAATCGTTTATTGGACTTCGAGATTTGGTCTTCGAGATTTGGACTTCGAGACTTGGACTTCTAGGCTTGGTCTTCGAGACTTGAACCTAAAGACTTAGTCTTCGAGACTTGGTTTCGAGATTTGGTCTTCGAGACTTGGAGACTTGGACTTCGAGACTTGGACTTCGAGACTTGGACATCGAGACTTGGACTTCGAGACTTGGACTTCGAGATTTGGTCTTCGAGATTTGGACTTCGAGACTTGAACCTAGAGACTTAGTCTTCGAGACTTGGTTTCGAGATTTGGTCTTCGAGACTTGGACTTCGAGACTTGGAGTTCGAGATTTGGTCTTCGAGATTTGGTCTTCGAGATTTGGACTTCGAGACTTGGACTTCGAGACTTGGACTTCGAGATTCGGTCTTCGAGATTTGGACTTCGAGACTTGGACTTCGAAATTTGGACTTCGAAATTTGGACTTTGAGACTTGGACTTCGAGACTTGGACTTCGAGACGTGGAGATCGGGAATTGGACTTCGAGACTTAGACTTCGAGACTTGGACTTCTAGGCTTGGTCTTCGAGAATTGGACTTCGAGACTTGGACTTCGAGACTTGGACTTCGAGACTTGGACATCGAGACTTGGACTTCGAGACTTGGACTTCGAGATTTTGTCTTCGAGATTTGGACTTCGAGACTTGGATTTCGAGACTTGGACATCGAGACTTGGTCTTCGAGACTTGGACTTCGAAACTTGGACTTCGAGGTTTGGAATTCGAAACTTGGACTTCGAGACGTGGACATCGAGAATTGGACTTCGAGACTTGGACCTAGAGCCTTAGTCTTCGAGACTTGGTCTTCGAGACTTGGACTTCGAGACTTGGAAATCGGGAATTGGACTTCGAGACTTGGACATCGAGACTTGGACTTCGAGACTTGGACTTCGAGACTTGGACTTCGAGATTTTGTCTTCGAGATTTGGACTTCGAGACTTGGATTTCGAGACTTGGACCTAGAGCCTTAGTCTTCGAGACTTGGTCTTCGAGACTTGGACTTCGAGACTTGGAAATCGGGATTTGGACTTCGAGACTTGGACATCGAGATTTGGACTTCGAGACTTGGTTTCGAGACTTGGTCTTCGAGACTTGGACTTCGAGACTTGGACATCGAGACTTGGACGTCGAGACTTGAACATCGAGAATTGGACTTCGAAACTTGGACATCGAGATTTGGACTTCGAGACTTGAACCTAGAGAATTAGTCTTCGAGACTTGGACTTCGAGAATTGGGCTTCGAAATTTGGACTTCGAGACTTGGACTTCTAGGCTTGGTCTTCGAGACTTGGACTTCGAGACTTGGACTTCGAGATTTGGTTTTCGAGATTTGGACTTCGAGACTTGGACTTCGAGATATGGAAATCGGGAATTGGACTTCGAGACTTGGACTTCGAGACTTGGGCTTCGAGATTTGGTCTTCGAGATTTGGACTTCGAGACTTGGACTTCGAAATTTGGACTTCGAAATTTGGACTTCGAGACTTGGACTTCTTCTTGTCTTTGCATTTTTCTGTTTTATGGATTTTTTTTCGTTTTGTTGTTGTTTTTTTTATATTTGCTGTTCTTTGCCAGACTCTCTCCTGTTTCGAGCAGAGATCGCTCTACTGAACTGGAGGACATCCTCGTGACTGTGAGCGACATCCAGTTCGTATTGGAGTCGCCTGTCCATTGTTCGTCCTACGACATGGTAGATGAGAGGACATCCTTGCGGATCCTGTATTAGGCCAATTGTGTGGAGATAGAGGAAGGCTTCAGGAGGAATAAAGCCGGTGAGTCGCACTCTCTCATGGTACATAAAATTAGGGTAGTAAGTCCATCTGGGAAGGACTCACATTGAACCACAGTGGACAACCGTAGACCATAACTGGCCGGATGAGGGTCACTGTTTGACCCATTCATTTGCATGTGTTACACCGATTTTCTTAACTAATCGCGACAGCAAGCTGATTCGCTGTCAATGAACCATAGATACTTGGCAGTTGAACCTCTATCAATGTCATCCATTGTATGTCCTAGCATAATGACAGCATGCCAGCTTTGGTGTTGTCCTTGTTCATGCAAATATTGAAGAAAGAGCAAAGCCTCCAAACAGAGGTTGCAGAACAATCAACTTGCTATCCAGATCTACTTCATCATAAAATGTATTTAACAGCCTTATTTTTTTGACCCAGTCCGTGCCATGAAACGGAACTTTATCGACCAGAAAATCATGTAAAAATCATCAAATCGTCGGAAATTAAGAATGAACCCTTTAACGGCAGACTCATTGTCGAAAACTAGTTCATTGACCGATCTCCAACTCACCGGCGCAAAGGGCTGAGGCGGCCCAGTGTCGTTGTATCTCCATTTACAGATTGACAACCGAAGCGTTTGTAGGTTGAATCAAAATATTTATGACCTCGGGATATTGTAAAAACATGAAATTATTCATAAACAACCCCGACGTCGTCGTGCGGCAGCGTTTTCATGGAGACCGACAAGCCAAAAACCAGTCGCTTCGCAATAAATACAAATCTCGGGATGAATGAAAAAAGATTTCAGAATTCATGTCGCCGCTGGTTGAGGTGAAAAGTTATTTATGCCCAGTTTTATTAAAATGCTCCCATCGCTAGGGAGTGAGATGATGTTGGTGATTATCCGAGTGAATTTCGTACAAATCCACTCTTGGGGGAAAACAGAAATGTTTGCGTCAATATTTGCCAAAGAGCACTTGGCGACGGATTTGGACGTCGCCCACGCAGTGGAGTGGAGCAATTGCACAAGTCCGGCACAAAAACGACGACGAAGTGCGTTCAGGACAAGAACGGTGAATTTCAAAAAAATAAAGTCGAACGAATAGGAAGGGGACCGACTGGCTTCATCTCCGAAAATAGGGCTACGCCGCTGTCCTTGACATTTTCTTGTTTCGGTTTCAGAATGATGGAGAAGACTGAGAAGCTTAAACGAATTTATTGTGACGTCATATTTAAGATTTGCGGTTGTTTTTAGAATGGTACGAATCGAATCAGTGAGAAACTAAGCTGGCCAAGTGCTAGTAGCACTCCTATTCGCAAGTTTCCGTACAGTAAACATTTTTAATTTTTGTAAACAGGTAATTCTAAATATTGTCCAACGACTTCTAAGGACTTCAGTTAAGTTTAGAGAATTTATTACAAATTGAAGAAGTCGAGGTGTGTCACAAAAGACACTAGTACTGCGACAATTAAGATCAATTGTACTCCCTTCGCTTGGTCTAGTACTTAAGTGTTGCCCTCAAAATTGTACAACTTTTCTAGATGGGATTTCTTGAAAGCCTTTCCTTGTTGTGGATGTTCCATTTATTGTTTGAATCTTTCTCGTCAAACCTTGTGTATCTCTTTAGCTCTTTAACCCGTTCGTGGCTAAATATTTTGGAATTTCTATGCAAAAATTCATACTCATATTAATATTGACCGCTTAATTTCAAAATAGAAAGACTTTATCACCTGCAAATCACCGTTTGCCTATAATGAGGTGGACCATCGGCTTGAATTCCTACAAAGCGACCAAAAAGGTCTTTACCTATATTTTGTATGGATATGGACATTTTTTTTTTAAATTTTGTTTAGTAAATAATGAGAGACAAATGCAGTTTATTAGTCATTTTTATGGTGCAGAAGCATTATTCTTGCCGAATAACCTGAAAGTTTTTGAAGCAAGAATGAATGCATAAACCAACATCGCATTTTTCACATTTTTCCCTTGATCTTCTGCTACAACTTGGTCCTCGTCTCTTATTGGAATTGGATAATGGTCAACTCCGTCATAACGAACCTTTATTTCCCTTTATGATAAAGTATTCCTGAAATCTTTATGATTGTGTATTGACAAATTCTGTAACAACTAGTCGAGACATGTCATTGAATAGAATAACACATATTTCGTAAGCAATCAGAAGATTTCACTTATAAGCAAAGCAAGAATCATTGAAAACAACTAAACTGTCAATTTTAATTTAATTACTTATCAGGCCTACGACCCATGGAGGGTCAGGGCCTGATCAATACATAGCTGCCTTCCATCGCTGACTGTCCTGGCCATGCTGCTTTCAGTCATCCAGGCCAAGTTGTCTTACGTCCGCGATGACGGAGATTCAGTCTTCCTTTCCTTCTCGAACCACGAGGCTCGGATTCGAAGACCGTCTTCGCTGGAGCATTGGTGTCCATGCGCTCGATATGACCGATCCGCATCCTGGTACAGCTCGTACAGTTCGCGGTTGTATCTTCTCCTTCATTCACTTTCTCGCAGGCGGGACCACATATCCGTACCAAGAAGCATTAATAAACTCTGCTCTTTTGCTTATCGCCCAGTGTTCGTTTCCATGTAGCAGGACTCACAAAATAAGTGTTTGATCAAGTCATGTCCATGTTCGTCACAAACTCCTTCACCACCTCAAAATTGTAGCTGTCGATCGAGATGTTTCGTGCCAGGCGGTGAGTGACAAATCAAATGACAATCAATCGGCTTAAAAGGAGACCAACAGATCGTCAACCTGCTGTTTGGTTACTCTGTGGTTGCAATATGTACTTGCAGCAACATTCCGCCCTCACAGGCATTTGTGTGAAGAATAGAGAATAAACATCGATGAAGACATTTGATAGGGCTGGGACATTTTGACCAAAGCTGGGTAAGACTGATACTGGGAGCCTGGGAGTGCTGTCAAGTTAACAATCTGTGTAATTGTTTCAATCCGTGGGAAAACAACAAGAGTTGCACGACAATCCCCATCCGAGTTAATCGATTTCACAGCTTGATGCTACAGAGGGACCTCGGGATTACGGTAGAAGTATTTCCAATTTCACATGTGTGTCCACCGATTAACCAGCGGTAGGAGAGCATTGTGTCGTAAAATGAAGCAACAAATCAACCTCATCCAAAGATAATTGACTAATGGCTGTCAACAGATCCAATTGATGGATAATGCTACTAGTTACAAACACAACTTGTCGACTCAGTCTCCCTCTCATAACTCAACATGTCACAGACAGGATTCTCTCCTCCCCATGAAAACTGGATTCGCATCCTAGACAGAACGATGGGGTGTCTTCTGATGGGCCTCCATTAAGCACTTGTGGCCGCTATTAACTTGCCGAAAATACCCCAAATTTGCTGCGTTGGCTTCTAGTGTGGTTTGCCTTATTGGTTTAGAAGCCACGTCCTGTTAACCTTCGCAAACAAACCAGATTTAGGTCACCATAATTTCGCCAGAATCCCGGCTACCCCCATAAATTGCGAACATGACTTCCCTTTAAGCATTTATCAATTGATACGCACATCACTGTCATTACCCAACCCGGCCTCTTTTGTCTGCGTCCTTCCCCCTGATCCCCATATTTACGCGTCCCCGTCAGATTAAACATATTTTTGTTTTTGTTTACGACCAGAAGTCGGTCAGCAGGTAAGGAGCAACGCAGGATGACTGTGTGCATGATCCTACTTCGAGCTCCTGCCCACAACTGCACTCTGGACTTGTTGAATATGTGCTTGCTTGTCCAACCACCGTCACGGTTCCTCCTCGAGGATGAGAGAGAGGGAGTCCACTTCATAAAGCGACCACAGATCGATTTGTGTGAACGACGACAGAGAGTGTTTCTTGCTGGCGGTAAAGTTGAAGACTTTTTCCGTCCAAAAATGCCGAAAAAATAATCCCCAGGACGCTCTATCGATTAGGGCACATTTTTACGAGTTTAGAATTGATCAGGAAGGAGGTAGACATCTGACAAGGGACACACGTCTGAGCAAAGAGTGTTCAGCAGCAAGACGAATTGATTGACTTTGTTCCGGGCACGAATCGTGTTTACAGGCGGTGAACAAGATGTTCGAATGCAACTGAGCCTGGTTATATTTGGCAAGCACTCCCATGCCCCGATAGCAAATGCGCATTGTGAATCGTGACGATGTCGTGACTTTATTCAGATGACGGGCGTTTCTTGTCGTTAGTCAAGTCAAACGCCATTACCATCTTCCAGACATAATTCCGTTAGAGGGAAACAAAATATGCTCACTTGGCGTGGGAGACCATAACTCCTACATCTGCAAAACGAATTCCGTTTTGGTTGCCGTAAAGGGATTTAGTGTTCCAGGGGACTGAGGTTTTTGATGAATTTAAGGGATTACAAGGAGTTTTGAGCGAGGTCGCCTTGAATTTTGCCAGGATGAGTTTAATGAATTTTTTGTTTCACAATATCTTTCTGCGTATACTCAATCCCTTCGGCAAAGAGTTGCCAAGGGCTGATTCCCTGCTTGACATCTCTTGGCTGATTATAGTCAGAATCCTTTGTAAGACCGTGAACTTATTTTTCCCTCATCACGTCGTGGGTGAATGCAGCCCTTTATTCGGGGCAATTAGTACTTCCTTAATAATCGTTTGTTTTTACATGGGCATGATCTTGGCTCTTTGCACAATTGCCATGAGACGAAGACGAAATCCAAAGGGCGACTCGGAGAGGCTGTGTATCAACTCGGGCCTGGGCAGTTGCAGGGATTCTTGGTGGCATCCCATAAGGTTAAGAGCAATCAGACACATTGCCGAGTATACACAAATCCTGCTTTGGGGACTCTACGCACTACACCACGATCGTTTCAACACATCTTCATCGCATCATATCTATCGATTCAAAGAAGTGACAGATTTGACAGGTTTAGCAGATTTAACTCTCTGATGTTAGTACTACTTCTTTTGTTTGGTTGGCGCTACAGTCCGTGGTGGACCTGGGCCTCAGCCAATATGCCTCTCCATCCAGTACGTTTTCTTCCAACCAGCAGTGTACCCTACCGGATCTGAGGCGTGGTCTGCCTTTACCACGTTGCCCCTTGGATTCGAAGACTTTCCAAGCCGGATGCTCTGTGTCCTGGTGTCCATTTGCTCACATGACTATTCATCTGTAAAATATGGGATATACACTTTAATTCAATTTATTTATTCACTAGGTATTCACAATATAACAACTAAGTATACAATTGAAATGTTGAGGAGCAGTACATCTTTCGGCGATTTACAATTAGCAAGAGAAGCCCGCAAGTCTGTTTTATGCTATTTATACGACATAATTTTTGACATTTACAATGGATGTCACACAGGGATGTCATTATATACAACACCGCTTAACTTGGGAGGACGTCTAATTCTCAGATCGACGGAGGAATGAATTGCTTGTGGAAGACTCTTTATCAGGTCGTCTTTGTTGTTGCTGTAGACCCTTCCTCTGCTGTCCGTGTCGAGGGAAATGCATGACATTCCTGGTCGCCTTCTAGATTTGATAACTCAACCTCGCCAGTAAGTGGATCAATCGGACTGCTTTGCTTAGCTGATGTTTCGACCTCTGGTAAGCTTGCTACAGATCGCCTACGCAGCTGGTACAAATGTTTTTTGATGACTCTTGAATCATTTAGCTTGAAGGCGCATGATGTTGGACCAGTCTGTGATTGAATTACTGCTGCCACCCATTTTTTCTGTAAGAAAATATAACTAGTTTATTTCTTGAGACATCGGATTGTTTGAAATAATGAGACGATGAAATAATTGTGTCGTTACCAGGGAGAGAAGATCGTAGCAGAGAATGATAAGATACGGCATGTAGTGCGATCACTAAATCGTCAAAAAAGCCTGAAAAAAGAAAAAAAACAATACCACACGAAACACGAGTGATTGCTGAGAGAAGCTTGGTCCAAGGTCCTTTGCCCATAGGAACGAGCATGGAAATGTAGCATCAGCCTCCTCCACCATCATCCTCTTTCAGTCTAAGATGAGACATTCCGTGTGCGCAGAAAAGAAAACAATAAGCAATCGTACTTTCCTCCAATTTGGATACCCCAGTGCTTGATTAGAGCTGGAGTATGGGATGGAAAAATTCAATGCAACAACAGACGCGACAAGGGCATATCCCACACCGTCATCTTGAAATTCGTGTGGGTTTTCCCACGCTCCTCCACACTCATTAGCATGTGGCATTATTTTAAGAACCCATACTGGAGCTGGGTGGATGTCTTGGGCGAGTGGAGAATTGTTTGACTTTTGCTTCAGGGTTAGCTTTTAACAGTCGGTATCTTTGAGTGAAGGCGTAGATTTCCACCTACGTGCGAATTACCGCACGAAGAAAACCTGATTTTTTCCCAAGCAGATGTGCGTATGCAAATGATCTCTGCTCAGGAGTTTCGGAGGTGGAAACATTGAAATTCTTTAAGGACATCTTTAGTCTTGTGGAAGGAGGATGACATCCCAATGGATGGTGACTTTGCACACAACTTTTGGTATATTTAGGAAACATTTGCATCCACATGGGAAATGAAGTATTGTGTCACTTATTCTTACGAGGCTTGCATGATGTGGTCGTATATCATAACATCGTATCGACAATATTCAACCTAACTTTGTCAAAGTATTACTTCCTCATATCACTCATATTATTAATACTATTATGACCTCTGTGTTACAGCTTTGTTAAAGTTATCAGACACACGACGACGATGTTACTAACCTTACTTGAATTTTCGAAAACGTGTCCAAGCTGTTTCAACACAAAACTTTTCTCCTTTTGTGATATTTCTAATGGTGTAGCCCAAGGATCTATTCGTGGACCGTTATTATTTTCAGTGTTCATTAATGATCTTCCGGCAGTGTTGTCTTATATTAAATACGGTATCTACGCAGACGATGTTCAAATATACTTGAACATTCCTCCTGGTATGTTTGAAGATTCATTTGCTAAACAATTTGAGTTCTATTACCATGTGGGCTATCAAAAATGGATTCTTAATCCTGCCAAGACCAAAGTCATCCCATTCTCTGACTATGAACATGCCCTTTCTATACAATTTCCCACTCATAAAGCTTAACTCTATCGGCGTTGAGTATGTGGGTGCAGGGAAAAAAACTAACTTCACACAAGTGTTATTGCTCACTTCACCTTTAAAAAGTAAGTTATTTTCCACCTAACGGGTAATACTTTTACGTTTTTTTTTTATTTTCATTACATTTTCTTGTTTTCTGGCGGGTCTCGAGGAGGTATAGTGAAGCAAAACTTTGTCATTAACGTGAACTTTGAAATTTTGGGATGACCACTGTAGATGCCTGACGTTACGCACATCACCCGAGCGGAGCCGTTGCGTGAACGGGTCCTGCCGCATGCGAAAAGGGAGTTTGAATCCCTTAATCCCCCGAAGCGGTCCACCCAGACACTGTTGTTATAGTCAGACGTTAAATCTATTACTTACTTTTTTTCCATTTATTTTGAGTTTGAGTTTGCAATAATTTACTCTAATTTTAGGATAAAATAGCAGGTTCTGGCTTTCAAAACCGGTATAATACTTCATTGAAAGTGTTGCCGTTGTTTTTTAATATTTTTTTTTTCATTTTAAGTAATTTTTTTGTCTGACATTGGCCCTAACTCTTAAACGTGGTGAGTAAAAAATGCTTGTTTTTCACCGATTTAAAAAAGCCGTTATCAATTTTTGGCTAAAAAGTTGTCATACTCTAGCTCGAGTTCTCCAATGATTATTTACTTAAGTATGTAACAATAAATGAATTTAACAATAAATAGAAGAAACATATAAAAAAACATACCTTTTTCCTGGTTTGTGCTGGGTGGGAAATAATTTCACAAAACTTCTAGCGAAAATATTGCCCATTTTAGGTGGAAACTACCTTCACTTTTTAAAAGCAATAACTAGCTCATTTTTGTGATAATATTGCCCGGGTAAAGTTAATACCAGTATTATTAAGTTATTTCCCTACGCCAAATATATTAACTGTATTAAAAATCTTAGAATTGTGTAATAGTATACTTGCATGGACAGATCATATCGATATCGTATTATATCCAAGGTATACGCGTCTCTTAGAGGTTTATCAATAAGGATGTCCTGTTGATGTCAAAAAGAGTCAAGGGTCAGGTAAAAAACTAGTCTTTGATAAAAAAGCCAAAAGCCTGTCTTCAGACTTTAGGAAAGGCTCTTTGAAATTGTGAGGGTAACTTTGTTACTGACCCGCAAAAAATAGTGTATGTGTTTAAGCAGCACTTCCAGCAATTCCTTAATGGGCCTGACCAGGACAGTGATAGGGAATCAAGAAATCCCAACTCCATTCGATGAGAAGTCCTACCACCTAGTTTTGAAAAAGTCGGCACAGCCATGAAAATGCTGAAGAACAACAAAGCCGCAGGCTCCGATAGCCTACAATCAGAGCTCTTCAAGGCGATGTTCTTGTGGGGAGCATGCACCAGATCATCTGTAGAATTTGGGAAGACGAAAGCATGCTCGATGACTGGAATATCAGCTCCATATGCCCCATCCACAAAAAAGGCGATCTTGCCTCTTGCAACAACTATAGAGGTATATCCCTGCTCAACGTCGCCTACAAGATCCTGTCCAGCGTACTGTGTGAACGTCTAAAGCCGTTTTGCACAGCACTAATCGGCACGTACCAGTGCGGCTTCCGGCCCGGCAAATCGACTATAGACCAAATCTTCACACTAAGACAAATACTGGAGAAGATCAGTGAGTTTCAAATCGATACGCACCACCTGTTCATTGATTTCAAAGCCGCATACGACAGCATTCATCTCAATGAGCTATTCGATGCGATGGCCGAATTCGGGATCCCGGGAAAACTGATCCGGTTGTGTCGCACCACGCTAACACACACGCGATGCACCGTGCATTTCGGCTCAAGGATTTCTGAGCCGTCTGAAACTTTCACTGGATTTCGGCAAGGATATGCGCTGTCGTGTGACTTCTTCAATCTGGTACTAGAGAAGATAGTGCGGAGGGCAGCTGTAAACACGGAAGGCACTATCATCTACAAGTCGGTCCATCTGTTAGGGTACGCAGATGACATCGACATCGTCGTGTGTTCTCAACGTGCCGTAGTGGAGGCTTTTACGGCGATTGAAGTCCAGGCGAAACGAACTGGTCTCAAGGTCAATGAGAGCAAAACGAAATATATGCTGTCGACCAGGTGTGTTTCGTCGCACACCACCTTGGGCAAAACCTCACGATCGACAGCTACAAGGTGAGGTAGTGAAGGAGTTTGTCTACCTCGGGGCAAACGTGAACTCCACAAACGACATCACAGTGGAGATCCGTCGTAGAATCGCCCTTAGCAACCGGTGCCACTTCGGTTTGTCAAAACAACTGTTGAGCTCAGTTGTCTCCTGACTCGAAGTAACAAAATCATTCTCTACAAAACCCTTATTTTGCCAGTCCTGCTCTATGGAGCCGAAAGCTTGACGCTAAGCAAAACTGCAGAGCTGATTCTTGGTACGTTCGTAAGAAAAATTCTACGTCGGGTATATGGTGCCGTCTGCGAGGAAGGCGAATGGAGGATCGATGACATAATCGCGGACTTTACGAGCTGTACCAGCATGTGGATGTAGTCCAGACTGCACTGGCTCGGACATATCGAGCGCATGGACGGCAATGTTCCAGCTAAGATGGTCTCAGCAATTGCACACGCTCGGACCCTGCATGGGATTGATATCAAATTGAACTTGCCAAAGCACTCATCGTGCGCATCACAACCTGTGGCTGCAAGCTGGTTGTCGACTGTGATTACTTTTCTTTTAAAAGCTGTTAATGCAACTGCATGGTACGTGTTTAACATTCGCAGATTCGCAGACACAGACCATGTTTCAGAACAACGCCGCAAGCTCCTCCGCTGTATTTTGGAAGCACTTTGTTCAAAATCATTCATAAAAAACAACCTAATTATATTTATGTAAAAATTACCATCTCATGATGGAGTCGTAATATTACTTTAAAGTCCTCATACTTGTTTTACATCACGTAGGTACTTTTTCAATCATGCTGCAAACCTTCACAGGGTAGGTCTAAGGTCAATTTTGTTCAGCTTTTCCACATTTATCTAACTCGAGCTGAAGTTATTCCTAATTCCTCACTATTAACTCATTCCTATCTTCTTTCATTTCATTCTTATATTGGACATTTAAATTCATGTATCCGACCTGCATGTCACTTATATCCACTTTAATGCTATGCACTTTTAAAAGAATTGAATATTCTTAATGTACAGCAATCTAATATAATAAATAGATGAAATAAATCATATTCATAGGAACTGACAATGTTCAGAGGATATCACTCTCATGTAAGGCATCTCAAGCATTTCCGTCAAGTTCGGAGTTTGCGTTAAACAACAGGTCGCCTCCATTCATAAGAGAATAACACAAGGGGTTGCTGCAGAAGCTACGCTAGAGTCCATACCGGAGTGTAACACCACACAATGTAGTACGATTTCCTGACACTTTCTCCCTTGCCATTGCCCAGCTCTCAATGCTTCTTTCAATCAAAATTGAGTCTTACCACTTCGTTTCTGACTGATGGTTGGGTAGACTGTGATTTTTCTTCTGTCGATTATTTTCATATTCATTGTTCTTAATGACACATTCAAGGCATTTCGCACTGCCAAGGCTATTGCTGGCAGGCTTGTCGCTGAACAGCAGGCAATGTCAAAGGAAATTCCAATTCAGATTGATTTTAAATCATCTCGTTCATTCGCAACAGTTCCCTTCTGTGTCAAGCCAAAGGCCACGCTCTCCCACGGGCTACAATTTCTAATTCATGGCCATGTCCATAGTCACAGTGTTGTCATTTATCACGGCTGCCTATGATCTCAAGTGTGGGCAGTCAATGTGCCATCGTGACGAGCCATTATCATGGTCAGCAGCGAGAAGCAGGGCTGTCTTCGCCGTTGTCGTCGTCGACATCTACAGACTCCCTCCCGTCTATGCTCGTGTCCATGGTTAATTAAATCAAGTGAAACGTGGAATTCATTCAACCAGCTGCCGGTGTAAATAACATTTTCTCGGGACGCTGTGAATATTATCCTTTGAATCCTTTTGGAATGAATGTTCACAGCTGTTACTTTGAGTTGCGGATAGGTGATGGAAGTCTTTCTTTCTCCGACGGAATGGATCTCGGGTAAGCAAGTAAAGTGAAGAACTAGGAACTTAGCTGAGTGTAAGTACATCCGCTCATGAAAGCACACTATTATTGGTAATGTTAAATAAAGCCATATGACATGGAAGAAAATCAATTCTGTTAATTTTATTACATTTTTAAAAAGAAACATTTTTCGAAGAAGACTCGTAGGAGGTGGGCCTTGAAATATGTTTGCCGTACCGGGAATCAGTTCGTAGGAGTCAACGAAGTTACTCATACGCCATGGCGACCGCTGCCTAACAGCTACATCCCGCATTAAAATTAATATTCACGAATGGGATACACAATTTCAAAGTATGCCACATCCCCGACATCACTTCGACTACAGACTGAACAAAGCCGACGAAAAGGAAACGTCCCAGACATTGTTTGAGTTCGAGTTACGAAGAAGAAGCAATTAATTTGCCACGAATCCTTTGAAGTCTCTTCACCCCCAAAGGTGCTCAACCGGATCGAACTAATTTCATTCATCGAAACCGACTGTGATGCAAGGTCACGATTCGGCGATACCATTTCACACTGAGAGGTGATTACAAGTCCCCTTCTGGTGCAATGATCTCCGATGACATCAGGGATGTGATTGTTGGGTGTGTTCACCGGCAGCAGCAGAAGGGTGGTGTGTTATTCAGTGGCGTCGTCGACCCGAGATCGGGACCGTTGGTGGTAGTTGAAGAAAAGATTCAATCGATTGTGACACTCACTTAGGTGGTGTTGGAGGGGGATTTGAATCTATTCCTTGTGAGGTGGTGATGTGGATGCCTTGGGGACATGTGCATTGTGAACCCAGTGCTTTTGTGGGGAGAAAGTGTTTGTTTTCGTATGAATTTTCGTCCGTTTCTTGAACTTCAGATATCGGTTTTTTGTAGTAGAAATACTTGGCGTTGTCACAGGAACATGAGTGTAAGCAGAGGAAAGTTTGAAAAATATCTGGTACCTGGTGGAGGTCAAATTTAAAGTATACCCTATAACAAAGGCTCCAGAAACGGTCCCTGTGGAACATCTGATGATAACTCTACCAAGTCAAAGCACTCGCTGAAACGCGAATATGGCATAACATGCAGATGCTCCCAATGGCGTTGTATTCGTCAAAAACGTAGAGAGTATGGACTCTATGATTGGCTTAGTGGCTTCCGTGGCGATATCACCCATCACTCGATACTTGTCGCAATCAAATGTGCCTCTGTTATTGTTAACCAAACAAACATTTATCGAATGTGAAAACCGCGTAGTCTATTGTTCGAAAACATCCTGAGAAAGATTGTCTTGAACCTACTTCTCTTAAGTTTAGACATAAATTTAATTTCGGCGGAACCGTTAATCCTCAACCAGCCATCGACCGACATCCGTCACGTGTCACACCCAATGGCTGACGCTGAAGTACTTAACACCCCACGCATGAAGTCGTTTTCCGCTTTAAGACGCCTACAATGAAAAGTTCATTAACTTCGAGTTCCTGTTTGCAAATCTGAGCTGACTTCGCCTGAAATTCTTCTTCTAGAAGTCGAGCGCACGAGCATATTTTTACTTCCTAAAATTCTATCTACACACTCTCTTGATGAAGTATTAACATGTTTCGTTCAAATTGCAAATTGATTGCATTGGGATGATGATGAATGAGTGCAGAGTTGGTGAGGAGACCTACAAATATGTCCGAGAAACCTATTTTGTTCTGTGTTACGGAGACAATTTCGACAGGCGCGACTGCTTGGAATCTCATCTCGGAGGAGGAGAGATAATAAATCACTGCGTTCATCAATCATTTTACTATCCAACCGCTCTCCTTCGCACTTCACCTGCAGTGTGAATTGGTGGAGGAGACATCCATCAATAATCATGCCCATACTACTCTACTCAATTTAACGGATCACTTAAAACACCATTTTATTTAACTCGTTGAGCCCTTTCAAATGAGTTTGAAGATAACCATTTGAGAATTACTTCTGTTAAGCCTGCCCTGTGGCGGCCGTGGCGTTGTGGGGCTGTGCACTTGAACCTCGACGTCCAGGTTCGAATCTCAGTACGACAAAAATATTTCTAATTTTAATTTTTTTAGCTCAAAGTATAACTGTCTAGAAAAAAGCTTCTCAAACTTGGCCGTTCCAACTATATTGTGAAGAACAGGCGAAGTGTATGTGTCTGTAGCTACAGGCAGGCTTAAGACACAGTCCAGGAATGAAAGTCTTCCCTGAAGTTCAATTCGTTGTCTGGGTCCTGGGCCACCACGGGATCAAGGGAAATGAGATCGCCGATGAACTTGCTAGACAAGGATCAGAGGAGATACTCTTAGGACCCGAACCTGCGTTGGGACTCTCCGAGTCCTCGTTTAGGACTTCCATCGATGGTTGGGCTTCTCGAGAGCACAACCGGAGATAGCATGACTCTGCAGGATGTAGACAAACCAAGCGCATGCTCCCTAATGTCTGTAAGAAATCCGCGGCATTCTTGTTATCTCTTAAGAGAAACGACTGCAGACAACTTACGTACTAACGGGCCACTACACCGTCGCCAAATACCTAAATGTGCTTGCCCTAAGCAACGTAACCCTTTTCGATGCCTGTGGAGAAGACGACGACACTGCAGAGCACTTCTGCCACTGTCCCACCTTTGCTCGGATCAGGTGGCAGTTATTTGGTGCTGATGAGGTGAGTGGCGATGGTGTAGGCTCCGCATCACAAAAGTGCCTGCTGGTATTCCTCCGGAATACCATGAAATTCCATTAAATGTAGGTTGCTAGTTGGTAGTACAATGGACCAGTTTTTGAGTCTGAGTGCTCTGGTGCAGTGATCAAAAACCTAAGACAAAAAAAAAAATGGCAAATAATGCCGTCGCCACTGATGGAAATCACATCTTGATCTCTCAAGAAGATCTTCAGGGTATCTTTAACTCGCTGAAGAAGAAAAAGTCGGCGGGAATCGATGGTATACCAAATATTGTGCTTCGCTATCTTCCTCCCGAAGCCGTGCAGATTTACAAAACACTGTTCAATAATGCGCTGAGTAATGCTTATTACCCGGCACACTGGAAAACAGCTGTAGTGCAACCAATCCCTAAACGGGACAAAGACAAATCTATCCCGACAAATCTTCGGTCGATCAGTCTTCTCCCTTGCATAAGCAAGGTCTTTGAAAAGATAGTCATTCGAGTTCTGATACAATGGGTTGAGGAAAATAAAACCATACCGGACAACCAGTTCGGATTCAGGGCGGGGCATGAAACTATACAGGAAACGAATTCCGGTAATCCAGCCCTTGATCGGCTCGCAGATCAACACACCGCCCTGATGAACAAGTTAGATTCCTCAACTACCACGTGTTCGGAAGTTAAGTTACCTCAGATTGTAATGCCGCCCTTCTCGGGCAACTACAAAGACTGGCCGTCATTTCGAGATCTGTTCATGGGTTCAATCGACAACAAGAACTTAACAGCTACACAGAAATTTCACTATTTAAAATCGTTTTTGCGCGACGAAGCGGCCAATGTGATAAAACACATTCCAATTTCAGATGCAAATTATCTTGAAGCTTGGGACAGATTGGAAAAACGATATGATCGGACAAATTTAATCGTACAGTCATTTATACAGAGCTTTCTTTCCTTACCGACTCTTAGTACCTCCAATGTGCAAACACTTCGCAAAATTACGGACGGAGCAGATGAAGTCATTCGTGGTCTGAACGCGCTCGGGAAAAATAGTCGAGATCCATGGCTCATCTACCTATTGCTTACCAAGTTAGACAGTGAAACAAAACAAGCGTGGGCGGAGGAGGTGGGCTCTCGAGATGATAGTTCCGTACTCGACCTCGTTCAATTTCTTGAAATCAGGTGTGACGCATTAGAAACTTGCCAATCTCTTCATCGTTCGACTGCATCGCGTTCAAACCATTCGGGTCATATTCGAGCACATTTAGTGAAGGCCTCTGAAAACAATACCCGGTGTCCAATGTGCAAAAGCGATCATACTCTTTCCCAGTGTTCTCAATTTCTGTCTCTAGACATAGTATCGCGTCGGAATTTTGTGAAAACTCAGTCTTTGTGCTTTAATTGTCTTCGTGTTGGACATGCCTCTGTTAAGTGTAGATCTTCGTTTCGCTGTCGTGTGTGTAAATCGCGTCATCACACTCTTGTCCATCATGAGGATTTTCGAAACCGCTTGTCGTCGGGATTAACATCAACAAATTGCCAGCCTTCGTCATCCTCCACACCATCCGTATCATTACCATCTCTCGTTCCAGTTAATCGAAATCTCAAATCCAGTTTGACCACCCCATTGGTTAGCAACCATTCGCTTGAGTTTAGCATTCGCAAACAAACAATCTTGCCAAAAGCTAATCCGGTTTCAGCCCTAATCGTTTCAGATATCCATCAACGTTATATGCATGCTGGAGTGTCCGAGACATTCGCCTTCGTTCGACAACAATACTGGATCCTGGGGAGTCGCAACCTTATCCGTTCTATCATACACTCGTGCAAACCATGTTTCATGCAACGGAAATCGACAAGCGAACAACTCATGGGTGAATTACCTGCATACCGCATACAACCTAGTCGCCCTTTCACAAACACAGGTTGTGACTACGCTGGGCCACTGACCATTAAATTATCTCGCACTCGAAAGCCCATTCTATCGAAAGCTTACATAGCCCTCTTCATATGCATGTCAACCAAGGCGATACATCTGGAGGTAGTAAGCGATCTGACCACTGAAGCTTTCATCGCAGCATTACGTCGATTTGTGTCTCGTCGTGGCAAATGCTCGAACATATACAGCGACAACGGCACAAATTTTCAAGGAGCGCGTAGGTGTTTGAACGAGATGCATAAGTTGGTTATGGAGCAAGCTCACAATGACCTCATCGCTTCTACATTAGCAAGAGACGGCATAACTTGGCATTTCATCCCTCCCGCCGCCCCACATTTTGGTGGGTTGTGGGAGGCTGGAGTCAAGGCAGTAAAGATGCATTTGCGTCGCGTTATTGGGAAGTCGTTGCTAACATTCGAGGACTTGCACACAGTGTTATGTCAAATTGAGGCCGTACTTAACTCACGTCCTTTATGTTCTATGTCCGACTGTGATTTAAACCCATTAACCCCAGCTCACTTTCTCGTAGGTGAACCTCTCACAGCAGTTCCTGAGCCAAACCTGTTGGACACTCCCCCGCACCGCTTAAGACATTGGAATCATCTTCAGAACATGGTACAGGGGTTCTGGAAGAGATGGCACAACGAATATCTCACAACTCTTCAAGAAAGACCGAAATGGCGAACACCGACAACAAGCTTTAAACCTGGGGACATAGTGGTTCTAAAGGAGCCAAATCTTCCGCCCACCAAATGGGTACTGGGTAAAATTGAAGATGTTAGCCCGGGATCAGATGGTCATGTGCGAGTTGCCAACGTTAGAACGATCGGTGGAACCTTCGTCCGTCCGATTTCTAAACTAGTACACCTCCCATCGTCCTGAAACTCGTTTCAGGGGGGCCGGGATGTTTCGGATTAGACGTAGTATTCTCTTGGAGATCATCGATGTTACATTCAGTGATTTGTGTTATATTTGCTTTTCGTTCATTTCTCTTATATATGGTTTCATTTAATTTTGCACTCATTTAATTTTGCTCTCATTTCATCTCTTGCTCTCATATTCAAGCCATATTATTTAATTGTTATACACTCTCTCTATTTAATCTTACTCAATTGTATTAACTGTTCGAATTCTGGGTGAGCGGCGGTGTCGAGCTTTCGATCTCAGGGTCTCTCGATCACTTGGATTCCACTCGTCACCCAGATAAGTACCAAATTGATTTATTTTGTACAAATAAAACATTGAACTTGATATTAAACATTTTCGCTTCATTTTGTTTCGTTGGTTCTTTTCGTCGTTCATCGGTGTGATATCGTCGTTGGTTATTTCACATTCAAAAACATTTTGGCGTCCAAACTGGTATCCGACATTCAGTGGAACAAAGACAAAAAACAATGCACGGGTGCTTGTCTGATTGACTTGGAGAAAGCGTTCGACACCGTTTGGTTAGAGGGTCTCTTCCTCAAGCTGGTCAGGCTCGGCATAAGTAAACCATTGCTATACACGATCTATGACATGATAATAGGCAGAAAGTTCGTCGTGAAAAGTGGCGAAGTAACTTCTACCACGGTCTTTGACATCAAAAATGGTCTGCAACAGGGAGCGGTTGGTTCGCCTATCTTGTTCTCAATATTCACTGCAGATCTTATAGGTTCCATGCCGCATTTAATTGCGTACGCCGACGATCTAGTAGCGTACAGATCAGGTCCGAAGGTCGAAGTAATAAGTAACTTGTTGCAACTTGACTTCGAACAAATTCAGCGATTTTGCGACGACTGGAAGTTGATAATCAACTTCCTGAAGTGCGAAACTATCCTTTTCAGGACCCCGCTGTACATGACAGCATGGGATACGCGCACAAACTGGCGTAAGTTCGGCATAGTTGACCCCCAGGGACGGCCGTTAGATGTGAAAAGTGTAGTAAGGTATCTAGGCATTTGGTTGGACCAATATTTGTATTTTGACAAACATATAGATATTGCTCTGGCGAAAGCTAAAAAGGCCCTTGCTGTGGCAAGGGGTTGTTTTACAGCAGCCAACTTGACACCAGAGTAAAGGTAATCTGCTACATGGCCCTCATCCGGCCAGTAATGGCCTACGGTTGTCCACTGTGGTTCAATGTGAGTCCTTCCCAGATGGAAAAGATGAGGTTGTTCGAGAGACAGTGTCTTCGCACTTGCCTCCGGTTGTATCGTACACCCGAGTCTGAGTACAAGAAGTTCTATCCTAACGAGGTCCTGTACAACGAGGCAAACTTGAACAGGATAGATAATTTTATTATTAAACTGATCAGAAGGCATATTGCACGAGCTATGACTTCTTCCAACAGTCTGATCTTTGGGGCTTACTACCCCAATGTTATGTACCATGAGAGCGTGCGCCTCACCGGCTTTATTCCTCCTGAAGCGTTCCTCTATCTCGACACAATTGGCCTAATACAGGATCCACACGGATGTCCTGTCATCTTCCACGTCGTACGCCGAACAGTGGACAGGCGACTCCAATCCAACTTACATAGATCTTAAGGTAGGGAAGGAAAAAAAAAAAATATAAAAAAAAAAAAAATATAAAAAAAAAAAAAATAAAAAAAAAAAAAATTAAAAAAAAAAAGGTGCACCACGGCGTATAAATTTTATATGTTAGGCATATACATAACATATACGCCCTGGTGCACGTGCCGTACTGTTACGGACATAGTTAAGTTAGCTTATAAGTTTTTATATTAGGTTAAGTAAGTTTAAGATAGGTTAAGATAGATATATAATACCAAGTTTTTTACCAGTTTTCTTGGCCAAACTAATCAGAAAGTACATTCAGACAAAATAAAAAAAAAAAAATAACCATAGTCTAAGCCGAAAGGCACAATTAAATTTAGTTCAGAATAGCTTAGAGTACCCGTAAAGGGTCAGTAGGTTAGATGTAAGAACGATTGTTAAGTTAGTTAAGCTAGTTTTAGTTATTTTTGTCTAGCATGTAAGAAAAATGAATTATAAAATAAAACAAAAACGAAGAAAAAAAACAAAAAAAGGAATATTCCGTGGCACGAAAAGAGCATTCAACAACGGCATTCGTTGCCATTCGAGTCGGTTGATGTTGGACGTTGACGATCGTGTTTCTCCTTCATCGCTGCAGGTTCTGCAGAAGTCAGTTCATATGGCGCAGTGCCCGGTAAGGACTCATATTAGATTGTGTACAATGATGACAATTTCGTCTTTCACAGCGTCGGCTATAGAGCTCTCGCTATTGATCCAAATGTCAGACCAAACCATAGAGTTCTGGCTCTATCCAGACCTTCCTCTTCCAATTTTTTTTCTTATGAAGCGTATATATTGGCAGGTATTCTCCCCGCTCACATCCCTTTTCTTCGCGACAATTGGATTTCGACTCAAAGAAAAAGCTACTAGCTAGCAGCAGCTTGTAAAACCACATCAACATTATAAAGTAAAAAGAGAGACATGCAATATTAAAAAACCAAGTGCATGGTGGTGTGAACTTCAAATTCAACTCTTCTCCACACAACTATAGGTATACGCACAAAACGCTGACGCCTTGAACATCATCGCAATACAGGAAATGCGATGAAATGGTCAGGATAGTGAGCAACTGAGACATCATGGTTGTAGCAGAGAGAGAGAGTCGTTAATTTCGATGTGGATTTCTTATTCGAGGTTGACTTCATAATAATCCACATCATGGCTAAAAAAAAAACTAACTTCAGCCTGATTTGCTCCCCCCTCCGGACAGAAGACAAGGTTGACAACAGCAAGTATGATGTCTATCAACTCCTAGAAATGACAAAATATGATCAAGCCCGGATTATCGATGTCCGAACCTTCCGATGAGCCAACGTAGACTCGATCATTTCCTCGTAATGAACCCGAATATTAACCCACTTTGTATGCGTAATTAGAGCCAGCATGCAAGAGACTGCTCTAGAGGTTTGTTTTTGAAACCAACATCCACCACCGACTGTACCGCGTTATAGAGAAGATTCTCAAACAACCTCCGGTAGGAAGCCTAACTTATCGCGAATGCGAGACAACTAGTGCTTGTTGACATACAGCAGCCTACTCGAGTTTCTCAAGGATGGATGGCAGTTATAGCTCACACTGGTTGCTGGCCTGAGTTGTTAATTAAGTATCCTCTGCATCGCCTTTAAGAACGAAATCACTGTTATACTTCCACACAAACCGCATTCCGTTGAAAGAAAAAAACACCCATCAAAGCGTTCACCTTGTGACAACTCACACAAAGGAAGTCTACTTGTGCAGACGACGCCACAAACACTGTCGTGCGTCATGGCACCTGTTGAGTCGACAACCGTTCCAAGCACACCACAACTCCCCTTAGCCCGATGAAGTGTCTTTAAAGCCACCAAATCTGTTCACCATTTGTTGGCCATTCACTCTTTCAAGCATTATTCACTTCTGACAAGTTCTCCCGAACGTGAGTGTGGTCCCCATTGTCGCGCTTTTCCCAGAGGGTCTTTCGAATAGATTCCACTTCTCGAATGGAATGCCCGAAAGAAGTGTGCTCGACTATCAGTGCGGTGAACTGAAGAGGAATGTGTGCATAGACACCTTTAAGGACGTTGCTCTGAGGGAGCGCACAAGCAAATAGATGCGTTCCTGATGTCCTTTTGTTTGTGCTTCTGACACTGTTGTCGGAGTTTCCCTTCTTCTGTGGTTTGTGGGCGAATTCAATTAAGTGGCTGCGATACACAACTGCGGGGGGGAAAGCTCAGTTCGGAGTTCTTCTGTGGAAGTCTCATGGTTTGGAGAATTTTTGAAGGAAAGTAACCAGAAGCAGAGTGTGGCATGCGGCATGGAACCTTTGCAGAAGAATGTGTTTAACGAGGCAAAAATCAACAACAGAATCGGAATGGAAGATGCGCACGACTTCGCATCTCTCATCGCATAGAGACACTCACCCGTCCAAAGCACAGCCGACAGCACCCATCACCCCCGTCCTTTGACCTTGCAACTCTCTCGAAATCAGAAATTCGTTTTTAATTAACCAGAACGGCAAAAAGGAATTCAATCGACCTTTGTTCCTGCTCCCACTTCAGACGATTGTCTTCGCCGCGCTAATCCTTTGTCAAATAAAGCGCCTTCGTTGATGTTGTAGTCTACGAGAGCAGAAATTTCAGTTCAATGAATAAGCAGCTGGTCATCGCACTCAGTAAAGCCCACGCCGTCGATGCTTTTTTTTACCCGATTTTTAGAAATTTTCTTGGAGTTTAATTGATTTTTTGCTTGTGAAACTTCAAAGGCTTCAGTGCCGACGTTTTGGCTTGTGCACAGCAAATGAGTTTAAGGACTGAAGGTAAGACAAATCTCGTTAAAAAGCCTTGAAAGTTCGAACATATGCTAAAGACTGCATGGATTTAAGATCGCCGTATTGACTGACGGCGCTGAAACGAGCGCAGGGATCTTCTGTAACCACTTCGAGAAATCCCTGGAACTAAGGGACAACTGTAGCGTGTTTCAAGCGGAAGTGACTGGGATACACGAGGCAGCACTCGCATTGAGAGACCACAGCGCAACCGACAAATCGATAGTTTTTTCTGATATCCGAGCGGCAATATAGGCCATATCATCAGACATTCGGATATCGGATTTGGTTAGTTTGTGGAGACATAGCCTCAGTATGATATCCTTGGCGAACACGATCTCACTGTGTTGAGTACCGAGGCATTCTGGCAATCATGGAATCGAAAACGCGGACAGTCTCGTTACAATGGGATCTTTACTGGGAGAGTCTCTGGCAAGCCCAATGCGCATACGTCCAGTTCTATAAGAAAAAATAACTAGAGGACGAGCTAGAACACTAGAAGAAGTGGGAAATTAGTCACGCAAGGATCAATTCGGCCCAAGACGTTGGACTGCGGCACCCATATACATACCTATGTCCGTCCATTACGCAGATGGGCTCGAGCTGGACATAGTTTGTGCGATGGATGGGGAAACGGAAAAGAGGAACACGCCTAAGACGACAGGGGGTAGCCGTTTCCAAAGGGCTTACGAATCTATGTCAGCTACCACCCGGTATTTTTGAAGGGTTTCCAAGCAAATCGATTTTCTTTTTCTTCTTCTTCTAATGGAGCTACGGTCCGCGGTGGACCTACGCCTCAGCCAACAAGCCTCTACAGCTGGCACAATCTTTAACCAGCTGCCTCCAAGTAGGTGCAGGTTCTTCTCAACTTTTGTGCGCCATCGGTTATGAAGGTGTCCTCTATTGCGTTATCACACTGGTTCCGAGTCGAGGATTCTTCGGGCTGGAGTAGTGTTGTCCATACGCTCTACATAATCCAGTCACTTTAGGCGTTGGATCCTTAGACGCCTTACTAGGCTGGTGTCGCTGTACAGCCCGGTTAAGTTGAATCTTCTCATCCAAATGCCGTCAGCGCAATCAGAACCAAAGATCGCACGCAGAACTTTTCGCTCGTTGAGATTAAGGACTTCTTCATCGGTTTTTGAGATTGTTCAGCAGAACTACATTGATCAGTGTCTTATATAAAGTCTGCTTGGTCCTAAGAGAGATGGCTCCATTAGTCAATCGCCTCTTGAGCCCACATAAACATCGGTTGGCAAGAGTTATTCTGCGTATCATCTCGGTACTCATGTTGTTCGTACTGTTTACTGCGGAGCCGAGGTAGACGAAGTCCTTAACTACCTCGAAGTTATAGCCGCTCATTGTGACGCTCTATCCAAGACGTCGATGTTGTATGTCCTTCCTTGATGACAGCATTTACTTCGTTTTGCCCTCATTCACCGCCAGACTCATTTTAGCCGCTTCCGTATCAATACTCGCTGAGTTCGGCCAATCACGTCAATGTCACATGTGCTAACAGCTAAACGGACTTCTGCAAGATCGTGGCTCTAGTGTTTGCGATTTGGACGATTTTCTCGAGGATGATATTGAAGAACTCACATGACAGTGCGTCGCCTTGTCTTAATCATTTCTTGCCATTGAAGGTTTCGGTGTGTTCGTTACCAACCTTGATGAAGCAGCGAGAATTCTTCATAGCGACGAATATGTGGTGGGTGTCGATCTGCATCACTTCGGTTTTTTTCGAGGATCGGCCTTTGTGTGAATATTGGTGGACTTTCCGGACTGAAATCGCAACTGATAAGGACCTATCAGGGTATTCACGAATGGTTTCCGACGCTCAAGCAGAATAGCAAAGAAGATCTTATAAGTGATGTTGAGGAGGGATAACCCTCGGTGGTTGGAGCGGTGGAAGAGGTCTCCGTTTTTTGTGGATCGGGCAAACGGTACTGAGGTTTCACTCATCGGGCATGCTTTACTCCGACCATATCCTACAGATGAGTTGGTGCACGTGCCCTACCATCGCATCGCCAGCTGCTTTAAAGAGTTTTGCAGACAGTCCATCTGCACCAGCAGCTTTGCTCGACTTTAGTCTCGATAAGTCTTCGCCTAGGTCGTGGGACGAAATTCTCTTCTACCATCGCCCATTGTGTGGAGTGGAACATTCTGCCTGACAGCGGTGTTGGCAGATTCCTCTTGATCTCTCCAGATTTTCAGTATCGACTGCGACTCTACTTCGAGTTGTCCCTCTTCATAACGACAGGATTCTGTCCGAAGTTTATACCCATTGGATAGTTCTTTTGCCCGTTGGTAGAACTTTCGGACATCAATTCTGCCGTAACACCTTTCCATTTCTTCGATCGCGTGCTTCTCATGGTCTTTCTTTTTTCTTCTGCGAAGCCTACTCTTCAAATCTCTCTCGTCCTTCTGTCCAGCGTCGCCTTATATGCTGGTTGCTTCGCTGAACGCGCCTGACTGCATTCGTTGTCAAGCCATGGGGTCTTTTCCGGGCGGCGTTTTAAAACCCATTGCATCAGAGGCAGCTTCTCTGATGGCGTTTTGACAACGGTTCCATTGTTCGTCGATTGTTTTGCCTGGCAGGGTTGGCCACTATGAGAGCTTCAGGGAGACGCGATCGGCCAAGTTCCCAGCGGTCAATAGACTTAGTAGCTTGCCGCCGTCAAACTGTTGTGGTCTTGCTCTACTCCGTTGTCCTATCGGTAGCCGTGTTCTTACCTTGGCTACAACAAGGAAATGATCCGAGTCGATCGCAATGTGATGAATGTGGTTGACGGTTGATTGATCAGGTCGATCTTTGTAAACGAAGGTTACCGACCATATGAGAACCCGCATGTGAGAACGTAGGAGTCTAATTGAGTGGCTGATGTAGTGTAGAAATCAAACTTGTCTGGCATAATCGAAGTGAGGTCTGACCAAGTCATGTGGTAGAAGGGTTTGGCTACTTCGAGGTTCAACCTTAATTTATATTTGATTTGATTGCGTTTGAGAATAGCTGTATGAGCGGTTAGAGATGTGCCAAGCCGCAACTTCAGTAAACAGAGTTGCAAGTGAAGCAAACGGAGTCGCAAATCAAATTGACAACGATTGCAGGCTCTTCTGATGAATGATGTTTAATAAGTCGCACGACAACACGTCGCCTTGTCTAAATCCATTTCTGACATTGAAGGTCTCGGTGAGTTCGTTACCAACCCTGATGGAGCAGCGAGAATTCGCCATCGTCATCCTGCACAACCTGACAAGATTGGCAGGAATGTCAAAACTAGACATGACGTTGCATAGATCGTCTCTATGCACGCTGTCATATCGACGAATAGGTGGTAGGTATCTATTTGCACTTCTTGCGTCTTCTCCAGAATCTGCCGTAGTGTCAAGATCTGATCGATGGTGGACTTCCATGGCCTGAAAATATTGCTATCTTGACTTCGTCTAGGTCAAGGGGACGGCATTCTCGCCCTGAAAATATTCGTTGTATCTACGTACGATTTTGGTTTTGTGTATATGGCGCAGTGCTAGACAATGACTTCTTGTAGACCCCTGGATAAGGCGAAAACAATTGGTACTGTATTCAAGCGAGAGTACAAGGTCGACGAGGTAAGTTGTCCTAATCAAGATCTGGAGGACAGAGCCTTGCTAAACCACTTCGATCTTCGCATCGAGATAAGTCAATATCGATCCGACAACCCAGTTTTCACCATTTGCAGCGACGACAACATGGCAAATAGATCCGTCACCCTTTTACTGGTGGTTACCGACACCAGTCGCCACCCCTGGTAGACACGGCGAAAATGCCCCACAACCTCAGTTTTCCTTCCAATTCTGGTTCGTCGATTAACCATCATTCCCAGCAACGGCTACTGCTCCGAAGCTGAAGTAGGAACTTTTTTAATAAAACCGACCCTCACCGTGTCCTATTTTCAAAGACACAACTCTTTCACCGTGACACGCACAAACTGATGTCGGTCACTGACGTTCCGTCTAGGGAAGTATCATATTACACCGTCAGGCGACGAATAACCATGTTACAGCCTTTTTGACGAGTCCATCCATCGCAACGCTGACACACTTATGCAGGCATCCTTCACCAAGATGTCTGCACAACCCATGTTCAACGAACAACTTTGCCAATGCCCCTCTCTCGTTGGCTTGTAACAACTACCATGGCTTGAGGATTATCATCAAAATGAGTACGTGCCGACGGGCAGTGATTGCATTAGGGAGGGCATTAGCCACCTCGGGTAAGTGGGCAGCAATTAATCCAATTTGAATGAGAGCCTGAGCATGTGCTTGGTGAATGCTTCCTAATGGACTTTCGAAACTCGTTTGCTGCTTTTGGATTTAATTTCGGTAAATTACTCGTGTAGGATTTCGTGGTGTTGGCCGAGAGGAGATCCATTGGTGGAGATGAACAATGGTATGATGGAGTGGATGGTAACGTCGCAAAATAAATCATCACCGACTTCTCTTCGGGTCCTGACGGCATACCAGATATAGTTCGTACAAAAAGCACCAACTCTCCCCTTAGTAGACGGGCTCACGCTGGTGTAGTGATAATTAGGCAGAAAAATGTAACGTTCTAAACGAATTTAGAAACGATTACTTACAAGCCGCGGCAATTCAAATTGAGGACTCTGGCGGACAACTGGTTCTGTCTGCGTTTTATTGCCCACCGAATCACACAATCGACAATACTCAATACTGTACACATCACTTATATCAGATCTTCTCTGCCATTCTGGTTGAGCGTCTGAAACCATTCGTGAATACCCTGGTAGGTCCTTATCAGTTGCGATTTCAGTCCGGAAAGTCCACCAATATTCACACAAAGGCCGATCCTCGAAAAAGCCCAAGTGATGCAGATCGACACCCACCACATATTCGTCGCTAAGGAGAATTCTCGCTGTTTCATCAAGGTTGGTAACGAACACACCGAAACCTTCAATGGTAAGAAATGATTAAGACAAGGCGACGCACTGTCATGTGAGTTCTTCAATATCATCCTGGCCACGATCATGCAACTCGCAAACACTAGAGCCACGATCTTGCAGAAGTCCGTTTAGCTGTTAGCACATGTGACATTGACGTGATTGGCCGAACTCAGCGAGTATTGATACGGAAGCGGCTAAAATGGGTCTGGCGGTGAATGAGGGCAAAACGAAGTGAATGCTGTCATCAAGGAAGGACATACAACATCGACGTCTGGGATAGAGCGTCACAATGGGCGGCTATAACTTCGAGGTAGTTAAGGACTTTGTCTATCTCGGCTCCGCGGTAAACATCACGAATAACATCAGTACAGAGATGATACGCAGAATAACTCTTGCCAATCGCTGTTTCTTTGGGCTGAAGAGACAATGGAGTAGTAGAGCCCTCCCTCGAAGGACCAAGCCGACTTTATATAAGACACTGATCATCCCAGTTCTGCTGCACAGCGCAGAGGCATGGACAATCTCAAAAACGGACGCAGTATACCTTGGTCTCTTCGAGCGAAAAGTTCTGCGTGCGATCTTTGGTCCTATTTGCGTTGACGGTATTTTGAGGCGAAGATTACAACGCGAACAGCTGAACGGGCTGTACAGCGACATGAGCCTAGCCAGGCGTCTGCGGACCCAACGCCTAAGGTGACTGGGCCAAGTAGAGCGTATGGACAACTCAGCTCCAGCCCGAAAAGTCCTCGACTCCGCAGCTCTAGGAGAACGCAAAAGATGACGCCCGCGTCTCAGGTGTGCCACCCAAGGGGAATAGGACTTTGGTTGAGGTCCGAGTATGCCATAGGCAGCAATGCCGTACGAAGGAGAGGCACCCTGCTCTTGTCGGGGGTCAGATCAGCACACCTCTCAACAGTCATGTGTGTTGCATGTCATGAGTATTGTGACATATCGAAGAGTATCTCGCAACACGCTTCAGTTTTCTACCGTGGTGTTGATACTAAAAGAAACATCACGAAAGCAAGTTCATCCATGGCTACAAAGTGACATGGCTCAATTGCGTTAGAGGCGGGAAGTGTTTCCAGGAAAGGCAGTTCCTTCCTGCCTTTCCTTCCATTCCATCCCGTGAATAGCTGGATTTTCCGGTTTAAGTGACGCAATTATTTCGTACCATTTCTTTAAATCCGAGTGAATCCCACTCGAGCTATAAATCAGCATCGTTCATCGAATAATCCATATCCTATCCGCTCCAAGAATCCCCGAATAGACGCTGAAAGTCCACATACATAAACAAACAATTGGATACGGACCCACTCAATCGGCCTCTCAACCTAATCCACTCGAGCTTTGCAGTGTCCTTCGAGAGTCCATCCCCCCTGGACCGGTCGAGGGTGACTCGAAAGTATCCTCACCCGGCATTTAAGTCGGTGCCTAGACGATAAACAGCACCCAAGGACAGCTAAAGAAGAGAATTCGTTTTTAATCAGAACTCCAAAAGCAGCTCGCATGGGATTCCTTCCTCCACTCGAGGCGATTCAAGTTCAAGGACGAAGCACGCTGGATTGGCTTGGGGGAAGGGATAACCTTGCTCACTTACGCCTACTTTCAGGATATTTATTCTCCCTCTGGTGCGACTGACATCCCACTGAACCGCTTCCACAACAATTTCTCACAAACGAGCGTTTCTCAAAACATCTCATATCCGGCGTCAAGATAACTCCTCTCCACATCATCTCCTGTTTCTTGAGGTTCCCTCGCTCAAGAGAAACGTCCGTCACAAAAAGAGCAGCGAGTTCATTGGCAATGAATTCACACAAGAGCGGTGTCGGTGTCCGCGCCAAGACGAAACCCCATCCTTTGTGAACAGTGACAGCACTCTGGCTAGTTTCCAGGTCCTCCCCCTCGTCCTCCTCTCCATCCAACCATTGTTAGTCACAATTAAGGGAGAACAACGTGTCCTTCCCAAGGTCGGCGTCAACGACGACAAGGATGGCGACGATGATGCTCTTGAAATGTGCTTTGACTCCAAATGATGGTTTCTTGCGTTGTGTCGGGTGGGCGTCTTGGCTACCTGATGTAATGAATATCAATTTGAACCTAAACATAGAATGCTGATCTTAAGTTGGATTAATGTTTCGATTGGCAGTGGTTGGTCCTGTCCACCGGTTGGTGTGGGTGCGGTTTGATGGAGTATGCTGCGTAATTCAGGTGATTATCTCGAATTTGTGGGGATTGAGCTCAGATCTCGAAGGGATTTGGAAATAAGGCTGCATTAGCAGACAACCTTTTTGGTCGATTGTCATCCCATGTCTCGGGATTCGGGTGAGGATGACCTTCATCATGGCTTGGCCTTGAATGGTATGTGGTGCCCATGAAAACCGTTCCCGTTTACATCCCATCGTTCATCACTTTCTCTAGCATGGGCGGGTATAGTTCTTGGAAACCATGTGTTTCTTCTTTAATGAGGGCGGCCGACATTAGATTTAAAGGACGTCTCCCCACTGAGACGTCCTATACCCAGTCTGTCCAGAAACTATTGCGGGCGAAGCAATTAGTGGACAGCGGCCAGCGTCCAGAAACTATTGCGGGCGAAGCAATTAGTGGACAGCACCCAGTGTCCAGAAACTATTGCGGGCGAAGCAATTTGTGGCAGCGGCCAGTGTCCACAAAGTATTGCGGGCGAAGCAATTACTGGACAGCGGCACTGTCCAGAAACTATTGCGAACGAAGGAACTAGTGGACAGCGGACAGTGTCCAGAAACTATTGCGGGCGAAGCAATTAGTGGACAGCACCCAGTGTCCAGAAACTATTGCGGGCGAAGCAATTAGTGGACAGTGGCCAGTGTCCAGGAACTATTGCGGGCGAAGCAATTTGTGGACAGCGTCCAGAAACTATTGCGGGCGAAGGAATTTGTGGCAGCGGCCAGTGTCCACAAAGTATTGCGGGCGAAGCAACTGGTGGACAGCGGCCAGTGTCCAGAAACTATTGCGGGCGAAGCAATTAGTGGACAGCACCCAGTGTCCAGAAACTATTGCGGGCGAAGCAATTACTGGACAGCGGCACTGTCCAGAAACTATTGCGAACGAAGGAACTAGTGGACAGCGGACAGTGTCCAGAAACTATTGCGGGCGAAGCAATTAGTGGACAGCACCCAGTGTCCAGAAACTATTGCGGGCGAAGCAATTAGTGGACAGCGGCCAGTGTCCAGAAACTATTGCGGGCGAAGCAAGTTGTGGACAGCGGCTAGTGTCCAGAAAGTATTGCCGGCGAGGCAATTAGTGGACAGCGGCCAGCGTCCAGAAACTATTGCGGGCGAAGCAATTTGTGGACAGCGTCCAGAAACTATTGCGGGCGAAGGAATTTGTGGCAGCGGCCAGTGTCCACAAAGTATTGCGGGCGAAGCAACTGGTGGACAGCGGCCAGTGTCCAGAAACTATTGCGGGCGAAGCAATTAGTGGACAGCACCCAGTGTCCAGAAACTATTGCGGGCGAAGCAATTACTGGACAGCGGCACTGTCCAGAAACTATTGCGAACGAAGGAACTAGTGGACAGCGGACAGTGTCCAGAAACTATTGCGGGCGAAGCAATTAGTGGACAGCACCCAGTGTCCAGAAACTATTGCGGGCGAAGCAATTAGTGGACAGCGGCCAGTGTCCAGAAACTATTGCGGGCGAAGCAAGTTGTGGACAGCGGCTAGTGTCCAGAAAGTATTGCCGGCGAGGCAATTTGTGGACAGCGGCCAGCGTCCAGAAACTATTGCGGGCGAAGCAATTTGTGGACAGCGTCCAGAAACTATTGCGGGCGAAGGAATTTGTGGCAGCGGCCAGTGTCCACAAAGTATTGCGGGCGAAGCAACTGGTGGACAGCGGCCAGTGTCCAGAAACTATTGCGGGCGAAGCAATTAGTGGACAGCACCCAGTGTCCAGAAACTATTGCGGGCGAAGCAAGTTGTGGACAGCGGCTAGTGTCCAGAAAGTATTGCCGGCGAGGCAATTTGTGGACAGCGGCCAGTGTCCAGGAACTATTGCGGGCGAAGCAATTAGTGGACAGCGGCCAGTGTCCAGAAACTATTGCGGGCGAAGCAATTTGTGGCAGCGGCCAGTGTCCACAAAGTATTGCGGGCGAACCAACTGGTGGACAGCGGCCAGTGTCCAGGAACTATTGCGGGCGAAGCAATTAGTGGACAGCGGCCAGTGTCCAGAAACTATTGCGGGCGAAGCAATTTGTGGACAGCGGCCAGTGTCCAGAAACTATTGCGAACGAAGGAACTAGTGGACAGCGGCCAGTGTCCAGCAACTATTGCGAGTCCAGAGACTATTGCGGGCGTAGCATTTAGTGGACAGCGGCCTTGTACAAAATCTAATTATTAAATAAATAAAGCTTAGAGTGTTAACAAAATATCTCGTAAATCCCAAATTTGAGGCCATGAATAAGTGAGCGGTCTCCAGGGCCGCAGTTAGGTGGTCACGTGACTGCAATATGTGGTCGTAGTCTCTGGTAATTTGGGGTGTCGTCAATTTCGCACTCCCATCCCCTGGTCACCTTTTTGATGGTTGAGCATTAAGTGTCCCTGAATACCAATAAAAATGCTGTACAAGTGAGACTCCTTTCAATTGTTACCTCCAACCGCGGCAGACACCTCTTGTGGAACCCGACACCCTTCAGTGTAAGTGCGACAGGCACATTATCTCCTGCTTCTGTGTGCAGCTGATAGCTGCAGGCATGACTCTGGGTGGCTCATCAAAAGGATATAAAGTGTTTACGACCCCAGACGAGCGGTGGGTCGAGTGATATTCTTTTACGATGCTCTAAGTGAAATCGTTTTGTCAGATGTGCACAAAGCAACGCGGCATAGTCAACAAACATTTGTCACCTGCCTTTTTCGATAATTTTCTCATCATTGTCTACGGCCAAGGACTTGAGTAAATATCATTTATAAACAAGTACTGCCAGAACTGTGTGTTTGCATTGGCGGGACGCTGCGTCTTCACAGAGTATTTGTCCTGCTTATGACATGGCTATCCTCTGGTCCGCATGTGACCCTCTTTGAACCCTTGTGTAAATGCAATTAGGCCTACTGACAAGTTCGGGAGTTGCTTGAATTCTTAAGTAATGACAATTTATCGCCTATGACACGTTGGGTGGATTTGCTGCCACTGCTTGTTAGCCTTTGATTGACACTTTCCTACAATTCCACGAAAGGTTATACTGAAGTTTTCCATTTGATTATTAAGTCTTAGTTGCTTTCCAGTGTGAGTCAATTAAAGCTCGGGACTGTTGTGTCAGAGTGTTCTTCAAGATCCTGATAAGCCGTGGTACTAGCATGAACGAATCGCGGGATATTATTCCCCTTTTTGGTCGCGCCTAGCACACTTCTGTACACTTCTACCACTCTGCCCAAGGAACTGCCATGAGGTATTACTTCGCGAGGCTGTTTATCAATTATGCTCTACTCTGTAAGGCCCCTCTTGGGCTCTTCATAGACCTTCAGCTCTACGTAGTGCATTCTGCACGTTTACTATGAAAGAGCAGACCGCTGTCCAGTCGCTGTCCGATCTCGACATGCGGCATACGAGATCAGCCGGACTTTACAACCTCGCTATGTCTCCTCCGAAGCGTGTGCAGTGGAACACAGCATGCTCCGCGTCCTCATTCACGTCTGAACATTCAGGGCACAGGTGAGCTGTCATGTCCAAACTTGTGCAGGTATTTCCGATAGCCACTGTGCCCCGACAGCAACTGCGTTATGTAAAAAATTATAGTTCCCTATTCCCTATCTTTCCGTCCATAATTCCATGGTTTGTGGAGTCTCCCCACCTGGTTTGCCATAGCGTCATCAATGTCGCACTTTCATCCATCTTTATTCTTCTTGCCTCCTGACAATTCAGGGGCCGCCTCAGGTACATCCTCTGGTTCTCTTTTGCGAGGATGTCAATGGGGACCATACCGGCTACAACGCATGCTGCATCGTCAGTGATGGTTTGGAAGTCGCTGATGGCTCTGTTTGCGCAGATCCTATACTGCGCCAACAGCTTCCTCCTGTACTCAGTTATTGTCAGTGCTCCAGCTCATATCGGAGAAGGACTGAGCTGACCACTCTGGACACCAGGATCCCGCGCATGTTCGGGTGCATTCGGAAGAGAGCTTCTTACTGAAATACTCAATGTGAATTATGAAGCTCAGTCTGTTCTCGATCATGACACCGAGATACTTCAATGATTCCTTTGATCTAATTGTCTGATTTCCGATCCGGAAGTTTGACACTAGGCAAAAGTGACCACTGCGATGTCGTCAGCAAAGTCAATCCCATTGGCTCCATCTGCTAGCGAGAACTGTAGAATTCCGGCATACATGAAATTCTATAGGAGAGGTCCAATTACAGACCCTTGCGGGACTCCTGTGGAAACGCTGTAGTACTTAGCGCCTCGTCAGAGTGGTACATTAGCTTCCTGTTGCTAACGTATTCTGTGGCTATCCTCTGCAGGCAGTATGCTATATCCATTCTGGCCAAGGATTCCCTACTAAAGGACCAGTTCACCATGTTGTATGCGTTTTTGACGTCAAACATCACCACTGCGCAGTACTTCTTCGTCCCCCAACTCCACCTGTCCACCTGTGTGGCTTCAGCTGCTGTATCTACTACCGCCTTTATGGCATCGACGTTAGAACGCGATTTTCTGAAGCCAATATGGTGTTCTGACAGGGCTCCGTTTTTCTCAGCTACCCCAAGTAGTCTACAGGATATGATGAACTCTAGGATCATTCATAGCGTGACGAGCAGGCATATTGGGCGATATTACGATGGTTCTCCAGGTGGTTTATTTCCCTTTGAAAGAAGCACCAGGTGTTGCAATTTCCATGGTCACCACCCACTCTACAAGCCATCTTTGTATTCTGGTCTCGTCTTCATAGCGGCTTTAACTGCCTTATTCGGGATGACATCCGCCCAGGTGCCTTGCTGTCACCGATCTTTTCTGTTGCTTCAGTCGGCGTGATTGCTGGGATGTGCTGCGTGGTTGTCTCTCTCGCGATGGGAACAATAGTAGTTTGGCTCAAGTCTGTGACTGTAAAATTGTGTTCTTCGTGAATGCGACGAGCTATAGTGTAATAGAAGATACAAGGAGAGACGCTCTACATCCCGAATTCTGGAACGCCCTAAGAGCTTTCCACCCGAGAAGCTATGAAAGCTTCAGTGATCTGACGCAGATAGTGTCCGCCTGCCAGTAGGCCCAACAGGCCGTATAGGGAAATGCTTAAATACAACATCACTGACTGCTGCATATCTCCATCAAATTGGGCGAAATTGGAGTTAACGCCATCTACCGAAGCCTAGGACAAGGAAACCGAGTCGTGCACCTGTCGGGTACTCACCAGGGATATATTAAGTTTGCGTCTTCCTCAAGTTAAATATCGGCTAACCTTTTCAAAACAGCCATACACAGATTGGCAGAGTACAGACCCGACCATCGTATGTTAGGTTAGGATGGAGTGGCTGTCACACTAAGGCCAGACTAGACCCGTTGTGACACCACGCGGATCTAAAACCCTATTCCGCAATATAATTTGCGCTTTTGATGAAGCAGAGGAGTTGACTGATACTGATGCCATTTAGTTCTGTCAAGTTGTTCACGTAAGGCGTCCAAATGACGCTTTCTACGTGTGGATCGAGGATTGCAATTGTCTGGAGGCGTGCGTGCCAATTGCACAGTGCCCGTTAAGTACGCCGATAATGGTTCTGAATTTGAATCCACTGAATCTGATCAGGCTACGTGAGTGTATTGGATCTATGGTGGGTCCTAGCGGTTTTGTAGTGAGGCATTTTGTGCCGGTAGACCATCTACGATTTGTGTTGGGAAGTGTTTCACGCTTTAGTAGATGGTAAGCAGTAGCGATAGACATGGATGGCATATCTCTATCTGGAAAGCGTACCGTATTGCTACACCTTCTAGCGAGTGCGTCCGCTTCATAATATTCAAGGAGACGCTACAACGGTTTGGTAGTAGGAAAGACAGTTGGAAGTTTAAGTCCTTAGAATCGACGCTCGCTCCCACACCATCGTCCATCTTCGATCCATCTGTGAAGATTAGCAGAGGACCATCGAGCGTCGGATGATCAGACTCCCAATAAGTTCTTGGGGAATACTGATAGAGAAGTTTTTTCCTCGAAGAATAGCCTGGATGTTAGGAGGTCGGTGTTTTCAGGTAAGGACCATTAACAATTGAGAATAGTCGAGTGTCCGAATCGGAGTTTCTTCCACATGTGCAGCGATTTCAGCCTTAGCGCCGAGCAGGCAGCGGTCTGTATGCCGAATACATTCATCGCATAAACTCCAACAACCTCTCGCCGTTCGCGTTTTCATGAGGATCACCCTTCCTCCCAATCACACTCCCCCATGTCGTTATATCAACACACACGTGGGCATGGAAGTCACCCATGAAGATATAGGAATCCACCTCAGCCACCGTATCAAGAGCAAATTCAACATTGTTCCGCCGATCTTCGCACTTCACACTTCGATATCAAAATTAATGCATATCCAAATATTTATAACATAACACTTCATTGACATCAAACAGTTTTCATATAAAAATGGACAACTTACGGAAAGGAGATCGATTTAACAATACTTTAAGCAATTTTGTGTTTATCATGGTATCATTTCCAAAAGTAATACATCAGTCCTTCACGGTTCCTCACAAAAAAAGTCCAATCGGGTCAAATCGCAGCTGCCAGGCATCCAATTAACGTCGCCAGCCTCATTTTCGAAGAAAAATGGTCCAACAATGGCACCACTGCACAATTTGCAGCACATTGTCACGCTCTGTGGATGCGTTTGCTTCTCCACAATAACGTGGGGGTTTCCGAGCCCCAGATGTGGCAATTTTGTTTGATAACGTATCCGTCGAGATGAAAAAGCTGATTTTTCACTCAAAATTGTTGTCCAATTGAAGGTGCTCTAAGGCCCAAGCTGCGAAACGATATTGAAGCGGATGGTCACGCACATTTATTGCAGAGTCAATTGGAGCTTGTAAGCTAATAATTCGACATCTTTGTGCAGACTTCCCCTCAGGCTAGTGCGTGAAGTGTAGAGCTGTTGAGATCGATGGTGAGTTGATGTTCGCGAATTGTGCCTCATACTCTCGGTCACAGGAGCCAAATTCTCATCCGTACGACGATGGGGACCATGAGTGTTGTCCACTAGTAAACCTGTCGCACGACCTTTTTCACAATTTTGCGTACGGCAGCAGCGGTGGGTGCTTGATTTCGACCAGAATTTCTTCTTTTCAAAAAACTCACTGGTTGGGCGGCACAGCACTTAATTTGGAAATAATTTTTCAATATTTCCTAACGTTGCTCAAGCGTAAAGTGGCCCATTTCGTTCCACGGAGGTATGATACTGACTTTTCGTTAAAGATTTCGATCGGGAAACAGCTATCAGTGTCAAAATAACCTATGATTTAAAAAGAAACCACTAGATGGCCAACTCTGTGCACTCACTCTTCACAGTTCTCTCTTTGTAGAGACTTTAGTGGAGAAGACAGCATCCTTGTTAATATTGTTGAGTGCTCCCTCAGTATCGAGAAACGAGCTCATGGTGAAGTCATCAGTGTAGTCCAAGGAAGTCTCATATCATTAGAAATCCATAAGAATGCTATTTAAAATATGTCCCTTTCAACACGTCCAAACTACTGGACAAATGAATCAACGAACCGAAACTCCTTTCCTCGTCTCATCTCATCAAAGGAAATCAATTCCTTCCCTTCAATCTCAATCATTTCATTTGACTTAACAATCGAATTCCATTCCGTGCCATCTTGCCCAGTTATGGTGTCAAGGTCAGGCTTAAGGCCGGACCCATTCCCACCGAAAAAGGGAAAATCTGCCACATTCACCAAACAATTTATTGAATTCCATTTATCGAAACGATCCCATGAGTTTCACGCCTGACCGCCCAGGAGCGAGTGCGACCTTCAGAATTTCTGGGAATAGCCCCATGCCCGCCTTCCTTAGGCGCTCAAATTAGACACAAAAGTTTCACACTTAACTTGAGGCACAAACAGAAGGCGAAGCAGCACATAATGTCGGTTTTTTTTTCTATAAAAATGGGAGGACACTGGCAACGCGTAAATCGTCCCTCGTGAGGGACATCGAGCAGAGTTATTCGTCCCAATTCCTTCTTCCCTTGCGTTGCGTATTGTCAGAAATCCTTGCTCGACGGCTTGATGTCCATAACAAAGAGATAAACTGCTCCGACTAACGCAGAAGTGATGATATTAATGGGGCCAGGAAAAGGAAAACAACCCGCACCACCGCAGCTTCGGTGTGGTCCGTCTGGTTTGTCTTTTCTCTTCGCTCGATACGTGTGAAGGATAATGACGGGCAATTCCATGCGGACAACGTCTGAGGCGCTTCCCTTAACGACGGTACTCGCCAGAAAGTCTTCAGGGGAAACCTTTTTCAGGGGCAAACGTATATTTTGCTAACTTTTTGAAATAATGGTCAACATCGGTTGACGCAGGGGTCCACTCCAACTTTAGTGCCGCACAAAGACATAGAAGGTTAGCATTGATGGAAACGCCTTGGCATCCCATCCCAAATGCAATCAATTAGGCTGCAGAGATCCTTGAAAAGGTAGGCTCGTGTGTGTTCTCAAGGGTGACCAGATGGCAATGATTGTGTTTCCAATTGTTCTGTTTAAGTAGATGTGAAAGATACAAATGACATCTAGCTGTCAGAATGTTTCGTATGGCTTGTGATATCATTATGCATCGTTTGCTTTGGACGTGCGGAAATCATTAAAAAAATATTTTCGATATATTAGACTCAGTTGTAGAAACGCAACATCACTCTCATGGCTTCAGTGTGCAAGCAATTCGTCGCCCCAGTGAGTACAATCTATTAGACATTGAGCCACCAACCAGACGACAGACACAAACTGGTGTGAAGTGAAGAAAGCAAGACCGCCATAGCGGAAATCATCGAAGAAGCTGATTCTCGCCGATCAGCTGAACTGGTCATCGCCAGCGAGTCAAGTTGGCTTATTTTGCTGTTGCATTTGGGCCTACATACACATAAGATTCTGTCCAGGAATTGAAGCCGGACGACCATAGACAACAAGTTGGATAAAACTGCTCTCTCGGACGAGATCGGCTAGTCTTCAGTCCGGAGTGGATCAGGGCCTCAGACAGCAAGCCTCTTCAGTTGGCACGATTTTTAACTAGCTGCCTCCAATTTCGCACGTCAAGTTGATTGAGTTAGCCACGTCAATCGTTTTTGGATTTCGATTAGCCCTCATTCGCCGCTAAACAAATTTTTGCCATCTCCGATTCAATACCAGCAAGCGGTTCATTGACGGCTCGCTGTGTTCGACCAATCACGTCAATGTCGTGCGCCTATGCTAGCGCAGTGAGTTCTGCACTGCCTTGTCTAAATACTTTCTTGAACTTTAATAATATCAGTGACTTTGGCATCGTCACATGGAAACACCTGACGAGCTTGGCAGGAGTGTCAAAACAACTACCCCTTGGAGGGCATAGTGCGTTAACCACGCCTGCGCGCCATCTCGTTCGAGGTTCTGCAACGCGTCTGAGCTCATTCCTAAAGAACTAGATTCCTCTTCAAATTCTCTACGCCACGTTTGCGGGCGTCACGCTATTCTGCCTGTTTGGGTAAGCTGTTCTGCCTGCATGGCGTACTTCGCAATGGTGTTGTCTTCGCGCCATAGGGTGTGCCCAATCCACTGCGTATTGTGATGTTTATAGGTTCTTGCCACGTTCTCAGGTACAATCGCTAGTTGGAGATATGGTTCGGCAAGAGAATCCTAAGGATGTTTTTAAACATCTGTTTACGAATGATTGCAACTTTCATGTGGTAATGGTGTCCACTTTTCAAGTACTGCATCCATATAGCAGCACCGACCGTTGGAGCGGAACAGTCGCAGCTTGGTTCTTAGGTTATTGACATTCATTTTCCAGATCGCGGATAGCATGCTCACGTCCAGTTCGTAGCCACCGCTATTAGCCTACACCACTCTTCCTAAATTGAGAAAGTTGTTAACTGCCACGACTTCCTGTTGAGCAATGTTCAATTGGGCGAGGTTGTCAGAAATGCTAAGGGCTCGAGTTTTTGCTGTATTCATTTTGAGCACCATTTTATTTGCTTCAGCTTCTAGATTATGGGCCATCAAGTGAAGATCCAGTATCGCGATAGTAAAAAAACATCGTCAGCGTAGTCAAAGTGTTTAAGGTAAGAATCATAGTCCATCGAATGCCATCATTTCCGTCCGTCAATGTTGATAATTACTGAAAATTTGAAGAATTGCCAGGAACAATAGCGGTGACAGCAGGGCCGGCCCGCCATATGGAATCATTTGAGCCAGACGTGCAGAATTTATTTCTGCACGTATGAGATTTGGTCATATCATACATAGGCAGGTGGGTATAGTTTCGAGAAGGGATGAGAATTTAATTGATATGTAAAGGGTGACACACAAAATGTGACTTTGATAGGAAATACAGATTTTTTATTAGAAAACTAAAAATTTATTATTGAATCATATACTAACAAATTGGGGTTATGTATGGAATAGAATAAATGACGTCAAACGTTGGTGATTTGCATTAACACACCACCAAATTCCCTCTTTCACGGCGTTGGAAGTGGTTACTTAACTTACTTACTTAAGGTGGCGCTACAGTCCGGGGTGGACCTGGGCCTCAACCAACAAGCGTCTCCAGCCAGCTCGATCTTTAGCTAGCTGTCTCCAGTTTCGCACGCATAGTTGGTTGAGGTCCCTTTCCACTTGCGTGCGCCACCTGAGTCGCGGTCTTCCTCTACTGCGCCGTCCCTCGGGGGTGGATTCGAAGACTTTTCAGGCCGGAGTATTGGTTTCCATCCGCTCTGCATGACCTAGCCATCTCAGTCTTTGGATCTTCACTCTTCTGGCTAAGTCGATGTCGCTGAACAGTTCGTCATTATATCTCCTCCTCCACTCACCGTCTATGCAGACGGGACCGAAAATCACACGAAGAATTTTCCTCTCGAAGCAACCAAGGGCAGCTTCATCCGCTTTTGACAAAGTCCATGCCTCCGCGCCATATAGCAGGACTGGGACAATTAAGGTCTTGTAGAGCGTTATCTTGGTTGTTCGAGAGAGGGCTTTGTTTACCAGTTGCTTTCTTAGCCCAAAGAAGCAGCGATTGGCAAGGGTTATTCTTCGTTTGATTTCAGCGCTGGTGTCATTGTCTGAGTTTATAGCGGTACCTAGGTAGACAAAGTTTTTGACTACCTCAAAGTTATATCTGTCTGCTGTGACGTTCTGACCGAGACGTCGGTGTTGGGTGTCCTTTCTCGTTGACAGCATATACTTGGTCTTACCCTCGTTTACCGCTAAACCCATCTTCGCGGCCTCCGTTGCAATACCCACAAAAGCGCCATTGACATCACGCTGCGTTCTTCCAATAATGTCAATATCGTCGGCATATGCGAGTAGTTGGACGGACTTCTGAAAGATTGTTCCTCTGGTGTTGGCGTTCGAGTTTTGAACAATTCGTTCAAGAACGATGTTGAAAAAGTCGCATGACAGCGCGTCGCCTTGTCTGAATCCTTTTTTGACATCAAAGGTCTCGGTTAGGTCTTTACCGACCTTGATGGAGCAGCGTGCATTCTCCATCGGCATCCTACACAAACGGACGAGTTTGGTAGGGATGCCAAAACTAGACATTGCTCTGTATAGCTCGTCTCTATAGATGCTATCATACGCGGCCTTAAAATCGATGAAAAGGTGGTGGGTATCGATTTGTTGCTCCTGGGTTTTCTCCAAAATCTGCCGTAGTGTGAATATTTGGTCGATGGTGGATTTTCCTGTCCTAAAGCCACACTGGTATGGACCGACCAGGTTGTTGACGAATGGCTTTAGGCGTTCACACAGTATGGCAGATAAGATTTTATATGCGATACTTAGGCGACTGATGCCTCTGTAGTTGGCGCAGTTCAAAGGGTCTCCTTTTTTATGGATCGGGCAAACAATGCTGAGGTTCCATTCATCGGGCATGTTTTCCTCCGACCATATTTTACAGATGAGTTGGTGCATGCTCCTTACCAAGTCATCGCCTGCGGCTTTAAAAAGCTCGGCGGGTAGGCCGTCAGCTCCCGCAGCCTTGTTGGATTTCAGTTTAGATATGGCAATCCTCACTTCATCCGGGTCGGGTGGACGGAATTGTTGATCTTCGTCGTCCCTTTGGAAGTGGTTATGACTTCAAAAAACCCAACAAAAAAGAAAACCAATGGCGTTAGATCGCAAGACCTGAATAGCGAATTCTGATTCTGCAAAAACGGCAGATTGCACGATTAAGAATTGACACATGCAGTAATGTTTTCCTTCTCTGGCGGTATGGCATGTGGTACCGTCTTGTTGGAACCACATGTTAGTCACATCCATATCTTGTAATTTTGGCACTAATAACTGGGCTATCGTGTCAATGTTTCATTTTTACAAGTGAGTATTGTCTCTTTCTTGATCTGAATGCTCACACCGCAAAAATCAACTATATTCGCTTTGAATTCAAATTTTCGAAAATTCTTAAGAATAGATATATGTGCTACTTTCAAACTGTAAGACCTTCCATCACACTTCATCCAAAAAGACTTATTTCCAATATTTGCTTCACATTTTGCAAATCTACTTCGATTTTTCTTACTTCCTAATTTGCTTCACTTTCTGGGCTCAGCATTCTCATCCCTTATCGAATCATATGTTGCCGAGGATTAGACCTACTGGGTATACCTCAATAAGATAAAACATATTAAAATATAGAAAGTCTACCTCTTTTGTAATGTGGAAACGACTAAGACGTGACAGTTACTACATTCATATGTAGCCTCTATAATAGCTATTAGTTTTGGAGTGCATCTTTAAGTCATTATGTCGATATTCGTCCGGTGTTAGCAGAGTAATGGGCTATTGGCTCGGCTCGCTCTACTGCTGAGGCCGCTGCAATTCAAACTATTATTGCTACACTATCATTCGATCCATCTCCAAGTATCAGTTATAAGCCAAGTACAATGGTATTTCTCTCTCTTGTGCTTGCCCCAGTCACAAAAGAACTCCAATGATCATCCACGCTATCCTGTCTTAAGCTACTGATTCCTTCTTATTCTTAGTCAGGATGGTCCCTAATCTGTTGGCGTACTTGGGCAGCTCTGAGCCTGCCGATATTGTACCTAGTGGTATTTAGCGATTGCCGTTGCCGGCTGCAGTTCGATGGCGTTCGATCTCATTAGTCCGCTCCGCGTCTGTTATCGGATGTTAAAATTAGACAGGGGGTTGTATGGCTCATCTCTAGGGACGCTACCATATGCGTTTGGACCGGGTCATCTCACGGCGAGCGTTCATCGTTTTATCGCTGCGCCCATGGGACTTCACAGGACTTTATTATTTTCTCTGGAGTTAAAAAGCCAAACTGTTGGGACGAGCTCGAGGCCAACATTCGAGATTTTATTGCCGGAATAACATCGCACACGCCGGATGGAGTCAGTCAAAATTGGACCAACCGCTTGCCAGCGGGGCAGAGGCGGTATTTAAATGCATCAGAACTTTGGATGCTGCATCCCGACTCGATAGCACCACTTCACTGAGCTGGAGGAGATCTTCTGCTCGTTGTGTGATGGTACGAGCGTGATTGAGCCGCAAATCAAATGTTGAAAGGTCGAGCCTATCTAAATGGAGAAAGCCTTCTGGATGGACGAAACTATTCTGACGTTTCCTCTTGTGGTATTGGGGATTGGTGTGTTAAGCCCATGCGATCAGTTTATTCATCGCTCTGGCAGTATGACCTCCTATCGCGTTCATCAGGAAATTGTCCACTGGTTAGTTTTGTTGGAATACAATTTTTTCAACTGGGACCCTAGTGTTCTCTAGACACGAAGCCGTCTCGAACACCCGAATCGTTTCCCTCAGATTTCCACTTACGTCGAACCACAGCGGATAGCCATAAGTTGACATGAGCGTCACGTAGAAGATTAAGTTATTTGCGAGAGCGTTCTCTTACCTGACTGCATCTAATAATAATAATATGGGTGACGCTACAGCCCATAGAGGGCCAGGGCCTAGCTCCTCAGCAATCACTCGAGTTGTACGTGCTATAGCTCTATCACGAGTGGAAGGGACTTACAGTTTTATGCCTACTCCGAACGGCCAAGTTTGAGAGGCTTTTTCTAGCCAGTTATACTCTTTGAGCATTGAAAGTGAAAGCCGTAAAAAGTGTTTCTTGTCGTACCAGGAACTAAACCTAGACGGGTAGATACGAGTGCGTACGAGTCGACGCACAGACCCACAACGCCACACTTGCTGACTGCTTCTACGTGCTTGTAAGAATCTACACAGGTTTCTGACCACAAGCCCTTGCACCAGTCTTCGATCGTTGGACCTAATCTGTACACTACACTGTCAAGTCATCTGCATGCGCAATTACGTGAGGAAAGAAACTAAGTAATTGCTTAAATAATGCTTGAACAAATCGGAGTTAGCAGCACCCTGGCGGAGATAGTTTCTGACGAATATATCAACAGAAGTCACGTTGCCATTCTTAGCGACGCACCTTCAGCTGGTAACCATGTTACACCGTAGCCTAGCCGGTTGATCATGGAAAAACATCCTTCTAACCATACCACGTAGGCATGGACAATCGCAAAAGCGGATGAAGAAATCTCATCGAGAGAAAAGTTCTGCGTCCTATTTGCGTTGACTGTATTTGAAAGAGTACGGTAATATGAGCCTAGGCAGTCGTCTGCGAATCCAACGCTTAAGATGGCTGGGCCATGTAGAGCGTACAGCTGACGACACAGCTCCGGCCGAAAGAGTTTTCGATTCCGAATCTGTGTGACAACGCAACAGAGGACGATCGCATCTTAGGTGGCTCACCCAAGTGGAGAAGGATCGCAACCAACATGGCGTGCGAAACTGAAGACCACAACAGTGTTGTAAATCCCATCGATTTCAACTGACTTTTACTTCTGAACTGAATCCGCTTGCAGCTTCGCCTTCTGTGAGGAATGAACCTGCCATGTGATCGTCTGTGAACACAGCAAAGCCGATGTTCTCAGATTGCAGCCAACATGTCATGTGGGACCGAGTATTCTCAATCACGTTATTTGGTGTCAATTAGACTAGAACGCTTTTACATATGCAGATGTCATGTGCGTTGCATGCTTGCAACTTTGTTGTCTGTAAATATCTGTGATCTGACATGGAGTTCTTAATGGTCTGGCGGATGTGTTGTTTCTGGCATGTCAGCTGCTCAGCGAATATTAGTTGATTGCGTGTCGAGCGGGTGATAACTGCGAAAATGGCTGTTTAACGTGCATGCCCTTGTGTTGGTGTAACTTAGTTCTGCTTCCGGTTTTACTTAAAGGTCACATGAAGAGGAGTGCTAACTCTGGCGAAACATTGCTGGGATCCAGTTGCACAGGTCGTTGAATCGTTAATGGCCCTTTCATGGCAAGCGCATAGTTGACAAAAGGTGAAATATTGTCCACCTGGTGCACGCTACCAACGAGGGAGACCGGCCTCACGAAACGTCTTCACAAACCAGCAACACAGTAGGTAGGGTGGTAGCCTACCGCTGTAGGTGGTGGCTCGCTAATTGTAGGTGCTGAGTTATCGGCTAATCGCGGTGGCTCCGAACTGGATGGCTTTTATAAAACCGGGTAAGCTAAGGTTGATTTTATTCACCAAAAGTTAAACACAACATCGGGACACCAGTCAATGTCCAGAAACCCTTTTCGGACACTAGCCATTGTCCGTAAACCTAGCCACTGTCCAGACGCAACTGTCACTAGGAACGCCAAGAGGTTAAAGGATATAAATAGTAAGTACCCATCACCACAAGACTTACTGCACGGGATTTTCTTCAAAGACTGCAGCTTCCCGCAGTCAGACAGTCGATTTGTTTCCCCCAGTTCTGCCTCATTCAGCGGAAGACTAACCACTTACACAACCACGACCGTTTAGTTTTACCTTATTTTTGGTTACGACGTATCCCTTTGATCAGCTGAAGTTAATTACCCGCTCGCCGCCCATCCATTCAGGACGCAATGAACAGAATCGATGAACAACAGGCAGGAACTCAATAAATAGCCATCGTGGCACCGTGAGCACATCCATTGTCACTGATTGTCACGAAAGAAGCCCACTGACGACCGGATTCACTTAACGTTCCATCACCGATGTCAAACTTAAGCCCGTCTCCTTTGAAAAATAGCAATTTGTCAGCAGTCCTTATCTGATTTTTTGAGGCACCATGGAATTGGCTCGTCATTGTCAGTACCATCCGTTCGGGATGTTACGTAATGAGTGGCCCTATGGGTGTCTAATGAGCCGGCAAAACGTTAATGATTCACAATTTGTTCGGTGGTGGTCGGGTTTTGAATAATTACACGAGGAAATGTGCTGAATCTCAGGCAGACGCTTTGTCACGGATCCGGTCACGATGGCGGGGGAAAATTCTTTGATGAATATTATGGCCGAGCGAGTGGGGTGGAGGGGGAAGTGAGAAGTGACTTCTTGCTAAATGCGTTGTTAAAGAGATTAAAAGAAGGCTCTGAAGGCATTTGGTAAAAGCAAAGGGGCCACGTGTAGTTGTTATAAAGGGCTTTCGTCGTTTGTGTCTTGCTGAGAGGCTTTTATGAAGCGGTGCGACTAATTTAATTGGATTTCTTTTCTCGGCCATGTTGGGTAGGTACATTCGATTTCTGGTGTTGTAAATATGGCTCTGTTCGACTTGAAGGAAATGTAGGTGGGTGACTGGCAAAGTTCCTCAGGGTATTTTTGCCTCTAAGATTATGCTGTCACTTCATCGACCTTTCCCGATACTCCGTTGGCCTATTTGACCTGTTCGCGATTAACTCTGTCGAAGTATGTTGTGATACCAATAACCAGTTGGTGGTTTTTAGAAATTTAAGGATGTCCTTTATATTTATAATCGATATATTTCTAGGCTGATGAGGAAATGGCTGCCCATATGTTTTCTTCTTGGCTCTGAAAGGGCCGGGCAGGTTCCGAGGTAATGTAGCACAGTCTCGTCCTCCTCCTCCTCCTCATCTCTGCAGCGTCTACAGAAGTCAGTGAAGGATAATTAAGCCTATCAAGTTCTAGGAAAGCTTTAGCTTTCGATGGATCTAATGTCGATGTAAAACAGGTGTCCACTTCCGCTCATCTACGATTCTTCTTGTCTAACGTCACTTGATTCATTCATTGGATCTTTATTGCACGGGAAATGGGTGTATATTAGGAGCTGAAGGGTCTCATCACTCATGTCAGTTCATAATCCCGGGGACTTTTCTGTGTATGTTGGCATTTTTAGGGTTTAGGATTTCTTCCAGAATTCCATTTTTATAGGCCTTAAGTCTTTGCTTGTATAGATCCCAGGCGACCAAGTCTCTAGGGAATTTTGCTTTATTGAAGCATCTTCTACTGGCTTTACGTAGATCTGCTTGCTGGTTTTCTTTTATCTGCCCTCGTGAGACCCTGCACCAACTCGTCAATATCCTGTTTAGTTATTGGCTCATTTCAGGCTTTGTGACACAAGTTTGGTTGAAGGTATACGTTAACCAGTTAAACAGCCTAGGGTTACTGAAGTTGTTGTCTGGTGGTGTCGTATGGTTGATGAGGAATTGAATGTATCTATGATCTGATTGGGATACTTCTTTTGGTACCATCCATTTGTTTACGGTGATTTCTGGACTATTTGTCACCAGTTTGACGTCCTGACTCCCTGTCTTTTTTTTGTCGGGGATTTTTGAACACTACACTGGAGCACTCAGACTCAAAAACTGGTCCATTGTACTACCAGGCAGCAACCTCCATTTAATGAAATGATGAGTTTCTGTGATGAGGAGCCTACATTATCAGCTCTCACCTATAAGCACCGAATAACTGCCACATGATCCGAGCAAAGGCGCGACAGTTGCAGAGGAAGTGCTCTGCAGTGTCGTCGTCTTCTCCACACGCGTCGCAGAAGGTTTCATCATTAGGTGTTTGGCGAAGGTGTAGTTACTACGCCGGTAAGTCGCCTGCAGTCTTTTCTATTAAGAGATAACAAGAATGCCGCGGATTTCTTACAGACGTTTGGGAGCATTCACTTGGTTTGTCTACATCCTGAAGAGTTATGCCACCTCCGGTTGTGCTCTCGAGAAGCCCAGCCATCGATGGAAGCCCTATCCGAAGTCGCGGGTAATCCTAACACAGGTTCCGGTCCTAAGAGTATCTCCTCTAATCCCTGTCTAGCAAGTTCATCGACGATCTCATTGCCCGTGATCCCGTGGTGTCCCGGGACCTTAACAAGTCTTAGCGAATTGAACCTGCCGATCCAATTTAGGGAAGACTTGCATTCTTGGACTATCCTGGAAGTGGTTAAAGGGTTGAGTAGGCTCTTGGTCGTCGCCACAGACACAAATATTTCGCCCTTCCACCTGTTCTTCACAATATAGTTCATGGCCATTAGCATCGCATAGGTTTCCGCTTGGGAGACCGACGCAAATTTACCTAACGAGGTGTGCAGTCTAATGCAGTCAAACTTATGATTAAAAAAAAACCACTAGATGGCCCACCCTGTAGTTAGTTAGTTTAGATTAGTTTGACTTTTATTTTCAATAAATGTTTTACAATGTAAAGATTAACCTAAATCATTTATGGTTTGGCCTATGGCCGTCTACCAGGTTGACAAGTTAAGTTTACATTAAAAATCTCCATCTATGACACGCTATAACAAAGTGCTGCTACTGAGTAATCATACAAAGCCCTTTAGAATCGGACAAGCACCAAGAAAATGTAAGATGTCTTCTCTCTTCCTCTTGTTGCATAGGTCACAAAGTATTGGTAAATCTGGTCTATGGGGTATAAAGTTTAACTGAACGAGTTCCCCTCTCAGTTTTAAAATGGTGCTTATTTTGTCAACTGCGTGACTGTCAAGGAAGTATGTTTTTTTCATTTATAAAATTATTTAGTTTGCTGTAATAGTTTCTAAACAGTGACGATTCAGCTTCTTCGGCATATTGGTCATAATTTCCTCGTAATCCAAGGAAGATGCTATTGTTTGTCGATACTTAAACGAGCTGAGGAGAACATGGATGCCAAAATTTTTTCCAAAACCGAGTTAAAGTTTTCTCTTAAAAGATGAGGATGCTCGTTCACCTGAGTAGACAGATTTAATCCGCATTCAGAAGCTGTTTTCTCCCATTCCTCGCAAAGGCGTCCGTTTGTTCTAATTATACTTCTTAAAACTACGTTCGGTAATCTGCATTCGTTCATCGCTAGTATTTTTAGGATATAGTTGAAGTGCATTTTGAGCGTGTACAAGAACAAATGAGGAGTTCCCGTTTCAAGATGTAGCATATAGTTCGGGGTATTTTTTTGGTAACCGAAAGATCTTCTTCAATAAGTAGCGAAGAAATTTTTCCACGGCATCGTTGCCTTTGTAACCCCATACCTGAGCTCCGTAAAGCATTATCGACGCTGCGGTTGAGTGGAACAAAGTTTATTTTGCACTTTGTGATATATATTTATTTTTGAAGCAACATTCCCAAATCGAACAGATAGCACGTTTAGCAACAGCTAATTTTTCCTCAAAGTGTGGTTTGAAATTTATAGAGGACGATATTAGGCTACCTAGGTGTTTGTATCTGGATACTACCTCAATCTCTTCCCCGTCTAACTTCCACTTTTCCAAATGTGAGAAGCGTCCTCCTGCATTTCTGAATACCATCATTTTTGATTTACCAACATTTTTTTTTATAGTGAGATTCCAACTTTTACAGAAAGCATTAATCCTGTTTATCATTAATTGCATAGCTTGGATAGTGTCACACAGAAAGACGATATCATCAGCATACATCAGCGCAAGAATTGATACATCGTTGAATCTTATTCCACCTTTGACATCATCTGTTATATCATTGATGTACAGTATAAAAAGCAGTGCGCTTAGAATACCACCTAGTTTAACACCCATTGAAGTTTCAAACTCTTCAGAAATTATGTCTCCATCCCATACATGTGCAATATTATTCTCATACAAAGCTCTCAGGATTCGAATAAATTACTTGACACACCGATTTTGGAAATCTTGTAAAAGAGTGCTTCACGTGGTATTGAATCAAACACTGCTCGAAAATCTACAAAGAAGGCGTACAACTTTTTTTTCTTGCTCTTATGTGTTTCAGCAATGTTTGTTAAGCAGAATATCTGGTCGATTGTAGAATAACCTTTCCTAAATCCAGCTTGGAATTCTTTAAGGATGTTATGTTCTTGAACCCATTCATACAATCATGGCCCACCCTGTATATGGATCACAATTAGCTTATAATGCAATAATCCTTCCTTAGTACCTCAGAATAAGGAAAATTGTTCTTCTGTAGTAAGTTTTCACAATTTAGACACGTTTAGCGAGTGTCAAACAATTCAAGACATTTCATAGACATGTTCTTGTGGACCTTGCGTCTTGATTTTCTGATCGCAGCCTTGTTGTATGAGCGTTCAGATATAATGATTTGGTCAATGGAGCAAGTTGTACAGAGAAATGATTCAATGCAACGGCTGCTATCAGTTTCATCTTGAAAAGTGATTGAAAAAATTCGCTGTTATTTCTTCGTTATTTAAACAATTCCATTGTCTAGTTCATCTCAAGAGTCTGTAACGAACTTCTTTCTTAATTGGACCTAACATCAATGCCGTGCCTGTATACACTTGAATACCCGTTCCCTCTATTCAGCACTATCAATCCCTGACAACCTTCACTCAGTCTGTTCTCCAAGTGTGCTCGAGTGGAGGCCGCTGCGTTGACCATCGATTGAATGATTCAATTAATTTTTCACGACCTTCCTATGGTGCTCCTATACACATTTTTACTTAGTTCCTTGCAATCAACAAGGCGGCACTGGGCACACAGCACAGCGACGTATTTGGGTCAATGTCAACTTCCAGAATACTTTAAGGAATTCTACAACAAAGACCCTTAAAATGGAATGTTGTGTACTGTTGAATAGGAGGGAAGAAGGACCTTGTCCCCGTTCGGGGGAATACTTCCAAACTTTCGTTGAACTTGACGAGGGTTGTCCCCAGGCCGATGATCCGTGCTGAATATTAAATTTGTTGACTTCTTCTACGGCTGACGTGGATAAGGAAAAAATGAATGATGTTCCGTGAGGAAAGTGGCCCACTCTCGGTCGGTCAACAATGACACTTCGTTTAATGATGAGGATTCCCTCATGACTGGGCATGGCTTCAATGGTTGTAGGCTCTGGACTGGCAATGTACACCATCGTCATCAGATTCCGCTGAAGTCTTGATGGAAAATTCTCTGCGCAGCTGTTGAGTCGTGAAATGCTTTACACGACATTATTCCAAATTACTCCTAATTTTATTCACTTCAATAACTCGAAGCAAAACGGTTTACATAAATTGCAAGTTTCCCCTCAAATGCTGCTCCCAACATAGTTTCCATTCACGTCCTCGTCCCCGGTCCCCGGCCCCCTGTGGATCCAATATTTCGTCTCGAAACTCATTCCCGAAAATTGGAAACAATTTACAAGAACCGGATCACATCAGGAATTCCTCACCTGCCTGCATGAGGCGTTTCCCCGTCCCTCTCTCTCTCACCCACCGCTTGCCCCACAACGACAAACAAGATTTATGGACTGGTAACAAGAAAAAAAATTCCGTCTTGACGCAGACGGAAGGCACATCATTAATTCCAACTCCATCCCCGAACCAGGCGACAACTGAACATCCGCCAATATGGAAATACCACAGACTACGCAATTTATCATCGGAATTCCACTCACGACACGAGCTCACCGAAGGCTGGTGGGCTTAACTGCCTCCTTCACCTTCTGCAACCGGCAAGGATGCCAGGTATTGACGCAATCAATTAAACTAACTTCCGTCATCCTGCGCTTGATTATTCCTATTCTGAGATTTTGAGTGTGAGACGCCACCTTTCGGTACATCATTTTGGGGTAGCCACGGCAAGAGAGGGCTCAAACAGGCGAAGTTTCATAGTCGCGGTGATTTGATTCACTCGAACGAATGCTAAGGTTAATGGAGCCTATAAAGTGGAATTACGCCAGCCACGAGCGCCACAGTCGTCATCATCATCATCACGGTCGCATCCTCCAGACAATCGCAGCCTATTTCAACTTTCGGCATCACGTGTTGATGTCATTGGCCCCGCGCGCATTGAGGAAACCATCCTCGGGAAGTAATCAATTTACAAATTAAGAATCTAACTTTAATGAGGCTGGATATGTAGTCAGCTGGGCGTAGAGTTGAATCAATCCGAATCCCGAACAAGGCACTAAGGATGGCTGACCCGTAGTCTTGGCGGAGAATAGTCTAAAGGTGGAGGAAGTCATTTTAGCTATTGAATCGATAAAAAGTCGGAAAATCCGTCGGTGTGGATGAAATTAGATCAGAAATTCGCTTAAGGTAAAGGGAGTTTTATGGCTCTCTCGTGTCATTAAGCTGGCCTAGGAACGCGCTGAGATACCTGGCGACTGGCAAACTGGGGTGCATGTCCCTCTTTTCAAAAAGGGGGACGGAAGAGATTGCTCCAGCTACAGGGGCATAACTCTTTTAAGTCTCTCCGGGAAAGTCTACGCTAAGTTGTTGGAGGCACGTTCTAGAGATACGGTCGAGTCCAGGATGGAGGATGAACAGAACAGAAGTACAACGGACCAGCTTTTCAATGTAGGAATGGTACTCGAGAAGGCTTGGAAGTATGCGAAACCGATCAACAGCTGTCTTGTAGATTTGGAAAGAGCATACGACCGAGTTCCTCAAGGTAAGCTTTGGTGTATTCTGCAGGGGTATCGAATTAAGGGTCCTCTTTTGAAGGCCATTCAGTCTCTATACACAAACTGTAGCACCTCTGTTCGGGTTAACGGTCCTAAATCAACTTCTTTCACCGTGAACGTTGGACTTCGCCAAGGGTGCGTCTTGTCACCTCTCCTTTTCATTACAGATTTGGACTGGATGTTGCAGTGCAGCCAAGGCAGGGAATATTTCTATTTGTGGCCGTATGTGCAGATGCTGGGATGAAGGTTTAGGTGGACAAATCAGAGGTTATGTTGATTTCTAATTGCACTCTACATGTTAGCGGACTCCCATTGAAGCAGGTGAAGGAGTTTAAGTATCTCGGGGTCTTTTTCAGGAGTGATGGGGGGAGTAATGCTGAGCTTTCCTGTAGGACTGGCCAAACTGGCTCAGTTATGAAACAGTTTGGAAGATCTGTCATCAGGAAGGCCGATCTTGGTGTCAAAGCCAAAGTCAAAGTTAGCGGATTTCAATTTAGTATTTATTCCAAATCTCACCTACATATGGTCATGAAATTTGGGTAATAACCGAAAGAATATGATCTTGAATACAAGCTGCCGAAATGAGATTTCTTCGGGCTGTTGTGGGAGTTACACGGCGGGATAGGGTGAGAAACACTGCAGTACGCGAGGAACTCAATGTAGAGCAGCTGATTCTTCGAACGGAAGGGACTACGCTTCAATGGTTTGGTCAAGTGGCACGAATGGCCTCATCATCAGGACTTCCGAGGCGTTCCTTAAATGGGATTTCATCAGGTAGGCGACCGGTTGGCAGACCCAGGACAAGGTGGTTGGACCAAGTCCAAAAACTCGCCTGTTTGCTTGGGCATACCTCTTGATGAGTTAGAGTCGATGGCGGATCTCTCGTGAGTAGATTACCCCGCGACCCCTGTAGTGGATCATGCCGGTCAGAAGATGATGAAGGTGATTTACATAACCCAGTACCCTATTCCGCGATGTAAGCTATCAAATAGTGCTCCACAAACGCCAAAATATCCAAGTATTCAAAATTTCAAACATATTAAAGTATCAAGTTCGTAATATACAAATACCTTAAACATTGCAAACAAAGTCTTTCATTTGTTCAACAAAGAAATTCAATATCTCTTGCTGCTTAAAGCTAAAATTCATTCAAAGTGTATCCGTAACGAAGGGCCGTCACTGTGGACGGAAGATAAAATTGCTCATCTGTGTCCAATTTGTGTGCAAATGAAATTATTACACATTTCCCGGACGTTGACCTCCAGACCATTGGCGGTGGAAGAGTGCTCATTTATTCGCCCTATTTGCTGCGTTAGCCCATTTCACAAGAATTAATAGACAGCAGAACTTCATTTGCAATTCGTTGACGGGGTCAGCCTGTTGCCTAGGGGTTCATATCCTGTCCGTCGATGTGATGGCACGGTCAACAAGTCAACGAAGTAATTTGGCTGGTGGTGGCTGAAACCGAGAAAAAATGTGTAGGTGGTGTACCTGTGAGAATTAGAGAACAACTAGATGTGGGGTCAAGGGTCCCATAAATTTGTTACGCTTCCAGGCAGTTTACAAGGTCAGAAGGAAGAAAGAAATCCAGGTGGTCAGCCAGAAGGCAAGCGAGGTCTGCTAAGTGATTCTGTGCGAGAGTGGTGGAAGTTGAGTGTCTTGTGTGACGACAGAAATATTATGTGTATTTGGAGCCAATCAAATAAGAAAGAGATGGAGATCTGCATACCGAGATATAAGACAATGAGGCAGAGTCAACAGCGGAGAAAGGAAGATCTTTGGTTAACAATCAAGTGTCATACGTTTGAAATAAAGACGCGAGTTTAATTAACCGACATTCAGGAGACAAGAGAAACAAGCAACATCATGGTGCTTGGCATCAATTTCATCTTAGTGATGATGCCCACCGGAGCTATAACTTGACTTTTAGCGGACATAGTTAGTGTTGCTTATGCCACTGATACAGTGAAACAAGATGATTGTGCAACGATGTTTTAAGGCATAATCAACACAAGAACCATACAGCTGAAGGCAGAGAGCCTTCACCAAAGTTTTATAAGTCAAGTTTTATAAGCTGTTCTACGTTGGATGTCCAGATTTAATTCGTTTCTTACCCCTTTCGAGTCCCTGAAGTTAAACACAACTGTTTGAAAAAAAAACCACTCAAACTTAGACGTTCGATAAATCTGCACATCCCTCTACTCACTGCAGAGCAATAGCACACACAACAAGAGTAGTTATTGTAGAAGCTATGCCCAGGTCCCACTACGGGTTGTATCGCCACGAATAGAATAGCCTCTGGCCAGAATACGGGATTCTTACGGTCTTGCAAGGAAACTGTGTCACATCGGCCAACTCGTGCCGTGGTTGGATCTACCACACGCCTATGGCTATGTCTGTCCCGTGGTTCAATGATAAAAAAATAATAGTGTTTGAGAGGACTTGTCTTAAGGCTCACCATCATTTTTACAAAATACCAGAGACTTCCTCAGTCTGAAGTGGACCTAGGTCTCAACCAATAAGTCTTTCCAGCTACCGTGTCCTGTGCCTACCTGCATCCGGTTTTGTAAACCAATTTGGTGTCCTTTGTTGCGTTGTCTTACATGACTGGCGTCAAGTTATATAGGCGCTCTTCATGAAAAAGTCACTACAGGTGGTGTATACGTAAACGGCTGGCTAGACTCATGTCGCTTTATAGAACATGGCTGAATCTTCTTCACCAGATGACATCCTCGAAGTCAAAGCTGCCCAATGTGACGCTCTGTCCAAAACATCAATGTTGTGTTTCTTTTCCCTCGTTCACCGCCAGACTCATTTGATCCGCTGCCGTCTCAGCACCAGCAACCGCCTTATTGATGACTCTCTGTGTTTGCCTAATCTCGTCAATGACGCCCGCGCATGCTAGCAATTGTACGGAGTTTTGGAAGATCTTGCTTCTAGTGTTGGCGTGCGCGGTTCACACGATCTTCTCTAGAACGATGTTGAAGAAGTCACAAGACATTGCGTCGCCATGTATAAATCCTTTTTTGACATTGGGCATGGTGCGTTCGAACCGACGTTTTTGGTGCAGCGATAACTCTCCAGCATAAGCCTGTACAACCCGACGAGTTTGGCAGGAATGTCTAAACTAGACTAGCTAGTTGTATAGCTCTCTGTCATATGTTGGCTTGAAATCGACGATAGGTGGTGAATGCCGATTTGAAGTTCTTCAGGTAGAAGCCACTCACCGTCCTGAAGCCACACTGATATGAACCATAAACGGCTCCAGGCGAGCATACAGAGAGACAGAACAAATTTCTGACGGAGTGTTAAAAAGACTTGTCTCTCGATAGCTGGCGCAATCAACGCGTCTCCTTTTTCTTGGAATTGGGAAAACCATACTGAGACTCTACTCGTCGGGCATGCTATCCTCCGACGATATCTTACAGATGAGCTGGTGCATGCGTCCGACCGTATCATCCTCACCCGCTTTGAAGTTTTCAGCGCGACAGTAACTTTTGTTTGGCTATCTTGAGCTCATTTAGAGGGGCGGCCCTTTTTGCATTCGATATTTGTTTCACTCTCTGGTAACACTTTCGGACATCATTCTTGCCATTGTAGCCTCATGATAATGCTGATGCTTACTCTATTTCTTCCCTACTCTACAAACAATTCTTCGATCCACCTACGACTTAAAGGCTACCAGCTTCGCTGCATGTGACTGCCCGCAATCGTCGTCAAATCAGGGATTTCTATTTTTTTTTATTTTATTTTTTTTTTCATCACAGAGTACACAAAACACTACGTTCTCTAAGTGTTAACTCTCAGTATCGCTTTACACAGAAGATTTTGCTGCGCGACTAAGGATCATCTACCGATTTTGCATCTCACAGATTACATCAAATAAACAGTATTAATTATAGCATAGTGCATGGATCAATTTTTTAAACTCCAATCGAGACAATTTCGTTGCAAAGTTCATTAAAAGTGTTTATACACCTTGTAATAGGTTCATTACAACCATAGTTGGTTCTATGCCTCTTATCATATAGTAAATTTCTCATCCGAAGAGATCTTTGGGGAGCATATATATTCATGAGAAAAAGTAAGTCTGGTGATTTTACACGGCAATTAATAATATCGCGGATGAACATGGCTGACGCTGCCTTACGCCTGAAACTTAAGGTTTGCAAGCCTATTATTTTACATCTATCGTCATATTTAGGGAGTTCTTCGAAGGAATACAATTTACGGACAGCATATCTCGTGAAATTTTTTTGTACTCTTTCGAATCTGAGTTATTGTATATCATATGGCGAATCCCAAATGATGGAAGAATATTCTAAATACGGTCTGACTAACGAACAATAGATGGACTTAAGACTAGTTATATCCCGAAAATCGCTACTATTTCTTTTCAGAAAACCTAACATAGCATTAGACTTCGCAATTGTATAATCATAATGTGATGCAAAATTTAAGTTAGTATCAAAAATTACACCCAGATCTTTAACCTCTTCTAGGCGACCAAGTCTATGATCATTTATGAAATAATCATAGACAATCGGGGATGTAATTCGATATGCCGTAAAGATATTACATATTTTCAGCTCTAGTCCATTGTGCTTGCACCATTCCACTAGTGCATGTATATCCAATTGGAAATTATTAAAATCAGTTAAATTATTTATAGATAAATACAATTTAAAGCCGTCTGCGAATGTTAGAATTTTACAATATTTGAAAATTTCGTGAACATCGTTTATAAACAATAGAAAGAGTAATGGCCCCATATGGCTACCTTATGGAACGCCCGATGTAACTTTTATTACTCGAGATCTAAAACTATCGATCATTACCAATTGCTTCCTATCCTTTAAGTAATTGGAAAACCACTCTAACATTGACGAATGGAATCCCAAAGACTTTAGTTTGTTTAAAAGCAAAGTGTGATGTACTTTATCGAAGGCTTCCGAGAAATCGGTGTAAAGTACATCAACTTGTAATTGATGTTCTAAATTTGTGTAAATGTAATTTGAAAACATGATAAATTAGTTGTACAAGACCTGCCCTGCATAAAGCCATGCTGGTTATTAGAAATAATTTCTTTTACCATGAAATATAATTTTTCTTTTACAATACTTTCAACTAACTTTGGTATCGATGAAAGCTTGGATATTGGTCGATAGTTTTCTACTTTTTGCCTTAAGCCGCTTTTATATATAGGCGTCAGAAAAGAATACTTCCATTCATTTAAAAATTCACCCATTTTTAGGGATTGATTAAAGATAATTCTTAGTGGACGATAAAGCGAATTCCAACTTTTTTTTAAAATACCAGCCGGGACCCCATCGGGGCCTGGGCTGTAATTTACTTTAAGATTAGTTAAGGCATTTATTACATCCTGATCCGTAAATTCCAATACACCTATATCCAGAACCTCGGGTATATTAGAGTAATGGTTCATCGTTGTCTGGACCGGAGGCCCATTATAGACAGACTCAAAAAAGTTGGCAAATAGGTCACAGGTTTCATCCAAGCTTGTTGAAGTTACGTTACCAAATTCCATTATCTTGGGCAAGCCCAAGGAATTTCTTTTTGAATTAACGTAATTCCAAAATGATGCACCATTGTTCCTTACCGAAGTTTCTACGGACAAGATGTATTGTTTATATAAAAATCTATTCAAGAACTCATATTCTTTCCTGAATCTCAAAAACTAGTTTTATTTGAAACATAGTTTGAATATGCTTTCCTTTTAACATTTCGTAGATTTACTAAGCTTTTGTTTGTCCATGGAATTCTAAATCGATTTCTATGACGCGTTTTAGGAACAAATGACTCTAAACCAGAATTAATTTTATTCATAAATATATCATAGTTACCTTTCAAATTGGGGGAATCCAACAAGTCATCCCAATTGAATTGATTTAGGTACTCATTCAGTGCAACAAAATTGGTCTTAGCGAATTTATAAGTTAAGCCGGTATTGTTATTACTACAATTTCCGTAACAAAAAAATTTTAAATCCAAAAGTAAGGCCTTGTGATGAATTTTATTCGAATCGATCACATTCAAGGCTTCTGATATTATAAAGTTTACTTCATTGTTTAAGAATACTAAATCTAAAATTCGATCTAAACTATTTCGAATATTGTTTACTTGAAATAAGCTCAAAGATAAGAGACCATCTATTGTCAAGCGCTCCCATTCATGAATAACATTAAATGGGATTAAATTATCATCACCATCCACGTTCCTCCAAGTAACGTCACCAATATTAAAGTCCCCCAATATACAAGGTAATTGATTGGCTTCAAGACGAGTAACGACACTACTAATGTTATCAATGTGTTTTTGATACACATTGGCAACACTTTTTGGTGGAACGTAGGACACGAAAATAAACATCTGATAACGGACGTCATCAACAAAATCATTAGACACACACATCTGCTCTACATCAATTGTTTGATGCACCAACATAACTTGCCGGCTGAGTAGACGAGATGAGACAGCTATTAAAACTGCCCCACCTCTCTCCTCACTAGATCTGCAGCGATCATTCCGGTAAACAACGTATGAGTGATCAAAAATTTCTGCAGAACAGATGTGCGGGTATAACCAAGTCTCTGTTAAAACAACAATATCATATTGGTGGTCAGAGAGAGAAATGAAAATTTCTTTTAATTTCGTTCTCATACCACCAACATTTTGATAATACAGAGAATAGGTTTTAACGGAGGTGCCTTGCCCTCGCAGCTGATCAGTGTTTATGTTTTGATCTTTGCGACGGGCAAAGCAACTCCGTTTTTTTTTAATGAATTTTTTTATTTTAATTCCCGACGGCCAATTTGACGGATCTAATGCGCGGGCGTATGCACTTTCGGGCAGAGTTATTTTAAAATTAATAAAGTTTAATTTGTTTACGTCCGCGGTTGACTTAACAAGTTTAATACATTTAATGCCACCGTCCGGCGAGTTCAACTTGGATGAAATGTAATTCTTCACAGCAGTTTCCGTAGTTTTAACATAAAAACCAGCTGCGTGAATCTCTTTCGTGGGAGTCGCGACAAGATCGGAAGCAGACGCGTCGTTGCCTACGATTTGTTTATATTTTTTTTCGCGTTTAGATTTTTTTCGAGGTTTTTTCGGCAAAACCTTCTCCCATTTTTCCGCGTTTTCACTAATTCCCGATGTTGGGGCAACGGGTGGTTCAACTGAGCCGTCCGTTACCAATGGCGTTTCACTGGCATTCGTGTTCTGTGAAGAATTACACTTCATTTCACGAATTTCCGATTTTATTATGCTCAATTCCTTTGTCATAGAAGTGAGCTTATTTATCAATCCCAAAAATATAACATTATTGCAGATTTTGCACTTGTAGCATACACTGTCTGTTGATTTAATGAGCTGGAGGGCTGTCGCAGACAATTCAACACACTTGGTGTGAAACTTTCTGCAGCAAAATCCTCTGCAGCTAATAAATTCTGCAGACAGAATGCCAGTATTACATTCACCACAATTATCCACCATTTTCTAGTATTTTAATTAATTTATTTATATTAAAAAAAAAATAAGAACAAATGATTTGACGCGAACGATCTAAACCGCTTGACAGGTCAAATGACACTGAAAAATTTGGATTTCCTCGATGAAGCTGTAAAACAGCATCGCATGAGTGACAGTTTGGTTGGTGCCTTTTCGACAGAACTTGTACTCGGCAGAGCGTGGAAGTTCCTGAGACACTCTTGGAGATGACCACCAAAATAAAGTTGTGGTGTTCCTCATCGACTTGCTTGTTTTCTCGATATCCGCAGTCTTGTTTTGACTGAAGACTGTGTTGGCTCCTTGGAAGGTTCGGTCATCAAAAGGGCTGAAGGAGTGCTTAATGTCAACTGCAACTCATCTTTGCGTAAAAAACTATGCAAACATTTTTTTCAAAAACCAGTAATTGTTCACGGAATTCTCTGTGAAGGAAGTCACCATAATAAAAATGTTTATAACAATTTTTATAGAGATATTTACGTTGACTACCCTCTTGCTTAGATTTCTACGCATATGAATTAGTGCTTTTCATATCAAAAGTAATTTTCATTTAGTCTTTTCGAAACTGAACTTCGGACATTGATGACGAATTTGTGAAAATGTTGGTGATGACGATGACTTATGTTCAGAGGATAGCAATTCTGACATTGAAGAGGAAGCGAGTGAATCAAATGAAAGAAAATTAACAGTTGTTGAAGGTGCAAAATATAGATCTGTTGCTTGTTTCGGAAGACGGTATTGTGTGGCAAACGCAATCATTTCAACATCAAAGTGGCAGATTAGTCAACGAAAATGTGATTACTCTTTATCCTGGAATAAGAAAGCAAAGATATGCAAAAGCTCGTGTTGCTGATATCAAAGGTGCTTTTTTACTTTTCTTCTAATTAGTCCAACACAGTCCACGTCGACGAGCAATGACTTTGTTTTCGTGGACGATGTAAATTTCATCAATACATACCGTCGAAAACAGTAAAATTTGGATTCAAATTTTGGTTGATGGTATGTTCTTATGTATACATGTTATGTTTTGAAGACTCAATCATATTTGGGAAAATCAGTTGGTGCCAGTCCATGTGAAAAAAGACAAGGCGTACGTCTTGTTTTGGATCTCGTTGATGGTTTGAAAGGTCACAACATTTCAACATTCAATCATTGCAATGGTTGGTTCTATGGAAAAAAAAATACACTCTACCAAATCTTCTTGAATGGAAGAAAACCGTTGTATAAATCTACATTTGCAGACAACATAGCACTTTTTTCGTACATTGTAAAGAGAAGTAAATGTACTGTAGATATTACAATGGACATTGCATAACTCTATTGTAATTGGATCTGGTTGAAAAAAGATGCCATCGATTATGGATTATTAAGTGAATCCGAATTGGAAAGCATCACAAAAACAAAAATACGAATGATTTTTCTACGTGAACTTGCATTTTTACTTGCAAAACCATACATGAGAGCTAGAAGTGGTAAATCATGATCGGGATCATCAGCATCTTTGATTGCAACTGTTTCAGAAGAAAGTTCACCAGCACAATACTTAGAGGATATACAGTATCTCACAAAAATAAGCAAACACTCACAACTGAAACATATTTTTAGTTTTTCGTCTTAAAAAATAAAAAAATTTCGTTTCAATTCACAAACATATATCATTTAGCAAAAAACAAATATACAAAAGTTAACAAAACAGGCAACATCATCAACAACATCTCTGAACAAAATATAAACAAAAAAACTTCATTTTAACACATACATACATACATTAAAAGTAAATTCAATCTATAGCTAAAACACGGAACAAAAACAGTTACAAATAAAATGTCAGTGCCGCGTGTCACCTCCACCAGCATCTATGACAGCTTGTAACCGCCGGGGCAAGAATTTGACCAGTCTTTCGGTAAAAGATGGCGAAATGCCATCCCAAGCTGCCTGAATTTAAGGTTTCACCTCCTTTTTTTTTTTTTTTTTTATTTCATTTTTATTTATTATTTCAGGATAAGCTTATATACTAGACAAAAATGCTTAAAGCTAGTTGGACGAACAATTTTACTATTTCTAACTTACTGGCTCTCGGCGAGCACTCTAAGCTAAACTTAACCTTAAACTATGTCTTTCGACCTAACCTAACAATGAATAAAATATATACTAATATTGAAGGACTAATTATTAAATTATGAAAAAATTTAAAAAACATAATAACTTAACTGTTTTTTTTTATTTAAAAACTACAAACTACCTTACATTCTACCTTAAAATAAACTTAAACAACTAACTTAAACTAATCTACATATATATGCATATACATTTGTGTATACCCATATACAAATATGTATACGCATATATCCCTATATACATAAATGCATATATGTATCATCTTGTATAAATATATGCATATTTCGTCAACTTTTTTTGTTTTTTTTTTTTTTTTTTATTTAAATATATACATCTTAAATACTACCTTAAACCTATCCTACGCTATGGAAGTCGGCCATAGGTTGCAGCTGATGGATTCTGAAGTTATCCACTGCAAGACAGTGACCGACTGCGTCCCATAAGGGGATACGCACTACCCTATCTACCCCGGGTCTAAAGGGTTCGAAGCTGGAGTTCCCTCGCTCCCCAGCCACCAGAACATTCGATGTTGCATAGCAACATCCCGCACATCCCGACTCGATACCGCTGTACTGAACCGGAGGAGAACCTCCTCAGCTCGTTGTGCGACGGAACGGTCGTGGTTGAGTCGCCCATCCACAGTCGAACGGGCGATGTGAAAGATGAGCGGTACCGCATTTATGTCTTGTAACAGACCGTACATGTCTAAATGGAGAAAAGCTTCTGGGGGGACGAAGCCACTGTGACGTACCCTTTCATGGTACTGAGGATTGGGGTAGTAAGCCCCAGAGATCAAGTTATTGGCCGAGTTCATCGCTCTGGCAGTATGGCCTCGAATCAATTTCACCACGAAATTGTCCACTCGTATCAGGTTCGCCCTGTTGTATAAAACCTAATTGGAGTAGAATTTTCTGTACTGGGACTCTGGTGTTCTGTAAAGGCGAAGGCAAGCCCTAAGACAAGCCCTCTCAAACACCCGAATCTTTTCCATCAAGCTTGCACTCACGTTGAACCACACGGGACAGCCATAGGTGAGCATTGGCCGGATGAGGGCCATGTAGCAGATCACCTTCACCCTCGCATCGAGTTGGCTGTTGTAAAACAGTCTCTTTGTAAGAGCGAAAGCGCCTCGGGCTCGGGCTAGAGCAGCATCTACATGTTTGTTAAAATATAGATAATGATCTAGCCAGATCCCCAGTTATCTGACTACAGTCCTTTGCGCCAGTGGTTGCCCGTGACGCCCAACAATTGAGAACTTTCGCCAATTCTTTTTTGTATCCGCCGAAGCCTTATACAACGGGGTCCTGAACAGTATGGTTTCCGACTTCTGAAAGTTGATATTCAACTTCCAGTCATCGCAACTTCTCATGAATGAGTCGAAGTCACCCTGCGCGAGAGTAGTGATGTCCTCGATCTGTACACGATCAAGTCGTCGGCGTACGCAATTACGTGAGGAAGAGAACTTATTAGATCGCTCAAGAAAATGTTGAACAGGATCGGCGAATTAACGGCACCCTGTTGGAGACCATTTTTTACTTCAAATATACCTGCAGAGGTCACATTGCCATTCTTGACGACGAACCTTCTACCAGTAAGCATGTTACACAATAGGTACAGCAGTGGTTTACTAATGCCTAGCCCATTGAGCTTGTAAAAAAGTCCTTCTAACCACACGGTGTCGAAGGCCTTCTCCAGGTCAATCAGGCAGGCACCCGTACATTGTTTCTGGCTCTTGTTCCATTGGATATCCGACACCAGTTTCGACGCGGCATGAATAGTGTCATGCCCCGCTTTGAAACCGAATTGGTTATCCGGAATAATATGTTTGTCCTCTGTCCAGTTGGTCAGAGCTCTATTTATCACCTTCTCAAATACCTTGCTGATGTTCGAAAGGAGACTAATTGACCGGAGGTTGCACGGATTCGAAGAATCTTTACCTCGCTTGGATATGGGATGCACAATCGCAGTTTTCCAATGTTCCGGATAATGTGCATTATTCAGAGCATTGTTAAACAGGATAGTGTACATATTAACCACATCTAGGGGGAGATGTCTTAGTACAATGTTCGAGATCCCGTCGATTCCAACTGACTTTTCTTCTTAAGTGATTCGAAGACCGAAGGTTTCACCTCCTACTTATTGGAGCATGTACTTTCTTAAGCCCGCAGTTTTATTTCGTGCCGTAGGTAGGGGTAAAATCCGGCGATTGCGGGGGTGTTTTTAGCTGGCGGAACTTCTTAAATTTCGTTTTTAAATATTCAAATATTCAATTTTGTCCATGATATTTCTATGAATTCGAAGTTTCCGCAGCCACTTGAAGCCATACAACCCCACAACAACACACAATCTGTACCGTGTTTTATGGTTGACTTCATGTTTTTTGCTTTACGAGCTGCATTTGGTTACCCTCAAACAGCTTGTCTGCTATCTGATCCTAATAAATTTATTTTTGTTTCATCTGAAAAAAAACAACTTTACAACAGCTTTCCGGATAGTTCCGGTCCTAGGGAAATGTACGGCTTTCATCGGTAGGTTCGCCCGCCCGATTTAAGTTTTCTTTCGCAGGACTCTATGAACGGTTTCTACGCAGAGAGGCGTATTGATTACAGATGACATCTCAGCCGTCTACTTCAGAACGCTGGCTTTCGGATTGGACTTAATTGTCCGAACAAAAAACCGCTCGTTACCTTTTGACACAATTTTTTTCTTCCATTTCCAGCTCTGTTTTTTAGTGTCCCTTCACATATATAATTATTTATTATTTTTTGCACCGATGCATGCCATCGCCTCCTACTTTTCGCATCGACTTTCCCTCTCAAAATAGCTTATCGATAAGCATTCTCGTTGACAAGCTATGTAGTTTGTCTTCGCGTGCTTTCCATTACTTCGCACAAAGAATAGAATATCGATATTTACAGTTAAAGAGCGTGAAATGATCATCAGAGACATTTGTTGCTTCATACTTGAACAAATTTCCATGTACCGATCCTGCGAAGCTTGTGTAACACGCACATATGGCATCTGTATGCTCAATTTTGTGTGTTGATTTCAGGTGTTGAATTCCTACCAAGATAGAAAAATCGTCTCTATCAAAATCACACTGACTAAATTAACAAAGTGTCAACAACGTGCCGTGACGTCTCAGAACAACAGACACAAACTGGACTTGAGACAGCAATTAGGTCAAGCTTACCATCACCAGCTCAATGGTTTGAAACCAGCGTCCTCAAAATATTCGATAAATGTAACTTCGTCGATGGACTCCATTTCTGTGCACTCATTTGACACACACACGACACCAGGCAACCGACCAGGCTAAACATTAAGGAGACAACAAACCACAATGCAGTCACCGTCCAACGGACACCAACTCTGTCGCCACACTCGGCACTTTTCTCGACTCCACAGCGCACCGCACTCTGACTGGGTTTTCAAAATCGTGGGGGCAGTGAGCAAATTGTGTCAAGCGAATCGTATTTCATTGAGGAAATTCTAAATTTCAAGTTTATCAAAATTGGGGACAAAAATTGAGCAAAAATTAAACCGCGGAAAAGAGCCTGAAACGAATGCAACCGGTACGAGGAAATTGGAAGACATTCAAAATTATCTAGGACCGACGACAACAGAAGGGAGCAGCGACAAATTAAGAAAACGAAGATAGGCGAGGACTGCTACAAAGGATCAGCAATTTGAGCAGCTTGCCATCTAGCACCAGATTCGGAAGGGCGGCATTTCTAACGCTCCCTTCAACCAAGTTGCAGCTGGATCCGACAAGCGAACCGCCAAATCAAAGAAAGCCAGTCAAGCAAACGTGTATAAGTAAGAGGTGTAGTGATACTGAACCAGAAGCAGAATCGAATCAGGTGGCGAGGATTTCCAATTGACCGCCAATCACACTGCTTCCCCTTTCAAGGGGACTGGGTAGCCAGTCAGATTTCAGAGTGACCAGAAGTCGCACAGTGATCCAGTCAACTTCCACCATGTGGGAGCCGTCGCAACTCGGAACACGAAAAAGCGGCTGCGAACGTCCTCAACCATCTGGCGCCCGGCCAAAGTCCAGCAATCCTAGCAGACGAAGGTCTAACGCAGACGTTCCAAGCAAAAATACGAAAACCGTGAACAACCAACAGAACCGAACAGACAGAGCGTACACATGCACGTGCGTTGAAGATCTTGAGGTCATCGAGGAGGAACACGATCAGTGCGAGGATCAGTGCTCCCCATATGAGGAGGCGAATGCGCTGCAGGCTCAAAGGTCCAACCTGAGCCACAGCGGCGAGGCGATGAGCCCCGAAGAACCAAGCGATTCAAGGGCAGGAACATCCCAAGCCACCAACGAGGACGACCCGTGCGGCGAGTTCTTCGATATCATGCGTGAGACCATGGAGAATGCTGTAAAGGTCCCTGCGTCCTCGACCCCACTCCAAAGCTGCTCAAAGTGAACATCTCTCTCTCTCCTTGCAGAAGACCCTGGACAATTGCTTCAATCAACACTTCACAACCCTCTTCGGGAAGCTGGAGGCTCTGCAAGAGCAGATGGAGCGGAGCGAGTGCATCATCGCCAAGGTCTACGCGGATTTGAGCGACAGTAAGTGCCCGGATTGTGTCAGTTGACAGACCTTGCCTGGATTCCTCTCTCTCTTTTCTAGAAATTACCTTTTATGGCGAACGTAGCGCGCAGCAATTTCAGTACCTCTGCGTGCGCATGGAGCACGACCGTCTCTTCTACCAGCAGCAGCAAGAGTTCTTCCTAAAGGCGGTGGCCAAGTGCCCGCAGGGATTGGAGTTTCTTCGAGGTCAACAATGTGGACCGGACCCTGTCGCCGCACCGGTGAATGGTAACATTCAACAGGCGACAGCGAGATGTGGGCACGACGAGAGGCAGACCAAGGACAAGGGCCGGGAGAGCACTCTGCCCACGGATGGCGGGGGACCATGCAATCCGTCTCAGTCGTGCGAAGAGGAAAATGACAGAGATCCGGAGATGCCAACAGGCCGGGGGAAGAGTCGCGGCGGCGCCGACAAGAGCCAACGAAGGAGTGAAAGCGCGGGACCCGCTGTTGGAGGCGAGCACGCCGCTGGGAGATCGACGAAAAGAAAGTAAGAGCTGATGCTTAAAAACTGATGCTTTCTTTGGAAATCCCGGATCCTCGTTGAGTCAATTTTCATCGCAATTTGTTTGAACAAGAGATGCGAAGGGCACCTACGAACCTGATGGGGTTTGAGGTGCCTTCACTTGTTTTCTTGTTTCCTCAAAATGCAGTGGAAATTCGAACGAAGCTGCGGGAGGATTATCGAGATCATAGGCAGGTATTGAGTGTTAGAAGACAGGAGGTGATAAATAAATTCTCTGACTCTGATCTTCGATGGGTTGTTTGTAAACTTCTTCTTATGCGTTGCCCTTTTATTTGTTTCGATATCTGGTTGTTTGTCCTTTTGTCCTTCGGTGATCAGAGGCTGTGTAGATGATCAGTGTCTTATATAAAGTCAACTTGGTCCTGCGTGAGAAGGCTCTGTTGCTGAATTACCTCTTGTGCCCAAAGAAACAGCGCTTGCAAGGAATTGTTCTGCGCTTGATCTCGGTACTGATGTTATTTGTATTGATTCCTGCTAAGCCGAGATAGACGAAGTTCTTCACTACCTCCAAGTTCAAGTTATAGCCGCCCATTGTGATGCTCTGTCCATGACTACGACGTTCTACGTAATCTCTTGAAGACAGTACAGGGTGGACGATGGTGTAAGGAATATAAGGTGTGCTGGACAGTTCTATTGAGGCCTTGCGTGATGTCATCGAGGGAATTTGTATATCAACAGAAACTTAAAGGCGGAAACAGATAAACATTTTTCACGCGCATAAAAACAAAAACCGGATTTCTTTTCAATATTTTCCTACTCATTATAATTTCTGCAACCTTTTACGGCACATTGTTGCATTTTCCTCTCAATTCCTGTTTTTCATTCTTCATTTTTGAATATGAGGAATTGAATTGTGATGTTAGCTTAAGCAATACATCTGTCCTGTGTCACAAACAGACTCGGAGTGACGTCACAAAACAAAAAGATGGCGCTTTTGGCAAGTTGTCCAGCACAGCTTATATTCCTTCCACCATGGTTAGTATCATACCTCCGCGGAACGAAATGAGTCGCTTTACGCTTGAACAACGTTGGAAAATATTGAAAACTTATCATTATCCAAAGTGAGTGCTATGTAGCCCAAACAGTGCGATTTTTGAAAAGAAAAAGTTTTGGCAGAAATGAAGCAAAAAGTTGGTGAGACTAGTATGCTAGTGGACAACACTGATGATCCCCGCCGGAGTACCGCCCGGACAGATGAGAATGTAGCTGCTGTGGCCTTCTTCGAAAATGAGCCTAGGAACAACATTTCGGTCAACGGTGGGCTTTACAGAGCCATGTTAAACGACTTTTTTTTACTGAAATTGAAGACATAGATTTGGACGAGCTCTGATTCGCACATGATGGCGCGACATGCCATACAGCCCATGTCAGTGGCCATCGATCTCACCATCGAGCGCAACCAAATATCCAAATCGTGTTATAAGCTCTCTTGGCGATGTCAATTGTCCGCCTCGGAGCTGCGATTTGATAACTTCGGACGTTTTTGTGGGGAACCGTGAAGGACCAGTGTAATGTAAACAATCCGGAAACAATTCATGCACTTAAGGCCAATATCGTCTAAGACATCCGTGACTTACAGCACGAAACCATCGACAAGGTCTTGGCAAATTGGGGTGACAGAATGCGCTACTGTGAAGCCAGCCGAGGCAGCCGCTGGAGCGACGTTGTATTTTATATTTTAGTGGGAATGTTTGTTCCATGGGAAACATGATCTATCCATGTTTCCCATGGAACAAACAAATTTTTCGTAGTAAGCATAGCGATCTTCCGTGTCTTAAGCTCCACAGAACGACGGACAACCACAAATACTGACTACAGCAGGTATTGATCCAGATAACGCTGTACTCGACGATAACTTCTTTGTGGTCGAAGAAAGAATGAAAAAATGGAGGTACTTGGCGCGGTCTTTCAGGAAGTGTATAAGGTGAATGTGAGTGTTCGCCCAAACCACGACCTGGAGAACTGCGTACAATCTAGCAACTCGCAACTTCGAGAAGACATGCAACAATGGCGATCTGAGAACTTCGGCTTTGTCGTGTTCAATGAAGACAACATGGCAGATAATGTCGTCGCCGACGAAGGGGTTCTTCCCCCGTTCGAACATTGTGCTAAGACATCTCCCCCTAGATGTGGTTAATATGTACACTATCCTGTTTAACAATGCTCTGAATAATGCACATTATCCGGAACATTGGCAAACTGCGATTGTGCAACCCATATCCAAGCGAGGTAAAGATTCTTCGAATCCGTGCAACCTCCGGTCAATTAGTCTCCTTCCGAACATCAGCAAGGTATTCGAGAAGGTGATAAATAGAGCTCTGACCAACTGGACAGAGGACAAACATATTATTCCGGATAACCAATTCGGTTTCAAAGCGGGGCATGACACTATTCATGCCGCGTCGACACTGGTGTCGGATATCCAATGGAACAAGAGCCAGAAACAATGTACGGGTGCCTGCCTGATTGACCTGGAGAAGGCCTTCGACACCGTGTGGTTAGAAGGACTTTTTTACAAGCTCAATGGGCTAGGCATTAGTAAACCACTGCTGTACCTATTGTGTAACATGCTTACTGGTAGAAGGTTCGTCGTCAAGAATGGCAATGTGACCTCTGCAGGTATATTTGAAGTACAAAATGGTCTCCAACAGGGTGCCGTTAATTCGCCGATCCTGTTCAACATTTTCTTGAGTGATCTAATAAGTTCTCTTCCTCACGTAATTGCGTACGCCGACGACTTGATCGTGTACAGATCAGGTAAAAAGATCGAGGACATCACTACTCTCGCGCAGGGTGACTTCGACTCATTCATGAGAAGTTGCGATGACTGGAAGTTGAATATCAACTTTCAGAAGTCGGAAACCATACTGTTCAGGACCCCGTTGTATAAGGCTTCGGCGGATACAAAAAAGAATTGGCGAAAGTTCTCAATTGTTGGGCGTCACGGGCAACCACTGGCGCAAAGGACTGTAGTCAGATAACTGGGGATCTGGCTAGATCATTATCTATATTTTAACAAACATGTAGATGCTGCTCTAGCCCGAGCCCGAGGCGCTTTCGCTCTTACAAAGAGACTGTTTTACAACAGCCAACTCGATGCGAGGGTGAAGGTGATCTGCTACATGGCCCTCATCCGGCCAATGCTCACCTATGGCTGTCCCGTGTGGTTCAACGTGAGTGCAAGCTTGATGGAAAAGATTCGGATGTTTGAGAGGGCTTGTCTTAGGGCTTGCCTTCGCCTTTACAGAACACCAGAGTCCCAGTACAGAAAATTCTACTCCAATGAGGTTTTATACAACGGGGCGAACCTGATACGAGTGGACAATTTCCTGTTGAAACTGATTCGAGGCCATACTGCCAGAGCGATGAACTCAGTCAATAACTTGATCTCTGGGGCTTACTACCCCAATCCTCAGTACCATGAAAGGGTACGTCACAGTGGCTTCGTCCCCCCAGAAGCTTTTCTCCATTTAGACATGTACGGTCTGTTACAAGACATAAATGCAGTACCGCTCATCTTTCACATCGCCCGTTCAACTGTGGATGGGCGACTCAACCACGACCGTTCCGTCGCACAACGAGCTGAGGAGGGTCTCCTCCGGTTTTGTTAATTTTATTGCATTTTTAAAAAGAGAAATCTGTCGGTCATACTTTCATCCAGAAATAAATGAGTAAAGAGATATTCAACTTCTTTCTTGCCTTTGATTTTATCTGACAACGTTTTTTATACGCTTTTTCGTTCCCCTGTCTGTGAATACGTGTGAATTCTTGCTAACAGTTGGCCAACAGCTGATACCCTTCCCTGAATTGAATTAGAGTTCTTATTTGAAACTTCACTCGTTACTTAAACTTTTATTCAATTTTCGGTGTTAAATTTTCAACACAGTAGAGAGGGGTAAGCAGACGAACAAAGCTCATGTTCATGAAGTAGCTTTCTGCGAGTTACAGTCTGAGGTACAATTTACATTAATTATTAATGAATACACATGAAGTACTGTATGTATTTTTGCATATGCATAATACCGAAAAAATGCATTCACACGAGACATGTGTATTCGTAACTATTATTAATATTATTGAAACATTTGCTTGAATCACTTAAAATAAACAGCTCCTTTGCTCATTTTACTTGTTTTATAGAAACAGGGGTGAAAGTTAATTGTAAATTTGTTTGAGTTAGATATAGTTGTATCCATGCTCTTAACAAATTATGTAATTTAATTGCAGAAGTTTTTATAATTCATGAATGAAGGATATAAAACTAAGTTCATTTGCCAGTCATGGCATATAAATCAGCTATATGTATTTCACTCTGAAGAATTAAATTGATGCAAAGTATTCCTGTTAATAGAGTGTAGCACTACATTTTTATTCAGGCAAGCCCTTTTAATATATGTCCTCTTAAAAATATGAATCATCTTTTGAACAACCTCCGAACAATAAGTATATGTTCGTGGGCAAATTCACGAAACTCCCACAAAATTCATGAATCTGCCGCCATATTGGGGTGAATTGACGAACGTTGTAAAAGGATGCGTGTAATGCAAGGGAATTCCACTACTTTCACATTTTTCTCCGGTGTGGACTAGGGGCAAAAATGGCCAAAGTTGAATATCTCTTTACTCATTTATTTCTGCTCTCATCCGACCACATCTTACTAGCTGAGTTGGTGTATGCACGTTACCTCATCACCACCTGTTTAAAGAGTACCGCAGACTGTCGTTTGCTATTACAGCCAAAGCTTTTCTGAGGTCGGCACGACGAAATTCTTGTACATCATAGCCTGTGTAGGTGCAAGATTCTGCCTACCTGACAACGGAATTTTGGTCATGGTCGCCGCTATACAGTCTGAAGAAGTAATTTTTCCATATTTGCAAAACTGACTATGATTCTTTTAATAGATTCCAATCTTTATCCAGGCTTCTGTTCGATTTTTACGTGATTGGATCGTTTTTTAAACATCCTTCCTCCAGTAGCACCTGTCAATTTCCTCGGTCGTGGACTGTAGTGATCAATTGCTTATATAAAGCTTGGTCCATCGAGAGAAGGCCCTGTTCCTCAATTGCCTCTAAGATCCATTGCGGCACAAGACTTCTTCATCTCGTTCCTTATGCAATTCCCATTGTGCAAGACACAGGTGACTTACAAAACGACGAATTTGTATTCAACTGTTCCTACGTTCTTTCGAACACCATGTTATGCACATGCAAGTGTCACATATCGAGCAACTTTTCCATGACCAGCGACGTATGAATAGGTAGGTGCACTTTGTGCTGCATAAATAGAGTCAAAATTAATTAAATAAATCAGAATAAGTTACACTCTTAACCAGTGAGTTTCCACTCTGAATAGATATCCCTCACAGTATGACAAACCCGAATTCTTCCCAACGTTTTTCGCTGCAGCGTACGCTGGAAGATTTTCAGCTTCGCTGCATGCATGTGCTGGCCTGAACGCGTTGTCAAACCAGTGCTTTTCTCAGTGATATCCTGATAACCAACACATCAAGGACAGCGTTTTTGGTAGCATTTTGACAAAGCTTTCATTCTATTCCATTCTTTGACAGTTTGTGCGAGTGACGTCGCCCTACCAATTTTGCAATTGGTGCTAGATAGCGTAAAAGATGGAAGAGCTGCTGACTCAAATGGTATTCCAGTTGAATTTTATAAATATGGATCGGTCTTACTCAAGGAACGTCTGCTAACGTTTCTTATAAAGATTTCGACGGATGAATTCCGCGATGGTGGTATATATCCAAACTAATAAAAAAGGCTCCCTGTTGAATACAGCCAACTATCGAGGAATCTCTTTTCTTCATGCAACCCATAAGATACTTACCACGATGTTGCACAAACGACTCGTAAGATGGATTAAGACTCAGAATCTGCTAAAAGAGTTCCAAGCTAGATTTAGATCGGCAATAAATAACATTTCTATTCTCAAGAGTCTAGCGGAGAACTTCCTTTCGCAGTTAAGAAAATTGTATATATTCTTGTGGAACGGAGCGGAAATTTTGGATTGGTTCGCAACCACTTCAGGGGTGAGGCAAGGTTGCACATTCAGTCCTACATTGTTTGCGCTCTTTATTGATGATCTCATCGATCACCTTCCTGGTGGAGTTGATTTCGCGGGAATTCATATTAAGGCATTGCTGTTTGCAGATTATATTGTTATGTTTGCGTATTCCACAAAGATTACAACTAATGATAAATAGCGTATACAAATACTGCCAGCTGTGGGCCCTAATAATAAACATTCAATAGTTCAAAGTAATGGTTTTCAAGAAAGGTGGTAGTCTTAGAACTTAAACGGAGACGAGATAAAATGTGTGGAAGAATTTGAGTACCTGGACGTCATCTTCTCACGGAATCTGGGCATGGAGAAGCATTTTAACGATAAACTGCTAAAGGCGGAAATTGCTATTAATATTGCAACGCTGCTTTATGAATGAAAATATAGCGCATAGCAGTAAAAATAAGGTATCTGAAGCCGTTGCAGAGAGTTTTCTCTTGAATGGCGCTCCAGCTTGCGGATGCAAGAGGTTTCACACGGTGCAAAAACTCCTATTACACTACGTGAAGAGAGTATTCTATCTGCCAAAGAAAACGCCAAACTACGTGATTACGTTAGAAACAGGACTGTTACCCTTACACATAAAAACATTGAAGCTGCAAGCGGACTACTACGAGGGGCGTTCAATATATTCTCGGTATCGAGGTGAAGCTGTGGTTGTATATATAAATTGACTATTTATCAAGTAATACTATTATTTTAGTACATTCATGTAAAATTTCATGAATATTCATGAAGAGATGGTGGCTGTTTACCAGGGATCCGCACCTTCATTATCAACTGTGCAAGAGTGGTCAAGTGAGTTCAAGAGAGGCAGAGAGAGCATTGAAGACGATCCCCGCTCCGACGCCCCGGCTACTGCTTGTACGGGAGAAAGCATCAAAGAAGTCGAAAAACTTGTTCTTGAGGATGCCCGAATAAAGGTGAAAATGATGGCAGAGATCACCAAGCTTTCAATTGGTACCATTCGCACCATTCTTCATGAGCATCTTAACCTTTCAAAGGTCAGTGCAAGGTGGGTGCCACGAATGCTCACAGCGCCTCAGAAAAAAGTGAGAATCGCATGCTGTAGAGAGCTTTTGGAGATGTGTAGTGAAAAAGAACGCGGACGGTGTTATGGATCGAATTGTTACTGGTGACGAAACATGGGTCCACCACTATGACCCTGAAAGCAAACAAGAGTCCATGCAGTGGCATAAAAAAGGAACAGACCCCCCGAAGAAGTTCAAAGTCACTCCGTCTGCCGGGAAGCTGATGGCCACAGTTTTTTGGGACTGTAGCCATCATCGGGTGTGTTGCTTCTTCATGACAACGCCCCTGTTCACACGGCGCGAGTTTCCAAGGCTGCTGCGCGAGTTTCCAATGCTGCTGCGCGAGTTTGTGGTTTCGAAGAAATCCAACACCCACCCTATAGTCTAGATTCCTGTTTCCGGATTTGAAAAAATATCTTCGTGGAAAAAATTTTTTGGATGATGAAGAACTCAAGTCGGCAATAAATGGGTATTCTGTTTAACTAGAGATAAAACGCGAATTGATAATCACATTTATATGAAATTTTACATGAATGCACTAAAATAATGGTATTATTTGATAAATAAGTCAATTTATATACAACCACAGCTTCACCGCGATACCGAGAATATATTGAACGACCCTCGTAACTGAACGTCTTCAACATGCCAGAAGCAGAATTGTCCAGAAAGTTGCACTTAAAAAAAGTTGCTATATATACAAGACCAACATGGCTGGTACAGAGAGTGGTTATGTCTCGCGGAAGGATGCAATTGAAATTTTAGTTTGAGCGCTGACTCAATGGCGAGAGGCAAAGGTCTTTTATACGAAGGATTATGTATCTGAAGCTTCCGGTTCCTTATACAGATCAACATATAGCAGGCTTAACCATAATCTGCCAGACAGAAACTATTTCCACGATTCGTACTATAGCGATATACCTGAACTTCATACCATATAGGCCCGATTTACACTGGTTTACTCACTTCATGGGAAGGTGCCCAACTCTCAAAGAGACTAGGAGGAGTTTTCTTGGAAGTAGCTTTTTATCGGAGGAACATGTTCTTACTACGTTGAACGAGATGGGTGTGACAAATGTTTATGAGTATTGTTAAATTGCGATGAGATACAGAGCACGAATAATTAACGAAGATTTTTTAGCTTAGCATATGTATGTTTGTATATGTAAATTGAGTTAATTTGAATCGTCAATCCGGCAGACGGCAAACGCCATGCGATACTGATTTTTGAATATATATCGGAGTTTGTAATAACTGTAGGTTAAAGAAATGTATAATTGAAAAAATAAAAAGTCTTTCTAATCTAATCTTGGAGTCCCGTGATTGTGGCTTTCCCACGGCAAGCCATGGAGGTGTTCCTCAACTCCGCTGTCATTTCGACATCCCTTCTAAATCTGAATGTGTACGTCTCTCTAAAGCTGAATTTGTACAGCTCACTCAATTCCGAATCCTCCGTGTCTAATCTCTGAAAGGAAATTACTTCTCCGGTAATACTTCACCGGTGTTGGACCACTCCGTACAGCTTGCGGCACCACGTTCTATACACTCCTCTTCTTGATTTTACGATAGTCATCGTCGTTGCCAAGTGGTGTTCTCCTTTTCCTACAGCTTGTCCAATTTCTGATCAATTCTTCAACATCGTCTAGCGACGTGTCTCGGGCGATTCCACCGCACGTTTACATTTCATTTCCTGTCGTGTGGTGTTGAAAGACAGAAAATCAACGCACTTCCTACGTCCAATTAGAGCACGTGCCTCGAGCCATTTTTAATGAGATTTGCATTGAAATTAAATTCATTTCGTTCTCGCCCCCACATTCCTTCTATTTCGCTTTGCAGACTATCATTAGGATTCGACTGACTAACAGCAATGTTGCTGAACACAAATCAGAAATTCTGAGAGGAGAGAGTACTGGTTGAAAGCGGTACGGTCCTTCAAGGAAAATTCTATTTTATAATCAAATTTCACTTGGCATATCTATCCGAAGGTTTGATGACGGATATCATATTCGTAATGTCGAGCGTAACGATCTCGTGACGAGCGGATGGAGTTATGGGTTCAGGAAAGGACGCTATACGGTCGGAGCTATTGAAGAAGTGGTGAATTCTACCCAAACCGCCCAACAGGGAAGCCACCGCTCTAAGAAGATGGTTTTGCCGGCAACCCTCGACTTAAAAAAATGCATTCGAATCAGCTGGGTGGAGTGATACATCACATCCCAGCTTATTAATTACATATGTTGAAGGACTATCTCAGGGATCCGGAGCGAGTACGAGATCACAGAATGCCAACGAAGGCAAGAGGTAACATCTGGAGCAGCACAGGGATCAATTTTGTAATTAGACCTCTGGTTCATCTGCGGATGGAGATGCCCGAACACACCTTCCTCGTGGGCTACGCAGACGATATCGCAGCAGTGATAACGACAAGAGACACTGAAAACGCGCAAAGAAATGTAAACCAAGTCATGCGACGAAGAACCTTCTTGATGAATGAGCACGGTATTAGTTGGGCAACAGAGAAAACTGAGATAGTCCTTCAGACGAAGAAGAGAATTCTCACAAATTAGATTTAAAGTCATAAAGTGGCAGTGTAATAATATAATAATATAATATGGGATGTGGCGCCAGCCCGTAGAGGGCCAGGGTTTAGCTTCTCAGCAACCACTCATGCTGTGAGTGCTATTGTTCTATCACGAGTGAAAGGGACCTTCAGTTATAGGCCGACTCCGAACGGCCAAGTTTTGAGAAGCTTTTTCTAGACAGCTATACTCTTTGAGGATTGTCAGTGACTCGAAAGAGGTGGGGCAAGAATTGAACCTAGACAGGTAAGTCCAAGTGCGTAGGAGTCGAAGCACAAACCCACAACACTGCGGTGAGGTATTTGGGATTGAGGGTAGACATAAAACTAAATTTCCAGCAGATAAAGTTCGCAGCGGAACGAGCGAACCTGCAGAAGATGGTAAGCCCAACGAACAGTCTTGGAAAGCAGTATTGGTGCCTTCAACCCAGAAAACATAGTTCTGACGTGCGACTTAAATTGGAGAAGAATGTGACATTTTGTGGAGGATATTCTCAGAAGACAGAAAAGAGAAGAAGAACAACCTCAGGGTTGGGAGGAGTTTTTCTTCATATCCCCCGAAAGCATGCCGAGAGAGTAGGATACACGGGGATGGTCAACGCAAACATGCCTCCTTATGTTGCGTAAGGCATATCAACTCCCCCCAAAAAGGAAACGAAAAAAACGGTTGGCGTAGCGTATACATTGATCAGCGTGCTGGTGACGTTGATTATTGACAAAAAAGACGTATCCCATGAATTCGTCAAAGAATGAGTGATGCTTGGGAGAAGAGCCATGCTGAATGGCAAATGAGCTGAACACGGGGTGGCGCAGTGCTTGTGCAATATGTGCGCTATTCTCAGCTCCAATGCTGATTACTTCCGTTTTGATAGTACTTGTGTTTCCACCAAGAAGATAAACCTAGCCGCTCATAGTATATATTCCAAAGAGGAAGACCGAATCTGCGGTATAAAAACCAAGTCATGGCGGACACAAGACATTTTGTTTCTTCCGGTGCGTCAACAATGGGAGGCAGTAATAGCTCAGGCTCCGTTCCTCCACGAGCCATAGTGAGGACTCTTCTTACCGAGACACTAGACGGTTTGGTTGGTATAAGTGGCTATCCGATTTGTCTCAAATCGGGTACAAGTAGCGCAGTTGCGCGCCGTTTTGATACCACACCTCGTCGAAGCTCCTTGCTTGGCCAATTAGTCGGCAATCTCATTCCCCTCTTTGTTGCTGTGGCCTGGAGCCCCAAGGAGTTTGATATTGCACCCGCTACTGGCCAGTTTGAGTTCTTCCTTACAGTGTTGCACAAAGTTGGAGGAAGTCTATAGTGAGGAGATGACCCTTATTGCTGCTTGTTCGAGATATTGGAGTCCGCCGAAAAGAGAGCGCTGCTATTCAGAGACGACTGATTGGGTTTTCCAGTCGTCATTTGATGGTTTATAATGATCTCAAGCACACGAGTCATTCATTTTTGTAGGGTTACCACTGCAGCCACTGTCAAAGTTGAATTCATTACTAGCTCCAGGCACTCGGCTAGTCAAAATAAACTTGAACAAACCTGTCCAAGTGCTGAAACCAATGAGCTCTGGAACGATTTTTTTAACAAGATTCCTCGAACAAAGCGTACCAGCCTAATTTGCATCATCTTGAATTAAGCGTATTCCTTCTCTTAAACGATTCATCAAACATCCATCAGCTCACCATCGTCTGATGTAATCGCCTAAGTACTGCTTCATTTACTCCCCATTCGTCGTCGTTTTCACAAATGCACATCTCATCCGTCGCCAAATGAAGCACCGAAAATTCATCGAAACAGTCAGCAAGTGCCCATAAATTTCCTCCCACACATTCTCAGTCGCCCCCTCCTCATCGCCCTTAGCCACACTTACCGACGATCCATCGCAGCTGCACGAGTACACTGTGTCAACGTTATTCCGAATCCGTTCAACCGCTTCGAGTGGCAACCGTCTTCGAATTCCCCCCAGTACTTCAATCAATTACTCAAGATTTATTTCACCATTTTGGAGACGTTACTCCCTGTACACCCGTCTCTGGTCGCTGCTGTGTATCGACTCGCAACGCTTCCGGTGAACCTCCTACCGCGGCCTTTCATCGATTTCAAATTATCGTTAAGTGAATGGGGATTTTCGCTTTCATTAGGCCCCACAAGATGAAGCCTCATATTTCGGGATAATCCGCCATCGTCGGCAGTTAACAGTGTCGTTGTGGCAAGCAGAACGACTTTAGTCTTCTTTGCGGTGAGACAACGTCCAACTGGCGGTTTATGGGGTGTGGGTGGAGTTCATTGGCACGGAACCAGTGGTTTTTCCGGGAGTCAATTCCCCATCCCATGGGGATGGAAACTTTGCCATTTCGCTGGTAGTCAGATTTCTTGCCGTAGGATTGGACTTGAAGTGGAACTTGTCAAGGAACTCGCATTCATGCAGGCCGCTTTGGAAAATGTACGGAACCAAGTTTGGCAGAACATTGAAGTTTGAACTGCCAAACGGGGTTTGATGAGTTTCAAACCGCCACTGATTCAAGTTGTTGAAGAAGTGCTAATGTTTGTTGCCGCGATGATGTAAGATGCGTGGGATATATAAAGGACCAGGGCGCATCGAATGGCTTCTTTATTGGAACGCAGCAGACAAAGGAAGATTTTTATGAGAATTTAGCATCACCCTTGCGGCTTTAAATCGGTCATAAAGTTCCCTTTGTCAAGCGCATTTGGCGGAACGATAGGGATTTATTGCTCAACAAGAGAGGATTTGCTTGCCTCGCGGAAATCGCAAATCAGCTTCGCCTTAAAGAGACATCAAGTGCGAATGTTTTTGATGAAAAAATGGTTTAATAAAGCTGATATGGCTAAGCATTGATGACTGCGCTGGGGTCTGTTACGGCTTGGTGGGGGCTTGTTTTTATGGCTGTTCTTGAGTTGATTGACTACTTAACTTTACGCCTTTTTTATGCACACAGCATGTACTCATTGAGGCCAATTTCAGTCGAGCGACGTAGTCTCGGAAGTCAACATTATATCATTGAAATATTCATTGCTTCACCATTAACGCTCCAGCTTATGGCCTGTGCCATCAACATCAGGCACCCTCGGATTCCTTACGAACCTCGATAGCCAAACGACGGGGCGATGACTAGGGCTGAGGTAGGTAGGCTTAAAGTGGTTCAGGCTTAGCTTAGGCATAGGCACCTATGGTCCGACGTCCATTGGTAGTGTCAGATTCCTACTGACTAAAACCACGTACCGAACCTTTCCATTTATTCCCCCGCGGACTTACCGCGAGGGACGGGTTCTAGCATTTTGCTTCGTCGCGGAGTGTTTGGCGAATTCGCGTTCCGCTGCCGTTCTAAAGTTCTTAGAGCGCACATTATTCATACTGCTGCATCGTTCACAACCGCCCAAAGATCTTCAGATTTCAACATATATTTTAATGTGTTTTCGCATAGGCAGCGAGGACATGATGGATTCGAATCACGGTTTCGTTCGTTCCATCGATGTTGCCACGCGTCTATACTTTGGCTTCTCTATATAGCCCATTCTGGCACCCTAATTTTCCAAGACCTTGTAGATAGTTTCGAGCTGTAGCTGACGGATTGCCTTAAGTGCTTGAATCGTTTCCGAAATGTTGGCATAACACTGGTCCTCCACTGTTCTCCATAAAAAAAAAATCCAAAGGGGTCGATCGCAGCTCCGGGGCGGCCAATTGACATCGCCATCACCGCTGATAACAATCGAAATAAACAGGAAAATTATAAGACATAAGCTTATGCAGCATACCATTATGCCAAACTGTATCAAACGCTTTCTCAACGTCAAGTAATACCATACCTGTACTTTTACCTTCAATGAAGTTTCTTTTTATGTGATTCGAGATACGATGAACTTGTTGGGTTGTGTTATGGTGAACCCTGAATCCAAATTGCACCTGAGGCAGGATATTATGTGAATTCATGTACGTCACTAATTTATTTTTAACTACTTTCTCGAAGCATTTGCTTAAGGAGCTAAGTAAACTTATCGGTCTGTAACTGTTGGGCAAGCTAGCATTTTTACCCGGTTTCAGGATTGGGATAACTTTGGCAGATTTCCAATCTACCGGGAAATAACTGATCTTGAAGCAGCTATTAAACAAACTTTGAAGAAATTGAACGCATTTTTTAGGAAGATGTCTCAGGTATAAATTCTTTAGCCCATCAAAGCCAGATGATTTTTTTGTCTTTAAACAAGAAACTATACTATTTACTTCAGATAAAGACACAAAGTTTGTACTGTCTTCAAAAGAGCTTGAGTTCAGCAAGTGCATTGAGTGCTCAACTGCCGAAGTAATATTGTTGTTGGGAACTATGTTAATAGTCATGCTATGATTGCTAAAAAACTCACTAGCTAAAGCGTTTGCTTTATCCTGATTTGATAGCATGACGGAGTTTCCTACTTTAAATGCAGGAATGTGAAAATTTTTCCTTTTGATGACCTTAACCGTGTTCCAAAAGGGCTTACTAGCTTTTGCCAAGTTTTGTAGCTTATAATTCCAGGATTGGTTTCTGAAGTTTGAAATTAATATTTTTATGTTTATATTTAGCTCTTTCATATGAGGGAGATAGAAACGATTTCTAGTAGCAATCCAGTCAAATCTTAAGAAATTTCTGATTTTTATTAGTTGCTTTATGTGAAACGGCAGCGCATTGTCGCTGTCACAACGTTTAACTTTCTTGGGAACAGAATGCTGAATGCTCTCCAGTACCGTGTTGGTAAAGGAACGTACGGCCTGATCAATCATAGATCGATTGGTAGCATTGGCTACATCATCTAATTCGCCAATTTTCCGACGCATAAGGCGCTTAAACTTGTCCCAGTTGGCATGCTTAAAGCTAAGGACTAGATTATTTGATAGGGCAGGTGTTAGGAGAACCTTGCACAACACTGGCAAATGATCTGAACTTAGATCATTAATAACGATGGGTTGGGTAAAAAGTTCCGGAGTATTTGTCAAAAAAATGTCCAAAGTTGACGGGTTTGACCGAGAACTTGTTGGTATATATGTAGGATGCGGAGGAAAAAGTATATGGAACGGATGTCTTGAGTTAAGATCAGCAAGTTCATTACCCCAAGCATTTGCTCTCAGGCATTCCCAGCTCCTATGCCTACAATTTAGATCACCTCCCAACAGAAAAATGTCGTTTAAACTTACTAATCGCCGCAGATCATTCCTCAACTCTGACCGTTTTTTAGCTGATATTGATTTAGCACCCGGGAAATATACAGAAAATATTTTTATTGATCGCCCATTGACAAAAGGAATTTCTAAACCAATATTTTCAAATCAGTTTTGTACCAATGACAGGAAGAATTTTGTGTTGGATAGTTCTTTTAATAACAATGGCAACACCGCCTCCCCTTTTATCATTTCTGTCTAAACGATAGCATTTATAGTCCTTATTACTTAAGTTTACATCTACACTCAGCCATGTCTCTGTGACTAAACTAATATCTACATTAAATTTGCTTAAAAAAGCAAAAAATTCTAACATTTTACCTCGAATGCTTCTAGCATTCCAACAAACTATGTTCAGGCTACAATTCATTATTTACCTTGATACAGATACTTAACAGCTAATTGTGTAATGGTATTGAACTGCTCTGCTTTAGTGGTACATCTCCCTAGCAGCGTAATCATCTCAGCTGTGAGCGCATTGATCTCTTCCATGGAAAAAAGTGCATTAACAACAGTAGGTCCACTGTTGCTGTTGATGTTGTTGTTCGTCCAAGCATTTGGTAGATTATTACAGCTGACAGCTGAATTAGACACAGCGCTACGCTTTCGTTGAGTATTGAGAGGAGGAAAGTCATTCATGTTCGGTGAATGCTGCTGAATCCCTCTCTTTGGTGGGTGAGAATTATTTCTCGCTGAAAGCCTCTCTCGCATTTCAAGAAAGCTTTTCCGGCTAATGCATGACTGATCGGTGGATTTGTGCGTGCCCTTGCAGTTCGCACATTTAATATTTATGGAATCACACGTTTTGGTTTCGTGGTTCTCAGAGCAAATTGCGCAATAAGTTTTGATGCGACAATTTTTTTCACCATGGCCAAACATCTGGCAGTTATAGCATTGTGTTAATTTACTCTTTTGTCTCCGAGCAAAGTCCCATTTGATTTGTGTTTTGAAAATGGATCGAACATTTTTTTTAAGTTCATTGAGCCTAATCGAACCCATTTCGAGAAAAACAATGTAGAACACATCAGTAAAGGTCTCATACTTCTTTTTGATAGTCTTAATGTTTTGACATTTGTGTCCGTGTTCAACCAGTTCTTTTTTTAATGAGTCAATTGGAATTTGATTCGCAAAAGATGGATTGTGGCATGGTGCACAATCATACATGAACCAGAGGTCGTCCAAATCTATGTCTTCAATTTCATTAAAAGTCGTTTAACATGACTCTGTTACACCCAACTTTGACCGAAACGTTGTTCCCAGGTTTATTTTCGATGAATGCCACAGCAACCAAATTCTCATCTGTGTGCACCGTACGACGACGGGGACCATGAGTTTTGTCCACTAGGGTATCAGTCTCACTAACTTTTTGCACAAACTTGCTTGCAGCAGTCGCGGTGAGTGATCAATTTCGGCCAATACTTCTTCTTTTCAAAAAAACTGTTTGGGATACACAGCACTCACTTCGGAAATACGTTTTCAATATTTGCCAACTTTGTTCAAGAGCAAAGCACGGTGGTATGAAACGAATTATTGCATTTGCAAGGTTTCATATGCCAGCGAGAAGTCGCCAGACAGGATTACTTTTCGTTATCGTTTCATTTCGTTTCGTTTCAAAAAAAAATGGGCCTCGTCCGAGAAGATGACTCTTTGGTCAAAATCCGGATCACCGGCAAACATTTCCGGCACCCAGTTAGGGAACTCACTGCGTTGGCTATGGGCGTCCAGCTTCAAATCATAGGTCAGCACGATCTTATACGGATGTAGGCCCAAATCCAACCGCGAAATAAGCCGAGTTCACTTTCTGGCGATTCCCAATTCAGCTAATCGGGGCCGAATCGAGATTTCTATTAATCGTTCCATGCTGGCCGCTACGGCGGCTATGTTTTATTCACTTGCATCATTCTCTGTCTGGTTGATGGCTTCAGGTTCAAAAGACTGTACTCACGCTCAAACTTTTTCATCGTGCAAAGAATTGCTTTCCTTGCGTCCTCAATTGCACTAGAAAAACTGTATCGCACTGTAAGTAGGACAATCATACGTTTGATGTTCTTGTGCGTATATTCACAGGAGACTGGGCGCTCGCTGCAAGGACTTACACGTAAGCACACCTTCTTAATAACCACCATTGTAGCCATCATTCAGACACAAACTAAGCGATAAAATAACATCAGTTCTGGCTCGAGAGCACCGTGATTTAAATGGGGCATCGTAATTTTCTCACACCGGGCTGTGATAGAATCCGTGAACTACATCAGTGACCATCCTCCGATTATTCCCCAGGACACCGTTTATTGAAATCATGTTTCAGGATTAATGACTGTTCCTTTAGCATGGGCTTCGTCTCCACATGTTCAGTGATTCATTGGTTATGCTCGCTCTGCACGCATCATTATTTAACCCACGCAGCCCTTCAGAAGTTCCCACCATAATTCTAAGTCACCCATACAACCCTGTCAACCCACATTTCAACGGTCTAGTGGACTGGCACACATTGCAACGGTGTAGTGGTCCTGTCGCCCTTAGACTTAACTTTCACGGACAATTACTCCAGCTCGAGAGGACAATGAAGCAATGCGTGTGAGACTTTGCAGGGGAGAACGGCCACACAAAGGATGCCAGCGAGTGACGGGTCCTGCAGGCGGTGAAGTAATGTATCTTTGTTTCGCGAATTGTGAACAGAATAAGAAAATTGTCTGCAAGCGACGAGCCAGCGAATTGACTGATTTAAGTGGTTAACAAATGCGATACGTGACGATGGAAGGAGGTCAAGAGTTCATAAAAGGCTTTTCAGCGGCGCATTGTATTGCGGGTGAATTTATGAGAAAACTTTTGACACTTTTACCGTCTGTCTGCTACTAGGATTCATGAGACGAGAAGGGGATAATGTGGCCGTGGGCGATTGCACTGGCGACGCACTTAAATGGCCTCAGGGACAGATGAATGCTGTTGACATTTAATTGCTTTTGTTGGGGCACATTTTGAGTAAAGGTGTTAGTTAGTGCGTCCATTTATATATTTCACTGCTTTCCAAAACTCGGCTGATTATTTATCACAGATAGGTTCTCTTCAACAAATGTTGCTTTTTTTCAAGGCAAAGCCGTTCATATGCCTTGTTGGCCTTTTCTTGCCAAAATCCGGAGCCAACGCCTTGGAGGCGCTCGAATCGAAACATAAAATTCTTTCACAAGTTTATTCATGAAATTAACATACAAAACAGAAAAAAATGTTGCCAATTGAACCACCCTTGAGATCACCAAAAGTACATCCCGCCACCGATCCATCGCCCTCAGTCCTCCGCCATGTCAATCTTACTGACACTTGTGTACTTCTTTGGCTTGTAGTACTTCCTCAGGAACGGCGCCACCAGTTCCACGTCCACGTCGTCCCACTTTCCGACGCCGAAAATGACCATTGCCAAATTCGAACAGACGACGGTGAGGACCGCGCCGATGCTACCGTACCACAGCCAGGAGACATGATGCAGTCCCCGCTCTGCTCCCAGTGGTTGCCTGCAAATGCACATCGATAAACCAGCGAAGTCACGGCCAATCACAGCTACTTACTCATAAATACTCGAGTTTAGGGGCGGCGTGAAGACGTAGTCGTACGTGCAGCCGTCCACCGAGACAGGCTTCGTCGGGGTGATGATCTCCCTCCTCACCACGGCAACCTGCGCTCGGATGCAGATCCAGCCCATGGTCAGGAACGAGACGCCCGTCCCAACTAGGACACTCTGGAGGATCGAAAGGTCAGTAGATGGATTGAACATAGGGCGGTGGTTGCTTACCCGTGAGTTGACCCAAGGCATGCACATGCCGACGATGAAAATGCCCAACATCGGGCCCTTCGTGATCGACTGCAGCGTGGCGGACAGCTGCAACACCATGCCCAGCTTCTCGACGACGTACACCATTGCGACGGCCATGACGCCGAAGAAAATCACCGTGCTCTTCATCACGATCGCAGTTTGGTTCTCGGTGAGCGAGTGCCTGGAAAACGGCTTGGCGAAATCTTCAAGGATCACCGCCGAGAGCGAGTTCAGCACCGTCGACAGTGAGCTCAGCGCTGCGCTGAACACCGCCGACACGAACAGCCCTCCCAGGCCGGGGTACTTGCCGAGGACGTCCATCACCAGCAACGGCACCAACTGGTCTCGAGCCTTGGCCAGCTGCGAAACGAAAAGGAGTGTCAGGAGCAGCATTGCAACATCACTTGTCAGACTTACCTTGGTTGTCAGAGGATCACAGTCATGGTAGGTGGCAAACGTCACCATGCCCACGTAGACACACGACAGCAGCAGAATTGACAGCCCGAAGCAGGAGTAGATCAGCGTCTGCCTGATCTTGCCCATCGACGGCAGGGAGATGAACCTCTGAACTGTCGGCTGGCTGATGGCTATATCCTGGATCTTGTAGATTGTTCCGCCGACAATGACGGCCAACATCGACATGCGAACAGTGGGATCAAATGTCCAGCTGCGGAAGACAATGGGTCACTCATCGTGATCGGTTGAGTGGACGAATGACTTACTCTGGGACTTCAACGCGCCCGCTGTCCTTGTTCCGCTGCCAGACTTCGCCAAATCCACCGACGTCCATGGTCCCCTTGATCATCACCAGGAAGACGGAGCCGAACATGACGAAGCCTTGAATGAAGTCCGCACAAACGACTGCCTTGATGCCGCCCTATAACGACGAAGGAGCATTCGAATTAAGTTTCACAGCTCAAGGTCCTTCGAACTTACCACACAAGTGTAGAAGGTGCAAATCGCACAGACTATGGGCGTTATGATGTGGATGTCGATGCCAGTCACTGTGGAGCAACAACGAGACGAAAGTTAGTTCAGAGTAATTAGGGAACACCGTGGCTTGCCGTTGCAATCTGCGTCAAGGACATTCGTTGCAAAAGCCGCAAAGGGAAGATGAAAATAAGGTGGTTACCGAGCGCGAAACGTGCTTACTTTCAAAGGAAATGTTGCAAAAACTTTGCGAAACGCAATCAAGGTGATGGTGGGGAGGCGGGTGTTTGGAGTCCCTTTGCGGATTTTGTTTGCGGACAGGACGAGAGATGACGCTTCGTAGTTTCAGCGGAAATCTGTTTCAGGTGAGATTTGTAATGAGAAATTCCAGGTAAGAGAAACTCAAAGAAAAGCCTACTCTACACATGGCATATCCTGAGCGCACAGATATTGTGCGGGACACTAGACATAGTTTAGTACGAGCTGCAGTGTCAGTGAGTCGAAAGAGGTGGGGCTGTGAAAACTATTTTGCCCAGTGTCCTAGTGTGTTTCCAGAAACTAGTTGCGGATTGCGTCTCCGAAAGTGGTTTTTAAAGAAAGGGGTTGTTATAGAAATGACAATGATATTGACATTCTTTGAGTATCTGACACACACACTTCACTGACAAGAGCTTCTTCACAATTCCAGTTTTTAATATACAACATAGAAATCATCCTTCTGATTGTGATTAAAAATAAACTAGAATACATCCCTTTTGCCAGCCCAGTCTGGAAGAACCACAATATGACCGTAGAGACTGCTCTTCACTGCATGATACTCCATTCAATATCCGGACTGCCCTTATTAACCTCGGGGTCGAAAAGTTCGTGGTGGCTTTTATCCATCATTTACTCACCAGCAGAATAATTCACTCCAAGCTGAGTGGAGTAATGGAGGAACTCCGCCGTCCTCTCACCAATCCTCTCCTATGGAACGTGGCAGTAAACAAACTCCTATAAATACTAGAGCCCATACGGACGATGTTGACATTGTTGCGGATTCTTGTACATTCGCATCCACTCTAGCGGACATAATACAGAATGCCTCGATAAGCTGCAAGAATGTACATAAACACTCAGGCTTGGCGTCAACCCAGAAAAAATGGAACTTGTACTCTTCACCAGAATATAAAAGGTAACTGCCTTCGATCACCTGTGCCCTGTGATCCTGTGCGACACTACTCTGCAATTAACCCCCAGCGCAAAATTTCTGTGCCTCATCATACATAGCGAAAAGCTTAATATGGCTGGCGCCACAGCCCGTAGAGGGCCAGGGCTTAGCTTCACAGCAACCACTTGTGTTGTGCGTGCTATTGTTCTCTCACGAGTGGAAGGGACGTACAGTTTTATGCCGACTCCGAACGGCCAAGAGGAGCTGTCTCCTCTTACAGAAGTCAGCCACTTCAACCTAACCTAACCTATCATAGATAGCAGGCTATGCTGAGAAGCCTATTTCTGGGAAAAGATCTGATATTGTTGCAAAAACACCATTGGAAGTAAATGAGAACTACAGCCACTGCGTAAATCGATAGTGTTCGGAGTCCCAGTTTGGCAGACAGCCCTAAATAAATATGTCTCAACTGTCAGTTAGGACTCAAGACACTTTGACTGTGGAACGAACTTAGCATCAGTCACTCAACTTTTCTCAACGAAATTCATGAAGAGATGTGGGGTGGGTGTCTACTCGAATGATCTGAACACACAAACTGCTCTATCCCAGCAATTTCTGTAGTGTTTTCCAGGATGAAACAATAGCGATCAATGAGTCACTTCCTGTCTCAAGAAGAATGTGATATCCATAAGGGCCAGATCGCAATCAACTCTGCCTCTTTACAAAACGCTGAGCAGAGTTGACCATGATTAGATTAACAATCGGGATTCTTATCGGGGTCTAGGCACTGTGCAATTGACACTCAAGCCCGCGGGAAGGGTGCCCACTGTCCCCTTAAAAGAGGCTATGACACATCACTCGTTCAGTGTTCTGGCTAACTGCAGGGATTCACATCTAGGGGTCTGCTTTTTCAATCACTCGAGCGAGTTGAGCGACATCAGTATAAGCTAGCTAAGCCTAACCTAACGTAAATACGTATAGACAAGAGTCCCTTCAACAGTCATGAGTCATGGTCCGACAGGCTTTATAACCCTCACTTGCCATTGGAAGACTCTAAGAAACTTCATCTCATCAGTCCACAATGGAGCAACAGGACCGCCGTAGTGATTGATTATTTTCATATTTTCCGTGCTTACCTTGATTGAACGTCAAAGCCGGAACGTACACAGCAATTGGCAGCCAGAGAGACTGAAAATAAGGAAAAGAGGAGACAGACATTCACATGTGAACCTTATCATATATCACCACTTACCGATTCGATGATGAAGAGGATGGCTCCAAACAACTGAATCCGTCGATCGAAACGCCTCTCAAAGTACTAGAAACAAATTTGTTTATGCTTCCACTTCATTCTCGTTAAATTCAAGGGGTCACAAGAAAAAAAGCGTACGAAATGTGAATGATTTGATGTTAATTTGTGGTTTGTGATGGAGGCCAAAGGTGATGTTAGTGGGGAGGACTTTTAAGGGATATTTCGCTGCTAATAGGCAGTCTTAGTTAAAATTCTAATAATCCCACCCACAACGTTCCCTGCCTAAACGGTCAACGACTCTAATGATCCCTCTCAACTAGTTCTAAGTACTTAGAAATCCATCTAGATCCTAAACTTATCTAGACCAGCGTATTAGGAAGGCAAGTATAGTTGTCTATGCATATAACAAAGCTTTTCAGGAAAAGGTAGAGTCTGTATTCGAACCTAAATGGATGGATGTACACAGCCGTGATAGTTGATACGCCCCATCCTCACTTTTAGATCACTAGTCTGGTTGCCGCCCTTAGGCAAAAAATACAATATCCCGAAACTAAACAAGGTACAAAGAATGCCATGCATATTCACAACAGGAGACATAAGGACGGAAGGAACACCTACAGACGCTCTAATGGTCATGCTCCATCTTCTACACATCGACTTCAATATTAAAAATGCATGCACAGTGCGCTCAAACACCGAGTGTTTCGTCTACGGAGGACGTACGGCCACAGTTGCATCCTAGGTTCGTTGCCTAGAGAACTCATGCAGACTCGGACAGACTACATGGTGGGTCATCTAGAGGTTTTTTTTAAATCTTAGGTTCTTTTTACACGGCTGTTTCCCGCTCGAAATCTTGACAGAAAGTATACCTCCGCGGAATGAAATGAGTCGCACCCTTGAACAACGTTGGGAAATATTGAAAACTCACTATGTTCTGACGGTTCTTCGTCCTCGTTATATATTCTGCTAGTGTCATCTTGTGTTAAGTCCATGGTTTTGAGGTGTTTCTTTACTGGGCAGTGTCCAGTAAGAAAGCCTGTGGTTATACGAATCTGACTCCTGGTGAGTCCGAGGAGTTGATTCGTTCTATTACGAGAAATAGTTGGAGTAACACTTTGGCCTGTCTGTTCCATTTCGTGTGTGTCCAGTAATGATTGGCCATGTTTAGATAGCGGTGGTGATGGGTTAGCCGCAGAATGGTCGTGGCATCGTGCACGGTGATGCGGATACTTTGGTGGCAAGTTGGTTCGCTCTTTCATTTCCTGTGTGACCGGTGTGACCTGGTATCCAAATGAGGTGGACTCTGTTTGTATTGGCCAGCTGGTGTCACAGTTGTAGGCAGTCCCATACTAGCTTTGAATTGACTTCGTAGCTTTTGAGGGCTAGAAGAGCAGTTTTCATGTCAGATAGATGTGTTTGTTAGTGATATGTCTCTATTGTCTCTGAGACAGAGTTCGATTGCGAATATCTCTGCTTGGAATATGGAGTTGTAAATGTCCATGCTGTGATATATCGGTGGTCGCAAGGAAAAACAACTAAAGTCTGTTTCGGGAAATTAGTTTCAAGTTTTCGACAAAAGCATAAATGTACGTAAAAGTGACTTGAGCTGTTACGTTCTTTTGAAATTGTGGCCACATTTTTAATGCTGAACAAATTTACAAAATAAATTTCAGTACGCTGAATCTAATGACATAGTAGGCGCCTAAGTGTAGGAACCTACGACTAGCCAGAGCGCTGCACGAGCAGAATAGGTGATCTATATTTTCTACTTCCTCTTCATCCATGAAGTTTCTGCAAAAATCAGGGGACACCGATTCTGCGAGCAGAAGTGCCAATTGCGCAATGCCCGGTTATGACTCCTCTGAGAGTCCTTAATGAGGGTCTGCTCAGTCAAAGTAGACTAAGTGACCGTTTTAGGTTAAGTGATGGCCAGATTTCTTTTTTTTAATGCAAGTGGTACCTTCTAGCCATTTGGTTTTTATTGTAGGCTTAGGTTAAAGTGGTTAAAGTGAACTACCTTGGCGATTGGGGAACGCAATTCGGTCTCCTGCAGGTCGAAGTGGAGCTGGAAGAGCTGACTGATGAGCAAATGCAGAAGAATCCCATCGAAAATCTCTACAAAGCATACGTGCGAGCAAATGCGGAAGCACAAAAAGACGAGAGAATCGCAGAGAAAGCAAGAAAATACTTCAACGATTTGGAGAACGACAGATGCCCGGAGATAGAAAAGCAATGGCAAAAGTATCGGACATACACCATCGCCGAATTGGAGGGCATTTACCAACGATTGGGCGTCGCATTCGACAGCTATGAGTGGGAATCGCAGTATGGCCAGAAAGTGCTTGGCTCCGTACTGCAAGTGATGGAAGAAAAGAGCCTCATCCACGCCGAGGCTGACGGTCGGCTCAACGTTGTATCTTGTTCGTGATATCGCCGCGCTTGTTGACCGATTTGATCGCTATAAGTTTGACAAAATATTCTACGTGGTGGATAACGCACAAACTGATCATTTCGATGCGCTATTTAATGTGAACACTGGCATCAACGCAGAAATCGGATCCAGGGCGAAACATGTGAAGTTCGGAAGGATTCATGGGATGAGCACGAGAAAGGGGAATGTGGTCTTCTTGAGGGATCTCTTGGACTAGGCGAGGAACATGATGATGAAACAAATTCAGAGTCCAAGTAAGTAGTTTTGCATATTTGTTTTTTTGTTGACTACGTGATCGGTGAAATCTGTGCTTTTTTTTGTCCAGCTGCTTAAGTCGTCGTGGCGTAGTGGGTAGGATCTATTCCCAACAGATCATCTTTCAAAATTCATGACTCCAGCGATTCGCTGACAACGCTTAAATGTCTGGGAAGAAACATCTCAAACTCCGACGCTAGGTGTCGGAATAAAACGTTGGGCCCTACAATCGCACGAAATGAGAAATTGTTGCTGAAGCTAGACCCTCGGACTCATTGAACTCTCCTCGGACTGTAGCACCACCCATATTATTAAGTCGCTCAAAAGCGACGGCCACGGAACCACAAATATTTTTCGGCGCCTTTTGTATCGGGGAAATAGCCTCCAAAAATCCGTTTAAAAGAGTAAAACGTTCGTAGTTTGTTTGGTTAACACATTCTATCTGGAAACCAAGTTTGGTTTATTTCCCTGGGTGGGTGGAAATCTTCAGCAAGACTCAATGGCGAACGTTCGCATTTAAAGGGAGACCATAGAAGTGTGCGACCAAAATCGTACACTTCTATGGTCTCCCTTTAAATGTTATGTTCGACCACAACTACGTGAAGCACTTATCCAGTAGTTTGAATTTCTTGATTTAGATACGTTTGACATGTAGCTGAATGTTCCTGCTAACACCGCAACCATGGGCGGGTGTAGGCTATCGCACGAGGTCAAGGGGTTTAGTCATTTGAAGTCGGCGCAAGACGTTAGTTTCCTCAAGGATCGAATAAACTGCAGCGTTTGTATGCTCTTCCAGGCGGCGCTTATGTTTGTAAACGATTTTCTTGATTTCATCTTGGACTGATAAAAGTTCAAGATCTCTGTGGATATCGTCGTTTCTGATATACCCTAGGTTAGGTTAGGTTGTAGTGGCTGACTGCTAAGGTCAGTCACACTTATGCCAAAGTAGGCGCATTGTGATACCACGCGGATTGACTTCTTCTAACATCGAAACCAGTTGGTTCCGCTTGCAGTGAAGCGATTTGGCTGGCCTATGCTGACGCTGTTTAGCTCATTGAGATTATTGAAATAGTAGGCCCCTAGGTGTAGGATCCTACGACTAGCCAGAGCGCTGCACGAGCAGAGTAGGTGATGAGTGTTTTCTACCTCCTCTTCATCCATGCACCTTCTGCAGAAATCATTATATGGGGCACTCATCATGCGACCATGAGTGCCAATTGTACAGTGCCCGGTTATGACTCCCATGAGTGTCCTTAATGAGTGTTTGCTGAGCCTAAGTAGACTGAGTTGAGTAACCGTTTTAGGTTAAGTGATGGCCAGATTTCTTTTGTTTTAAGGCAGGTGGTGCCTCCTAACCATTTGTTGTTGGTGGTTTTTTTTGTATGAATCTTCAAAATATGGTAGGCTTTAGCGATCGGTATGGAAGGTGGTACCCCTGCTATTGATATGGAGGAGGCTGTACCACACCTGGCGAGTTACAATGTTACAATGTCCCGCCACAAGAGGTGTATAAGAGACAGCCTGCAGGTGAAGGATGTTTTTGAGTTCAACATGACATTGTCAAGGGATTTTATTGCGGCCTGACTGTCTGAACAGATGGTGATATCCCTTTTTGGTATCACGTTGTTTTTGACCCATGACAACGCCTCTTTAATTGCTATGGTTTCAGCCTGAAGGACGCTACAGTGTGCTTCAAAGAGATAGAAATACTGAGATCCTTTGAATAGACACCCGCACCCACCCCTTCGTTAGTCTTCCATCTGTCTGTGAAAATACGCAGAGGATCATCTAGAGTCTGCCTATCAGACATCCAATCCGATCTGGAAGGAATGCTGGTAGAGAATTTCTTCTCGAAGATAGCCTAGGGTAGTAGGCGGTCAGTGTCGTTAGGAACGAAGTTGAATTCTTTAAGACTGGTTGAGTGGCCGATGATGAGTTCGGACCACAGTCGGAGTTCGGACCACAGTCGGAGTGTTTTGAGTCTCAAAGCTGTGCTGGCTGCTATTTGTTTTCCGACGGAGTACTTCTCAGTGCTCGGCTAATGCACAAGCAGGCCAGTCTCTGTGCTAGATTCAGTGCCTTGCAGTTGATAGCTTTGTTTAGTGCTGTCCACCAACAACTGAGACTCCTTACAGAAGCGTCGGTCTGACAATCGAGATGAAAATCCAGTGAGCCATGCGTGGTTGTAAGCCCAATTTGCATCCAATAGCTTTTCTGCACCTAAAAAGGGCAGAAGATGCTTTCTTGACCCTTTCCTGGATGTTGAGCTTCCTGTTTAGCTTGTTATTATTCGTGAGACCCAGAAATTTCGCACTGGCAGTTAGTTGTAGGATAGTGCCGCATAGCAATGGGGATTTGTGTATCTTCTGGTGAAGAGTGCAATATCCGTTTTTTGTGGGTTAACTCCAAGTCCGCATGTTTGTGTCCATGCTTCCAGCTTGTCGAAGACATTCTGCATTATGTCTCTTCGAGTAGAGACGAATTTGTCAGATGCTGCTATGGCAATATCGTCCGCATAGGCAATAACTTTGCATCCTGCCTCTTCCAGGATTAATAACAGTTCATTTACCGCTACTTTCCAAAGAAATGGAGCGAGAACACCTCCTTGTGGGGTGCCCTATTAACTCCTCTATGGATCTTAGCATCTCCCAGGGGAGAGTGTATTACCCTGCTGGTGAGTAGCTGATGAATGAAGGCCACTAAGGACTTTCCGATCCCGAGGTTGTTAAGCGCAAATGAGATTGCCTTTGGTTCGATATTGTTAAATGTACCTTCGATGTCAAGAAATATCACAAGTGTGTATTATGTAAACTCGAGAGATTTTTCAATTTTGCCTATCAGTGAGTGGAGGGCTGTCTCTGCAGACTTACCCCTATTGTTGGCGATTTTGTGCAGATGAAAGTCTGTATATTGGAATAGTTTGCCTAATATATTGGTATATTAGTTTCTCCAAGGTTTTCAGTAGAAAAGAGGTTAGACTAATAGGTGCAAGGTCCTTCGGTTTGACATGGGAGTATTTTCCCGCTTTGTTGATGAATACCACTTCCACCCTTTTCCAGGAGCTGGGAACATGACCTACGTAGACTCATAAAGCCATTGAAGATGTTGAGAATGCAGAGCATGTTCCATGGAGCTCCACAAGGACGAACTTGTTATGCGAACTTGAAGGGTTTAAGGCTTGTCAGTGCCCACAAGATAATTGTTTGACTGATATTTATGAGGTTACAAGGGGTTTTTGGAAGAGATACGTCTTCGTTATTATCTCTAGTAGAGAAGTTGCCTGAGAAGGGCGTATCAAAAAGGAAACTAAGGGTTTCCTCATTCGAAGAGGTCCAGGTCCCATCAGGTTTTTGGAGGAAACTAGATGATATTGGGGATGATGCTAGAACTTTCCTGAGCCTGGGAGCTTCTCCATTCTTACCACAAAAACATCTGCAAGAGATTCGTTGGGCCTCTCTCAGTTCAGTTTTAAAAGTACTAAGGTATTCCTTTTAGGAGTCCCAGTCTTTGGCATCATGGTTTTCATTCCTGTTCAGTTCGTTAGGTATGTCAGGGTGAATGAGCCTGGAGTTAAAGTCATAATCAGAGATGAGATTGTAGGCGTTGGCCATAGCTTGTTTCTGCATTTGTAGCTGAAGAGGTGGAATATTTGTGACGACTTCTAGTGCTGCGGTGGTTGTTCTCATTGCTCCTGTGACGTTGACAGAAGCTATTTTTGCAATTTGTCGAGCTTGACTTGTGGAGTTGTTTGTTTTGTTTTATGCCACCAGACGAGTGCAGCGTAAGTGAGTATTGTTACGGTGATTGCTGTGTATAGCAAGGGAATTATTTTGGGGTTGACGCCCCAATTTGTACCAATGAGACTATTGCTGGTCCTTAATGCGGTCAATGGTTTTGTTAATATGAGAATTCCAGTTGAGTTTTTCAACTAGTTTTCATCAACAAGATCTGGACAATTGGGGTGACAGAATGCGCTACTGCGAAGCCAGCCGAGGCAGCTACTTGAAAGACGTTGTATTTGTATAATATCATTATCATAATTAATAGGAAGGATCGCGAGTGCAAGCTGCTGAGATGAGATTTCTTCGAACTGTTGTGAGAATTACTCGCCGGGATAGGGTGAGAAACACGGCAGTGCGCGAGGAACTCAACATTGAGCAGCTGCTTCTTCGAACGGAAAGGGCTATGCTTCGGTGGTTTGGTCACGTGGCACGAATGTCCCCATCATCACGACTTCCGAGGCGGGCGTTGAATGCGATTCCATCAGGTAGGCGACCGCTTGGCAGACCCAGGACGAGGTGGTTGGACCAAGTCCAAAAACTCGCCGGGTTACGCTTGGGCATTGCTCCTGATGAATTAGAGTCGATGGCGGAGGATCCAGTTGCCTGGAGATCTCTCGTGTGTGGTTTACCCCCGCGACCGCTTTAGTGGATCATGCGGGTCAGAAGATGATGATGATGATGATGATGATGATGATGATGATGATGATGATGATGATGATGATGATGATGATGATGATGATGATGATGATGATGATGATGATGATGATGATGATGATGATGATGATGATGATGATGATGATGATGATGATGATGATGATGATGATGATGATGATGATGATGATGATGATGATGATGATGATGATGATGATGATGATGATGATGATGATGATGATGATGATGATGATGATGATGATGATGATGATGATGATGATGATGATGATGATGATGATGATGATGATGATGATGATGATGATGATGATGATGATGATGATGATGATGATGATGATGATGATGATGATGATGATGATGATGATGATGATGATGATGATGATGATGATGATGATGATGATGATGATGATGATGATGATGATGATGATGATGATGATGATGATGATGATGATGATGATGATGATGATGATGATGATGATGATGATGATGATGATGATGATGATGATGATGATGATGATGATGATGATGATGATGATGATGATGATGATGATGATGATGATGATGATGATGATGATGATGATGATGATGATGATGATGATGATGATGATGATGATGATGATGATGATGATGATGATGATGATGATGATGATGATGATGATGATGATGATGATGATGATGATGATGATGATGATGATGATGATGATGATGATGATGATGATGATGATGATGATGATGATGATGATGATGATGATGATGATGATGATGATGATGATGATGATGATGATGATGATGATGATGATGATGATGATGATGATGATGATGATGATGATGATGATGATGATGATGATGATGATGATGATGATGATGATGATGATGATGATGATGATGATGATGATGATGATGATGATGATGATGATGATGATGATGATGATGATGATGATGATGATGATGATGATGATGATGATGATGATGATGATGATGATGATGATGATGATGATGATGATGATGATGATGATGATGTTTGTTCTTATTAATAAAGCCATAATACATGGAAAGAGTTTAATTTTGTTCATTTCATTGCATTTTTAAAAATAAACTTGTATTTGACCCACTCATCGCCTGGGTGCAGTAGAGTATGATGTTTTTTTGACTGCACTGTTTACATGTTGGCAGACTAATGGATGCACTCTTTGTTTTTTTGACACATCATTGGATTAGCCCACGTAATGGCTGAAATATTATCAGGGCTAAGGTACTTGGGACAAACTGTTACGATTCAGAGCCAAATGGCAGCATAAATTCAGCAATTGGAAACGTTGAATTTACTTAAGGCCTCTGCGTTGGAGAACTAAGTGAAGTCCCATTCGCCAACCTCTCAGCCTGACTGTTGGAAAACTGGAAAAGTCCATTCCGCACTCAATACTCCATCGTGTCCCGTCTCTCCACGAGGAAATCACTTAGAAACCTCTCTCGCAAGCCCAAGAATTATCGTTAAGAACAAAAAGAATGAATATAAAGCACCCACCTGCCAAGGCCATTCGTCTTTTCAATCGAACCCCAAGGGGATAGAGTGAATCCGGAGAGCCTCTTCGAATTTTGTTACGAAGCCGTCTCCATTTCAAGGATTAAGTGCCATTCTGCGTGAAATTGATGGCAAATGAGCGTGGAATCCACTCGCAACACCGGCTTTCAAAGGAAACTGAACAATTACGGCGGATTTTATTGATTTTCGGGGACAAACGAGTATCGATGAAATGCAAAGTGAAAGTAATTTGAATTCTGATGGCTGCCTGGGAGGGAAGGAAGACAAAAGTTGTGAGTGCAAAGCAATGAGTGAATGATGATGGAAATGGAGTATGAGAGGGAGTTCAATGAATACGACGAATCAACACTAAAAAGAAAACCCATTTAGTTTTGGAACCACACGTTTTTTTATTATTTAGAAAACTCTCCGAACACATCCCTCAGTCCTTTCGGCTTTGCTCCTTCCAGTCGTTTGCGTTGAATTTTGTTTCGCACTCCTTCTCCTTGTCGCAGTTGTTCAAGCCGGCGAACTTCTCATCTAACTGAACACTGGCGTACTTCTTCGTTTTCAGGAACCGCCTGATGCAGGGCGCGAACAGAGACTCATCTAACTCACTCACGTCCTGTCTGCCGAACCACAGGGAGGCGATGCAGGCCACAACGATGGTCAGGGCACCGCCAAAGGCTGAGTACCAGAGGAACGACATGTGATGGAAGGCCTTCTCGGACGGACTGAAACGACGCAAGTCAGGAAATGTGCACTGCTCCCCCGAATTGCATTCAAAACTTACATGATCTCCTCCGTGGGCAAGGTGCTGTTGTCAAAGGCGTACAGGCAGCCTTCCACGGACACGGGCTTCTTGCTGAACTTCAACTCGCCCGTTGCCAGGGCTATCTGCGCCTTGATGCACGTCCAGCCGAGAACCAAGAAACTCACCACACTGCCAGTGAGGGCGCTCTGAAAGGAGAACATTTTGAGTCTATCCTGGCTATTGAGCCCCAAATACCTTTCCGTTGATCCACGGCATGCAGATGCCCATGAAGAAAATCCCCAGGAGGGGGCCTTGTGTCACCGCACCCACAGTTGTGGCCAACTGAAGGACCATCCCGAGCTTTTCCACCACGAAGACCAGACCGATGCAGGAGAGCCCAAAGAAGGCGACGGTGAATCGCAGAATGAAAGCGGTCTGACGCTCTGTCAGCGGCTTGGAGACGGCCGGATTGATGAAGTCCTCCAGGACCACACACGCCAGCGAGTTCAGGCCGGTGGAGAGCGAGCTCAAGGCCGCACTGAACACTCCGGACACGAAGAGGCCCGGCAGACCGGGAAACACTCCCAAGATGTGCATCACCAGCAGCGGCACCAGCTGATCGGTGGCCTTCGCGAGCTGAAATTGGCAAAAAAACCGGCTGGAGCCATGGCTCGTCACCCTCGCTCAACTCACCTTCGTGCTCAGTGGATCACAGTCGTGGTAGGTGGCGAACGTCAAGAGACCCACGTACGCGCAGCAAGACAGCAGCAGAGTCAGGCCGATGGTGAAGATGATGAGGGTGTGCCTGGCCTTCTTGGTCGACGGCAGCGAGATGAACCGCTGAATGGTGATCTGGTTGACAGCGGAGCTCTGCAGCTTGTGCAGGGTGCCGCCAATGAACACCGACAGCACGGATAGACGAACCGTCGGGTCGAGGCTCATTCTGTGTGATGAAATGGAAGAAGTTTGTTGATCGCGACGGACAGACAGGTTGACAGGTGACACTTACTCTGGAGCTGACAGCCGACCACTGTCGGCGTTTCTCTGCCAAACTACACCAAATCCACCCAAGTCCATGGTGCCCTTGATTATCACCAGAAAAATTGAACCAAACATTACGAAGCTCTGAAGGACGTCCGTCCAGACGACTGCTTTCAAGCCACCCTGAGGAGTGGGGAATTAGTCTGATAGATGTCACAGATGGTGAGTTGAGCGAATGACTTACCACACAGGTGTAGAAGGTGCACACGATGCAGACGACCGGAGTGATGACGTGAATGTTGATCCCCGACACTAAAGGATTCTATGAGAAATTTTGTCACAAACTGACGTCTCTACTCACCTTGGTTGAATGTCAGCGCTGGCACGTAGACGGCAATTGGAAGCCAGACAATCTGAGGGAAGAAGACAAACCAGTGCTGATTTGACAAGTGAGGTGAAATCGAGTTTTACTTACCACGCCAACCACGAACATGGCTGATCCAAAGAGTCGTATTCGTCTGTCAAATCGCATCTCGAAGTACTGAAAGTTTAGAGATCTTTACAAGCGGTCGAACCATAGGGATTGCAGTTTGAGTATATTCGTGGAAGGAAGTGCACTTCGGTTGGATTGTGCAATAGGGACGTGTGACTGAACAGGTCTTAAGGCGGTCCAGGGAGTATTGAGGGGATTTTTGGGTGCATTTTGACAGAATTTTGTTCTTGTTTCAGGGCATTTAAGGAGAATGTGGGAACATTTTCAACATCGGAGGTATATAAATTAGCAAAAAAAATGGAGTGTCTAAAAGTTTCGGTAGACGATCCAGTAAACAAAGTCTGCGTGATCTGAAGGGAGGGAAGTTGATTCGAAAGGTGTCATGCCATGACATGCCACAAGTCAAACGGACGCATTCACGTCATTTTGTATTCAAACTAACCTTTGCAGGGAGATTTTGGAACCTCCCCCGATTTTGTCGCTCCACTAAGGATAAAGGACACGAAGTACCCTCAGATTGGTGTAATAAGTCGCATCAACTTTCACAAAAGGTTGACTGTAAGTCAACTCACACTGTTTTGCTTATGAGAGCAAACATTATTAACCAGCAGTTTACTCAGAATACAAGTTATAAGCCACCTCCATGAACAAACAACTACCGTGGAAGGAGGCTTGGAACGCTTACAAGGCCACCATAATTTGACCGCATCGTCGGACTGGACTGATAGCTATCAGCTGCTTGAACAGAGCACAGGAGCAATATTAGTCACAGATGTCTGGCAAGAAAGGAGACCCCCTTTGTAAGCGCCAACTATAGGGGGATAAGTCGATATTTATCGATTTCGAGGACACATATGACAGCGTGCATAGAGACGAGCTATTAAGCGCCATGTCTAGTTTTGACATTCATTTCAATGGACTCAACAGGCAATTGATTAAAAGAGCCATCTCTCGAAGGATTAAGTTGACCTTGTATAAGATCTTGATCATCCCAGTCCTGCTGCACATCCCGGAGGCATGGACAATCTTAAAAGCGGATGAGGAAGTCCTAGATCTCTTCGAGAGAAATGTTTTCCGTGCGATCTTTGGTCCTGTTTGAGTTGAGGGTTTTTGGAGGAGAATGTTGAACCATGAGCCAATGAAACGCCTACGGATCCAATGTCTAAGGTGGCTGGGCCATGTAGAGCATATAGACAACTCAGCTCCGGCCCGAAGAGTTTTCGACTCCGAACCAGTGGGAAACGCAACAGAGAACGCCTTCGTGGAAGGTGGCGCACCCAGCTGGAAAAGGACCTTAACCAACGACACTGGAGGCAGGTAGCCAAAGATCGTGCTAGTTGGAGAAGCTTGTTGGTTGAGGCCCATGTCCACCCCGGACTGTAGCGCCAAATAAAGAAGAAGTCTGGCTGTATTGTCGTTTTTATAATTGCCTACTGCCTCACAATCTCCCAGGCTGCCCATTAAAATGTAAGGATTGTCCTTAATTAGAATATAATATTATTTACGAATGGATTGCAGTCTGATCGACTCTGACGAACTCTGACACTCTAAAGAAAAGCTAGCCGCAGTTGGTGAAAGTGGAGACGAAGACCCAAATCGATTGATTTCTGGGATCTTATTTTTCTAATTATAATTGAGGACACGTGCTTACCGGCAAAGATACAATTAGGAATGACAACGCCCAATCGCCCAATGCACGACGTATTTAATCAACAGTTTGGACGCGAACCCCAATACGATACCGAGGCATTGAGAGGAACAGTTCAAAGAAACGTTTCCCTTTAAAGTCAAGAGCAAAAATATACCTATTGGCTACGCTCATGAAAGTACTGAACGATGGAACATTTTTAGTAGATACTCCCAGAGGAACTGGGGAAACGTTTTTAATATTATTGATGAGGACAACGATTCGATCACAAATTGGAATTGCATACTGCCTCACACTAGCTTTCGGAGGAAGGTATCTTTTCAGAAGAGCTGTACCTTCTTAGACTACCGAATGTCGCCAGTATGTTTAAGAAGACTTCTTCGCCATTAGGGAAGCGTGTCGTCTTATCAGATCAATCGAACACACAGGCTCTATACAAAGAATAGCCATCCTCGTTGATAGCCAAGCAACCATTAAAGCTATAGTATCCACCACCATATCCTCTAAAGTAGTTCAAGATTGCCGCGAAGAGCTTGCTATTTTAGCAGATATATTCATCCCGCTCCCGGGCATAGAAAGAGCTGACTAACTAGTTAAGCAAGTTTTCACACTCGACAGATCGTCTGCAATGGAACTAGACAAAGCTAGAATCTATTCAAACTCCTGGAAAAATGCTGGTCTTACGTGGCCCCAACTTACCACCTACACAAATTAGAGGAAAAAAAAACTTGGCCGATATATAATAATACACAGACTGAAGAACTTCTAAGCCGAACCCGTACTGACATCGCAATAATAACAGCGGTCATCACGGGACACTGGTCGATAGGAAACTGCGCAGTCAGACTAAACATCACACACAACACAATCTGTCACAGGTGTAACGACAGCTCTGAAAAGGAAACACTAGCTCATTTCCTGTGCAGCTGTCCAGCGCCGGCTAGAATCAGACAGCGAACACTAGGCAACCCCTTCTTCGAATCCCTCGATGAAATATCCGACATAACCATAAAGAAACGCATTAACTTTCCAAATTCAACACGAAGGCTGTAAGAAAGCATAAATAACTTACGTAATTATAAACAAATGTGGCCCGTGGCCTACCTGTCTAGGTTCGCTACCTAGTACGACAAGAAATACTTTTCACGGCCCCACCTCTTTCGAGTCACTGCCAATGCTCAAAGAGTATAACCGTCTAGGGAAAAGCTTCTCAAACTTGCTCGTTCGGAGTCGGCATAAAACTGTAGGACTCTTCCACTCGTGATATAGAAGTGAATAATAGCACGCACAACACGAGTGGTTGCTGAGAAGCTAGGTCCTGGCCTAAAGGCTAAAGGTATTGCTACGTTGTTGAAAGATCATTTAGCAATCAAATTGCTGTTGAACATGCAAACTAAAGAAACTCTAGCTTGCGACCTCTCGACGGTTATTTTGACACTGACAGGTGTTTCCCGCACGATATCTTGACAGAAAGTCCGCGGAACAAAATGAGTCGCTTTACGTTTCAACAACGTTTGCAAATATTGAAAACTTATCAATATCCAAAGTGAGTGCTGTGTAGCCCAAACAGTATGTTTTTTTGAAAGGAAGGAGTTTTGACCGACTATTGGCGCCTACTGTACGCAAGTTTGTGGACAACACTCATGGTCCCCGTCGTCGTACGGTGCGCACAGATGACAATCTGTCTGCTACGGCCTTCTTCGGAAATGAGGCTGGGAACAAGGTTTCGGTCAACTGTTGTACAGAGCCATCTTAACCGACTTTTTTTTACTGAAATTGAATACATGGATTTGGACGACCTCTGGTTCATGCAGAATGGCGCGCCATGCCACACAGCCCATGGCACAATCGATCTTTTGCGCACCAAATTCCCAAATCGTGTTATCAGCCGTGATGGCGATGTCAATTGGCTGTCTCGGAGTTACGATTTGACACCTTTGGACTTTTTTTGTGGGAAACCGTGAAAGACCGGTGTTATGCCAACAATCCGGAAACGATTCCAGCACTTTAGGCCAATATCATCCAAGAAATTCGTGACCTACAGCCCGAAACCATCAAAGGCTTGGAAAATTGGGGTGACAGAATGCGCTACTGCGAAGCCAGCCGAGGCAGCCACTTGAACGACGTTGTATTTCATAATCTATGGGAATGTTTCTTCTTACTAATGAAGCCATAATATAAGAACAAAAATTAAATTCTGTTAATTTTATTGCATTTTTAAAGAGAAACTTGTATATGGCCCACCCTGCAGATGTGATGGAATCGATGGAAGAGTTTGTTTTTCTTTCGTCGTTTCGGACTTTCTTCACATAGCAGTTTTCTATGTCAGTATCGATAGGCAGGCAACTTGAAAGATTTGCTTCGCTTTGCCTGCTGCATGACCATTGTTGACATTTGGCATACCAGCAATTTCAATGCAAATGTTAAGAAGCTGTTGCTGTTGCCAGTTCAGTCTACTCTATCATTTTCGATTGTGTTTTGTGTCATTTAGGTTGTGGTTACCTTTGAGAAGTTGTTTGCCCGTGCGCGTTGGTCAGCTCTCATGGGTAGGCACATAGACTTGAATCTGAGCACATCACACTGAACAAAACGAAACCGTCTCCCAATCGAACTCATAAAACCCTTCCTCGCTAATGTTTACACAAGATCGATGAAAAACACATGAACAGTCACGACGCTCAACTGATAACAACTAGGTTCCAAAGCGAGTTGAAAGCAAGAAACCAAGCTTCTTATCCGCACTCGGCTTAAGCAATCAGTGTGAGGAAACAATGTGACAAAATAAATGTGGAAGCGACGGGTATTAAGACGGAATAACATAATGTGCCAGTCGTGTAAGTGTGAACGCTCATACGACGGCCATTCAGATCAATGTTGATGCTACGACACTACCCCTCAGAATAAAATGCCGAATCGCGCAGTATAATGTGAACGCAAGGCTTTTTGTCGTTTGTCGTTCAGCCAGGCGGTATGGCATGTGGTTCTAATGTGAACGCCGCTCATTGCACTTGTCATAAAAGACTCCCTTTAAAACAAACACACGCAATTGTAAAGAAAAAAAAAAGTTATTTGAAATATATTTCAAATCAGTGAGTATCCTCCAAAAACACAATTCACTTAAATCTAGGGACAAGGGCGGGTTCAATGGCAGCCTAGTCGTCTGCAAACTTCTCCTTGACGTCGTACGCCAATATCACCGTATCTCGTTCGTCTCTGTTCACGCTGAGATACTTTTCCGGCTTCACGAACCGCCCCACAAACGGAGCGTACAAATTCAAGTCGATGCTTGACGGGTCTGTTGTGCCAAAGACAAGGGACGACAGACAGCCGAAGACCACCGAGATGATCATTCCAACGGTGACGTACCAGATGAAGGCCATGTGGTACACTGACTTGAGAAACGTGGGAGTCCTGCAAATGAAAATACGGGAGATAATTAATTCAATTCACTACGAGAGAGAGATGACAACTTACGCAGTCGAGGCGATAGTGGTGTTCAGCATTTGAGCCGCTTCGAAGTGATAGGTGCAGCCTTCGGTGGTGACCGGTTTCGTGGCAAAGACCAGCTCACCGTTGACGGCCGCCAACTGCCCGTTGATGCAGATCCATCCCATGACGAAGAAGGACACTACGCTGCCCGTCAAGGCGCTCTAAAGGAGATAAGATTGTCAGAAGAGACTGAAGAGGCACGCAGCTGGTCATACCTTTCCGTTGATGAATGGCATCGTGAGGCCCATGATGAACAGGCCAAAGAGGGGCCCGCTGGTTATGGAGCTGAGCGTCATCGACAGCTGCAGCACCATGCCGAGCTTCTCAACCACGAAAACCAGGCCGACGCAGAGGATGCCCAGCAGCAGCACCACCATCCGCATGATGACCGCAGTCTGTCGCTCGGTGAGGGGAGCCTTGACGTTCGGCTTAACGAAATCCTCCAGCACCACCGCCGACAGGGAGTTCAGACCAGTTGACAACGAGCTGAGCGCGGCGCTGAACACTCCCGAGACGAAGAGACCAGGCAGTCCCGGAAACACCTTCAGGATGTCCATGACCAGCAGTGGAACCAGTTGGTCCTTCGCCTTCGCCAGCTGAAATGACACGTCAGATCGATTTGCGGACGTCAGTCATCTGCGGACAAACTGACCTTGGTGCTGAGTGGATCACAGTCGTGGTACGTGGCGAAGATGAGCAGTCCGTTGTAGGCACAACAGCCCAAGAGCAGCGACACCCCGATGACAAAGTAAATCAGCGCTTTCTTGGCCTCTTTCAGGCCCGGCACTGACAGGAACCGCTGCACGATCACCTGATTGCCAGCCGTCACCTGCGTCCAGTACAGAGTTCCCCCAATCACTGTGGACAGCATGGAAAACCGCGCCGTGTGGTCGAGCGTCATCCTATCGAGAAGTGACAATTAGGTGGCGGGTCCACGTCAAGCATCGACGACTTACTCTGGCAACTCTATCCGCCCAGAGTCCATGTTCCTCTGCCAAACGACTCCGAATCCGCCCACATCCATGGTTCCCTTGATGATGACCAGAAAGATCGATCCCAGCATGATGAACGTCTGAATGACGTCCGTCCAGACCACAGCTTTCAAGCCGCCCTTCAAGAAATCACACAAACGTCAGTCTGTCATCGCATGTGCGTCACAACTGTCACAACTCACCACCATCGTGTAGAATATACAAACAACGCACACCACCGGGGTAATGATGTGAATGTTCACTCCAGTCACTGAAAGCAGTCAAAACACTCGTTTATCTCGTTTCTCACTTGTCACTGACAGCTGTCAGTTGAGCACTTACCCTGATTGAATGCCAGCGCTGGCACGTAGATGACAATCGGCAGCCACACGGTCTGCAACAAAAAAAAAAAACACACAACACTCACTGAAGCGTGAACAAGTCCTCAATTAGTTGGTCATACTCACGGTGCCAATGGTGAACAGGGCCGAGCCAAACAAACGTATCCTCTTGTCGAATCGCATCTCGAAATACTGCAAACACACACGAGTTTTGTTTTCGGTTTTTGTTTTTTTTTTTTTTACGGAATATTTGTTTTCTAACACTTGGCAGCACTATTTACATAAACAAGTCAACTTGACTGTGAGTTGAAGGCGATAGGTGGACGAGGGAGAACAAGGCAAGCACAGAGGACACGGGAGCCCAACATTTGTTTAGTTTCGTTTTTTTGTGGTGTGAGGGGGGTGGTGGGGGTGGTGGGGGGTTTTGTGGAGATAAAGCGACAGTCATTGGAAAAGTTTATTTTACACTCGTGACAGAGACAGAGAATGTACAGGGGGGGGGGTGGAGAAGGGTATGCATGTGTGTGCGGTTAGAATGGGTGGCAGATGGGTTCTATGAATTTTAAACTTCTATGTACACTCAGTCCCGGAAATAGACTTGAAATTTTCAAGCAAAATACGAGTAGTTTTGAATTAAATTGATGTTGTGGTACAGGGTACGCCCCCGTTCGTCCCTTGGGCGAGGACATTTGCATAGAGGTTGGATTTTGGGTATGAAAAGGGTTTCTTTGCGGCGCAGTAATGAGTGAGGCAACCGGATGATGGATGATGGGTTTTGATTAAATTTTGTTTGACAATTTCACTGAAAAGTGACTTGTGACACTAGGGAGAATGGGTGAAGTGAGATAAGGCAGAAGGCGAACTGAGAATTAGGTCAATCTTCATGTGGCTTGGTACACCTTGACGCCGTGAGAAGGCTGGGGAATGTGATCCCTACTTCCGCACAGTTACCAGCTCCTCAACGAGTCCTTTACACGGCTCCTCCTCTCCGGTGGGCTGGAGCATGGCGTTATAAGCACCATGCCAAGGATCAGGATCAGCCGGAGACTCACTTGAGAAACTAGCTCATTTGCAAATTTAGAACCCTCCGGACTGTTTCGACTTTCTATGCAGCTTGGCCTTACTTTTTCCGATACTCGTAGGCCCGGTGCTCTCTGATCAAGTGGTATACCTACGCCCAATGCTAATAAGAACTCCAGTCCAGCTCCTGAACTGCTGGAGTCAACAGAAGCGGGTAGTGCTGCACCGAGTACATTCATAGCCTGCGTGACATGGATCGCATTCGAGACCTCAAAACCTCCGAAATATAGAGAATGACGCTTCGCATTTCGCATAGTGGACCACTTGAAGGGCATCCCTCCGGAGAAGCTCACTGAAACCAAAAAAAATGTCCATATCCTCGTTCACTAGGTTAGATTAGGTTAGGTGGGTGGCTGCCAGCGAAATCGCAAGCACTGTTGTCCATTGTGATACCCATAGTCAGACACTGATCGAGCACTCCAGTGATCACAACGGCAAATGGTGACGGAACCAGATTTGAAAACTGGATAAAGCGAATTAACTTTGCTTTCACTGGGATTCAAATCGGGGACCCCTCTAACCAGAGGCAGGCACTCAACCAACCACGGCGCCATCCAGCTGGGTCGGCCACTAAGGTCGTACAAGTTCTGCACGAAGGAAGAAGGCAGGGAGCCGAATCGGCCGTATAGAGAGGTGCTCAAAAGCAGCCACTCCCTCGAAATGGCGGAAGATAGAGCTCGGCATAGTCGCTTTAGATGCCGGGTGGCGTCAAGGGCACATTGTAGAGTGTTTATTTAGCTTGCAAACGACGATCCGCCCGCAGAGATGCATCATCCTCAAAGGCTATAAGACCATCTTGCAGAAGAATATGTCGCCTGATCTTTTCAAAACAGCCATAAGCCATAATTATTGAGGTCATGATGAACACATGTACCTACCATCCGCGGAGCACCTCAGTTCCCTCTTCTATCATAAATTTCATTCACCCCTGCAACCCGGAACTTCCCAGCCATAATTGGAAGGTCGCAAAGGTGGAGGGACTAAAAGAAGGAACCAGGGCCACAGTGAAGTTGGAAGGTATTACCTATTGTAAAAAGGATGGGGAGGAAACAGCGAAAACGGAACCGCCACTCTCCACCGCAGCCAATGCTTTTACCTGTCAGTAATACGCTGACTGTTGTAACTAAGGAGGAGAGGGAGCATAGTGCTGCTAATGAGCCGAAACCCTCCACCTCGTCCTCCATCACGGAAGAAAGGAGGAAGAGGGTATTAGCCTCCAGCAAATAATCCCCATCTAAGGGACACCGGACCATAATGCCGATTCCATCGACCACTCCGACTGTGGTCCGAAGACATCATCGATCACTCGATCCTTCTAAGGAATTCCACTTTTTCCCAATGATACCGATCGCCAAGCTATCTTCGAGAAGAAATTCTCCACCAGCAGTACTTCCAGATCGACTTGGATGACTGACAATCAGACGCTAGAAGGGGTGGCTGTAGGTATCTCCTCCAAATACCTCACTATTGCTCTTTCATTGAAGCTTCCTTGCCACTGTAGCGTTTTTCAGACAGAAACCATTGGAAAAAAGGAAACACTGTCCTGGCTGAAGAACAAAAGTGATAGCACCATCTGTTCGGACAGCCACCAGGCCTCCCTTAAGTACCTGAACATTGTCATGTTCAACTCCAAAATATTCCCTCATTGCAGGCTGACTGCTGACGAGACAGCTAAGCATTTCAATATATGCCAGAACACTCTGACATACGGGCAACTGCAAAGCCAATGAACTCACTTCTTCTCTAACACCAGAAGGAGATCCAACTTAGTCTATCATCTTCTGAAGATACACGCAATTAGAACAACAAACCACAAGTGGCTAGAAGGCACCAGCTGGCTATCACTGCATCTTAAATGATCACTCTTTCTGCTCAGATTAAGCATAACCTTCACTTTGGACAGCTCATCGGCGTCATAACCGGACACTGCGTAAATGACATAAACGCAAATCGCATGTGCCACTGCAACCAGGGCAATGCTCTCAACCATGTTTTAAGGTGGCGCTACAGTCCGGGGTGGACCTGGGCCTCAACCAACAAGCGTCTCCAGCCAGCTCGATCTTTAGCTAGCTGTCTCCAGTTTCGCACGCATAGTTGGTTGAGGTCTTCCACTCCTTTCCACTTGCGTGCGCCACCTGAGTCGCGGTCTTCCTCTACTGCGCCGTCCCTCGGGGGTGGATTCGAAGACTTTTCGGGCCGGAGTATTGGTTTCCATCCGCTCTACATGACCTAGCCATCTCAGTCTTCACTCTTCTGGCTAAGTCGATGTCGCTGAACAGCCCGTATAGTTCGTCATTATATCTCCTCCTCCATTCACCGTCTATGCAGACGGGACCGAAAATCACACGAAGAATTTTCCTCTCGAAGCAACCAAGGGCAGCTTCATCCGCTTTTGACAAAGTCCATGCCTCCGCGCCATATAGCAGGACTGGGACGATTAAGGTCTTGTAGAGCGTTATCTTGGTTGTTCGAGAGAGGGCTTTGTTTACCAGTTGCTTTCTTAGCCCAAAGAAGCAGCGATTGGAAGAGAGTTATTCTTCGTTTGATTTCAGCGCTGGTGTCATTGTCTGAGTTTATAGCGGTGCCTAGGTAGACAAAGTTTTTGACTACCTCAAAGTTATATCTGTCTGCTGTGACGTTCTGACCGAGACGTCGGTGTTGGGTGCCCTTTCTCGTTGACAGCATATACTTGGTCTTACCCTCGTTTACCGCTAAACCCATCTTCGCGGCCTCCGTTGCAATACCCACAAAAGCGCCATTGACATCACGCTGCGTTCTTTCAATAATGTCAATATCGTCGGCATATGCGAGTAGTTGGACGGACTTCTGAAAGATTGTTCCTCTGGTGTTGGCGTTCGAGTTTTGAACAATTCGTTCAAGAACGATGTTGAAAAAGTCGCATGACAGCGTGTCGCCTTGTCTGAATCCTTTTTTGACATCAAAGGTCTCGGTTAGGTCTTTACCGACCTTGATGGAGCAGCGTGCATTCTCCATCGTCATCCTACACAAACGGACGGTTGGTGCATGCTCCTTACCAAGTCATCGCCTGCGGCTTTAAAAAGCTCGGCGGGTAGGCCGTCAGCTCCCGCAGCCTTGTTGGATTTCAGTTTAGATATGGCAATCCTCACTTCATCCGGGTCGGGTGGACGGAATTGTTGATCTTCGTCGTCCCTTTCATTGGGGTTGAATGGTTCGTTCTGCCTGACAGCGGGATTTGGTTCTTCGTCGCCGTTATACAGTCTGCAGAAATTGTTTTTCCATATCCTCAGCATCGACTGTGACTCTACTACGATGTTCCCTTGATCATCCTTACAGGCTTCGGTTCGGACTTTATAACCTTGACTGGTTAACTTTACCCTTTGGTAAAACTTCCTCACCTCATTCCTGCAGTAATATCCCTCTATTCTGCCGATCGCGCGCTTCTCATGCTCCTTCTTTTTTCTCCTGAGAAGCCGGTGTTCGTCTCTCCTCTTCTGCTCGTAGAGCTCCCGAGCAGCTCTTGTCCTTCTTTGCAGTGCCGCTTTGTATGCTTCTTGCTTGGCTGCATTCGCCTGCCGACACTCGTTGTCAAACCAGGGGTTTCGTTGTGGTGGCGGATTGAAACCGGCATCTCTGATGGCTTTTTGGCAATGCTGCCACTGGTCTTCAATACTTGATGTTGGCGGCGTAGGATTTCTTAAGAGGTTAAGGGAGACACGATCGGAAAAGGACATAGAACCTGTCTTTGGTGTCATCATCTTTCTCCTCTGTGATGGCATGTGCGCATATAAGGCTTATGTTGGCAAATTTAGCCTGGATGCGAATTGTCGTGAAGCGCTCGTTCACGGACCTGAACGATAGGACTTCTTGCCTAAGTCTGCCTCTAACGACAAATCCACATCCAAATAGGCGCTGTTTTTGTTGTTTGTAGCAATCACCGTAGTCTATTTCACAGTTTTTCATCCTTCTTTTGCCGGGTCCATCCCATCGCACTTCTTGGATGGCGGTTATATCTGCTTTGCAGCAGTCTAGGGCTTTCCCTAGGACAAGAGGTCGCACTTATAAGTTTGGCAAGTTGAGCTCGGGTGAACTACAACCAGTACCCGATGGCTACCACTTGGAGGTAAAATAAGCACAATTGGTGTGTAGAAAAAGTTACAACACTGGGCATCGCCAGGTTGACGCCAGTCAGTGCCTACCCGCTCTCAACCATGTGCTCCTGGTTAAGTTGGCATACATGCTCCTCGTGGCGCCCTCTAGCGCACCTCTACTGCCACCTCTTGGGTGGGAACTAATGTATGCAGCGACCGCTTTGGGGTTACAGATGTTAAAATGAAGACCCCGTCCCCCAAGTTCGGGGATTTCGCGTGAAGTAACTTCCCGATCGTTGTCGACCAGCGACTACAACCAACCTCGGCTACGAATGATTCCCTTAACAAACCACGTGCAGCTGATGAACTTGTGGAGGCCCTCGAAGACATAACCCCGTTCTAAGAGGTGCAATGGGATGAGCCATGATGAAGACGATGGGAAAGCAGAGAGCAAGGCAGCGCATGTTCGGAGGCGGTTTGTTGTTCGAGAGAGACTTAGGTAAGAAGTCTTCAACATAAAGGGTGATTTTTTAGCTATTATCTTTTTGGCAACACTGGTTTAAACAGCTGACGCACGTTTCGTGTTTTGTTTCACTGTCAAACATCTTCAGTTTGGTCTATAATTTAACCATGAATCGTCTTACAAACGAACAACGTCTGCAAATTATTGAATTTTATTATCAAAATGCGTGCTCTGTTAAGAAAGTTCATTTGTGTTCAATTGTGTTCAGCGACGAAGCTCATTTTTGGCTCAATGGGTACGTAAATAAGCAGAATTGTCGATTTTGGAGTGAATATCAGCCAGAAGCATTGCAAGAGCTGCCAATGCATCCAGAAAAAGTCACAGTTCGGTGCGGTTTATGGGCTGGTGGCATCATTGGACCGTACTTCTTCAAAGATGATGCGAATCGTAACGTAACTGTGACTGGTGAGCGCTACCGTGAGATGATATCCAACATTTTTTTGCCCAAAATGCAAGAGCTTGACAAGTGGTTTCAACAAGACGGTGCCACATGCCACACAGCACGCGCAACAATGGACTTATTGAGGGGCGAGTTCGGTGAACATTTTATTTCACGTTCGGGACCGGTCAATTGGCCCCCTAGATCGTGCGATTTAACGCCTTTAGACTATTTTTTGTGGGGCTATGTTAAAGCTCATGTCTATACAGACAAGCCCGCTTCAATTGACGCATTGGAAGACAACATTGAAGCATTTATTCGTGAGATACCGGCCGAAATGTTGGAAAGAGTATGCCAAAATTGGACTAAGCGGATGGACCATTTGAGGCCCAGTCAAGGTTGCATGAAATAATCTTCAAACATTAAATTATATGGACCGTACTATCGATTCAAATAAAGATTTCATGCATTTTTCTGAATTTTATGTGTTCTTTTTTGAAAAACTTTCCTATAGTTTTTCAAAAATCACCCTTTACAAGAGAGCGCTTCATAATAATCCGCACTCTAATCTGCGCCCACGCCCCAATGACGACTGAAGACAACGACAGCAAGGATGTCTTCTATGTTATGACCGCCAAAATCGTGAAACAAGGAAGACATATTTCCTGGAAACATCGAGAAAGCTCCTCTGAAAACGGACTCAGGCTGTTGGATTTAATTCCGAAACGAACACTCTCTGTAGCCAGTACGCGCTTGACTCACATCAACATTCACAAAAGGACCTGGACGGTCCCCTGACCAATCAAGCGTCAACCAGATTGATCACATTGCGACCGACGTCAGGCACTCCGTCAGCATTCTTGATGTCCGAACCACCCGACGAGACAACATCGACTCGGATCATTTCCCTGTTGTACCCAAGGTAAGAATTGCAATATCGATGGATTAACGGAGTCGTGGAAGGATCTCTGCTGACTAAGTCTACCAGAATCTGTCTCTAAGTTCGACGCCGCCTACACAAACAATCGAAGAAGCTTGGAGGCGTTCTCAAGAAGCCATCAAAGCACCAGGCACTGGTGTGCTGGGTTTTACAACACCACCCAAGAAGAACCCATGGTTTGAGAACGAGTGCAAGCAGGCACATGCAATGCCTCTGAAAGTTCACAAGGCAATGCTACAATGACCACCGAGAGCTGCTCGTGAGCTCTACGAACAGAGACGAAGGCAAGAGACCCGGCTTCGCGGGAGAAAAAACAAAGAGCATGAACAGCGCGCGATACTGGAGGTGGTGAAGTGTTACGGCGGAAATGATGTTTGAAAGCTTTACCAAAGAGGGAAGCAGTTATCCAATGGATAGAAGGTTCGCCCAGAAGCCTGTCGGAACGAGAATAGGCAACTAGTAGCAGAGTCGCAGTCGATACTGAGAATCTGGAAAGATCACTTCTGTTGACTGTATCACTTTTGTAAACGGTGATGAGGAGCCAAGGACCGCTGTTTGGCAGAATGCTTCACTCAATCTGAACGATGATAGACGAAAAATCCGTCCCGCTGGTATAGACGTCGTCAAGATAGCGATATCGAGACTACAGTCGAATAAAGCAGATGGAAATGATCTGGTTGGAAGCATGGATGTCAGAGGTCAGTGTGTCCGAAGAGTGGAATCTCAGTATCGTTTGCACGATCCACAAGAAGGATGACCCTGGAGAATTCTCTCTCCATTAAAGTCGGCATCGAACTCAGCCACACCGTGAATGTCAAATAAGGCGACATGCTGTCATGTGATTTCTCCAACATGATCCTAGAGAAGATTGCGTGAAACTCGCACACCAACACCAGAGACACGATCATTCAGCAGTCCGTTCAGTTGTTACAACATGCGGGTGACATCAACGTCAGCGGCAGAATGCAGCGAGTTATCAATGAGGCTGACATTGAGACGGACGCCGCGCCGCTAAAAAGCGGTGAATGAGGACAAAACGATATACCTTCTTTCCTTCGCTGTCCTCAAGAAAGGGCATACAGCATCGACATCTTGAACAGAGCGTAACAAAGGGCAGCTATAACTTCGAGGTAGAGAGCGTCGTCCGAAGACCATCAGTAACGGGATCAAACGCAGATTAACTCTTGCCAACCGCTGTTTTTTTTTTTTGGCTTAGTATTGTGTAATCGAGTCGTATCTAGAAGGACCAAGCCGACTTTATATAGGGTGGGCCATCTATTGGTTTTTTTTTAAATTATAGGTTATTTTGCTGCTATAAGCTGTTTCCCGCTCGAAATCTTGACAGAAAATCAGTATCATACCTCCGCAGAACGAAATGAGTCGCTTTACGCTTGAACAATGTTAGGCAATATTGAAAAAATCTTTTGCAAAGTGTGCAGCCCAAAAAGTGGGTTTTTTGAAAAAAATAAGTTTCGGCCGAAATTTATCACTCACCTGCTGTAAGCAAGCTTGTGCAAAAAATTCGTAAGACTGATACCCTAGTCGACAACACACATGGTCCCCGTCGGCCTATGGAGCGCACAGATGAGAATGTGGCTGCTGTAGCATTCTTCAAAAATGAGGCTGCGAACAACGATTCGGCCAACGGTGGGCGTTACAGAGCCATGTTAATCGACTTTTTTTACTGAAATTGAAGGCATGGCTTTGGATGACCTCTGGTTCATGCAGGATGGCGCGCCATGCCACACAGCCCGGGCCACAATCGATGTTTTGCGCACCAAATACCAAAATGATGTTATCAACCGTGATGGCGATGTCAATTATCCGTCTCGGAGTTGCGATTTGACCCCTTTGGACTCTTTTTGTGTGGGGAACCGTGAAGGACCGATGTTATGCCAACAATCCGGAAACGATTCAAGCACTTAAAGCCAATATCATCCAAGCAATCCGTGAGCTACAGACTCAGCAAGGCCTTGGAAAAATGGGGTGGCAGAATGCGCTAATGCGAAGCCAACCGAGGCAGCCAGTTGAACGACGTTGTATTTCATAATTAATGGGATCTTACTATCTTACTAATAAAGCCATAATACATGAACAAAATTTAATTTTGGTTATTTTATTGCATTTTTAAAAAGAAACTTGTAGTTGGCCCAGCCTGTACAAGACACTGATCATCCCATTCCTGCTGTACGGCGCAGTAGCATGGACAATCTCAAAATCTGATGAAGCAGACATTGATCTATTCTAGTGAAGATTTTCTGCGTGAGATCTGAACCAAGCCAGGCTTCTACGGATCCAGTGCCTTGGTTGGTAGGGCATCGATAACTTGGCGTCGCCGCCGTTCAAAAATACGCCCTATTTTGCCTTAGATTACACCTCACCACGACACTTCACAGGATACCACTCGGAAACCCTAATTCCGGCAGAAATCTGTGGTATGGCGGCACTGTATCCTTTGGTAAAGCAATTCACTTGTACACAGATGGATCCAAGACGGATGATGGAGTAGAAAGCGGCGTTTGTTCGGAGGGTCAACACCTAAACAAATCAGTTCGTCTATTCAATCACTGCAGTGTTTTCCAAGCAGAAGTAATGCCGATTAGCACAGACCTGGCTAAGATAGAACTTGATATCGGCCCTTGATACCTGCATTTTCACTGATAGCCAAGCAGCAATTAAATTCCTGGCATTGTTCTCTTTAAACTCTAAATTAGTAATCGACTGCCACTCGTCTCTTAACGATATATCCGAACAGTTCAACATTCGCCTGTGCTGGGTGTCAGACCATGGAGACATCCCGGGAAACTGCAAAGCTGATGAACTCGCAAAACGCACCACTAGAATGCCAGTTGATAGTATCTCTTGTAACATAGGTACTCCTATACCTACCTACGCGAGGAAAGTCAACGTCAGATGGTCGAATCTGGCATCTAATCCAATCTTGGTCCTAAAAAATCAAGCAATCTTATCTCCCTCAAGAGATTCAAAATTAGCACTGCAGTCGTTATAATTACCGGACACTGCCTACTAGGCCTTCACGCAAAACAACTAGGCATATTTTCCAACGACTTCTGCAGAAGTTGCCTAGACGAAGAGGAGTACCACCACCTACTTTGCAACTGCGCTGCTCTTGCCAAAACCAGGAAAGTCACCATAGGCTCCTACTTCTTCGACAGTCTAAACGACCTCAGCAAAATACCAGTCAAAGCGCTAGTCAAATTTGCTGAGACCAACTGGCTGTCATAAGCCCCCTTCATCTTTATTTCTTTTTGTCTAAACACCCACGTGGTGGTACTACTTTGGCCTAAGTGCCACTACCTACCTATCTTCGGCAGGTCACAAAATTAATTTGTCTTGTCACTTGGAACAGCTGAAACATAAACCAACTTCGATTCGATGAACATTTGCAATTCCACTCAAAGACCCCATCGTCGTTTCTGAGCACATTCTTCGATGAACAGCCAAAATCATAGCCAATCATTGCCAATCAGTGCTCACAGCTGGCACTCAGCCCTATCGGGGACGCCTGCAAGTCATTCCAACCTACCTCCTCGCCTGTATCACATGCAAAGTTTCACAAAACGATTCCATTTCCATAGCAAATAGGATCCAGACAGAATTGCGTCGCAAATGGACACTCCCAGCATCCGGAGAGGGTGACAAATAATCCACTTACATAACGGCGCACAACCCCATTTGGAGTCAAGCGAGCGTCTTCGACGAGATAATAAGAAGCCACGGCAATCGTCGCTATGCAGCGAACTGCAAATGACGTTTGTATTATGCAAAACTAACGGTTTATGAATAATTCCAGGACGACCGTGAGATGATGCGGATGATGATAGCAGATGGGCATGAGATGGGCATGAGATGGAGGCCACACTCGGGGGGGGGGGGGGGGAGTGAACGTGCGGTTGGATGTGCTTAGCCAAAAAAATGGAACTTACCTCATAAGTCGACGTTAACTGCAGATTGCAGAACACCGGCAGGAAGATGTACCACGAAATGATGGCCGACAGACTTATCGTGATGATGATGAACGCGTACTGGGTCCCGTAGACGTAGATCTCGGTCGATGTGCCCAGCAGCGAGATGCCGGAGACGAAGCTGCAAAGAGAAAGCAGAAAGGGAATATAAATAATAATTGAGGGAATGTTCTCGAATTGGGGGATTATCCTGTGAGAGTCGGATTAAATGGCATTCAAATGGAACAGTTCAACGATATTGAACGCGTAGTTTTCTGCATAAGTGAACGGCGGGGTCGTGGATGGAATTGGGGGATTTGCCGGGGATTAGCCGATTCGAAGTAGTTCTCGGCATTTGTCGCAAACGCTTGTCGCACTCAGTGCCAGGGTGCACGAAAATGTGTCGGGCTTAGTGGAATCGGCGGCGTTAAGCGCCAAGTGGGCTTTAGAGCGGAGATTTCGAGTTCAGACACGTGTTGCCAAGGCTAATTGAGGGAGATGACATTTTTGCTGGGGAGACCGATGTGGAGGGGAGTATCGTCGCGTTTGAACGTACATCTGGCAGTGGGTGGCAAATTCTGCCAATTGAAATTATTGAATTTAAGTGATTTTTGTTCTTTTATTCTATTTGTGACAGTTCACGCAAGATTCGTGGCATGCGTCAAGGTCACGGTTTGAGCATGCGGCGACATTAAGTCGCCGACTGGGTGATGCTCACATGCGTACTCTGTAAGACCAATTGGGAACCGGATAATTACCGGGAATGCCCAATAGTTCAGGACATCAGACTAAAATTATAGAGGCAAAGAAAAAAGTAAAAATGGTAGAAGCGAGGCTAGGGCCACGTGTTCCTAGTACCACTGTAACATCGACAGTCTGGCCCAAATAGCATCAGGAAGGCGACCGGTACTATTGTCCATTGTTGACGGTGCAAACCTTAGTAGACAGGCACCCTGAAACTGATTACGATCTGAATACGGTCCTGTTTTCTATCCAGGGGCAGATCGTTCAGCTCTAAAAGCAGTTCTTGGATAGCCTGAAGATCCTTAAAATCGAACGAAATCTAAAGCTCGATAACCAGTCGTGAACCAGGCGCGCAAATCCTGGTACACGAACTATCACGTAATTCGAAGAGACTGGCCTAAATTGTTGCAAGGAGCGCTCACTTAATCAAAATAGGCCTTTTTAATAAGGCTGTGTGTATTAGGGAAGTGCAAAGATTTCAAGTGCTATCACACGCATCCCTCCCCAGGCAGCGGTTGAAAATTGATCACATTTTCAGGGGAGCGACTCGACTGAATAATTGGTTGGTAGAGTTCAGCTCCCGAAAGGGGTGGGTGAACTGGAGGAGTACGTGCAGCGAAACCCTTATAAATCTAACATACAACCCATGCAAGAACTAAACTGTACCCGAGCGGGTACAATGGCACAATATGTGGTTCATATGAGCTCAATTTTTGATTGCATGGAAAATCTTGAAGCAGTTTTTTTCTACACGGAGTGCTATGCCGCATTGCTCGCAAATCCATCTTATTCGATTGTGGCATTGACGACAATGATTTCCAACATTACATGTAACATAAGAAACAGCTGATCGCTTGGATAATGACGAAGTCTGCGAGTAATTCCGTAGATAGTGACGGACAATGGTATGATGAAACTCCAAATGTTGGCTGTTTTATACAATTTCTAAGCGTTGACCATAACAGAAGTCATCATTGCTGTGAAAAGCGGCCACCCCCACTTTTTACCACGAATTCTTATTCTATAATTATTGAGTGCTTGGTCGTGAACGCCTCCAGACACTTGTTTTTACTTTTGCTGTCGAACACCATCGATTGACGGAATGCATCGGCTGTATGCTTTCAAAATTTGATCCAACGGTTACGGCGCTGTTGCCATTCGATCTCCCAAAAAGTAATTTATTGACCGTGTCGTATCTGTGATTATAGAATCCTCTTTTCTGTTTTTTGAGTACTGCCTTTGACTTCAATGGACATTTCTTTGTTCTTGATTCGCCTACATTTCCAATAGCTCGAAATCCTTTTTACCTTAGCGTAACCAGCAGATCATATGACGTAAAAAAATTGTCAAAGAAAACAATGTGGTCAGAAGGATTGGGCACTTTCTACAAATAATCACCAACGACTCTGGATTCAAGTGGCATTTGTTGTTTTCCAGCATTGACGCCTTTGGCGCCACAATAGGTGTCAAACTGGTACAAATAGCCGCAGCTGTTCGTCACCATCCAATTTTTAAAACCAAATCGTACAGGGTTGTCTTTAATGAGCTGCTTTGATGAGTGGCTGCTTTGATGAGTGGCTGCCAAAGTATCGCACCATTGAATCGTCAATTGAAATTTGCTCATGCATGTATCCGAATTGACAGAATTTCTCGGATAAAAGTTTTCCTAAGGGCCTAACCTTAGCCATTTTGTCGATAGCCATCAAATTGTTATTGCCAGCAAGGTGGAGGTATTTTTTTGATTTCCTTGAATCTGTTCCGGGACATGTTGCTAGCAACGATTATCGAACGAGTATCTTCGTCTGTCTGCCAATACATATTCTCTCTTGGCATATATATACATAACCCAAAAAGTTTTCAAATCGTGTCCGCTGAATGAAAAATTGTGCGCATTAGCCTGTGACGCATAGAGGCAAGTTTGGTCAGCAGTCAAATTTATCACTTCTTTGTCAAATAAAGTTTCGATCACTTGAAAACTTTCCTTTTAAATCCAATACCATTTTCTTCAGGTTTAAGTAAGTTCTCGACATCACAAGATCTTCGTGACCATTTCGGAGAATTCTCACAAGGTTTCGAACGGTTTATCTTGCGGCACAGCTCTTGAAGTGGTATGTTGGCTTCACTATCGCTGCTACAGAATACTTCAATTTCTCCTAGAACATCTTGCGGCAGGATGGTAGCATACAGATTCTCGAAGTCACCTTCCTCCTCAGCCGTATTAAAATCTGCATCTCGCGGCATCAAAGCAATGTCAAAAGTGGCATGATTTGATGAAATTTCCACAAAATCCAAAGTGCTGCCCAGATTTTGAAATCTTCGGCCATAAAAGCTGGATGGCTCGATGCTTTCAAATTCCATTTCGATGAAAATAATTATCTAAAAAAAATAGTTACCTTATTAGCCATTGTACTCAAGCGAGTACACTACTTTTCCTACTTACCAAATGTTATCAAAACTACCTACCTACTCCACAACCCCTTTCCTTCCCACATCAACAAAAGAAATTTCTAATTATGATGCAACACACTTGCTAAGCTGTTCAGCACAGGGTGTGTGAATGAAACGCAAAAGGAACTTTGCAAAATTGTATTTTTAATTGAAACAGGGGCTTCTTAAATGTCACTGTCTTTTCCGTACAGTGGCTATTACTGGGTTAAGCAAAACTAATGTAAGATTCTCCCTTTTTATCGCAACATTGTCTTTAGCGAAGAAGCTAATTTTTGCTTGATTCGGTGTGTTAATATACCAAACGTACGCATTTGTTCTGATGGGCAGCTACAGGGAATACAAGTGCTGCCAATGTCACTTGATCCGCCGATTTATGCGGTCCGGCTTAATTATTGGACAGTAACTTTCAAATATTACTAATTTTTAGCTTTTTGGCCATTCTGCCTCAGTGTAGTAGTAACTAATTGAAAAAACGTAAAACGCTCAGAAAATAATTTTCTACAAATCAGTCCAACTGTTGGGTTACGCAGATGACATTGACATCGTTGCCAACGTAGAAATAGCTTTCATGGCAGTTAAAGAAGAGAGGAAACGAGATGGTCAAGCAATAATCGATCTTCGATTACCTTACCACCCAGGACAGAACGTCTCGATCGAAAAGAGTTTGTCTACCTCGGGGTAAACGTGAGCTCCACAAAGGATTCATAGTGAAGATCCGACGTAGAATTGCCCATGTCAACCGGTGCTACTTCGGTTTCTCGTAACAACTGGGCTCAAGTAACCCGCCTCGAAGGACCAAAAACAGTCCTGCTTTGTGGAGCCGAAAGCTGGACGCTATGACGTATGACAGTTTGGTCAGAAATAAGAAACACGCATGTAATCGAAACAATTTTTGCGGACAAGCAAGTTTTATGTATGCCGAACATGCGTCTGTGGCGGCCGCTACTTTCTGGGTCTGTGCGTCGACTCCTACGTAGGTACTTCAACCTTGGTGTCTGACTTCGATTCCCAATACGACAAAAATAATAATCACGACCTTACCTCTTTCGAGTCACTGACAATGCTCAAAGAGCAAACTTGACCGTTCGGAATCGGCATATAAATGTATGTCCCGTAGAAGCTAAGCAACTATATTATTATTATTGAAATGCGTCTGTTGCAGAAGTACACATTATCCTTAACACGTTGAATGACAATAAGTTCGGCGGGGATACACGGAATAAGGCCGACGGAGGTGAAAAACTATGCACAAACTCTATCTTCCATTATAACGAAGCTGATGAACATGACTATATATTATGTATGGATTCTGAGCTTGCTTAAAGCAGCAAAATGCATCGACTGATACACAAAAATGGTGAAAAATATTAAATACAGAACTATAGGGAAATTGCAATCCCATCATGTTGGAAAAACAGCATGAGGCTGTACCAATTCGTCGAGAAGTATCTACAAATCTTCTTTGTCAACCAATTTGGCTTCCATAAAGGAAAAAGCCTTGGAGATTCCGCCAACAAAATGTTGACAAAAACCACAGCTTGGTAGTCCAATTTATCGAATTCGAAGAGGCCTTCGACACGAGACGGCTTGATAAGATTGGAATTCGTATTCACACATCATATGAGCATGGTTTGAAATGTCCCTAAGCAGCAGAAAAGAATTTGTACAGTACAAGATATACGTTTGCTGACGACAGCTATCGTAGGGTTGACGAAGCTACAAAACGTATGCAAAGAGATTGCAACAGAGTGGTAGTTTGGTGTCAAAACCATTTCTTGTGCAATTCGACTGTCCGAGGTTATTGTCACATTTGGTATAGTTTCTGTCAAGAATTCAAAATTTTTTTAACGCCTCTGTCTATGGACTCCGGCCCGAAAAGTCTTCGAATCCACCCCCGAGGGACGGCGCAGTAGAGGAAGACCGCGACTCAGGTGGCGCACGCAAGTGGAAAGGGACCTCAACCAACTATGCGTGCGAAACTGGAGACAGCTAGCTAAAGATCGAGCTGGCTGGAGACGCTTGTTGGTTGAGGCCCAGGTCCACCCCGGACTGTAGCGCCACCTTAAGTAAGTAAGTCTATGGGCTCAATGTACGTTGTCCTGGGTGCAAATACCCCTGGTATCTGTGGACTATGAATTGCTCCATGATTCTTGTGTTTGCATATACAACTTCCACTAGGTGCAAGGGAATCAGTAGCACCTCCCTGGCAACAGTGAAGACAAGTTCTCATGGTCCCTGTAATACAGAGGTATGTCAACCTTTGAACTTTGTTGAGTGTCTCCCACGCACTGATCAAATTGGTTCTCGTAGTCCGTGCTATTGCAACGTACGTGATTCTATGTCTAACAAATAACAATAGGATGCTACATCTTAGGATGCTTTGAGTGCATCCCACAGTATTTGTCCGCCAAGCTTCTACAAATCATTAGAGCACGCTTCACCTTCCTGGTAATCTCTTCTGTGTGCCTTCTCCAGATGATTTTGCTGTCTAAGACGACTCCTAGATATTTCACCTCTTTTACTGGAGCCAGTATTGTGCCTGATAGACTTATTGGTATTAGTAGTTCCAGTTTTCGTTTTCTAGTGAAAAGCACCTTGCTGTGGGAATCGGGTAGGCACTGACTGGCGTCAACCTGGCGATGCCCAGTGTTGTAACTTTTTCTACACACCAATTGTGCTCATTTTACCTCCAAGTGGTAGCCATCGGGTACTGGTTGTAGTTCACCCGAGCTCAACTTGCCAAACTTATAAGTTCGACCTCTTGTCCTAGGGGTTACAAAAAAGGAACTGGCTCTCCAGGTTGGGGGTTGTGCCGTCGGGGTAACTGCCCGGCCACACAAAAAAATGCTAGTTACGAAGCAGCAACAAGCCTCGGAAACGGATGATTTTACTGATGACGACCCCAGCAAACGATATACGGACAACGATCTTCGGATTTGTACGTGGAATGTAAGGTCCCTTTATAGGCCACGTGCAGCCGAACAACTAGCGGAAGCCCTAGACTGCTGCAAAGCAGATATAACCGCCATCCAAGAAGTGCGATGGGATGGACCCGGCAAAAGAAGGATGAAAAACTGTGATATATACTACGGTGATTGCTACAAACAACAAAAACAGCGCCTATTTGGATGTGGATTTGTCGTTAGAGGCAGACTTAGGCAAGAAGTCCTATCGTTCAGGTCCGTGAACGAGCGCCTCACGACAATTCGCATCCAGGCTAAATTTGCCAACATAAGCCTTATATGCGCACATGCCCCCACAGAGGAGAAAGATGATGACACCAAAGACAGGTTCCATGAGCTCCTGAACAAAACGTATGAGCAATGCCCTAGCTACGACTTTAAAATTGTCCTTGTACGGTCGGGAAGCACAGCCTACACGACACCACATCCGATAACGGATTTAGGCTGATCGATTTTGCTGCGGGGCGAAATGTTGTAGTAGCCAGTACAAGATTCCCACATCTCGATATTCACAAAGGAACATGGCGATCTCCTGATCAATCAACCGTCAATCAGATTGACCATATTGCGATAGACGCAAGGCACTCCTACAGTATCATAGATGTCCGAACGTTCCGAGGCGCCAACATTGATTCGGACCACCACCTTGTTGTAGCCAAGGTAAGGCTGCGGATATGCCGAACACCGCCAAGACAAAGAAATACTGTGAGGAAGTTCAACGTCAGCCGGCTACAATCGCAAGAGATTGCCAAATCCTTTTCCGATCGTGTCTCCCTTAACCTCTTAAGAAATCCTACGCCGCCAACATCAAGTATTGAAGACCAGTGGCAGCATTGCCAAAAAGCCATCAGAGATGCCGGTTTCAATCCGCCACCACAACGAAACCCCTGGTTTGACAACGAGTGTCGGCAGGCGAATGCAGCCAAGCAAGAGGCATACAAAGCGGCACTGCAAAGAAGGACAAGAGCTGCTCGGGAGCTCTACGAGCAGAAGAGGAGAGACGAACACCGGCTTCTCAGGAGAAAAAAGAAGGAGCATGAGAAGCGCGCGATCGGCAGAATAGAGGGATATTACTGCAGGAATGAGGTGAGGAAGTTTTACCAAAGGGTAAAGTTAACCAGTCAAGGTTATAAAGTCCGAACAGAAGCCTGTAAGGATGATCAAGGGAACATCGTAGTAGAGTCACAGTCGATGCTGAGGATATGGAAAAACCATTTCTGCAGACTGTATAACGGCGACGAAGAACCAAATCCCGCTGTCAGGCAGAACGAACCATTCAACCCCAATGAAAGGGACGACGAAGATCAACAATTCCGTCCACCCGACCCGGATGAAGTGAGGATTGCCATATCTAAACTGAAATCCAACAAGGCTGCGGGAGCTGACGGCCTACCCGCCGAGCTTTTTAAAGCCGCAGGCGATGATTTGGTAAGGAGCATGCACCAACTCTTCTGTAAAATATGGTCGGAGGAAAACATGCCCGATGAATGGAACCTCAGCATTGTTTGCCCGATCCATAAAAAAGGAGACCCTTTTAACTGCGCCAACTACAGAGGCATCAGTCTCCTAAGTATCGCATATAAAATCTTATCTGCCATACTGTGTGAACGCCTAAAGCCATTCGTCAACAACCTGGTCGGTCCATACCAGTGTGGCTTTAGGACAGGAAAATCCACCATCGACCAAATATTCACACTACGGCAGATTTTGGAGAAAACCCAGGAGCAACAAATCGATACCCACCACCTTTTCATCGATTTTAAGGCCGCGTATGATAGCATCTATAGAGACGAGCTATACAGAGCAATGTCTAGTTTTGGCATCCCTACCAAACTCGTCCGTTTGTGTAGGATAACGATGGAGAATGCACGCTGCTCCATCAAGGTCGGTAAAGACCTAACCGAGACCTTTGATGTCAAAAAAGGATTCAGACAAGGCGACGCGCTGTCATGCGACTTTTTCAACATCGTTCTTGAAAGAATTGTTCAAAACTCGAACGCCAACACCAGAGGAACAATCTTTCAGAAGTCCGTCCAACTACTCGCATATGCCGACGATATTGACATTATTGGAAGAACGCAGCGTGATGTCAATGGCGCTTTTGTAGGTATTGCAACGGAGGCCGCGAAGATGGGTTTAGCGGTAAACGAGGGTAAGACCAAGTATATGCTGTCAACGAGAAAGGGCACCCAACACCGACGTCTCGGTCAGAACGTCACAACAGACAGATATAACTTTGAGGTAGTCAAAAACTTTGTCTACCTAGGCACCGCTATAAACTCAGACAATGACACCAGCGCTGAAATCAAACGAAGAATAACCCTTGCCAATCGCTGCTTCTTTGGGCTAAGAAAGCAACTGGTAAACAAAGCCCTCTCTCGAACAACCAAGATAACGCTCTACAAGACCTTAATCGTCCTAGTCCTGCTATATGGCGCGGAGGCATGGACTTTGTCAAAAGCGGATGAAGCTGCCCTTGGTTGCTTCGAGAGGAAAATTCTTCGTGTGATTTTCGGTCCCGTCTGCATAGACGGTGAGTGGAGGAGGAGATATAATGACGAACTATACGGGCTGTTCAGCGACATCGACTTAGCCAGAAGTGTGAAGATCCAAAGACTGAGATGGCTAGGTCATGTAGAGCGGATGGAAACCAATACACCGGCCCGAAAAGTCTTCGAATCCACCCCCGAGGGACGGCGCAGTAGAGGAAGACCGCGACTCAGGTGGCGCACGCAAGTGGAAAGGGACCTCAACCAACTATGCGTGCGAAACTGGAGACAGCTAGCTAAAGATCGAGCTGGCTGGAGACGCTTGTTGGTTGAGGCCCAGGTCCACCCCGGACTGTAGCGCCACCTTAAGTAAGTGAAAAGCACCATTCCTTAGTTATTTTAAGTCCCCATTTGATGGTGTCGCATAGGTTCTCCTCCGTCTTGCCAGTGGCTATGATAACTATGCCATCAGCTTATGGCTGGCATCTGATGCTTTCGTTTCGAATGCAGTTTGTAACTTGAACTACAAATGAGTGCATAACTAAGCTAACGGATTCAGACTCAAGAAAATGTACCGCCATTGAATGAAGAACACATCAGGACGTTCAACCTTGTTCACCCCAACGGAGATCACATAAAGTCAATCAGGAAATGAAAATAATTGATCTTTACAGTGTAACAGTGACAACATCAGAAATCTGATCCACATTCTGCACTTCATCTAAGCCAAAATCATAAGTCTCCCAGAGTTGATTTCACTTTAATGGCATATTCCTGAATCATAAATCAAAAGTTACGATTCCCTCATGCCGCTCGCAATCATCGTTCTCACGCTCAGTCTCTGACTGCACACACGCCTTAATTCCGAATAAAATTTAATGGCACTGACCTCTCCCAACGCACGAACACAGAACCTCCACTCAGCTCCAAAGCTGCCGCTGCTTTCGCGAAATGTTTTTTTTCGGTTTCACTTGATTTTTTGCACACACGCACCCCCTCCCAATCGGGCTTAATTTTAACGACTATTTTGGCGGCCACAGCAATTCCCTTCTTCTTCCAGTGGGGCGGCCAAAAATAGACACAGTCGTTAAATTGATTCAAGGGTATGTTCGCCTGACACCCCTAGACGGCTGCGTTTATCTCGACTCTCACGAGTTTGTGTGCCGGAAGCACGTGGCTGACATATCTGCTGTTGTCGTTGCTGGTGATGTCATAAATTTCATTTTGACGTCTCAAAAGCCGCTGGATCAAACTTCGTCGGGGCGCACAAAGTCTTGAGGTGCGATGTTGAATATTTGATTAGCAGGCGCCATAAGGCGTCAGCTCTGGTCAGTTGTTGTACGTGACGGGAATATGCTTTTGTTCCACATCCTGGCGGAAACTTCAAAGCGATCTGCGAATGGCCGACTGCCCTAGTCTTGGGGCCAGTTGCTGGGTAAAAGGTCAATCGAGATGATTAGGCTCTGTTGGGATGATTGTGGCATAATTGAGATTTAGTTTGCAAATTGAGGTAAATCCCGAAGGAAAAAAAAGGCCCAAATGTGGGTCATGTTCTTCGTGACGACGGTTGAAATGGCGCCCGGTTTGAGACTCTCAAAAATGGTGTGATTGGAGTGGGACCGCTTGGGGGAGGAGGAAAAGGTGATTTTGACGATGAAAGGTCAACACAGAGAACAAAGGACTCGTGTGGTTTCGTTTTAAAACAATCTTAAATGACTTCCCATGAAACAGCCTTTGAAGAGCTTGTTTTACGAGGAATTCCTTTAAAAGGAAGTGAACAATGGAAGGTTAGAGGTTAAATCAATCAAAGAGAATTGAAAAAATCCTTATCCGGCAGTGTTTTCAGTGTGGGGTGGACTTTAAATAGCAAACATTTCGGGAAAAGCTCTTTCATCTGTCGGTGCCACCACTCTTGTGGCGACAATAATACGCACAACCTGAGTGGTTGTTGGGGAAGGAGCGTTTTTAGCGAATTTCCCTCTGACCAATTCTTCAGTACGTACCTCCTTCCTTCTAAAAAGGACAGGGTGCCAGGCGGCTTCTGTGAAAAATACAGGGTGGGCTATCTAGTGTTTTTTAAATCATAAGTCATTTTGACATTCACAACTTTTTCACGCTCGAAGTCTTGACAGAAAGTCAGTATCATATCCCCGCGGAACAAAATGAGTCGCTTTACGCTTGAACGACATTGGCCAATATTGAAAACTTATTTCCAAAGTGAGCGCTGTGTAGCCCAAACAGTGCATTTTTGAAAGGAAGAAGTTTTTGCTGAATTGAAGCACCCGCCGGTCGCGGCTGTACAATAGTTCGTGAGACTGGTATGCTAGTGGACAACACTCATGGTCCTCGTCGTCGAACGGTGGGCACAGGTGAGAATGTGGCTGCTGTGGCCTTCTTCGAAAATGAGGACGGGCACAACGTTTTCGGCCAACAGTGGGCATTACAGAGTCATGTTAATTGACTTTTTTTTTTACAGAAATTGAAGACATGAATTTGGACGACCTCTGGTTCGTGCAGGATAGTGCGCCATGCCACACAGCCCATGCCACAACCTCTTTTCCGCACCAAATTTCCACATCGTGTTATCAGCCGTCTTGGCAATGTCAATTGGTCGCCTCGAAGCTGCGATTCGACTTCCTTGGACTTTTTTGTGGGGAACCGTGAAGGACCGGTGTTATGGCAACAATCCGGCAACGCTTCAAGCACTTAAGGCCAACATCATCCAAGCAATCCGTCAGCTACAGCCCCAAACCATCAACAAGGTCTTGGAAAATTGGGGTGACAGAATGCGCTAATGCGAAGCCATCCGAGGCAGTCACGTGAACAGCGTTGTACTTTATAATTAATGGGAATGTTTTTTCTTACCAATATAACCATAATACATGGAAAAAAAATTGATTTTATAAATTTTATTGCATTTTTAAAAAGTAACTTGTATTTGGTCCACTTTGTATATCCGAAGCGGACGAGGAAGTTATTGGTATTTTCGAGGGAAACGTCTTGCGCACGATCTTTGGTTCTGTCTGCGTTGATGGCGTTTGGAGAAGTAGGTTCAATCACGAACTTTTTGGGCTGTACAGCGATATAAGTCCAGCCAGGCGTCTATAAATTCATCGCTTAAGATGACTAGGCCATGTAGAGCGCGTGGATGACTCAGCTCCGCTTCGAAGAATCATCCACTCTGAGCCTGTGTGGCTAAGCCCTGATCCATCCTTGACTGCTCTAAGAAGAAGAATAATACAGAAGCGCGGTCAAAAAGGCCTATGCGGCTCTATACTTTTATAGAAGGACTATATGGCACAGGTGTAGGTGTAGTCTCCACCCAAGGACTGTCCCTTAGCTATTCACATCATTAGTCTGACCATACTGCTGCCCATACTGGAGTCGCGATTCTGTGGACTGCGCTCGACAAGGAAATCAACTGCAAACCCTTCGAAAGGGAGTAGAGGATAGCATGTGTATGTATCAGCGGAGCGCTAAGGATAACCCACTACGTTACTCATCAATTTTCCGTCGATAGACTCAATTAACAGACAATCAGCGGCCTGTACGGCGATCATCGCTGCATAGATGCAATTAATTCCGTTCTGGACACTCCTCTATCCAAGGTAGACATTGATCCATACATGAAGACACCGATTCAATGACACCTAACTCAGATCATACTGGAAGTCTGAGCATTAGGCCCTGGATGATCCTCTAGGCATCTCCACAGGTGGATCCGAGATAGGTGAAGGCGTGGGCGCGATTGTTTACTCGCGTTATGTATTCTGGCAGACAGGTAACGATCAATGCTCTGTTTGTTCAATCACTTTTAACTCAGAGACTTCCCAGAATGTTCGACTATTTCTCAAGGAGATGATTGGAAGAAATGGAAGAAATCGTGAAGTGGATTAACTTCCTAGAAAGCGCACTGGTGATGTACTCTTTCCGGATGGAGGCCTAACATCCCCACAGAAGATTGGAACGCTTGGACAGGATGCCTCATCACAAAACAATTATGGCCTAATCTCGATCTATAACTCTCACTCAGCCTGATTGAGAATGAATGAGAATAAGTGGGCCGAAAATCAGAACTTTTATCGCCGTTATAAACGGGCACTGAGCCATTGGAAGTCAAGCTTCCAGATTAGGGCTTTCCTGCAATGACTTCTCCGGAAGCTGCAGAGACGAGGAAGAGGACATATACTCTTTCGTCCGTAGAAGAAGTCACTCGGGCGCATTCTTCTTTAACAACCCGGCGGAACTATGTAGCATTAGTGCCAGTCATCGCCAAGGCTTTATAAAAAGTACTATAGGGTGTGCGCAATAGGCTCAAATATATCCGCATGGTAATACAACGGGCATATTCTAGCATAAGCGTGACTGCTATCTACCAGTAGTCAGCCACTTCAACCGAACCTAACGTCCTTTCAAAGCTATTAAAGCCGAAATGCTTGCAATGTTTACACTCTTAGTCTAAAGTAAAAAGGAAGTGCCTAAGAAATACTATCGAACGTATGCTCCATTTTAAATGACTGACGAATATACATACATACATATATGTGAACTTTACAACAGCAGATGATTTGGTACACGAATTTAACACATTGATTCAAAAAGCATTGAACGCCCCGAATTGAACATTTATGGCAAGGTTTCGCGTTAAAAGTCTTTAACTCATTCGTCTGGAACCCTTTTTTTTTTTGTTCGTCTGAGGTCTTTTTAACGCTAGACTGGAGCACTCAGACTCAAAACTGAGTCCATTGTACTACCATCAGCAACGCCAGCACACTTGTGATACCTATAGTCAGATTACTACCGCTGATCGAAAACTCCAGTGATAGTGCCGTTTTTAAATGGTGACTGGACCAGATTCGAAAACCGGGACCTAAGGGCAGGCACTCAACCTGGAATCATGGGACGGGATAAGCTTTGCCAGTACGGAGAGACGAGAAAATATTTACCATTGAAGAGTCGTTTAACAGACAGAACGATTGAGCACATATTCTCGCTCATCATAGCATGCTTCTGAACTCATCTGAGAGCTCATCGTGGACACTATTCAGGCTCGTGATGGCTGTGGTTCACTTAGCCTCTCAAGAGCGATAGTCCAAATTAGTGAGCGAGTTGGAGTGCAGGCGAGGTCCTCTATCACGGCAACGAAGGTTGGATCAATGGCGATCCGAGTGTTGTTGACCATCATCTCAAATCGCACCAGCACATCGAGCATACACATTGCAACGTTTAAGAAACTGTTGTAACTATGACTGAAACAGTCATATTTGACATATATCCGTCACGGCTTGGGGTATATCAAACTTCAAATGAGACAAAACTAGCATCTCAACAAACACACAACAAGTGCTAAGCCTGAAGCGGGCAACGGGGGTGTCGGAAGCATGGTGCAACCCAACATCAACCGGAAAGCTGCGAAAACGCTGAAAACACCGATAGGCAAGGGCACGCAAACTGCGGCAATGGCAAGCGGGAGCAAATCTCTTGTTTCTCAACCTCTAGCTGAGGTAGTATGGGACCAAATGCGAAAAGACTCTGCGATCCCTTAAACACATATGACCAAGGCGAAGAGGAAAGGGCGCAATAGTCCACAGACACCCCCTCCGGGACAACCCGGCCGAATGGATGATCCACGCCATAAAGGGCTCAGTGGTGCTTGCATCAGGTTGTACCTCCGCTACCTTGAAAGAGGTTTCACGCATGAGGAAGCAAAGAAAAATACCAAGCTTAGCTCGAAGCCTACACCTTGGGTAATAGTTTCATTTCCTCGCCCGTGCCTAATGCGTGTAAAAAACAAAGGGTGCCCCCAGAGCCGGACAGATCAGAGGTTAGCGGTAGCCGAGAGGATAGCAGTTCTCCCTTGTGAATATCGAAGCGAGATGCTGTGTGCCGAAAACTGAGAGAGAGATAGAAGAGGAATTCATGCCTCTCTTGGAGGATTGACTATCTGAGAGAGAGCATGTGACTACGGTAGTAGAGATGGAAAAGAGCATACTCATTGAGGAGGACACTGAAGGTGGCCCAGATGAACATCCACCATGCTATAGCGGCATCTCCTGTAATAGCAAAAATGTTCACCACGGTAGATCTGGCCTGCGTTCTGATTCAGAGCCATACATCCCGAAAGGAACAGTCAAAGGACTGATATGCAGGAATCCAAAGGTAATTTGGGACGACACCAGGGTACCCAATTCTCTAAGTGCATTCTTAATAAATAAAATAAAACAAGAACAAGTTTGAGGTATGTATCAAGATACCTTATCCTAACAGACTTCCTAACAGCTCACAGCAGACTCAGGGAGTACATGGAAACTAGGAATATCAGAAGAAGGTGTCTGTGGAGATTCTAATGAAATTCCAGTTTGCTAAGAATACAGACGTTGAAGTGGAAAAGTGTGTATCCGGTCTCCATTTCCCTTTTAATCGTGGTTCTGATCAGATGGTCATTGGATGGGAAGGGAAAACCGAGTGGAGCCCATTTCACCACATCGCGTGACCTCGCGTGAAGTGATCTATGGAAATAGGTTCCACTCATCATTCCCTTTAAGTTGCAGGTCGAGGCGAATTGGCGGTTGCAACGTCTTGAATTCTACCTCAATAAATATAAAACAATCATCCAGAAACGAAATCATTGACGACGCGAAATTTTACGAAGCCCAGAAAATACCAAACATCACCTAACGCCAGTCACAGATCCCCAAAAAGAAACGGAAACCCGAAAAAGATCTCCAAAACTCACCTGGCAACCAATGACAGCGAAACCGGAAACACCTTCATCTTCCTTCCGCCAACCAAGTAGTCCAATGCCTCCGATCCCCGGCGCTGCTCGCGTCCCTTGCCCTTGCCCTTCTTCTCAACGAAACCGAAATAGAAGCCAATAATCGCACACACCACCAGCATCAGGACGAACACAAAATAATCCATCCAACCGAAGTGCTGCAGCGACGAACTCAAATCGCCGACGCTGAGGAGCTTCTCTGTCGGCGTGGTCGATGGGTATTCCTTTGTTGTCCATGCTCCTTCATGATTCACTGAGGAGGAGGAGGAGGAGGAGGAGGAGGGGAAGGACGTCGATGATGAAGGCGATGAGCCTGATGTCGAGCTCGTAGTTGGCGTTGTAATGGCATTGACTGCGGTCGATGCAATCGATTTGACGGTCGTTGTGATTGCGTCCACCATGGCGGACGTAGCTGCCGGCGAGGATGTCATTTTTTGCGTCCTATTTTTACACTGGCATTAACTGGAGTCACTTTTGTTGGCTGTATTTTTTCTCGATTGAGTCAATTAGGGGCACTTGGTCACGATCACGCTTCAGTCGAATGAACTCGTCCTGAATTAATCGCCTCTGACCAACACAAAGGCAAGGATTAGGGGGCGGTTTAGTTTGATGAACACAGACAAAGGTCCTTTCCTCTTGATTAACGCGACGCGAATTGGGAAAGCAAGGGTTGTCTTCGTTTCGTAAATTTTGCTCAACTTTTCCACTTAGCTACATGTCCCAGCGGATGTCGGTCAATTGACTTCACGCAAATTCACTCCACTCCACACGACCGCACGGCACACTCGCGAGATTCTTGATTGAAACGGGGCCACCAAACTCCGGATAGAGACGCCGAGGAGCACCTTGAGTTGTCCTTGAATTCGAATTGCGCAGACCTGTGCACGTGTAACTGCGGCAAACTACCGTTTCAAACTGATTCCAACTGCAGATGATAGCGTGAAGTGATCGACGATGATCACACCAGAAGTCAGAGGACGGCTCCTCCCTATTGTCTTATCATAGTCGTCTCTGTCTCCGTTCGGTCCGCACGGTCCGTGTGCGACAGCTTCTACTGGTATCTGCCGGCAGCATCCAGCGCTCATCCGTAGATACACAGCCGTCATCGCCGTCATTATCATTCATTTAGTTGAATTATCGTATTTATTTTATTTTATTTTATTTATTTACAGCGCGTATGCGGCTTTCATGCTTCATTCGTGTTCCAGTGGCACACTGCGCCACTGTTGGATACCGCTGAAGTGGCCGAAGCCGTGACGCGGAGGCGCGCCGCCAGAGGCATCAGAAGTGAATTGAATTCAAAGCAACACTATTAGATTACGGATCTAGTGTGGTGGCATCTTTTGTGAGACTCTCCCCCCCGCCCCCGTTCGCAGCGTCAAATGATTGCATCTGCAGCCGAGAGAAGGAAGCATCTGCAGTTGAGTGTAAATCAATTAAGCGACGGATGAAGATGTGCCTCGGGGATGGGGATGGGGATGGCAGCGAGCATCTCTCGGTGCGTGAATGTCAAGTGTCGCCGCAATCCGAGGGGCTAGACGATAAGGGCGGTTGATTGTTCGGTTTGTTCACTTATTGCACTTCGAGCGGATGATAGCAGGTTATTGGTTCGTCGTCGGGTTGATGAGATTCAATCCGAAAACAACAGCAGAGGAGTATAGAATTTGTGCCGTGGGATGGAAGCGATTAAGAGACGCTCTTAATGATGTGCCTGGACTGGGGGTTGGTGCAAAATTCAGCTTTTTTGTGAAATCTGAGACTGAAGCGCAGATGAGCGTGCCGAAGGGTTTATTGATTTCCGTAGGATACCCTTGAATTTGTGCCGTAACTCTTGACATTTACTAAGAAAAGAAATTTCGAAGTTTGTTTACGCTCTAAGGAGCATGACGGAAATGTCTTGTTTTTTTGAGAATTAAAAGGGATAACGTCCATTCCCCCTTCCGACTGCAGAGAACTGGGAAGCAAGCAACCAAGGAAACTGCTTTCAAAAATTAAGGATACCTTGAGCACAAAACGTATTGATTTGTTGGACAGAATATTTGAATATTTCTTCTTCTTCATCCCTTTACCTGGCTAACCACGACTCACTGTAATCACTTCAACGAAATGTATTATGGATAAGACCCACTCAATGTAAAGGGTGGGCCAAATACAAGTTTCTTTTTAAAAAAATACAATAAACTGAACAAAATTAAATTTGTCCCACGTATTATGGCTTTATTAGTAAAAACAAACATTCCCATTAAATTATGAAATACAATGTCTTTCAAGTTATTCCTCGGCTGGCTTCACAGTAGCGCATTCTGTCATCCCCATCTTCCCAGTCCTTGTAGATGGTTTGGGGTTGTAGCTCACGGATTGCTTGGATGATATTGGTCTTAAGTGCTTGAATCGGTTCCGAATTGTTGACATAACATCGGTCCTTCACGAAGCGGCCAATTGACATCGCCAAGATGGCTGATAACACGATTTGGGAATTTGGTGCGCAAAAGATTGATTGTGCCATGGGCTGTGTGGCATGGCGCGTCAAACTGATTGAACCAAGGGTCGTCCAAATTCATGTCTTCAATTTCAGTCAAAAAAAAAAAAGTCGGTTAATAGGCTCTGTAACGCATACCATTGAGTTGAGTTTTTTCACGAATGTTCGTGAATTGAGTCTCACACTTTCAGCTATTTCTTTTTTTTCTTCATTTTTGTTTTATTTTTAATTCATTTACTTACGTGCTAGACAAAAATACTTAAAACTAGCTTAACTATCTTAACAATTGTACTTACATCTAACCTACAGACCCTATACGGGTACTCTAAGCTATTCTGATCTTCTAATTTAAGCATGCCTTTCGACTTAGTCTATGTTTTTTTTTTCAGTTATGAAGTCTGTTTTTGTTTTTTGTTAAGCCAAGAAAACTGGTAAAAAACTTGGCTTAGTTTGTCTATCTTAACCTACCTTAAACTAGATTAACCTAACCTTAAAACTTAAAAAACTATCTTAACTATGTCTGTAACTTTACGGACACGTGCACCAGGGCGTATATGTTATGTATATGCCGAACATATATAATTTATACGCCGTAGTGCACCTTTTTTTTTGTTTATATTTTCTTAATTACTACCCTATAATATATGTAAGTTGGCCACCATGGTCAACCATCGCGTCATCATCTCTAAAAGCCAGCGGCGGCAGAGACTGGTTTTGGTGTAACCACCAGTAAAATTGCCGTTCTTTGGCAGACTCTCTCCTGTCTCGAACGGAGATCGCTCTGCTGAACCGGAGGAGATCCTCGTGACTGCGAGCGACATCCCGTTCGTATTGGAGTCGCCTGTCCACTGTTCGGCGTACGACATGGAAGATGACAGGACATCCTTGTGGATCCTGTATTAGGCCAATTGTGTCGAGATAGAGGAACGCTTTAGGAGGAATGAAGCCGGTGAGGCGCACTCTCTCATGGTACATAACATTGGGGTAGTAAGCCTCAAACATCAGACTGTTGGAAGAAGTCATAGCTCGTGCAATATGCCTTCTGATCAGTTTAATAATAAAATTATCTATCCTGTTCAAGTTTGCCTCCTTGTACAGGACCTCGTTAGGATAGAACTTCTTGTACTCAGACTCGGGTGTACGATACAACCGGAGGCAAGTGCGAAGACACTGTCTCTCGAACAACCTCATCTTTTCCATCTGGGAAGGACTCACATTGAACCACAGTGGACAACCGTAGGCCATTACTCTGGTGTCAAGTTGGCTGCTGTAAAACAACCCCCTTGCCACAGCAAAGGCCTTTTTAGCTTTCGCCAGAGCAATATCTATATGTTTGTCAAAATACAGATATTGGTCCAACCAAATGCCGAGATACCTTACTACACTTTTCACATCTAACGGCCGTCCCTGCGGGTCAACTATGCCGAACTTACGCCAGTTTGTGCGCGTATCCCATGCTGCCATGTACAGCGGGGTCCTGAAAAGGATAGTTTCGCACTTTAGGAAGTTGATTATCAACTTCCAGTCGTCGCAAAATCGCTGAATTTGTTCGAAGTCAAGTTGCAACAAGTTACTTATTACTTCGACCTTCGGACCTGATCTGTACGCTACTAGATCGTCGGCGTACGCAATTAAATGCGGCATGGAACCTATAAGATCTGCAGTGAATATTGAGAACAATATCGGCGAACCAACCGCTCCCTGTTGCAGACCATTTTTGATGTCAAAGACCGTGGTAGAAGTTACGTCGCCACTTTTCACGGCGAACTTTCTACCTATTATCATATCATAGATCATGTATAGCAATGATTTGCTTATGCCGAGCCTGACCAGCTTGAGGAAGAGACCCTCTAACCAAACGGTGTCGAACGCTTTCTCCAAGTCAATCAGACAGGCACCCGTGCATTGCTTTTTGTCTTTGTTCCACTGAATGTCGGATACCAGTTTGGACGCGGCATGTATAGTTTCATGCCTCGCCCTGAATCCGAACTGGTTGTCCGGTATGATTTTATTTTCCTCAATCCATTGTTTCAGAACTCGAATGACTATCTTTTCAAAGACCTTGCTTATGCAAGGAAAAAGACTGATCGACCGAAGATTTGTCGGGATAGATTTGTCTTTATCCCGTTTAGGGATTGGTTGCACCACAGCTGTTTTCCAGTGTGCCGGGTAACAAGCATTACTCAGCGCATTATTGAACAGTGTTGTGTAAATCTGCACGGCTTCGGGGGGAAGATAGCGAAGCACAAACAACTTTCAGCTATCAGGGACCATGAATGTTGTCCACTGTCTCACGAACTTTGCACAAACTTGCGTACAGCAGTCGCTTTTTCGTCGGCCAAATGTCTTCTTTTCAAAAACCGCACTGTTGGGGCTACACAGCACTCACTTTGGAAATACGTTTTCATTATTTCCTAACTTTGTTCAAGCGTAAAGCGACTCATTTCGTTCCGCGAAGGTAAGATACTGACTTTCTGTCAAGATATCGAGCGGAAAACAGCTGCCAGTGTCAAAATAACCTATGATTTAAAAAAAAAAAACAACCATTATGATGATCCACCCTGTATATCTTCACAGACAGTTTGGTGGCCAGTAAACCATTGGAATCTCTGTCAACTCTACGCTTATAGCAAACTCTCGATCGTCTCTGAATGACAGATGGCAGAGCAAATCCAAATTCGCTTGTGCTGGCCACAGAAAGACACCAATTACGACTGGGCATCTATGCCCTGTTTTCGCCAACAGTGTGTAGAACTTATGCCTTAGGTGGATTTGCTGCTCATCGGAAGATTAAAATCACATTGCTACGCTAGGTGTTCCCATTCTTGGACGTATTTTCCTCCGTTAATCAGCATTTGCGAAAGCACTGTCTTTGGTATCCTTTCTTGATTCATTCCGGTGACTCTTACCACATAGACGAAATGGAGTTTGAGGGTTTCCTAAAGTTTGCAGTTTCCAGGTGAAGCATGTGTAGTTGTTCGAAACACTTGGTAGTCCTTAATAGCCTGAGAAAACCAAACGACATGTCTCTACCCCGCATACATTTATTGTCATTCAGTGTGAAGCTTGAGTAATAGTTCGAGTGGGGTGGTATTTGCAGCATACACGTTGCAGTTAACCTAAAACGAGACTAAAGGCATGTGGTCTGAACACTTTTTCATTCCTACTCGAAGTACCCCAAGGTAAGCTTTCCAATCTCCCGATGTAAAACACGTTCGCCCTACAAAAAAAATAAATTTTCCATGACGATCTCCTTCGCAGCTTCCATTTGAAAGTCTGTAGTCTCAGGCTTCATCATATTTATACTATGGCACTACAGTCCGGAGAGCAACGGCCTCAACCGACAAGTCCCGCCAGCTAGACTAAGCTCTTTCTGCTGCTTCAGATGCCATCATCGAGCTGTGACTACACTTTTACTACATAACCAAGGTGGAGACGAAAAAGAAACTAAAAAAATTTCCAAGCAGGTTTTCGACCGTAGACCAAATCTTGGCACTGACAACTAGGTAGGTTCAATGCAATAGATGCTTTCTTGGTTGCCTTCAAAGCTGCCTTCCATACGGTTAACAGGACGTCTTCACTGTACCACACGACCATAGGTCTTTCGAACAAATTAATTCTAGTTTATGGAGAGCTCATCAAGCAGACGTCTTCCACTGCATGGAAAGGTAGTGTATTATCATGCCCTTATGATACAAAAATAGGTATCCCGCACGGATGTGTGCTAAGTTCACTTTTCTTTGCTCTCTATATCGATGCCATAGCAACCCGACTGCTGCTGTTATTGCTGGAGATGTAGAAGGTAAGGCTTTTATGTATGCGGACGATTTAGTTATTTAATTAGCTTAAATCGCGTGTACTCTCCAATTACAAATAAATAAATTTTAAATGCGAAATTCTACCGTGACAATTGGGATCTAGATATGAAAAACCACTCTAAGTCTACAATCAAGGTTTTTGGCAATGCTCGTGGAAACGGGCCTTTACGATGTTTCGCATTTCAGTCAATTCAGACTCGCGGAATATCAGTACGGCTTTGAAAAGATTGAATGTACCGAATATTAAGGCGAATTTTTACCAAGAGCATATCTTCTCTGATTCACCCGATTGTTGACCACTCACTCTTTTGCTCAAGAGGATAGCTTCAGTTGCTATTTGAGTCAATTGATCTGAAATGAAATTTTATTGAATTCATTTTTGCATATTACTCGTGCAATATCTCTTGGGCTCCATTTTTTTCTTTTCTTTTTTTCTTTTTTTTTCTTCCATCACAGAGTACACAAAACACTACGTTCTCTAAGTGTTAACTCTCAGTATCGCTTTACACAGCAGATTTTGCTGCGCGACTAAGGATCATCTACCGATTTTTCATCTCACAGATTACATCAAATAAACAGTATTAATTATAGCATAGTGCATGGATCAATTTTTTAAACTCCAATCGAGACAATTTCGTTGCAAAGTTCAGTAAAAGTGTTTATACACCTTGTAATAGGTTCATTACAACCATAGTTGGTTCTATGCCTCTTATCATATAGTAAATTTCTCATCCGAAGAGATCTTTGGGGAGCATATATATTCATGAGAAAAAGTAAGTCTGGTGAATTTACACGGCAATTAATAATATCGCGGATGAACATGGCTGACGCTGCCTTACGAATGAAACTTAAGGTTTGCAAGCCTATTATTATACATCTATCGTCATATTTAGGGAGTTCTTCGAAGGAATACAATTTACGGACAGCATATCTCGTGCAATTTTTTTGTACTCTTTCGAATCTGATTTATTTATTTATTTATTTATTATAATATTAATGTACAATTAAAATTGTAATCAATATGATCTATAGGGCCCAAATAGTGGCGATGACTTACGGCCCTCGAAATACTTATGTCTGTCTATATTGTAAGTTTTAGGATTGGTTTGGCTTCTTGAGGAGATGTAATAGGTCTACGTTATGGTTGAGGTTGTTTTGCAGTGCTGGTTGCGATGATAACAAGCATTGACTTAAGAGGTGGGTGATGGTTACTGGTCTGCGGCAGGTGAGGCAGTTTGGAGGGGACTCCCTTTTGAGCAGGTGCTGGTGAGTAAATTCGGTGTGTCCAAGACGGAGCCGGATATACATCCTAATATCCGATTTAGGTATATCGGTTGGGAATTTTGGCTGAGTTTTATTAGGGTTAATTATTTGATAGTGATGTTTATAATTCTCCCACTCGCGTAATATTTGTTGTTGGCACTTTTGATTTATGTATCTCTTTAGATCGCATTGAGAGAAGGTGTAGTAGGAGAGGCTGGGTGCCTTGAGAGCGGCATTTGCAGCAGCATCTGCATATTCATTGCCCGCAATTCCAACATGGCCTGGTGTCCATAGCAGCTTTAACTTCGTTTGTGATTTGATGAGGATATCACGAATTTTGGATGGGGTTATAGAGTCGTTTTGTGGATTTGCGACGGCTTTTATAACAGACAGGCTGTCGGAGCAAATAACCCACTTACCTCTTGTTTGGGAATATTTTTTTGCGGCGTGGAGTATAGCTACTGCTTCTGCGGTGTATATGGAGGCGATGTTCGATAGGATGCCTTGCGAAATGATCGAGCCTTCTTGATTAACAACTGCATAGGCTGTGTTGTCGTCTGTTTTGGAGCCGTCTGTGTATATACATTTTTTTTTTGTTGTACTCTTTCGAATCTGAGTTCTTGTGTATCATATGGGGAATCCCAAATGATGGAAGAATATTCTAAATACGGTCTGACTAACGAACAATAGATGGACTTAAGACTAGTTATATCCCGAAAATCGCTACTATTTCTTTTCAGAAAACCTAACATAGCATTAGACTTCGCAATTGTATAATCATAATGTGATGCAAAATTTAAGTTAGTATCAAAAATTACACCCAGATCTTTAACCTCTTCTAGGCGACTAAGTCTATGATCATTTATGAAATAATCATAGACAATCGGGGATGTAATTCGATATGCCGTAAAGATATTACATTTTTGAATATTCAGCTCTAGTCCATTGTGCTTGCACCATTCCACTAGTGCATGGATATCCAATTGGAAATTATTACAATCAGTTAAACTATTTATAGATAAATACAATTTAAAGTCGTCTGCGAATGTTAGGATTTTACAATATTTGAAAATTTCGTGAACATCGTTTATAAACAATAGAAAGAGTAATGGCCCCATATGGCTACCTTGTGGAACGCCCGATGTAACTTTTATTACTCGAGATCTAAAACTATCGATCATTACCAATTGCTTCCTGTCCTTTAAGTAATTGGAAAACCACTCTAACATTGACGAATGGAATCTCAAAGACTTTAGTTTGTTTAAAAGCAAAGTGTGATGTACTTTATCGAAGGCTTTCGAGAAATCGGTGTAAAGTACATCAACTTGTAATTGATGTTCTAAATTTGTATAAATGTAATTTGAAAATAATGATAAATTTCACATTTCACATTTTCACCAATTAAGTCGATTTTTTTTAAATGAAACAAAGTAAAATAATTTGTTTACTCATATTCATAACATTCATATGCATGTAAATTCATATGGTACTCCCTATACATAACTATAGTTTTGCCAATAACCACGTGTGCCATCATCGTGTGTGCGTTTGGTCTACGTACCCCTATCCAATACATGCCTATCTAAAAAGACAGGGCAAAAAAACAATGTTATCCTTTTTCCTTGTGTTGTGCGTTGGATTCAAAACAGTTTTCTTTTCAAAGCAATGGAAATCTATCTATAAAAAAAGATCTCGTTTTGTGAAAGGGCGGATGCAGTTTCATCATCAGATTGGAAGATATGTGATTGTTTCTAATTATATATGTGAGGGAACATCTATTTATTAGAAATAAATACATACAATAATGTACAAACTTCTACAGATAAATTATGGGAAAAAAGAAAATTGAAAACATTAGATCTTGGCATGAAAATTCGCCTTATTGACGAAATTGAGAAGGGACTTAAAAACAAAAATTGCTGAAAATTTTGATATTCCTCGCAGTACACTTTCATCGAAGGCGAAGAATTAAGGTTGGGATATGGTTGTTCTAATATGCATGAATTTCCTAATTTAATAAATGCTTTAAAATAAAAAAAAAAAATGTTTCTCTCCCTATCTCGAATTTTTCCAAAACATCCTCTAACTCGAACATATCATGGTATCCCGTGAAAATTCGACTTAGGGAGAGTCCACTGTATGTATGTATGTTCTGAATTTTGATGTTTGACATTTTTCCTAGGCTGCTGAATGAGTTGTTGCCTAGCGTGATTTTCCTTGTTCTTGCAAGGGCTGGACAAGTACCGGGGTAGTGTAGCGTGGTATCTACTTCTTCGTCATCCCTATAGCTCCTGCAGAAGTCATTTTCTCATTTCAGAAGCCCCCATTCTTCTTCATTGTCCTCTTTCGGGTGGTGAGCTCAGATCCGATTGATGTCGCCGTTGCCGTGACGTTGATATGGATTTATAAAGCATTCGCTATTGCAATCAATGCCTAAGTCTGCCTTGAACAACAACAAATTCACAAACAATTAAAAGCGCCTAACTTGCGTCGTCTCCAGTAGAAGTCACAGTGTTTCATCCTCTCTTTGTCCAGCATGTGTTCATGACATCCGCTAGTTCTTCGGCAGCAAGTGGTGTGCCAGGGGACCTCTCATTTCGGTGGTGAGTGTCGCTCCACACTTCTTGGGCCTCTTCCTGGATCTGTCGCAGTGGGCATTTAACTTTTACGCGACTGGCAATCAAGCATTGCCAATTTTGATACACTGCATGCCTCAATCTAGTACAGAGTTTGAGAGTTTCTCTTCCAAGCTACGCAACAAGCTAAACTTAAATAAAAAGACTAAGTCCGATCGGGTGTAAGCCCATTGCGTATGCTGTTGATACCGCAACAGCCGTCATTGATGAAGGCATCCCTCAAAGTCGTGACGAAATGGACTGGATGTGAACCCATCAAAGACGGAACTCGTGCTGTTCCCTAGCATAGCTATAAGGGATAGAACTGACTTTCACTAATCATGCCAAATGCCTGGCATGTTATAGTTGACAGCAAATTAAGCTGGATACGCAACATTCTGGAACGCAACAGGAAAGCATCGATTGCACATGCAAAAAAAATCATCGGCCCCAAATTGGAAATTAAACCAAAGATTACACATTGGCTATACACTGCTACAGTAAGGCCAATATTGATGTATGGCGGCCTAGTCTGGTGGGCGGCACTACAAGGGAAGCAGAATCTTACCAAGATAAACGGTAGTAGATGAGCATGCATCTGTATAACAGGGGCACTAAGAACCACGCCTACAGCCGCTCTAAGAAATTATACTGCATCTCCTCCCCATGGACACCTATGGCAAAGTTGTGGCCACATATGCAGCCATAAGACTAAGAGAAGGCAACAGATGGGACCACATCCACGGAAGAGGGCACAAGGTAATATTACAAAACACAAATGATGTCCCAAAGGATACAGATTATCTGACGCCCTTTATGGACGAAATAAACCACAAGACTTTAATCCCCACCAGAGAGGAATTGGTCGAAATCTACACTGACGGGTCAAAATCGGAAGAAGACACGCGATCATGCATATACGCCAGCTTAGCACAGATCTTGTATGCAATCCGACTACCGAACCAATGCGGAACTAACAGCTGTATCATCAGCAAACATAGCAGTATTCACATCATTGCCAAAGTGTTGGGGCGAGTACAGTACCTTGTGGTAATCCATATGTAATATTTTGTATTGCGGATTTAACATTTTGTACATTTTCTTTTATTTAAAAAACTCTAGATGATTTTTACAGTTTCCATAGGAAAGTTTAATTTAATAAGTTTGTATATTAAAGCATCATGCCAAACCGTATCAAAGGCTTTTTCAATATCAAATAATACCAGTGGACTCTTTGGATTGGAATTTATGTGTGACATGTTCTTTAATACTAATGATTTGATGGTACGTATTGTGAGAACGCCGAAACCCAAATTGATATGATTGATGATGTCAATCTTTTCTTTTATTATCTTTTCTAATAGCTTACTTAAACTGCTTAGTAAGCTTATTGGCCTATAACTGTTGACGTCGTCTTTTGGCTTACCAGGCTTGCCAATCGGAATTACCAAAGCTGTTTTCCAACAATCAGGGAAGTAGCTGAGTTTAAGGCATGCTTTAAGAATTGCAGTTAAGTACCGGAAGCCTGTGAGAGGAAGGGCCTTTAAGAGTTTATTGTTAATACCGTCTAAGATAGGACATTTTTTAGCTTTAAGGTTTTTGATCTTCAGTATTAAGTATACTTAACTCCGATAGTTCAACATTTGCTTGTGAGAAACTGTCAATAGTGTGAGACACTTCAGTGGAAGTGGCAGGATCACTAAAATGGGCAGTAATCAGGTGATTTTTTGAGAAAGTCTCTGCAAGTAGGTTGGCTTTATCGCTTGGAGAAATATAAAGCTGGCTTTGAACCCTTAGAGGAATTGTCTAGACTTAGTGTGACTGCCGCTTGCCGACAGTCAGTCACACTGGCATAAGGCCATCGGCCATCGTGTCGTTAATTTAAGCCTAAGTCATGCCTGAAACACAATAGTGTGTTGCTGCGTTCGACTTCAATGTTACGGAGGGGTGCGATGAAGCACTGCGATAATCAGCTGTTCACTCTCTCTCTCAATTACCAGATGAAAAATATTGTGTCAGCTGTTTTCATTTGTGAAATGTCAAATCAAAAAATATTCTGCTCAAACAATTGTACTTTAATTACGGAAAATGAATGCTAATAAAGCTAAACAAATTAAGAATGTGCTTTATGTTGCTAATTTGGCGTACCCATGCTTCCAGGCATTTGAAATGTCGCGCACAAATTATCTATCAATCAGATAGAAGGTGGTGGGTTCGTAAGCTAAATCTTTGCAGATATATAGATGGATTCTACTATACCAATTTCAAACAAATGATGGAAAAAGATCCCAAACATTTCATCAAAATAACAAGAATGTCGCCACAAACGTTTGAAGTACTTCGAGTGATGATTGAGCCTCTCTTAGAAAAATCTTTATGGAGAAAACCAATTGCACCCAGTGGTAGATTGTTTTTTTGTTCTCTGTAAGCATTCTATAGTATAACTTCATTAAATATAATAATATGCGTGGCGCTACAGCCCGTAGAGGACCAGGGCCTAGCTGCCTCAGCAACCACTCGTGTTGTGCGTGTTCTCTTACGTGTGGAAGGGCCCTACAGTTTCATGCCGACTCCGAACGGCCAATTTTATGACGCTTTTTCTAGACAGTTGTACTCTTTGAGCATTGTCAGTGACTCGAAAGAAAAAGGCCGTGAAAAGTATTTCTTATCGTACCAGGAATCGAACCTAGACAGGTAGATCCAAGTGAACCGATTTTGTTCAAATTTTCACCAATGAGTTCAAAAAAGAGAGAAAAATCAATTCTTTTACTCCAACCCATTATCTCGAATAAGTCCCAAGATATTTTGATGAAACTAACACATTATACGTCCATCATCACACTCATCATTTGTAAGTATAACGTAAATAAAAGATTAGCAAATTTGTATAGTTGTTAATTTTTTTCTTGAGTTGATGTTAGTCGCTCTCATCATCGCCTTCATCGGAACTGCTACTCGTACTTCAGGAGCCTTTAACAGGGCAATACATTCTTCAGGTAGTGGGTTCCTTTATCCATGGGGCACTGTGCTACGACTAGAAGGATATGGATCTGATGGTATTAAAAACCTGTTTAATACATCTCTATTCATCTTTTTTTCTGAAGGATGTACGGGTAAAATACTCTCAGAATCGTTTCTATTCATTATTGCTGGCTTCTTGGGCTTAGTTGAACAATTGATCAAGTGGCAGTATGCAGGCTTGAGTTATCTCTTTTGAGTGTATCAGAAGTTTATGTATACTTGCAGGCATGTGGTACCATGCGTGGTGCGCTAGATAGATGTTTTTTGTTTCATTGGCATAGTTTGCAAACTTGTCTGCATCAATTTCATATTCACTCGATATTACTTCGACTAAAATTCGGAATCAATGCTGATGCCTGTTATATCCGCACTCATCTCAACGCTTCTAAAAAATTGTTCGCGCTGTGTTACCATCATTCGTATTGCCTGCTACTTGCTTTGGCATGGCAACCCATTCCATCCCGAAATCATTCTTGAATATTGCTTTTCTTGTTCGCAACTAAACTGTTTTCTTCCTGTGATCTTGCTTGCCATTCTAGAATGTAAGAAATGCGTGAAAGACATTCAAATGATCCAAGAATGCAAGAGAGAAATACCAAAATTTTGCTTAACAAAATTATGGAGGATATATTATCGGTGAAGGACAACTAAAAACTGAACTTTAAAATTCGACCTAGCTTACAGAAAACCTAAACCATTTTGTATGAAGACTGCAGCGTTGCAGATAACAGATAACGATTTATCCTTTATCTTAGGGAAATAAGATAAGAATTCTCAAATGAATCCTTTGTTGGGAATGATGGAAAAATGTCCTGGATTGAAGTGATAAGAAATAATATTGCAAGAATGTAATTAAAAAACTGAAGTGTGTAGTCTTCTTTAGAGCAGCAGAGTTGTATTGGTGCATAGATAAATAATCGTTAATTATATGAGAGATGTTAACTCATAAAAAAAAAAATTGTATGGGATGCGCAGCTGAGCGCAAAATGTCTGAACGGATTCTGGAAGTATATAGTCCGGAGAAAGTAATAAATAACATCTCGAGGCGGCTACATGCGGATACATTTTGAAAACTCTGCACAAAGTTAGAATATAAAAAGACGGATAATTCTAAGGCCTTCAAGCAAATCGGTAATTACTACCATTTGCTGAGGTCGTACAAGGGTCAAACTTACCAGAAAGATTCCCTAGACAACTGGCAAGAAATTGGCACTTACTTCACACGAACACGATGAATTTGAGTCACATAATGCAACTAATGTTTTACATTTCTCTTCCTCAAAAATGATTGCTGTTGTGTTATGTCTTACTTACTTAAGGTGGCGCTACAGTCCGGGGTGGACCTGGGCCTCAACCAACAAGCGTCTCCAGCCAGCTCGATCTTTAGCTAGCTGTCTCCAGTTTCGCACGCATAGTTGGTTGAGGTCCCTTTCCACTTGCGTGCGCCACCTGAGTCGCGGTCTTCCTCTACTGCGCCGTCCCTCGGGGGTGGATTCGAAGACTTTTCGGGCCGGAGTATTGGTTTCCATCCGCTCTACATGACCTAGCCATCTCAGTCTTTGGATCTTCACTCTTCTGTCTAAGTCGATGTCGCTGAACAGCCCGTATAGCTCGTCATTATATCTCCTCCTCCACTCACCGTCTATGCAGACGGGACCGAAAATCACACGAAGAATTTTCCTCTCGAAGCAACCAAGGGCAGCTTCATCCGCTTTTGACAAAGTCCATGCCTCCGCGCCATATAGCAGGACTGGGACGATTAAGGTCTTGTAGAGCGTTATCTTGGTTGTTCGAGAGAGGGCTTTGTTTACCAGTTGCTTTCTTAGCCCAAAGAAGCAGCGATTGGCAAGAGTTATTCTTCGTTTGATTTCAGCGCTGGTGTCATTGTCTGAGTTTATAGCGGTGCCGGTGTTGTGTTATGTCACACAACGGTAAATACCGTTTCCATGAAATTTTTGTTTGCAGAACGTTAATAACTTGGCTTATACCTGTCGTTTGATACCAAACTTTTGTCATTCGGACGACTTTGATTTTTGCAAAATAACACACTGTGCGTACGTCGCCGCAGTATTCTGTGCATGGCCATTGAATTGTGTGCGTTGAAAGACGACGCAAAGCAGCAACGCACTATTGTGTTTCAGGCATAACGCCTTCAACGCCGTAGAGCGCGTGCAAATTCAACAGAAACTGCCCAACAAATTATTCCAACCGATGACAGTTTACTGCTTTTCAGTAAATGCATTCAGGAACATTGAGTGACCGTCCAATTTATTGACACTCAAACGTGCTTGCTTCTGCTCTGTGAAATGCCCATTGACCTGGGTAGGGAGGGGATGCGATTGCTATTTGAATTCGCATTCCAGCGCTGCCTCTAAGCACGTGATCCAAGTTCACTTTATCACTGTCAATGATGAGACGCGGACCGGAATAGTCAATCAAGAGAGTCAGTGGCAGCAGCAACAATGTGTCAAGACGACATTTGTGGTCGCGGCTTGGCTGTGAGTCACAACAATATGCGCTGATAAGCGTCGTGTGGTCCGAATGAACTTTATTTCTTGTTTCACAGATAAGCACTGTCAATGAGCTTAAGTAGAAGCGGAATTTTTAAATGATATTAATCTTATAAATAGAATGTAACCGTAGAGAAATAGAATTTTGCTTTCTAGTGGTGGGTTGGATTCGTAAAGACATACGTACAAATCTCCTCTGATAAGAATTTTCATGTTTCTGGTGATTGATTGATTGTTACATTAAATAGAAAACATATTTTAGTCGTAAGATTGTTATTTTCGCTAGTACATACGCACTCTTTTGTCGGAATTTTGCATAAATGTAGCTGAATTTCAGTGATGCAACGTTCAATTTGCGTTCAAAAATCAATTCAACGAGCTCTCTTCGTGTTATTTAATGTATCACCGACATCGGAATTGCAGTTCCGGGATTTTAACCAAGACGACAAGTGTGTTTTCCTGCATTTTTCATTTTATCACTTCACAGTTGACGAAGTTACGTCACTATTCCGACCATATTTTCTATGGACTTCAGCCAACATGCATCTGCATCTTGTACGGTCTTCAGCTTATTGCTTCCAGGTTGGCACGTTCAGCTGTTTGAGGTCCCTTTCCAACTGCGTACGCCACCGAAGGCGTGGTCTTCCTTTACCGCGTTGTCCCTCGGGGTTGGAGTCGAAGACTTCCCGGGCCGGAGCACTGGTGTCTCGCTCTACATGATCTAGCCATCTGAGACGAGAGACTCGAACCCGTTTGACCAGATCAATGTCGCTGTACAGGGCGTACAATTCGCCGTTCAGTCTCCTCCCCCAAAACACCATCAGTACATAAGGGACAAAAGATATTACGAAGGACTTTCCTCTCGAAGCGACCAAGAATCTCCTCGTCCGCTTTCGTTAGCGTCCATGCTGCTGCGCCATCCATCAGAACTAAGACTTTCAAGATCTTACATAGGGGGACATCTTCGTTCTTCGAGAGAGGGCTTTATTCCTCAGTTGCCTTCCAAGACCAAAGACACAGTCATTGACGAATGTGTGGTCCTTCGTTTTATCTCCGCGGTGGTGTCATTTCTTCCGTTACCTTCGGAGCCTAGGTAGACAAAGTCTTTCATGTGATGTTTTGTCCAAGAAGTCGGTGTTGATGGACCTTTTTTGTCAACAGCATAGACTGTGTCTTAGGCTCTTCGTCGACCGCAAGACCCATCTTAGCCGCTTCCTTCTCGATGCTTACAAACGCCCCACTGACAGCTCTTTGTGTACTTCCGATGATGTCAATGTCATCGGCATATGATGCATGATTGCACAGAGTTGTGGAAGGTCGTGCTTTAGGTGTTGACGTCTGAGCAAGGCACGATCTTCTCATGGACGTCGCTGGCCTAAACCCGCGCTGATAAAGATCAATCAGGCTGTTGTAGTAGGGTTTCGGGCGCTATATGCTAAATTCAGGAGGATATTCTTCTGTAACTGGCACAGTTAAGAGAGTCTCCTTTCTGTAGGATCGGGCAAACGATTCTGAGATTTCATCCATCGGGCATACTTTCATCCGACCAGATGTTACAGATGAGTTGATCTTGAAAAGTTCGGCATGCAGTCCATCGGCACCAGCAGCCTTGTTGGACTTTAGTTAGGCGATTGTTGCCGTAACTTCACCGAAGTCGGGCGAGCGGTGTTCTGCCTGACAGCGGTATTTTTGTCGTCGTTATCTACTTCATAGTCGTTATACATTCTGCGAAGTGATATTTCCACATTCCCAGCACCGACTGTAATTCCACTAATAGGTTCCCATCCTTATCCTTGCAGGCTTCCGTTCGGTTTTTGCGAACTTGACATGTTCTTCTTACCTATTCGTAGAGTTTTCGAATGTCGTTCCTACAGTAACATCTCTCAACTTTCTCGATCGAGCGCTTCTCATGCCATCATCTTTTTCTTCCGGATAAGGCGGTGCTCTTCCCTTCGTTTCTGCTCGTAGAGCTTACGAGCAGCCCTCGCCTTTCTTTACAGCGCCGCACAGTGGTTCCGTTCTATGGGAGAGGGGGAAATAAATCTGTAACTTTTGAACCCGTGAAGAGATCTTAATGAAATTTGGGGCATAGTACAAGTGCTATGAGATTTTCTTCGTGTGATCCAAAAATAATGGGCGTAGCTATAGGAGTAATCGTAAGTTAAAAACACTCTCTTTTTTGATTTAAATGCATAAAATAATAAATTTATTACTGTCAGTGATTCAAAATTGGGGCTTAAGACAAAGTTGTACTCAGTAATAATATAAATACATTAAATTTTACAAGAATTGTTAACATACATTTTTTTCAAAAATAAAAAAAAAAAACTAAGCAATTTAGTATAATAAGGCTTGAGCTTCATTGCCTCATTGTACTAAAGAAAGAAGAGAATCTTTTTTTTCGGTTCAGGCCTCAGGGATCAGATGATACCAACATTTGATGAATAACGTCTTCATTTGTTGCAGAACGAGAAAATTGTCTACTATTATGAATTCGTTATTACCTACAATCTTTATTTCGACTTTCCTGAGCCTCCTCTGACAATGATCCGATAAGCAACGCTGCTGATGATATTATTTCTGCTCTTTTTTGGTCTTCCCCTTTTATCCGAACGTAACACATTCTCCGATGGGACATTTAACTTTAAGCCAATCTGAATATTTAATTAAAAACCCCTGTTTGATAACGTTGCTTAAAATTTGACAAAAACATTTTCCTCACTTCAAAAACTACTTGATTGATTTTGCACGATGTTAAGTTTCCGTGACTATTTGATAAAAAGCTTCCGATGTTGGAAATAATTCCACCAAAAAAGTAATCTCACAGGAATTTATATTCAAATCGCGAAAAACTTTAAATTTTAACAACAAATGGTGAAATCCAACTGCAAAATTTACAGTATTTTCGTTGAAATCGTTTGAAAATGCAGAAAAATGCACGACATTGCTCCAGTTAAACGCCTCGTTCTGGAAATTTGTGTACAACTCGGTTTTAGTTATTGCACCATCGATAGAGGATATTGATAGCTTTTGAAAAGAGAAAAAGATGATCATGGAGCCATTTGGAGCATTTTTGTTACAGTCCACCAAACATTGCAATGCCCTCTCAGATGGTGACTTTAATTAAAAGCTTGGTCTAAAAAAATTATAAGCAAAATGCACAAAATGTTGATGCATCGTGAAGGCCAAATGTATATCCTTTAAAACTAATATATCATTTGGTTTCAAAGTACGCAATTTAAGGAATTATGCAACAAATTTGCTTAAAAAATGTCAATGAAACGGATTATCAAAAGTCAACAAAATGGTGGCTTTATAGGTAACCTAAACCATTTGCCCGAGAAAAATATGGCACTTTGGGTACTTTTTTTCACTTCGGGACCACGTTTTGTATGTTTTCCTGTTTAACATGGGGATGGCGATGAGGATGATTTTTTCCTTATTTCAAGAAATACTTTTCACGGCCCCACCTCTTTCGAGTCACTGACAATGCTCAAAGAGTATAACTGTCTAGAAAAAGTTTCTCAAACTTGGCCTTTTAATTAATTAAAATTTTAATTATTAAAATAAATATAAATACTTTAAAAATAAAAACTTTTAATTATTAAAATCCTTCGAGGAGCCTATCTCATATTCTACTAATGTCTCCAATAAATAGTCCAAATGCTTAGGAAAAAAACTTGATACCTATTTATCAAGACCACACGATTTGGATCCAAATTGATTGGCCGTCATGACACCGAAATTTGAGTTTTCAACAAAAAGTGTTCACTTTGCTCGACGAAAACAATTTACATATTATATGTCTTCACCACCCACATAGACCCTTCCTCGCACACGTTTTTGACTTCAGTGACTGAAGAAAAATACTAACTGACAATGACATTTCAGATTCAATTAAATTCTGAAGTGGCCAAAAGAATGAGAATGACAGATTCTTCGGAGCTCGAAAAAGCGTCCGTTTTACTACTTATAAAATAAAACGCACCAATTTTCAACTTTAATTACTAAATAATTGATTACGTAATACAAATACAGTTGAGACTCGAAAATGTTAAACAGTTTTGTTTTTGGACTGCTAACTGCGAATTCTTAACTTTTCCAAAACATTGATCCAAATTTACCACACACCTTGAGACAGTGTATTCAATACCGGCGCCTTTTGACTTGGATAGTTTTGTGCAAAAAGGTCCTTCGCCTCAACTTTCGAAATAGAACCACTTATTTGACAGTTTCTTTCGCGTTGATCTAATATCCCTTTTTTTGCCTTAGGTAAAGTTTTCTTCTTCATTTCTTCATATTAGCTCGACGGTGCAGCATAAATGTTTGTTTTGTTTTTTTTTTTTTTTTTAATTTTTGAAACTGTTTCAGAAACATGAAAGTCCCTAGCCAATCGATTAGCCAAAAGGACTTTTTCTAATGATAATGCTGCATTTTTCGGCGATTGATAACGTTTTTTGCTTATGTCCTCCTGACATTGTTGCAGTCACATCCAAAAACACACTGAAGCAAAACAATACAAATTCAACTGTTCTCCGTGTAATTGTGCACAAATACTTATTTGAAAAAAATTCATAAGAGTAAATGCCGATTGCTCTGTGGTGGCCCGTGGCGTTGTGGGTATGTGCGTCGACTCCTACGCACTTAGACCAACCTGTCTAGGTTCGATTCCTGGTACGACAAGAAGTACTTTTCACGACCCCACCACTATATACTGACAATGTTCAAAGAGTATAACTGTCTAGAAAGAAGAAGTTAACTATTTCTGCAATATTTCGCACAGATTTACCGGACTTGGAATGTGTTAATATTAATTCCCTAATATTCTGTTTTGTGGTGGTCCGTGACGTTGTGGGTACCTGTCTAGGATCAATTCCTGGTACGATAAGAAATACTTTTCACGGCCCCACCTCTTTCGAGTCACTGACAATGCTCAAAGAGTAAAACTGTCTAGAAAAAGCTTCTCAAACTTGGCCGTTCGTAGTCGGCATATAACTGTAGGTCCCTTCCACTCGTGATAGAATAATAGCACGCACAACACGAGTGGTTGCTGAGCAGCTAGGCCCTGGCCCTCTACGAACTGTAGCGCCACCCATATTATATTATATTATTAACGACCTCTCTGACCGAATCATACAAAGAATTTCATCTTGACGGGACCGGATATTTTAACAGGACAGCAAGAATTTGCTCTGATGTTTTTGGTCTGTTAACCTTCGACCAAAGATCTGAGCAACAAAAAACTTTGAAGACGAAAAAACTGCATCGAAAATTTTTGAAGTCCCAAAGACTTCAACTGAATACGGGTGATTTCAAGTGAATGGTAAAGACTTTAAAGTGTCTTCAGTGAATGCACTGTCAGTCGATAGACTTGCATTCAATTGATTTCAAATCAAAAGACTGGTCGTAAAGATTCAAAGAATCCAATCAAGACTTCAAATAGAATGGTGATTTCGATGCTGAAGTCCAGAAGTTCCAAATGAAGTCAAGTGATTGAATCACAAAACAGATAATTCTTTCCTTGAATTCAGAGATGTGCATTCTCAAAAGATTGCAGTCTTTTACAACTCTGCTGTACGCATACCGTATTCGGTAAAAAATTGTTGGCAAAGCAGTCTCTGTTATCATCGATCAGCGACTGACCTCAAGCTCGTTGATCAACAGTCTGTCTTCCTCCGTGCAACGGCTGCCTCCAGCGTTGCCAACATCGATGTCAATACCTTATGCCAGTTTCTACTTCTCATCGATGTTCGTTTGCCGGCAGATCAAGTAATATTTCTCCAAGCTTTCATACGCATACAGCCGTTTAGGAGACGAGGCTCTAAAACATCCGTAGACCGTTCCCAATGTTGGCCAACATTACCCCGAATGACCCCCCAAAGCATCTTATTGCGAATATCAGATTTCGCATCGCCGCCTCAAGCCGCCCCAAGTCTACTCGCACCTCGTAGTTGTCAGCGGACGCGTTTATCGCTGTCAACTTAAACAAAAACCCGAACGCTTCTGTAACGCAAATATGCGAAGCGAGCTTCACACAGAAATCCTTATCAAAACATGAGAAATCAGAAGTTCTGAGCGGCCAAAGGTGTGTTTATCTTGAAAATCATCCGATAGACGGGACGTGAATAGAAGCTGCGCTATCTCCGTTGGAGGCGCCGCGCCAGCCTGTTGGCGAGTTGAGGAGAGCACGGCCTTTCGGAGATTCGTTACTATTCATTGTGAAATTTATCTCGATCGAGGCGATAAGTGTGACTGTGTCTGAACGCGACTAGCGCGTGCTTATTTATGATGATTTACTCGTCTCGTCGCGGCTTTTGACGTGAATGGAAATTTTCGAAAACGACGGTTGTGTCTATTGTCTAACTGGTGGCTTATCACACTCTTTGGCTGTCTGGATATGTTTGCCGGAGATTGCTTTGATTGCTTACTCTGATTCGTGGGGGCCTGACGTACTCTGGGCGACGCGTTGCGTCTAAGGTCGACGAATGATGGTTCCAAGGTTAGAAGTGCCGACATTTGAATGTCAGCAAAAGCCAATGTTTGAGTTAGATGAGAAGTGCAGTATTTGATGGAACATAGATGTATTCCAGGACAGCCAATTTTGGGTAGACACTTCAGCAGAGTACAACCAACATGAATAGCTCGAATATTTGTGTAAGGCCACCATCCCTTCAACAGACCGCGCGTCGTCCAATGATGTCGAAGAAAGATTTTATCGATTTCCTGCTCGATATTCAAAGAGTCACCCGCTTGAGCACCCACTCACCGTCGAAGCAAACTTCCGAATCGAATGCATCTCGCATTGCCCACGGGACGTGAAGCGGAAGTGTATCAAGCTTGCACATTTCCAAGAACAGACTTCGTATCGAAATCATCTTGCAGCGCAGTGGACAATGCCGTGCTCCTTCCCGGAAGAAGTCCCTCAAAGGAAAGGGGTCTTCTTCCTGTCAGCAGTTCAGTACATTTCCGTTGCTGAACAGCGCAAACGACTGCCGAGGAGCCTGTCAAGGTCTTAAAGCGATACGAAATTCAATAAAAACAAAATCTGACACACTGTCATGCGAGGATGGCACTGTTCGCTGTCACTGTGATTCAATTACGAGCACCCAGCGCCCACTCTCTCCGATTTCCTCACACAATGGGTGAGCTTAATGCATGGCCGGCCCTCCCGTCCCCAGTGTGAAACCACCACTCGGAGAACGGCTCCGCAAGGGGCTGCTCCACCAACAGGAGCTGATTGAACGAACACAAAGCACTGTGCCGGCGGGTGGGAGGTAGTTGATGACGCCACAGCAATGAAAATGGAAATTGGAAACAAAAAAGTCCTGTTCCACCATAAAACTGCGAATGACTTGCGGCGTAGTACGGAGTCTTCGGTGGAATGGGCGGCCGAGGGATGTGGATGTGTATTCATCGATTTCCAGGGGACGCCAGTCTTTTGTGCCATTTATTGGATTTTCCATGAACGCGGCTCTGTAATTTGGCACCACTTGTGGGGAACAATGCCCATCGTCGTCGGTTGTAAATTCCTTTTCAGAGTACATGGCTTTGAGTGGAGGTGCGGCCGTTGGATGCGCAGATTGGAGGGCACGCTAACTAAAGGTGATGCTTGCGTCAATTTCATGGCGGATTACATAGATTTTTACGAACGATTGAAACCGCTGGCGGTGGATAGGCACGATTTAAACCGAATGTGGGTCAAAAGGGTGTGACGTCGTTCAGGAGTTCAGTGCGTTGATGACCAGACGCCTCCAGTTGGAACACAGTTGCGTTCAACCACTTGGTTGGCAGATGTGGAGCGGACCTCCTTCGCATTTGAATCCTCCTTCGTTCTTTGAAATAAGGAGATGACGCAATGCTCCAAAAACATGGCAAGGCGTGGTCTTATTATATCTTCCTTCTGAGTTGGCTTCGAAGAATTCCGCTAAACCTTGTCCTTCTTATCAACCTCCTCAGTCCACGTGTTGTGCTCGGAATTGTTTTCGCGTACGCGAAGAATTCCAAAGAGCTATCAGATCCTTATGAATATTTGAAACACGTCCCAGACCCATTTCCATAGAGCCACGACACCACTCTCAACCGAAACCTGCTTATTCCTTGAACTCCTCCAAAAATTGTGCCGCCATCGTCGTCGCCGTTTATGACGAAACATTCACGCTCGTGTACTTTCAATAAACTCCTCCCCCAAGTGCCCCTTTATCGAATGCCTTCACTTTGTTGACTCGATTCACGTTGGTGATGCCAATGGAAGAGGACAGCCGAAAAATGAACACATCCGCCCGTATGACTGCCGGCACTCGCCCCTGAAAGTTCCACGGCACCAAGAAACTTCCTTCCACGTGCATCGTTCTGACCGTGCACCTTTCTGACCGTTGGTCGCTTCAGCCTAGATTTCGCAGCTCCCACCAGCCACCGGTGGGTGATCCCTTTCTACCTCACTCGGGGAAGCACTCAACGATTGGCGTCGTATTGTCTTCACTCGCAGTCCGCTCTAATGCAATCCACCGGTCTCACTTGGATAGTTCTCCAATTTTTTCCTTCCCTCATGCAACGTTCCACACTCAGTCTCGACCTGCTTCCCCTGAGAGCGAGTTTTTGCAGAGAAAACTTTGTTTCGATTTTTGCTCGTTCTCGATACTTTCAGCAAACAAATGAAGCTCATAAATCTCCAATGGCTTGGCATCCTCCCCCCCCCCCTCTGCAGAGCACCTTTCGCGTCCTCTCCCCTCCCATCGGCGAGGTGACACTTTTTCAAAACACAACCAAATGCTCATTGCCCTTGATTGGAAATCGATACTCGAGGATATTTGAATCGAATTTGCACACACTTCCATCAATTAGTGCCAAATTTTCGGTACGGAAGCTGGAAAGGATGCGCCACAAATTGACCTTCGTTTCTGTGTGGCGTGTGATGTGCGGTGTGAGGCTGATTGCCAGTTTGACCCTGAAATGTGGGTGAGCTTGATTGAATGGCGAAGTTAATTGAATTAAATTATGCCAACGCTTGTTTAGCATGATGGATGTGGGTTACAGTCGCACGGGAGGGGGGGGATTTATTTTGAGTCGGGTTAATCGGATTCCAGGAAGGGACTGAGAACAGGCGGAGCTGTTGAACTTGATGAAAGATTGTTCTCTAAACTGTTGATCCAAGACATGACACGAGCGCGGCTGTTAGTCGGCGGCTGGCGCCGTCAACAGGAACTTCTTCTCCTTCCCTCGGCAGTCGAACGCAGTTTGTTTTCCCAGACGTTTGGCTCATGAATTCAGAATTAGGGTCTCCATTGATGTCAGGAAATCGGTCTAATTGGACGTCCCTTTCAAGTGGTTCCGAGACGAGTCAAGCGAGGAGTTGGGTGGGTTATTGTCGCTTTAAGTATTTAAGGAGCCAAGCAGAGTGGACGACTGCAAACTTGGTTTAGACTTGAAAGGGACGGCCATGTGCTGGATGGTCCGAAGTGTCAACACACTCAATGAACGGGAAGTGTAAACATTTGCACTTGAAGGTGGACATTTTTCGAAGAGATTCACTTCCATGCTAGGTCATGGGCATGCTGTGGTCAATTGAATTGTTAAATTTTTTAACTCAGGCTTTGAGTGGATACGAGCAACCTAATGCCAATGATGTTTTTTGTTTGGCTTGACTTGTTATTCCAGATTATTTTGCGAGGTGTTCGTCCGTCCGCGTCCGATAAATGCAATTTCACATAAAACGTTCTAAACCTCTGAACGGATACGTTTTCAGTCGTACGGGCGGAAGTTTTTTAAAGAAAGTTACTTTTGTAATAACACTACACTCTCGATCTCGGTAAACATCGATTGAGTGAACCCATATTTTTTAACACGGTTAAACACAAATAAGCCAGCTGCAAAGAAGACGGACTCTTTCGAGCAAATTTAGCATTTCTTTTGTGTACTTTGTATCCCTCAAAATGCTACTGTAACCTGTGCAAAGTAAACGTTGAAAACAAAAAGGGAAAGACTATGGTTTTCGGCACGGGGCAACAGGACTGTCAGAGAATACTGGTCTTTGGCGGGCGGGCCGATCAGAGTTGTCGGGGCATTTAGATTCCTGAGATCTCTTTGAAATCAAATCTTGACATGGTAGCACATATTCCTAAAAAGCGGTAACTGATAAAACCGTCATAAAAATAATGTAGCGAAGTTTCTTTGGCAACCAACGAACCAGCAGTGGTCCAAAGTTCAAGCTGTTCAATGCCACTGCGATTGTAAATATATCTACGCAAATCAAGTGTTCTTCGAAGAGCATACATCATATTATGCTATCTTAGTTGAATGTGGTATTCCTCAAATTTCCCTGAGAAATTTGGCAGCAAATGCCAACTATGTGATTATAGCAATGTGCAGGTCGAACAACAGTCTTTTGAAGAGGCTTCTGAAGATGATGCTTTAATATAAACTATTACCTTCCAAAGAATGGAATGAGCTCGTTTGTTAACATAACATTGAGCTGGTACTCACAAGGGCAAATGTCAATGACTGGGAAGATAAACTCTATGAATGCATAAAGAAGCGCGATGATTATGTGCATGACGATTGTCTAAATAGAGTCTAATCTTCTCCCTCGCGGCTTATCCTATAAACTTCTGAACAATACACTAGGGCGCAATAACTACTTTAGGACACCATATTCTAAGACTTAATTACATGTCACATCGAAATTAGGTCGAGAACATTTACCACTTAATCGCTATCTGCATAATACAATTAGAATCCAATTTATTCAACTTATCGCACTCGAAGAAACAAAAAATTCTGTAAATGGAACAGAGGAATGGAAACTGTTTCTCCGTTTCTGCGTTCATCCTACCACCTGCTCCACTCCCTCCAAAGCAATTTGTACGGAAGGCAATTCAATTCTGAAGATAACATCAAACGTACCCTCAGTCACTGCTTGGTTGGCTGGTTTAAGTGGCTATCCGATTTGTCCCAAGTCGGGTACAAGTAGCGCAGTTTCGCGTCCTTTTAATACCTCACCTCGTAGACCGTGATTGTTTGGTTAGCTAAATCCAGCCTGTGTAGTTTAGGAATTTGATTATGTTAGATATGTTTTGGTTAGTGATCTCGGACAGGTCACTAAGGAAGGATTTGACGAACTCGATATATCTTTGTTTGGCTAGTGCCGGATAGTCACAGAGAATGTGAGGCAGACTTTCCTCTGAGTGGGTGTCGAGGCAACTGCGACAGTTTGGGTTGAACGGTATTCCGAGTCTAGCAGCGTAGATGCCTATAGGCCAGTGTCCCGTGCTTACAGCCACGACTCTAGCTCTTTCGGAGCGATTTCTTTTGAGGAGGTCATATGTCTTTCTTTAAGTGCAGGATGCCCAGGTTTTCCTAGAGAATTTGTACTTGGATGACCTAGTCCACCTTCTACTAGCTAAGGAGAGGAAGTGTTGATAGATGGCGTATTTGAGGTGGTTGATTGGGCGTCAATGGGGGCGTTCGGCAATCTCAATCTCATTTCCCTATATGTTGCTGTGGCCTGGAACCCTCAACCCAGAGGAGAGTAATATTACACCTGCTACTGGCCTGTTTGAGTTCCCCCTTACACTGTTGCACCAATTTAGAAGAAGTGTATACAGACCCTCAGTCACAAGTCTGCTGACTTTTTCAAAAGAGACAGAAAGTTGGAAGGTGTCTTTGGTCCATTATGGACAGTATGTGATGTATCAAATGCAAGCTTTTATACCGAAAGTGAGTGTTTGACTTTAACCCTAAAAAACACCGCGGAGCTTATTGAACAGCCCAATTCATCCTGGATAGCTTAACAGAGACTATAGCAGAGCAGACGCAGTTATAAAGGGTGGTTCAATTTTAAGGGCCGATGTTGATTTTGAATAAAACACAAATTATTTAGGAAATTAATGTCATTTCTTTTTATTATGATAATATTGGTATGGTTCAATTATGTAAGGAACAAAATATTGGCCAAATGGCGGCCGCGACCTCGGCGGCACACCACCATCCGATGGTCCAAATTTTCGATGACGCTGAGGCATAATTTAGGTTCTATGCCGTTAATGTGCCGAATTATCTCATCCCTCAGCTCTTGAATTGTTGCTGGCTTATCGACGTACACCTTTTCTTTCAAATAACCCCAAAGAAAAAACGCCAACGGTGTCAAATCACACGATCTTGGCGGCCAATTGACATCGCCACCACGTGAATTTGTCGCGCAAAAGAGCCATTGTTTCGTTAGCTGTGTGGCAAGTGGCACCGTCCTGTTGAAACCACATATCGTCCACATTCATATCTTCCAATTCGGGCCATAAAAAGTTCGTTACCATTTCACGATAGCGAACACCATTCACAGTAACTGCCTGACCTCATTTTGGAAAAAATACGGCCCGATGATGCCGCCAGCCCATAAACCGCACCAACAGTCACTCTTTGTGGGTGTATTGGTTTTTCGACAATCACTCTTGGATTAGCATTCGCCCAAATGCGGCAATTCTGCGTATTGACAAATCCACTGAGAAATTCTTCGAAAATGCACGATATGCATTTTGATTTGAACGCCCATTTTCATGATAAGCCCGAATAACTTTAACACGTTGCTCGATTGTGTATCTTTCCATGGTTCAAATTGAATTAGTCTGAAATTGTCAAATGAAATGCAGAAAAAAGCTTGACGTTTGGGTGTGGTTCACATTCAACATCGGCTCTTAAAATTTAACCAGCCTTTAATATAATAAGAAATCCATTACTTTTGGTCCGACTTAGATCAACTATGCGCCTTTTTTTTGGATTATTTGTTGCCATTTTGATGGGCTTAATGCTAGCTTTTCACCAGGAAAAAGGTGGTAATCACTTGTGGTTAGGTCCGGGCTACAAAGTGGATGCATAAGAGCCTCCCAAACTCGCTCCCGGAGCTTCGGGCGAGTCGCTATCGATGTGTGTGACCTAACGTCGTACTGGTGGAATACGATTCCTCTCCTGTGGGCCAAAGTTGGCCGCTTCCGAGCGATTGGTTCCTTCCGACGGTCCAATTTTTGACATTACAGGTTCGAACTAAGGATTTTACCGTAGAAGATCAGCTCATAGTAGATGAGTCGCTGGCAATCCCACCAAACACACAGCAAGACCATCCTGGCTGTCAATCCTGGATTGGATTGGACACCGTTTGCGCCGCGCCCTTTCACCGCGATTTTCCCACGACCGTTGTCACTTGGCGTGATCCACTTTTCGTCACCAGTCACCATCCTCCTTGATGTCCTTGATGATTTTGGACCAAAAAGCCAAGGAATACATGGTTGCAAAGTTCCTAGCTGCTAGCAATTGAACTTTTCTTTTCCGACATTTCAGTGCAATCTTAACTATCATGACCAGGAAGTAAGTGAGAAACTTCAGGCCATGACTATGATGTAGTCTGACTCTCCTACACACGTTTATCGATTGATGATGAATATTGACAGGATGTCTTCCCTACTCAATTTGTCACTGTGGTTCATCTTGACGTGGTTCTGGGGCTGAGTACGACAGTGGCTAGGAAGTGGTGCTCTCTACACCGGTCATTCTCCTGTATACCATGTATAGCATCAGTGGAGCACTTAGAACTACTCCCGCCGATGGAAAGTCTCCTAAACCTAAACCCACTTGATATCTTTGGTAAGCAAATATTAACCAAGTGCGCAATTCGTCTAAAGGCATGCTCTTAATGGTACAATCTCACCCTTGGCCCTTTGTTACACGAACAAAACCTTACTTGAATTTACTTAGACTACACCTCACTCGCACACTTCGCAGAAAACAACTTCGAAACCCTGACTCCGGACAGAGACCTGTGGTATGGCGGCATTATTCCCTTTGGTAAAGCCATTCACTTTTACACAGATGGATCCAAGGCGGGTGACGGAATAAGAAGCGGCGTTTTCTCGGAGGGTCTACATCTGAACAAATCAGTTCGTCTACCCAATCACTGCAGCGTCTTTCAAGCGGATGATACTGATAGTCATCGTTCTCTATAAACTCAAAATTAGTAATCGACTGCCGCTTATATCTGAAAGAGATATCCGAACATTTCAACATTCGCCTGCGGTGGGTCTCAGACTGCAAAGCTGTTGTCTCGCAAAACACGTCACTAGACTGTGAGTTGATAGTATCTATTGTAACATAGGTACGCCCTTACTACCTTCAACTTACAGCTCAATAATCTCTACGCAATGAAAGTCAACGGCAGATGGTCGACAGGTATTGCATATCGGATCTCAAAACAAATCTGTCCTAATCCTGATCCTAAAAAAATTAAGCAATCTCATCTCCCTCAAGAGATTCAAAATTAGCACTGCAGTCGGTATAATTACCGGACACTGCCGACTAGGTCTATTTTGCAACGACTTCTGCAGATGCTGACTAGCCGAAGAAGAGGGGGAAAACATTCACCACCTCTTTTGCAACTGTTGTGCTTTTGCCTCAATCAGGAAAGCCACCATAGGCTCCTACTTCTTTGACAGTCTAAACGACCTCAGCCGTCATCTCCTTCTCCCTATCTGAATACCCACGTGGCGGTACAATGGGCCTACTCTGGCTTAGGGGCATTAATGCCTCTTCCTACCTACGTACCTACCTACCTATATGTCAGTTGCAGGCGTATTTAAAATCAACTTTCTTATTGTCGTGACCGGAAATTGAACTGTCGCCGTATTTAGCTCGGCCATCAATTTGCAATTGGTTTCTCCAATTCAGCAGTCTAAGTCACTCAATGCCCTAGAGCGGAAGTAAGACTCTCTCCTGATGTGTCCAAAAACACAAGGAATACAGGAAAAAAAATTGGTGATCAATAAGTAGGACTTTCGATAGGAAATGCTTGAGCTTCTTGTTCATTGAGTGTGTTAACACACATTTGGGACAGACTGTCCAACAAATTTTGTTCTTCTTTTTCAAACTATGTTGCGATTTGCTTTTGTCCATCCGGCTTGGTCCCCTTAAATAGTTAAGGCGACAATATCCCAGCCAACTCCTCTCTTGACTCGACTCGGAACCACTTGAAAGGGACGTCCGATTAGACCAATTTCCCGACATCAATGGAGACCCTAATTCTGAATTCATGAGCCAAAAGTCTGGGAAAACAAACTGCGTTCGACTGTCGAGGGAAGGAGAAGAAGTTCCCGTTGACGGCGCCAGCCGCCGACTAACAGCCACGCTCGTGTCATGTCTTGGATCAACAGTTTAGAGAACAATCTTTCATCAAGTTCAACAGCTCCGCCTGTTCTCAGTCCCTTCCTGGAATCCGATCAACCCGACTCAAAATAAATCATTCACTCCCCCATCCCCCCCCCCCCACCGTTCGACTGTAACCCACATCCATCATGCTAAACAAGCGTTGGCATAATTTAATTCAATTAACTTCGCCATTCAATCAAGCTCACCCACATTTCAGGGTCAAACTGGCAACCAGCCTCACACCGCACATCACACGCCACACAGAAACGAAGGTCAATTTGTGGCGCATCCTTTGCAGCTTCCGGACCAAACATTTGGCACTAATTGATGGAAGTGTGTGCAAATTCGATTCAAATATCCTCGAGTATCGATTTCCAATCAAGGGCAATGAGCATTTGGTTGTGTTTTGAAAAAGTGTCACCTCACCGATGGGAGGGGAGTGGATGGTCACGGAAGGTGCTCTGCAGAGGGGGGGGGGGGGGGGGGATGGCAAGCCATTGGAGATTTATGAGCTTCATTTGTTTGCTGAAAGTATCGAGAACAGCGTCCAGCGGAGGACCAAAGGCAGGACGGAGCAAAAATCGAAACAAAGTTTTCTCTGCAAAAACTCACTCTCAGGGGAAGCAGGTCGAGACTGAGTGTGGAACGTTGCATGAGGGAAGGAAAAAATTGGAGAACTATCCAAGTGAGACCGGTGGATTGCATTAGAGCGGACTGCGAGTGAAGACAATACGACGCCAATCGTTGAGTGCTTCCCCGAGTGAGGTAGAAAGGGATCACCCACCGGTGGCTGGAGAGAGCTGCGAAATCTAGGCTGAAGCGACCAACGGTCAGAAAGGTGCACGGTCAGAACGATGCACGTGGAAGGAAGTTCCTTGGTGCCGTGGAACTTTCAGGGGCGATTGCCGGCAGTCATACGGGCGGATGTGTTCATTTTTCGGCTGTCCTCTTCCATTGGCATCACCAACGTGAATCGAGTCAACAAAGTGAAGGCATTCGATAAAGGGGCACTTGGGGGAGGAGTTTATTGAAAGTACACGAGCGTGAATGTTTCGTCATAAACGGCGACGACGATGGCGGCACAATTTTTGGAGGAGTTCAAGGAATAAGCAGGTTTCGGTTGAGAATGGTGTCGTGGCTCTATGGAAATGGGTCTGGGACGTGTTTCAAATATTCATAAGGATCTGATAGCTCTTTGGAATTCTTCGCGTACGCGAAAACAATTCCGAGCACAACACGTGGACTGAGGATGTTGGTGTGAAGGACAGCGTTTCGCAAAATGGTTCCGATTCTTAAGTCTGTTCTTGGTTGGAATAAAAGGAATGAAGAGTTTGTGTTGATGAAAGGGTGACGTGGCTGGAAAGGTAAGGGAGACAGATGTTGGGTAAGATTCTAAATGACAGCAAATGAACTGTAATTGAAATCAATGAACGAGGTGAAAGAGAGTGGATGTTTTAGGGAAAGAAGCGAAAGCGTGGTGGTTGGTGGCACTCCAAGCTTTATTGACTAGGTAAGTAGTGCGCTGAGGAGCCAGTGAGAGGTACTGATTTAAGGGATTTTGTACTGATATGAGAAAACAGAGGTTAATGTATTGGTGAAGCTGAAGAACAACAAAGCTGCAGGCTCAGATGGCTTGTCATCATAGCCCTTCAAGGCCGGCATCCGATCACCTGCAGAATTTAAGAAGACAAAAGTGTGCCCATTGGAATATCAACTCCATATGTCACATGCACTAAAATGGCGATCCTATCTCTTGCCACAAGTATAGACGTATATCCCTGCTCAACGTCGCCTACAAGATTCTGTCTAGCCGTCTAAAGCCGCTTTGCACCTCACTAAAGCATGCTGGTTGACTCTCTGCCTGACGCCCTAAATAGCTCTAATGTCTACGCCCAGCCCTATGCGGATGATGTAGCTGTACTGTCGTGTTAATCCCAGTCTCATGGCTATGCCGTCTGACGCAAGCACACCAGCAATCCAGCTGCGACGCACATGCAAAGTCGACTCTCCCTGCACTCAGGACTGGCTCTGGCCAGAATATGAGCCAGGCAAAGAATGTAGTCGAATCTTTACGGATGGCTCTAAGACCAATGAAGGGTCTGGCGCTGGTGCTTTCGAGGAGAGCGACAACTTTAGACTGCAAACCTCGTTAGGTAAATTTTGCGTCGGTCTTCCAAGCGGAAACCTATGCGATCCTAATGGCCACGAACTATATTGTGAAGAACTGGTGGGAGGGGCGAAGTATTTGTGTCTGTACCGACAGCCAAACTGTGCTTAAGGCCCTACTCAACCCTTTAACCACTTCCAGGATAGTCCAAGAATACAAGTCTTCTCTAAATTGGATCGGCAGGTTCAACTCGCTAAGTCTTGTCTGGGTCCCGGGCCACCACGGGATCACGGGCAATGAGATCGCCGATGAACTTGCTAGACAGAGATCAGAGGAAGTACTCCTAAGACCCGAACCTGCGCTGGTACTACCCGCGGCCTCGGTTAGCGTTTCCATCGATGGATGGGCTTCTCTAGAGCACAACCGGAAGTGACATGACTATCCAGGATGTAGACAAACCAAGTGCATGCTCCCAAAACGTCTGTAAGAAATCCGCGGTATTCTTGTTATCTCTTAACAGAAAAGACTGAAAAGACTTACCGGCGTACTAACGGGCCATTGCACCTTCGCCAGACACCTAAATTTGATCGGCCTAAGCGACGAAACCCTCTGCGACGCTTAGGTAGAAGACGTGTGTCCCGCCTTTGGTCGGATCAGGTGGCAGTTATTTGCTGCTGATGAGGTGAGAACTGATGATGTAGGCTCCTCACCACAGGAGCGCCTGCTGGTATTCCTCCGGAATATCATGAAATTCCATTAAATGTAGGTCGCTGCCTGGTAGTACAATGGACCAGTTTTTGAGTCTGAGTGCTCCTGTGTAGTGTCCAAAAACCTCCGACAAAAAAAGATAAAGCGAAAAATATGCCTTCGAGCTAGAAACGATCCGCCGCACACCACCTAGGGCAACACATCACGATCGACAGCTACCATTTCGAGGTAGTGAAGACGTTTGTCTACCTCGAGGCAAACGTGAACTCCACGAATGACATCTTAGTGGAGATCCGACGCAGAATCGCCCCTGGCAGCCGATGCTACTTCGGTCTGTCGAAACAACTGGGCTTAAAGCACCTAACTCGAAGAACCAAAATCATGCTCTACCAAACTCTTGTTTGCCAGTCCTGCTCTATGGAGCCGAAGGCTGGAAGCTAAGCAAAACTGCAGAGCTGATTCTTGGTAGCTTCGAAGGAAAGATTCTACGTCGGATATATGGTCCCGTCTGCGAGGAAGGCGAATGGAGGAGAAGACATAACCGAGAAGGAGCTGTACCAGGATGTGGATGTAGTCCGGAAGGCAAAAATCCGTTGACTGTACTGGCTCGCGACATCGAGTGCATGGACAACAACGCTCCAGCAAAGGGAGTCTTCGAATCTGAGCCCACTGGTTCGCGAAGGAGAGGAAGACCGAATCTCCGTAATCGCGGATGCAAAACAGCTTGGTCTTGATGACTGGAAGCACCGTGCCCAGGACCGTCAGCAATGGAAGGCTCCTATAGCTCAGACTCAGACCCGCCGAGGGTCGGTGGCCTGATAAGTAAGTAAGTAAGACGTGCTGATACATATGCATGATTATTGCATTTCAAAAAATATATTTTTTACCCATTATTTGTGAATAATACGAGATCTAAAGAGTAGCCTGCACAATTCATATAAGAACATTGCCGAGTAGAAATCTCATACAAATGGTTCGATTTTGGTACTCTCGGCGGCAGAGAGACTCCGTGCCGAACGCCATGGGCAGCCGTGCAGTAACTGACGACATGAGGCAAACTTCATACAATTCCCTCTGTTTTCCCACGAATAGAAATTTACCATTCAACAAACAACGACCACGCATCAAAAGCCCAAGACAAGGCAACATACGCCTTAAAGAGAATCGAAGGAGCTTTTGGTGAATACTCTCTTTAGCACACTAAGAGATCACTGGTGTTATTCCATGAAAGTGTTATACGAAACATTTCTCTCGCACTGTTCTCTTTTGTTGCGAGGTATTTTCCATCAACTTGTCTGCAGAGTGCAGACCAATCGTCAGGAACTAGTCCTTCATTCCATTCAACTTACTGCGATTAATTTTGAATTGAAATGTTGATGGTTGGCAGTTTGTTCTTGCATTCGCCTTTAATCAATCAGAAGCAGTCGTTTCGGAAATTCGCCCCAAAGACGTTCAGCAAATTGTGTGTACCTGTATTTAAGCGTTACTTTTTATTAATGATCCACTTACGAAGGGGATTTTAGGTATCCACATATGTGGACTGAAGGGACTACGCGTTGGTTTGGTGGGTTGAGTGATTGAGATTTTCAAAGTTTTGATATTTGGATGTTTGTGGAGCTGCAGCTGTTCTAATTTGATGACATTTTAGACAAATTGCTTCTGTTCTCTGCTTTTCTCGGTCATGCGACATTAATTAGACAATTTAGCAAGAAAGCAAAACTCAATTAATCCACGTCTCCGTACGGACCACTTAGGTTAGGATTAGGTTAAAGTGATTGTCACAATTGGAGGAGTTGTGACCCACATAGATCCAAGTTGGATCCAATGTGATTGGAACTAACTAAAACCTGGGACTTACCTTCTGGTCCACTCTCGATGAATTTTACTATTTCCACAATCTTTGGCATTTCTCTGGCATTTCTTCTAGGCTGCTGAATGAATAGCTGCCTAGCGTATTTTTCCTTGTTCTTGCATGGTCTGAACAAGTGCCGTGGTAGTGAAGCGTAGTTTCTTCTTCCTCCTCGGCTCTGCAGCTCCTGCAGAAGGCATATAGGATAGAATAGGCAAAGACCGGTAATAATGCCGGTAAATAACATTACTGTGTAGGGGGTGACCTGATTGTATGCCAATGGCAGGCCCGCCCAAGTTCCACTTAACCTCCAGTAAGACCGCTATCTCCCTAAGAGATAGACGGCAAATTTGTACCATCTTTGATTTAATTGATACTGTATCCAGAGCCTATGCGGACGTCAGCAATAGACAGCCCGTCTATCGGGTTCATTGACAGTAAGCGGGCTGTCTCTTGGATAGCTTTTACTTCTGCCTAGAATGCACTACAGTCTCTCGCTATGTCGTGGATGCTCCGAGTCCGGTGCATTCATCCGTCGTAGAAACGCCCGCGTACACTTCGAGAATGGTAGTTTTCGTGATTGAATCGTTTGCCCAGTCTTCTCTATCTAGTAGCAGTGATTTATACCCAAATTCGAAGGGCGCTGTGTAATCTGTATGCTTCGGTGTCTTTGCATGCTTAATTATCTACATATGTCTTAAGCTGTGTGTTTTGCTCCAGCGCGCTTTTCAAAGAGCAAAACAAAACAAAAGTTAAATCCGATTTAAGTCCAGCTAATGACCCTAAATCGACCACTGTGCAGCGGTTGCATTCTCATTGAATGTTGCATTAAATTATTAAAATCCTTCGAGGAGCCTATCTCATATTCTACTAATGTCTCCAATAAATAGTCCAAATGCTTAGGAAAAAAACTTGATACCTATTTATTTATTGATTGGCCGTCATGACACCGAAATTTGAGTTTTCAACAAAAAGTGTTCACTTTGCTCGACGAAAACAATTTACATATTATATGTCTTCACCACCCACATAGACCCTTCCTATAAGCACACGTTTTTGACTTCAGTGACTGAAGAAAAATACCAACTGACAATGACATTTCAGATTCAATTAAATTCTGAAGTGGCCAAAAGAATGAGAATGACAGATTCTTCGGAGCTCGAAAAAGCGTCCGTTTTACTACTTATAAAATAAAACGCACCAATTTTCAACTTTAATTACTAAATAATTGATTACGTAATGCAAATACAGTTGAGACTCAAAAATGTTAAACAGTTTTGTTTTTGGGGTGCTAACTGCGAATTCTTAACTTTTCCAAAACATTGATCGAAATTTACCACACACCTTGAGACAGTGTATTCAATACCGGCGCCTTTTGACTTGGATAGTTTTGTGCAAAAAGGTCCATCGCCACAGTTTTCGAAATAGAACCACTTATTTGACAGTTTCTTTCGCGTTGATCTAATATCCCTTTTTTTGCTTTAGGTAAAGTTTTCTTCTTCATTTCTTCATATTAGCTCGACGGTGCAGCATAAATGTTTGTTTTGTGTTTTTTTTTTAATTTTTTTTTAAATTTTGAAACTTGGATAGCAATTCAACTTTTAACGAATTTGATGCGCTATCCGATTCCATCTCAAGAATTGTATCCCTGTATCCTCGCACTGAAATTGCCATTGCGGGCGATTTCAATGTACACAATTCTAATTGGCTTCGACATTCAGGCCAGACAACACCCGAAGGAAGGTATGTCGAAATCTTTGCTGAGCTAAACAATCTGACTCAGCTAGTAAATGAGCCCACACGAATACCTGACATCGCAGATCATTCCGCCAACACCCTGGACCTGTTTCTCACCTCTCACCCTGATAAATATTCTGTTGACATACTGTCGCCTCAAGGCTCGTCTGACCATTGTGTCATATCAGCTAATTTCTCGTTATCACCACACACAGTTAGAGAACAAATTCCTAAAAGAACAGTATGGCTGTACGAGAAAGCCGATTGGAGCGGACTCAACAATTTCTTTAGGAATTTTAACTGGTCACTATGCTTCCTCGATAGTGACGTGGATGCCGCTGCTGATATGATCACAAACATTCTTCTGCTGGGCATGAGATCCTTCATTCCGCATAGAGTGAAAAGTATCAAGCCCAAAGAAAATGCATGGTATGACTCGAGCATTAAAGAGGCTATCAGGTTGAGAGAGTTGAATTTTCGGGCATACAAAGCCAACCCTACTGAGGAAAACCGGAATAAGTTTAAACGGGCCAGAAATGACTGCAATGCAACTACCAGACGTGTGAAATTCTCATATGATCAAAAGTTGAGGCAAAAAGTGCTTCAATGTTCCAAAGGTAGCAAAAACTTTTGGTCATTTGTAAAAAACATAAAGAATTCCACCTCGTCTTCAATTCCCACGCTCATTTACAATGACATTCCAGCTGTCAGCTCTTTAGACAAAGCCAATCTGCTTGCGGCGCATTTTGCAGCCAGCTCAACACTGCCAGATTCCAATATGTCTCCACCTGTACTTGAGAGCGTTGATTTCACCATGGGAAAAATCCATTTCCGCACTCGTACAGTTGCAAGAGTGCTTAAAGATCTCGACGTGCACAAATCCGCTGGCCCGGATGGTATTCCCCCTATACTTCTGAAGAGGTGTTCTTCTGCGCTGGCAAAACCATTGCGTAAGCTTTTTCATCTATCCTACTCTTTAGGTCTCTTTCCGAGCAGATGGAAAACAGCATTTGTCCAGCCCGTCCCTAAAAAGGGCGAATCTTCGTCACCCACCTCGTACCGACCCATAGCACTTACGTCCCTTCTTTCTAAAGTCATGGAAACGCTGATAAATCGTCAGCTTATGAAATATCTTGAATCGCGGAAGCTTCTTAATGACCGGCAGTACGGTTTCCGTAGTAACAGGTCCACTGGTGATTTGATAGCTTATCTCACCGAAAAGTGGAACACATCTTTGCATAATGCAGGTGAAAACAAGATCGTTGCACTTGATATTTCTAAGGCATTTGACAGAGTTTGGCATCAAGCTCTTTTGTCGAAAATGCGTGCATATGGTATCGATGAATCTCTTCTTCTATGGATTAGAAATTACCTTTCGAACCGTTCAATTCAAGTTGTTTTGGATGGGTTCAAGTCTGATATCCACCAAATAAATGCTGGTGTACCCCAAGGCTCTGTTCTGTCTCCGACACTCTTTCTCATTTTTATTAATGATCTCTTGTCTGCTACTTCTAATCCAATCCATTCCTTCGCTGATGACAGCACCCTCAGCTTTTCATATTCTTTCCGAGACTCACGACCCTGCCCTTCGGCCGTAGAATTGGAACGGCAGCGTATGTTAAGCTCCTTAAATTCCGATCTTGACAGCATAATTAACTGGGGAAACAACAACAGAGTGGAATTCAATGCTTCTAAAACTCAATGCTGTCTGCTGTCACTCAAGCGAACCCTTGTTAATCAGCCATTATCCATGAATGGTGCTTGTGTCGATGAAACCGGAAAGCTTTCCATCCTTGGTATGTGTATCAACGGAACACTTAGTTGGAACGATCACATATTTGAGGTCGCCAAAAATGCTGCGAAATGTTTAGGTTTCCTTAATCGATGCAAGAAATATTTCACCCCCTCTGATTTGGCTTTCATTTATAAGGCGTATATCCGCCCCAAGCTTGAGTACAACGCTCATATCTGGTCTGGTGCCCCAAAGACCACCCTGCACCTACTATATAGAATCCAAAAGCGAGCGATAAAACTTATAGGAGACAACAATGTCGCAAAGTCATTAGACTCGCTCGAACATCGACGTACCGTTTCTTCTTTGACCGTATTTTATCGCTATTTCAACAAACGATGCTCAAGTGAGCTAGCCAACTGCATTCCTCCTCTCCATGAATTCACCCTCAACCCGCACTCGTCTCGCCAGGAATGCTCATCAGTTTACCCTTAAGCCTACTTTCGGACGCACAGTTAAATTTAGAGACTCGTTCTTCAGCCGTACTACGCGAATTTGGAATGCTCTTCCCAGCCCTATATTTCCCACAGACTACAATCCGCAGATATTTAAGACCAATGTGCACAGGTACCTCCTCTCCCTTTCTCCCTCTATACCTTCGGCCCGTGCTGTGTCTTGACCCCGGACACTTAAGGGTATTAGCAATCCCTTGAGCGCGCGCAAATTATAAAAAAAAAAAAAAAAAAACTGTTTCAGATACATGAAAGTCCCTAGCCAATCGATTAGCCAAAAGGACTTTTTCTAATGATAATGCTGCATTTTTCGGCGATTGATAACGTTTTTTGCTTATGTCCTCCTGACATTGTTGCAGTCACATCCAAAAACACACTGAAGCAAAACAATACAAATTCAACTGTTCTCCGTGTAATTGTGCATAAATACTTATTTGAAAAAAAAATTCATAAGAGTAAATGCCGATTGCTCTGTGGTGGCCCGTTGCGTTGTGGGTATGTGCGTCGACTCCTACGCACTTAGACCAACCTGTCTAGGTTCGATTCCTGGTACGATAAGAAATACTTTTCACGGCCCCACCTCTTTCGAGTCACTGAAAACGCTCAAAGAGTAAAACTGTCTAGAAAAAAGCTTCTCAAACTTGGCCGTTCGCAGTCGGCATAAAACTGTAGATCCCTTACACTTGTGATAGAGAACAATAGAACGCACAACACGTGTGATTGCTGAGCAGCTAGGCCCTGGCCCTCTACGGTCTGTAGCGCCACCCATATTATTATTATTATTAAATGCCGATTTCATTTGTTTTATGGTTTTCTTTTGCTCCACATACACTGTATAAGTGTATATAAACAGCTGAAATTTAAAAATAAGCTAAAAATAAAAATGACTTGTCTCCATGGGTGCCTCTAAAAAGTTAATACAAAACTTACGACTTTCGAGTCTTTACTGTATTAAAAATTAATATCTTCTTGTCTTATTTTTGATAGCCTCATAAAGTTTCTTTAAGAATACATTTAGATCTGCATCCGCTTCAGTATACGCGAAAGTGAGGCTTCAAGAACATGCATCCGCATACGCAGATGTTTAAAAATCGGGATCCTCAACATACCTAATATGGATACTAAGTATCTATGTTTCCAGCTTTGTTTCTTAATGCTGGCCACCAAACAAGGATGCCGTATTTTAGAATTGGTCTAACGACCGCTGTGTGCATCCAGTGTGTCATTCTCGGTTTCAGTCCCCATTTGGAGACTAGTACATTTCTGCAAGTATGAACAGTTATCGCCGCCTTCGTAATACGGTCTTGTATATTTGGTTTAGCTTACTGTTTATTATTGCCCCTAAGTATTTGGCCTGACTAGTATAACGTAGGTCCTTGTCCTTCAGCTTTGGCGGGCTTATTATATACCACTTAAGACGCCAGCGATCTTGATGTCCATCGTGTCTCAAAAAAAAAAAGCTGTCCTTCTGCACCACAGATTGTCTTAGCAGTGGACTGCTAGGATTTTAGAATACTAGCGACTGTCATGTGTTATTGTCGACAGCAAACTAAACTGGAGACATAACATTCAAGAGCGCATCAGGAAAGCATCTGCTGGAAAATTGTCAGACCCAAATGGGGAATCCGACCTAGAATAACAAACTGACTCTACACAGCAAGAGTAAGACCATTATTGACTTACGAAGTTTAGTGTAGCGGACGGCACTACAATCTAAACAAAATCTGAACAGAATAAGATGAATACAAAGATCAGCATGCATCTGCATTACGGGTGCACTCAGATCAACACCCTCGGTGGCCCTCGAAATCTTACTTAACCTCCTTCCCATGGACATATACCGAAAGCTTATAGCCACACATGCAGCAATGAGGGTGTGTAAGCAATGGGGGAATGGGAATGCAACCCTAGGAGACTCCTCCATCAAAGTTGCAGCTGCAAGAGACATCTCTCAAGGATGACGAAGGAGGGGAGGGGGGCGGGTGGTAACATCCCCTATTCCATGGGTGCTTGTAATAAATTAGAAGAGCATTATAAGAACTCAAACTAACAGGAACCAGAGCGATTGCCTACGCTGACGACGTGGTGATCATAGCTCGTGGTAAATTTCGTCCGACTCTTAGCGAGCTGATTGAAAACGCAATAGGATCCCTCCTAATATGTAGTATCAGTATCAAATATCAACAAAAGGGTGATGGCACAACCCTCAAATTGGAGGATGGCGCGAAATACCTAGGGACTATATTGGCAAAAAGTGGGGTCCAAACCCCAAGACAATCCTGTGGATGTACGCAGCGATTGTAAGGCCAATCTTGACATACTGCAGCGTGATATGGTGGCAGGTCGCCCTGAAAACCACCAACTTCAGACTGCTTACCAGAATCCAGAGACTAGCATGTTTCGGTGTTACGGCGGTTGTTTCCACCACCCCGACCTCGGGCCTAGATGTACTATTAAACCTACTCCATGAATGGGAGCGCTTGATAATAGATGGTCTCTTATCTTTGAGCTTATTTCAAGTTAACAATATTCGAAATAGCTTAGATCGAATTTTAGATTTTGTATTTTTAAACAATGAAGTAAACTTTATAATATCAGAAGCCTTGAATGTGATCGATTCGAATAAAATTCATCACAAGGCCTTACTTTTGGATTCACAATTTTTTTGTAGTGTAGTAATAACAATACCGGCTTAACTTATAAATTCGGTAAGACCAATTTTGTTGCACTGAATGAGTACCTAAATCAATTCCAATGGGATGACTTGTTGGATTCCCCCAATTTGAAAGGTAACTATGATATATTACTTACTTACTTAAGGTGGCGCTACAGTCCGGGGTGGACCTGGGTTTCAACCAACAAGCGTCTCCAGCCAGCTCGATCTTTAGCTAGCTGTCTCCAGTTTCGCACGCATAGTTGGTTGAGGTCCCTTTCCACTTGCGTGCGCCACCTGAGTCGCGGTCTTCCTCTACTGCGCCGTCCCTCGGGGGTGGATTCGAAGACTTTTCGGGCCGGAGTATTGGTTTCCATCCGCTCTACATGACCTAGCCATCTCAGTCTTTGGATCTTCACTCTTCTGGCTAAGTCGATGTCGCTGAACAGCCCGTATAGTTCGTCATTATATCTCCTCCTCCACTCACCGTCTATGCAGACGGGACCGAAAATCACACGAAGAATTTTCCTCTCGAAGCAACCAAGGGCAGCTTCATCCGCTTTTGACAAAGTCCATGCCTCCGCGCCATATAGCAGGACTGGTACGATTAAGGTCTTGTAGAGCGTTATCTTGGTTGTTCGAGAGAGGGCTTTGTTTACCAGTTGCTTTCTTAGCCCAAAGAAGCAGCGATTGGCAAGGATTATTCTTCGTTTGATTTCAGCGCTGGTGTCATTGTCTGAATTGATAGCGGTGCCTAGGCAGACAAAGTTTTTGACTACCTCAAAGTTATATCTGTCTGCTGTGACGTTCTGACCGAGACGTCGGTGTTGGGTGCCCTTTCTCGTTGACAGCATATACTTGGTCTTACCCTCGTTTACCGCTAAACCCATCTTCGCGGCCTCCGTTGCAATACCCACAAAAGCGCCATTGACATCACGCTGCGTTCTTCCGATAATGTCAATATCGTCGGCATATGCGAGTAGTTGGACGGACTTCTGAAAGATTGTTCCTCTGGTGTTGGCGTTCGAGTTTTGAACAATTCGTTCAAGAACGATGTTGAAAAAGTCGCATGACAGCGCGTCGCCTTGTCTGAATCCTTTTTTGACATCAAAGGTCTCGGTTAGGTCTTTACCGACCTTGATGGAGCAGCGTGCATTCTCCATCGTCATCCTACACAAACGGACGAGTTTGGTAGGGATGCCAAAACTAGACATTGCTCTGTATAGCTCGTCTCTATAGATGCTATCATACGCGGCCTTAAAATCGATGAAAAGGTGGTGGGTATCGATTTGTTGCTCCTGGGTTTTCTCCAAAATCTGCCGTAGTGTGAATATTTGGTCGATGGTGGATTTTCCTGTCCTAAAGCCACACTGGTATGGACCGACCAGGTTGTTGACGAATGGCTTTAGGCGTTCACACAGTATGGCAGATAAGATTTTGTATGCGATACCTAGGAGACTGATGCCTCTGTAGTTGGCGCAGTTCAAAGGGCCTCCTTTTTTATGGATCGGGCAAACAATGCTGAGGTTCCATTCATCGGGCATGTTTTCCTCCGACCATATTTTACAGATGAGTTGGTGCATGCTCCTTACCAAGTCATCGCCTGCGGCTTTAAAAAGCTCGGCGGGTAGGCCGTCAGCTCCCGCAGCCTTGTTGGATTTCAGTTTAGATATGGCAATCCTCACTTCATCCGGGTCGGGTGGACGGAATTGTTGATCTTCCTCGTCCCTTTCATTGGGGTTGAATGGTTCGTTCTGTTACAGTCTGCAGAAATGGTTTTTCCATATCCTCAGCATCGACTGTGACTCTACTACGATGTTCCCTTGATCATCCTTACAGGCTTCGGTTCGGACTTTATAACCTTGACTGGTTAACTTTACCCTTTGGTAAAACTTCCTCACCTCATTCCTGCAGTAATATCCCTCTATTCTGCCGATCGCGCGCTTCTCATGCTCCTTCTTTTTTCTCCTGAGAAGCCGGTGTTCGTCTCTCCTCTTCTGCTCGTAGAGCTCCCGAGCAGCTCTTTTCCTTCTTTGCAGTGCCGCTTTGTATGCTTCTTGCTTGGCTGCATTCGCCTGCCGACACTCGTTGTCAAACCAGGGGTTTCGTTGTGGTGGCGGATTGAAACCGGCATCTCTGATGGCTTTTTGGCAATGCTGCCACTGGTCTTCAATACTTGATGTTGGCGGCGTAGGATTTCTTAAGAGGTTAAGGGAGACACGATCGGAAAAGGATTTGGCAATCTCTTGCGATTGTAGCCGGCTGACGTTGAACTTCCTCACAGTATTTCTTTGTCTTGGCGGTGTTCGGCATATCCGCAGCCTTACCTTGGCTACAACAAGGTGGTGGTCCGAATCAATGATGGCGCCTTGGAACGTTCGGACATCTATGATGCTGGAGGAGTGGCTTGCGTCTATCGCAATATGGTCAATCTGATTGACGGTTGATTGATCAGGAGATCGCCATGTTCCTTTGTGAATATCGAGATGTGGGAATCTTGTACTGGCTACTACAACATTTCGCCCCGCAGCAAAATCGATCAGCCTAAATCCGTTATCGGATGTGGTGTCGTGTAGGCTGTGCTTCCCGACCGTACTACCAAAGATGTTCTCTCTTCCTAGCTTTGCGTTAAAATCGCCAAGGACAATTTTAAAGTCGTAGCTAGGGCATTGCTCATACGTTTTGTTCAGGAGCTCATAGAACCTGTCTTTGGTGTCATCATCTTTCTCCTCTGTGGGGGCATGTGCGCATATAAGGCTTATGTTGGCAAATTTAGCCTGGATGCGAATTGTCGTGAGGCGCTCGTTCACGGACCTGAACGATAGGACTTCTTGCCTAAGTCTGCCTCTAACGACAAATCCACATCCAAATAGGCGCTGTTTTTGTTGTTTGTAGCAATCACCGTAGTATATCACAGTTTTTCATCCTTCTTTTGCCCGGTCCATCCCATCGCACTTCTTGGATGGCGGTTATATCTGCTTTGCAGCAGTCTAGGGCTTCCGCTAGTTGTTCGGCTGCACGTGGCCTATAAAGGGACCTTACATTCCACGTACAAATCCGAAGATCGTTGTCCGTATATCGTTTGCAGGGGTCGTCATCAGGGAAAACATCCGTTTCCGAGGCTTGTTGTTGCTTCGTAACTAGCATTTTTTTGTGTGGCCGGGCAGTTACCTCGACGGCACAAACCCCAACCTGGAGGGCCAGTTCCTTTTTTGTAACCCCTAGGACAAGAGGTCGCACTTATAAGTTTGGCAAGTTGAGCTCGGGTGAACTACAACCAGTACTCGATGGCTACCACTTGGAGGTAAAATAAGCACAATTGGTGTGTAGAAAAAGTTACAACACTGGGCATCGCCAGGTTGACGCCAGTCAGTGCCTACCCGATTCCCACAACACCCAGCCACCTGATATATGATATATTTATGATATATTTATGAATAAAATTAATTCTGGTTTAGAGTCATTTGTTCCTAAAACGCGTCATAGAAATCGATTTAGAATTCCATGGACAAACAAAAGCTTAGTAAATCTACGAAATGTTAAAAGGAAAGGATATTCAAACGATGTTTCACATAAAACGAGTTTAAATCGTGAACGGTTTTTGAGATTCAGGAAAGAATATGAGTTCTTGAATAGATTTTTATATAAACAATACATCTTGTCCGTAGAAACTTCGGTAAGGAATAATGGTGCTTCATTTTGGAATTACGTTAATTCAAAAAGAAATTCCTTGGGCTTGCCCAAGTTAATGGAATTTGGTAACGTAACTTCAACAAACTTGGATGAAACCTGTGACCTATTTGCCAACTTTTTTGAGTCTGTCTATAATGGGTCTCCGGTCCAGACAACGATGAAGCATTACTCTAATATACCCGAGGTTCTGGATATAGGTGTATTGGAATTTACGGATCAGGATGTAATAAATGCCTTAACTAATCTTAAAATAAACTACAGCCCAGGCCCCGATGAGGTCCCGGCTGGTATTTTAAAAAAAAGTTGGAATTCGCTTTATCGTCCACTAAGAATTATCTTTAATCAATCCCTAAAAATGGGTGAATTTTTAAGTGAATGGAAGTATTCTTTTCTGACGCCTATATATAAAAGCGGTTTAAGGCAAAAAGTAGAAAACTATCGACCAATATCCAAGCTTTCATCGATACCAAAGTTATTTGAAAGTATTGTAAAAGAAAAATTATATTTCATGGTAAAAGAAATTATTTCTAATAACCAGCATGGCTTTATGCAAGGCAGGTCTTGTACAACTAATTTATCATTATTTTCAAATTACATTTACACAAATTTAGAAAATCAATTACAAGTTGATGTACTTTACACCGATATCTCGAAAGCCTTCGATAAAGTACATTACACTTTGCTTTTAAACAAACTAAAGTCTTTGAGATTCCATTCGTCAATGTTAGAGTGGTTTTCCAATTACTTAAAGGACAGGAAGCAATTGGTAATGATCGATAGTTTTAGATCTCGAGTAATAAAAGTTACATCGGGCGTTCCACAAGGTAGCCATATGGGGCCATTACTCTTTCTATTGTGTATAAACGATGTTCACGAAATTTTCAAATATTGTAAAATTCTAACATTCGCAGACGACTTTAAATTGTATTTATCTATAAATAATTTAACTGATTTTAATAATTTCCAATTGGATATGCACTAGTGGAATGGTGCAAGCACAATGGACTAGAGCTGAATATTCAAAAATGTAATATCTTTACGGCATATCGAATTACATCCCCGATTGTCTATGATTATTTCATAAATGATCATAGACTTAGTCGCCTAGAAGAGGTTAAAGATCTGGGTGTAATTTTTGATACTAACTTAAATTTTGCATCACATTATGATTATACAATTGCGAAGTCTAATGCTATGTTAGGTTTTCTGAAAAGAAATAGTAGCGATTTTCGGGATATAACTAGTCTTAAGTCCATCTATTGCTCGTTAGTCAGACCGTATTTAGAATATTCTTCCATCATTTGGGATTCCCCATATGATACACAAGAACTCAGATTCGAAAGAGTGCAACAAAAAAAAATGTATATACACAGACGGCTCCAAAAGAGACGAAAACACAGCCTATGCAGTTGTTAATCAAGAAGGCTCGATCATTTCGCAACGCATCCTATCGAACATCGCCTCCATATACACCGCAGAAGCAGTAGCTATACTCCACGCCGCAAAAAAATATTCCCAAACAAGAGGTAAGTGGGTTATTTGCTCCGACAGCCTGTCTGTTATAAAAGCCGTCGCAAATCCACAAAACGACTCTATAACCCCATCCAAAATTCGTGATATCCTCATCAAATCACAAACGAAGTTAAAGCTGCTATGGACACCAGGCCATGTTGGAATTGCGGGCAATGAATATGCAGATGCTGCTGCAAATGCCGCTCTCAAGGCACCCAGCCTCTCCTACTACACCTTCTCTCAATGCGATCTAAAGAGATACATAAATCAAAAGTGCCAACAACAAATATTACGCGAGTGGGAGAATTATAAACATCACTATCAAATAATTAACCCTAATAAAACTCAGCCAAAATACCTAAATCGGATATTAGGATCTATATCCGGCTCCGTCTTGGACACACCGAATTTACTCACCAGCACCTGCTCAAAAGGGAGTCCCCTCCAAACTGCCTCACCTGCTGCAGACCAGTAACCATCACCCACCTCTTAAGTCAATGCATTTTATCATCGCAACCAGCACTGCCAAACAACCTCAACCATAACGTAGACCTATTACATCTCCTCAAGAAGCCAAACCAATCCAATATTAACAATTTAAAAAGTATCGTAGGAAAACTTACAATATAGACAGACATAAGTATTTCGAGGGCCGTAAGTCATCGCCACTATTTGGCCCCTATAGTTCATATTGATTACAATTTTAATTGTACATTAATATTATAATGAATAAATAAATAAATAAATCAGATTCGAAAGAGTACAAAAAAATTGCACGAGATATGCTGTCCGTAAATTCTATTCCTTCGAAGAACTCCCTAAATATGACGATAGATGTATAATAATAGGCTTGCAAACCTTAAGTTTCATTCGTAAGGCAGCGTCAGCCATGTTCATCCGCGATATTATTAATTGCCGTGTAAATTCACCAGACTTACTTTTTCTCATGAATATATATGCTCCCCAAAGATCTCTTCGGATGAGAAATTTACTATATGATAAGAGGCATAGAACCAACTATGGTTGTAATGAACCTATTACAAGGTGTATAAACATTTTTAATGAACTTTGCAACGAAATTGATTTTAGCTTGTATCGATTGGGGTTTAAAAAATTTATACATGCACTATGCTATAATTAATACTGTTTATTTGATGTAATCTGTGAGATGCAAAATCTGTAGATGATCCTTAGTCGCGCAGCAAAATCTGCTGTGTAAAGCGATACTGAGAGTTAACACTTAGAGAACGCAGTGATTTGTGTACTCTGTGATGGAAAAAAAATAAAAAAAAAAAAAAAAAAATAACCTCTATTGCCCTTTGATTTCATCTGACAGCGTTTTTTATACGCAGCTGATAGCTTCCCCTCCAAGCAAATGAGGTGGATTAGTTTTTATTCATTTGACGTTTTATTTGTTTTGCAAGACTGCTGAAATCAATGGCCCTTAGTAATAAAGGAATTTAAACTCGAGTTTTACGTAAACTAGAGTTTAACACGAAATCCGTAGTAATAAACGAGCAACCCACTTCTAAAATCGACAAATATTTAGATGTGGCCGGTTCGTATCTAAGTCGAATTTAAAAGTGACAGTTTAATGTTTCAAAATGAGTGTCAAAATCAGCTGTGCTAGCTCACAATAGCGAATATGACAGGTTTATTCACAATGATTACGTTAAATTCGAGTTTTGTTAAAACTGATTTATTACTACGGAAACTTAAAAGTACCTTAGCTACACCTAACAAAATTCGACTTTATGATTTTCTATTACTAAGGGCCAATACGTTTGGGAATTAAAAACGAATATTTCTTATTTTCATGTATAAGAGCGATTATTTATTGAAAAAAAACTGTTTTGAATTGATGAATTGATAAATTAATTCCCTTCATTGAAAAATAGGCATTTTCAAGGAAAAGTACAAAAACAACGTGAATATCATTGGATGGAATATCCTCACTGCGACGATAGTGTGAAGATTACGGTAAAGCTAAGTTTGTTTGTTGTACCATTAACAAATATTTAATATATTCTGCCTGCAGGATGATTCCTAACGTATTTGCAGAGTGATATTGGGTCCGTTTTTCCGTACATATTAATATTTTATTGATACGTAGAAGTCATCCCTTAACAGTTAGTGCCACATTCATTCGTTTTCAAGTGCACTAATTCTGAAAAAAACGAATCTATCGTATAAAGAGCGATTATTTATTGAAAAAAATTGTTGTTAATAGAGGAAAATGAATTACCTTCGTTGGAAAGATATCGTTTTAAAGGAAAAGCCGAAAAATATCGTGAATATCATTGGATAGAATATGTTGAACGATAGTGTGAAGATTTGTGAAAAGCTATGTGTGTAAGTTTTATTTGATGTTCATAGCAATCACAAATACTGAGTTTGTTCTTTCTGCAGGATGATTCGTAGTTGCAGTGTAATAATGGATCCATTTGTCAGTGCTTAGCAGTCAATTTGATACTAATTCCTTTTTCCAGAAGTGCATTAGTTCTGAAAAATATGTACCTCTGTAAAGTAAAGTTTTACTCATGATTTTTAATAATTTATAAGCATTTCCGCACCCCCCTTGAGGTATGCTTATGGTGCGTTAACCGAATTTATTTTAACCGGGTGCTCGGTTTCCCCACGAGACCTATTGCACCCGCACTAAAGAAATGAAAGATTGAACAACGAATAAAAATAACATGCACATGCAATTAACGTAACAAAAATGTTTTCTGTTTGTGTTTTGTGTTTTGCGTGTATCTAAAGAACGTGTGTATACAAATGGAAGACTTATGGAAGTAACTTAATAATCTATACGTTAACTTACAAATAACATACCCGAAACATCTTATTTCTGAAATTGGGGTCGCTCAAATCCCTATTCCAAAACTTTAGGATAAAGTATAACCTAACTCTAATAAAATATTTTAAAATGAAATTGTCCGGCAAATTCCTACAGCAGATAAACTTTCTGTCGGTTTGAAGCTGTGCGAAGATGTGTTGCGCTAAACTCCTTTGATGGAAGCCCTAGTAGAACGATTCGAGAAACGTTTTATCGATTTCCCGAATATACTCTACGAAATCGCGTGGAGCTGCGAGTAAATTGCTATCTTTAATTTGCTTAAATGAAGTAAATGTTAAGCTGGAGGATGCCTCAGACAGCGAAAGCGCAGGTTTGGGCAACTGCACGTATGGCTTTCATAACACTTCCTAGAAAGCTAACCACAGACATACGTAAAACTATTTTCTTGCAGAAAATCGTTAACGTTTGCATCTGTCAGTCAGATTTACCTTGGATATGCAATTGAGTCTATTTCTTAGTTTGCTTTGCAGCCACGATGTTTGTGCTACCAGGTGTTGGTTGCTGATAGACTGCAAACGCTCTGCTTCAACATTTTCGCAGTTGCCGGCTCTCAATATTGGAGCCACCATAGCTTCTGAAAAATGCTTTTGAATTGCAGAGCGGTTACGCGCGTATTTTTCCCTCCGGAAAAACTGCTCAAGACAATCCTGATTCAGGTGCCGAGTAAGAATAAATTCAAACTGGCATGGCGATAGAAATTGCCACAAGGAATTGAGGGACGAGATGTTAAGTAACCAGCCCTTTATAAAGTATAACTGGTTCGTCATGTCCTTGCCTGAAGAATCAATAACTCTTATGCCATAAAAGCAATTTCGGCAATAGAAATCAAGTCCAAGTTGGTCGCATGCAGAAGAGCTCAAGGTTCTTAGTACGCAGCACTCTAAAGCTCTATTCTGAGTCCCGGCTCACAGGAGAGATGAGGAGGAGGAGCGGACTGTGATACATTACCTCGGACCCTGTCCGGCCATTGCAGAGACAAAAAGAAAACGTGTGGGCTATTAGTAGTAGTGGGGCTTAATACAAGCGAATAACTTAAACAATCTCAACTTAAAAACTAAAGCTTAACCTTGATGGTAGAGAAAGAAAGGGAGGACTAGTGCAGGAAAGAATGGGACTGGAGGTGGTTTCGAAGTGAGGTTTTGCTAAGGTGGAAATCGAAAGAGTATTCCATAGTGTTAGCCAGGCTTAACATTCTTGATACCGGTGAGTTTAAGCCTTAATTAGTCCGATGTGGTCTAATGCGAAAGAGGGCTGCAGACCTTAAATTGTAGGGATTGACGCTAAGAGACACAAATTCAAGAAGTGCGGGGCAGTCTGTATTACCGGTCAGTTGGTGGAGGAAGAGCAGATCGATAGTTTTGCGACGGTTTTCGAGGGACTCTAGGCGAATTAGTGTAAGGCGATCAGAGTAAGGAGGTATGTTTGTTTTGTCAGTCCAGGCAAGATCACGTAGAGCGAAACGCAGAAACCTACGCTGGACTGCTTCGATAAGATGAATGTGGACCGCGTAATGAGGTGACCATACTCAGTGACGATAACATGGCAAATAATGCCGTCGCCAATGATGGAAATCACATCTTGATTTCTCAAGAATATCTTCAGGGTATCTTTAACTCGCTGAAGAAGAAAATGTCGGTGGGAATCGATGGTATACCAAATATTGTGCTTCGCTATCTTCCCCCCGAAGCCGTGCAGATTTACACAACACTGTTCAATAATGCGCTGAGTAATGCTTATTACCCGGCACACTGGAAAACAGCTGTGGTGCAACCAATCCCTAAACGGGATAAAGACAAATCTATCCCGACAAATCTTCGGTCGATCAGTCTTCTTCCTTGCATAAGCAAGGTTTTTGAAAAGATAGTCATTCGAGTTCTGAAACAATGGGTTGAGGAAAATAAAATCATACCGGACAACCAGTTCGGATTCAGGGCGGGGCATGAAACTATACATGCCGCATCCAAACTGGTATCCGACATTCAGTACAACAAAGACAAAAAGCAATGCACGGGTGCTTGCCTGATTGACTTGGAGAAAGCGTTCGACACCGTTTGGTTAGAGGGTCTCTTCCTCAAGCTGGTCAGGTTCGGCATAAGTAAACCATTGCTATACACGATCTATGAGATGATAATAGGCAGAAAGTTCGTCGTGAAAAGTGGCGACGTAACTTCTACCACGGTCTTTGACATCAAAAATGGTCTGCAACAGGGAGCTGTTGGTTCGCCTATCTTGTTCTCAATATTCACTGCAGATCTTATAGGTTCCATGCCGCACTTAATTGCGTACGCCGACGATCTAGTAGCGTACAGATCAGGTCCGAAGGTCGAAGTAATAAGTAACTTGTTGCAACTTGACTTCGAACAAATTCAGCGATTTTGCGACTACTGGAAGTTGATAATCAACTTCCTGAAGTGCGAAACTATCCTTTTCAGGACCCCGCTGTACAAGGCAGCATGGGATACGCGCACAAACTGGCGTAAGTTCGGCATAGTTGACCCGCAGGGACGGCCGTTAGATGTGAAAAGTGTAGTAAGGTATCTAGGCATTTGGTTGGACCAATATTTGTATTTTGACAAACATATAGATATTGCTCTGGCGAAAGCTAAAAAGGCCTTTGCTGTGGCAAGGGGGTTGTTTTACAGCAGCCAACTTGACACCAGAGTAATGGCCTACGGTTGTCCACTGTGGTTCAATGTGAGTCCTTCCCAGATGGAAAAGATGAGGTTGTTCGAGAGACAGTGTCTTCGCACTTGCCTCCGGTTGTATCGTACACCCGAGTCTGAGTACAAGAAGTTCTATCCTAACGAGGTCCTGTACAACGAGGCAAACTTGAACAGGATAGATAATTTTATTATTAAACTGATCAGAAGGCATATTGCACGAGCTATGACTTCTTCCAACAGTCTGATCTTTGGGGCTTACTACCCCAATGTTATGTACCATGAGAGGGTGCGCCTCACCGGCTTTATTCCTCCTGAAGCGTTCCTCTATCTCGACACAATTGGCCTAATACAGGATTCACAAGGATGTCCTGTCATCTTCCATGTCGTACGCCGAACAGTGGACAGGCGACTCCAATACGAACGGGATGTCGCTCGCAGTCACGAGGATCTCCTCCGGTTCAGCAGAGCGATCTCCGTTAGAGACAGGAGAGAGTCTGCCAAAGAACGGCAATTTTACTGGTGGTTACACCAAAACCAGTCTCTGCCGCCGCTGGCTTTTCAAGATGATGATGCGATAGTTGACCATGGTGGCCAACTTACATAGATTACAGGGTAGCAGTTACGAAGAAAAAAAAAAAAAGAAAATATATTTAGCAAAAAAGGTGCACTACGGCGTATAAATTATATATGTTAGGCATATACATAACATATACGCCCTGGTGCACGTGTCCGTAAAGTTACGGACATAGTTAAGATAGTTTTTTAAGTTTTAATGTTAGGTTAAGCTAGTTTAAGATAGGTTAAGACATATAAATTAAGCCAAGTTTTTCACAGTTTTCTTGGCTAAACAAAAAACAAAAACAGAATGAAAAGAAAAAAAAAAAAAAACAGACTAAGCCGAAAGGCAAACTTAAATGATATATCAGAATAGCTTAGAGTACCCGTATAGGGTCAGTAGGTTAGATGTAAGAACAATTGTTAAGATAGTTAAGCTAGTTTTAAGTATTTTTGTCTAGCACGTAAGTAAATGAATTAAAAATAAAACAAAAATGAAATAAAAAAAAAAAAAAAAAATGAGGTGACCATATTTGGCTGGCATATTTGAGAATGGGTCTGACGAAGGTGATGTATAGAGATTTTGTGACATAGGGATTCGTAAATTCTTTTGACCAGCGTTTGATAAAGCCAAGCGTAGAATTTGCTCTGCTTATAATATTGTGAATATGGGAACGAAGGTTGAGCTCACGATCACAGATTACGCCTAAGTCGCGTAAAGATGATACTGAAGGGACTAGTTCATTGTTGAGGAAATAGTTTCTATGTGGATGCGGTGGTCGTTTACGGGAGTATGTAATGGATTGACATTTACTGATGTTTAGTTGGGATCGTTTTTTTTTTGACACCAAATAGAAAAACTATTTAGGTCATCTTGAAGAGAGTAGGAGTCAGAGGGGGAGGAGTTGAACGAATAGATTTTCATGTCATCGTCGTAAACAGAGAGATGAGAGTTCATAATAATACGGTCAACATCGTTGATGGTAAGTACGAATATTAGTGGACCGAGGTGGATACCTTGTGGTACGCCAAAAGTGGCTTTGATGGGCTTGGAGACAGACGATCTGAAGGTAACTGCGCATTCTCTGCTTTCCAAATAGGATTTGATCCATTTGATGAAGTGAGGTTGAAAACCTAGAACTGTCAGTTTAAATATAATGACTGAGTGCGAAATGTTATCGAATGCTTTACTAAAGTCGCATCGACTTCTTTGCCGTCTTCAAATGCGCATAATGCCTTAGACAGATGCTATTTCCTCAACAGCCTTGAAGATAAAGCGAACATAAATATAAAGGATAGCTTTTAATTTCCAATAACCATTAACTATTATAGGTTATAGGTTATAGGTGTCACAGCATACACCATAAGAGGGTAATTGCGAACAAGTCAAGTAGGTCAACGGAGTGTCGGGAAAAGTCGATGAGATGACAGCATAATGGACATTAAAGGTCTAAGTGTGGCAAAGATCCTCTGATAGATACCTTGGTCATGTATGTTGTTGATGGCATCTGGAGGAGAAGGTTCAGCCTAGCTCCGTCAACTTAGTTTCAGTCCGAGGAGTCTTCGACTTCGAACTAGTGGGACAACGCAACATAAGACGAAGCCACGCAGACAAGTGGATAAGGCGCATAACTGGATGGATTCAGCGGGAGATCGAGCTAGCTGAGGATTAACGGTTGATGCCCAGTTCCACCAGAGACAGAAGCACTTCAGAAAGGAGAAGAAGTAGTTATCGATCGTGTCTCATTAATCATCTCCTGCATCAGTGTTCAGTGGCCGGTGTCATAGAAAGTCTGCCTATCAAGTAATTATCGCGTAATTTTCTGCGACGGCTTCATACGACCATCGAGAAGAATTACCATGCAGACATCTCGCGGGAAAATCTTTGATAAACTGCCACTTTCGCCTGTGCAATGACCACCCAAGGGGTTGAGCAATAAAGTTGCTCCTCCTCCCGGGCAAACGGCAACCTAATCATAGGCACACTGCCTCACAGAGTGATAAATAAATTAGTCGCTAGCACAGCGAGACCCATTCAAGGTAATGAATATGCATTCGCCCGAGAGGCCATATATTTGCATGCGCATCCCACCTGGGCGCCCATGCCCGTGGGCCTGTCCTCCGAACATGGCAGTTCCGTTGACAGCACAATCGACGCTGGAATGCGGCACTGCTCTCCCGATTCGGCGGATGGCTCTGTGCGGCAGTGCTCAAGATGCAAATCGCTGGGCGTATCTCATTGATCCTTCTTTCCGCTTGCGGTGCATGCCGCAGACGTCACGATCTTGGCTCACATGCCCAATTTGTTGATGGAAGTGCACACCGTGACGGGCGATCGTGGCGCCTGCGGGACATGTGTCTTCGTGCTGTGTGCGCGCGCCTTTCAAGTGACAGCGGTGATGGGGACGCCAGAGGCTTCGTGGACAAATGACATCGAACGGTGATGGAGTGTCATTACCCATGCAAATCGGGAATTTGTGAAAATTTCTTCGAACAGGAAGTGCCTTTCTGGGGCATCGCTTTTTGCATACCATTGAACTTGAGGTTAGCGAGTTAGAATTGCCTAGTTCATAGGAGAATAATGTCGGAATTTGTGGGTTAGCCAAAACTGCTCTCAAGAAGCAGCACAGACTATGCATGGATTTAGCTATGCTCCAAACCTAGTGCAATTAATGATGCTCTTGACACAAGGTTTATTTAATTTGAACCATTTCCGAAAATTGAGAGAATATACAGTGCTTCCTTAGGACAGTCCATAATGAACTCGGATCTTAACCAACAAGCCTCGACAACTAGCGCCATCTCTGACTGCCTCCAGTTGAGCTGGTTGAGGTCATTCTCCACTTGTGTGCTGATCATTAAAGGCCGCTTAAGTGCAGTCAGCTTTCGTTGTTCCGTTTTAAAAATCGAAAAAACGTTTCTCTCGACGAAACCAAGGGCTAACTCAAGCGCTTTTTAAGATCCATGCCTCTGCGATGTACAGCCGCCGTACTTAGATTACCAATCACATTCCACTTGAAATTGTTACGCAGAATGGCTGCACGAGTTTTTCTTCGTTCGTTTTCTACAAATTTACCAAAATATTCAATTAGCAAGAATGCCGGACGCACCGTATCCCTTTGAGTTCTTGCGACCAATTCCATCACCGGCCGACTGTAAGTCGGAATCCTTCAGAAGAGAACCACTCTTCTGAAGGATTCCGCATTATCCACTGCGATGAGAGTTTAGGGACAAGCATCCAGAAGTCGCACAGCAGGAGCTTATGCATCTGACCCACACAAAGAAGCAGCGGCCCAGATCTCGCGACAAGAGGGCGAAACTATTGTACATTGGCATTGGGAAACTCTGCCTAAAGAAGATCATTAATGTCGAAAGTAGAAGTTGACCAGATATTTGAGAAGTGGGCAACCTTAATGCCTAAAGAAAACCGCAGCACAAACAAAGCGGCCAGCAGAACCAGACCAGCCGGTCAGCAGAACAAGTAGACTACAAGAAGACATCACCATGAACAAAATATTGTCCTATTCAAAATGGTGACTCGCAAATGAAAGGAATCAAATCTATGTACAGCAGTGCACATCGAACATATCCCACAACGCGATATTAGTACTCTTCTCTATGGTAACAATCGATATCCTAGCCTTAGAAGCTAGGCGACTCTATGAAAATCGCGTGCAACTCGCGCCAACCGTAAATCAAGAGCCGCAGTATAGAAGCGTGGCAACAACTATGGAACGAGTTCCAAAAATTGAGATGGACGTACCGACTAATCCCAAGGATTGAAAATTGGGTAAATCGAAAACATGGCGAACTAAATTATTATCTTACACAGTTCTTGGCTGCTCACGGTTGTTTCCGGGAATATGTTTACAAGCGAAATCGTGATTCTAGTCTGTCATGTCCTCGCTGCTTAAGCGCGGTAGAGAAAGTGGAGCATGTTTTCTTCGAATGCACTCGGTATTCAAACGAGCTAGAAGAAGCGCGAAGAATTTGGTGAACGGTCAACACCAGAAAACATAGTAAAATATATGTTGTTGTTGTTGTCCGAAGAACTTTGGGCTGTTTGAGCGATGCAGCAGGACGAATAATCTGCGATAGAATGAATTTATAACGGCAGCGGGACGCGAATTCGCCAAACAGCCCGTGACGAAGCAAAAACCACGAATCCGTCCCTCGCGAAGTATTACTTCGTGGTAGTTCCGCAAAGCAATAAACGAAAAGATTTGGGAGATGGTTTTAGCCAGTATGTATCTGCCACTACCAATTAGGTTGTCTATTATGTTTATGAGCACACCTTTCCATACTTCTTCCATTGCCTCGAAAAGCGGATACAAATTTTTGAATTGTTCCGGTTTATTCGCCTGTCCACTATCTCCCACAAGTTCTCTTTAGGGCTTAAATCTGGAGACTGCATAGGCCAAAGTAGAACCTCGATTTTGTTGGTACCAATCCAGGTTTAAACTACCTTGCTTGAATCATTGTCCTGTCGAAACCTTCATGTCTGGTTAAGTAGGTACGGCTGCCAGACAAATCGCCAATAAACTTAGACCATAGTGATACCCATTGTCAGATTACTACCACTGATCGACAACACCAGCGATCCAGTGCCGTTAAATTGATCCCAACAGCAAATTATGTCTGGACCAGATTTGAAAACCCGATAAAGCGTATTAACTTTGCTTTCACTGGGATTCGAACCAGGGACCCCTCAAACCAAGAGCGGGCACTCAGCCAACTGCGCCATCCAGCTGTAAGCTCCATGTCAATGCCATGTTCTCTTTAGTGTAACCCATTTTCATACCTCTAAATACTTAAACCGATCCATAATACCAACAATTCTAAATACTGGCCCTATTGCCCAACCAGAGAAGCAACCCCACGAGTACAGTTCCGAGCCAATTCCCCGGTCCAAAAACCAAATTGCTTACTGAAATTGTTTTTCAATTGGTCCATCCATTCGCGTGCTCTGTGGCATGAAGAGGCAGAGCCATCTTAGCGGAGCCACATGTCGATGATGTTCAACTCAAGAACTTAGGGCAAAAAGTTCAAAATCGCCAAAAACCCCCATTAAAGGTGGTGTTGTTGTCATTTTTGAAAAAAAAAATAATAAAAGGCGTCTATGTGGCTTCTTCTGCGGAAGGAAAGAGCTCTGCTTAGTTTCGTCCTCCTCTTCGTCTCTGCAGCTTCTGCAGAAGTCATTGTAGGGAAGACCTAATCTGGAGGCGTGTGTTCCAATACCCGGTTATGATGCCGATAATGGTTCTAAGACCCACCCTCACACTCATTCTGATAACGTTAGCGTTTTTGGTTGATGATGATCGATGACAACGATAGCTGAGCACGTGTGACCTTGACAAATGTCGCGCATCAAGTGTCAGTTGTCAAAAATAGAACACTAAACAAATCAAACTGCTAAAAAATCACCCTTTACCATTTGCCTCCACTTAGCCAGCAGTGTCTAAAAATAAACTTTCCTCTCATAATCTGGCGAGTATCGATTCGCACAATTCCCTCCGGAGGTTATTACACCCGTAAGCTCATTTCCATTCGTCAGATTCAACAGATAAGTCCGGCAATCCAATTATACTCGTGCATCAATCAGGGGCTTAGTGCTTCGCACTCAATCCACGTCATTTGTATCAATGGAACCCTCTTCAGCAGCCAATTAACCATAAACCGACATCTGAATCCCGCAGAGGATAGTCGGCCCCTGCCCTCGGTTAGTCGCTCCACCAGGCGAAGCACCGCAATTATCTTGTTAAATAATCGGGTGTCCTCTGAAATTCTAATCCAACCACATTCGGCAAACTGCCGAAAGTATTACCAAAAGTGGGTCACAGCAGCAGGCGTACACACCCCCACCATGCCTTCAGACATGGGTTTAATGGACTGCCAGCGTCACGACCCAGTCGCAGTGACGTAACTTGTCAGCAGCCGTCCTGCATTGACAATCCCGTGTGAGGGCAGACTGAATGGGAAAGCTCTTTTTGGCACTGCAACCGGGCCGATTCGGGGAGCGTGTTTACCTGCCTGGAGATGTGATTACATTTTATGACGGGTAATTGTGGTTGGGTTTATGGGATGTTTGGACTTTTATTGCATCGCTGAACTGGTGGCGGTGCGCATGAAATCAGTGAACGTCAATTGGGCCGACGCGCTTTCAGAAGCGCCGGTATTAAAGTGAAATTAATTACTTCTGCTCTCTGGTCATGATGATTTGATGAAAGAATGTCATGAAAGATGTTCATGATCTTCAAGAATCAGAATGATGCCAGAAGGGTTCACGGAGACAATAGACAATTGACCAATTTCCTGCTGAAGATACAAACGTTTAAAAGACTGTGACGGGAGAATCGGAAAGTGAAGCCATTCATGCGTTGCATTTTTAGTGACTGCAGAGTTATGCTCCTTTTTCCTTTTTTTTTTTTTTTGTAATTTGCGCGCGCTCAAGGGATTATTGCTAATACCCTTAAGTGTCCGGGGTCAAGACACAGCACGGGCCGAAGGTTTAGAGGGAGAAAGGGAGAGGAGGTACCTGTGCACATTGGTCTTAAATATCTGCGGGTTGTAGTCTGTGGGAAATATAGGGCTATGAAGAGCATTCCAAATTCGCGTAGTACGGCTGAAGAACGAGTCTCTAAATTTAACTGTGCGTCCGAAAGTAGGCTTAAGGGTAAACTGATGAGCATTCCTGGCGAGACGAGTATTGCGGGTGAATTCATGGAGAGGAGGAATGCAGTTGGCTAGCTCACTTGAGCATCGTTTGTTGAAATAGCGATAAAATACGGACAAAGAAGAAACGGTACGTCGATGTTCGAGCGAGTCTTATGACTTTGCGACATTGTTGTCTCCTATAAGTTTTATCGCTCGCTTTTGGATTCTATCTAGTAGGTGCAGGGTGGTCTTTGGGGCACCAGACCAGATATGAGCGTTGTACTCAAGCTTGGGGCGGATATACGCCTTATAAATGAAAGCCAAATCAGAGGGGGTGAAATATTTCTTGCATCGATTAAGGAAACGTAAACATTTCGCAGCATTTTTGGCGACCTTAAATATGTGATCGTTCCAACTAAGTGTTCTGTTGATACACATACCAAGGATGGAAAGCTTTCCGGTTTCATCGACACAAGCACCATTCATGGATAATGGCTGATTAACAAGGGTTCGCTTGAGTGACAGCAGACAGCATTGAGTTTTAGAAGCATTGAATTCCACTCTGTTGTTGTTTCCCCAGTTAATTATGCTGTCAAGATCGGAATTCAAGGAGCTTAACATACGCTGCCGTTCCAATTCTACGGCCGAAGGGCAGGGTCGTGAGTCTCGGAAAGAATATGAAAAGCTGAGGGTGCTGTCATCAGCGAAGGAATGGATTGGATTAGAAGTAGCAGACAAGAGATCATTAATAAAAATGAGAAAGAGTGTCGGAGACAGAACAGAGCCTTGGGGTACACCAGCATTTATTTGGTGGATATCAGACTTGAACCCATCCAAAACAACTTGAATTGAACGGTTCGAAAGGTAATTTCTAATCCATAGAAGAAGAGATTCATCGATACCATATGCACGCATTTTCGACAAAAGAGCTTGATGCCAAACTCTGTCAAATGCCTTAGAAATATCAAGTGCAACGATCTTCTTTTCACCTGCATTATGCAAAGATGTGTTCCACTTTTCGGTGAGATAAGCTATCAAATCACCAGTGGACCTGTTACTACGGAAACCGTACTGCCGGTCATTAAGAAGCTTCCGCGATTCAAGATATTTCATAAGCTGACGATTTATCAGCGTTTCCATGACCCTAGAAAGAAGGGACGTAAGTGCTGTGGGTCGGTACGAGGTGGGTGACGAAGATTCGCCCTTTTTAGGGACGGGCTGGACAAATGCTGTTTTCCATCTGCTCGGAAAGAGACCTAAAGAGTAGGATAGATGAAAAAGCTTACGCAATGGTTTTGCCAGCGCAGAAGAACACCTCTTCAGAAGTATAGGGGGAATACCATCCGGGCCAGCGGATTTGTGCACGTCGAGATCTTTATGCACTCTTGCAACTGTACGAGTGCGGAAATGGATTTTTCCCATGGTGAAATCAACGCTCTCAAGTACAGGTGGAGACATATTGGAATCTGGCAGTGTTGAGCTGGCTGCAAAATGCGCCGCAAGCAGATTGGCTTTGTCTAAAGAGCTGACAGCTGGAATGTCATTGTAAATGAGCGTGGGAATTGAAGAGGTGGAATTCTTTATGTTTTTTACAAATGACCAAAAGTTTTTGCTACCTTTGGGACATTGAAGAACTTTTTGCCTCAACTTTTGATCATAGGAGAATTTCACACGTCTGATAGTTGCATTGCAGTCATTTCTGGCCCGTTTAAACTTATTCCGGTTTTCCTCAGTAGGGTTGGCTTTGTATGCCCGGAAATTCAACTCTCTCAACCTGATAGCCTCTTTACAGCTCGAGTCATACCATGCATTTTCTTTGGGCTTGATACTTTTCACTCTATGCGGAATGAAGGATCTCATGCCCAGCAGAAGAATGTTTGTGATCATATCAGCAGCGGCATCCACGTCACTATCGAGGAAGCATAGTGACCAGTTAAAATTCCTAAAGAAATTGTTGAGTCCGCTCCAATCGGCTTTCTCGTACAGCCATACTGTTCTTTTAGGAATTTGTTCTCTAACTGTGTGTGGTGATAACGAGAAATTAGCTGATATGACACAATGGTCAGACGAGCCTTCAGGCGACAGTATGTCAACAGAATATTTATCAGGGTGAGAGGTGAGAAACAGGTCCAGGGTGTTGGCGGAATGATCTGCGATGTCAGGTATTCGTGTGAGCTCATTTACTAGCTGAGTCAGATTGTTTAGCTCAGCAAAGATTTCGACATACCTTCCTTCGGGTGTTGTCTGGCCTGAATGTCGAAGCCAATTAGAATTGTGTACATTGAAATCGCCCGCAATGGCAATTTCAGTGCGAGGATACAGGGATACAATTCTTGAGATGGAATCGGATAGCGCATCAAATTCGTTAAAAGTTGAATTTCTATCCAAGTTTGGATTTCTGTAAATAAAACAGTAGTGGATTAAATGCTTACGGACATGGATTTTTAACCACAGAAAATTAAATTCCGGATTGGAGCAGTGGCCATATTGTGGTTGAATTTGGTAAGCTACATCACTACGCACGTAGATGGCGAGACCGCGGTGAAAAAAGAAAAGAGGCACCAAGCTATATCCGGGCAGGGTCAAATCCGATAATTCGGTATTCTCACCTACCTGTGTTTCGCTTAGTGCCAAGACAGCTGGTTTATATAAAAACAAGTGGACATACACAGCGAAGAGATTCACTCTTAGCCCACGAACATTGCACACATCAACCCTAAAGTTTTCCATAGAAAACAAGACGGAGATATAAAATTACCAAACTCCGACTGCGTGTGGTAAAGCAGAGTTGTGTGACGCTACAACGTCTTAGGTGAACCTGGCCATCAATCAATATCACGAGATATGCGTCTCCGTGAAATAAAAGTTGTTGTTCTTCTTCTCAAGCGATTCCGGGCAAAATTGCTGATTGCTCTCAACTTGGCGAGATGCTACCAATGATCCCTGTAAATGCACGGGTCAAGTTAACATACAGCCTCCTCATGGATAGCATTTACATACATCAACCTCTTAGAGGTGAACTAATGTGTGCCTAAATGTAAATTGAGGACCTGGCCCTCCAGGTTCAGGGGTAACATCCCCACAGTCTAAAAAACCCAATAGTTCAGAGACACCTTTAAGCATCTGATACGGATGAGACTACTACTGACGACCATGGACAACGTTTTTCGATACTCCACGTAAAAGGTGAGGTCCAAGCGGATCACGTATAGCCGATGAATTTGCGGAGGCCCCAAAAGCCTACAAGGCAGATACTACCGTAAACCATGAAGTGCGATCCATCGCCGGGCAAAATTAAGATGAAAACTCTCTAATAAAGGGTGATTTTTTAGCTATTATCTTTTTGGCAACACTGGTTTAAACAGCTAAAGTACGTTTCGTGTTTTGTTTAACTGTCAAACATCTTCTGTTTGGTCTACAATTTAACCAGGAATCGTCTTACAAACGAACAACGCTTGCAAATTATTGAATTTTATTATCAAAATGCGTGCTCTGTTAAGAAAGTTCATCGCGCGGTTCTTCCTTTTTATGGTCAGCTCATTTTTGGCTCAATGGGTACGTAAATAAGCAGAATTGTCGATTTTGGAGTGAATATCAGCCAGAAGCATTGCAAGAGCTACCAAAGCATCCAGAAAAAGTCACAGTTTGGTGCGGTTTATGGGCTGGTGGCATCATTGGACCGTACTTCTTCAAAGATGATGCGAATCGTAACGTAACTGTGAATGGTGAGCGCTACCGTGAGATGATATCCAACTTTTTTTGCCTAAAATGAGAGCTTGACTTGCATGACATGTGGTTTCAACAAGACGGTGCAACATGCCACACAGCACACGCAACAGTGGACTTATTGAGGGGCGAGTTCGGTGAACATTTTATTTCACGTTCTGGACCGGTCAATTGGCCGCCTAGATCGTGCGATTTAACGCCTTTAGACTATTTTTTGTGGGGCTATGTTAAGGCTCATGTCTATACAGACAAGCCCGCTTCAATTGACGCATTGGAAGACAACATTGAAGCATTTATGCGTGAGATACCGGCCGAAATGTTGGAAAGAGTATGCCAAAATTGGACTAAGCGTATGGACCATTTGAGGCGCAGTCAAGGTCAACATTTGCATAAAATAATCTTCAAACATTAAATTATATGGACCGTACTATCTATTCAAATAAAGATTTCATGCATTTTTCTGAATTTTATGTGTTTCTTTTTGAAAAACTTTCCTACAGCTTTTAAGAAATCGCCCTTTATAATAATCTCATAATAACTTTAGCAAATCGCTATTTCCTTGGGCACCAAAGACAATTGAATAGTAGAGCTGTCTCCTGAAGGACCAAGCTAACATTGTTTCACACTTTGATCATCCTGCTCTATGGCGCGGAAACACGGACGGAATCTCAAAGCATGTTTTTACGAGAGAGAAGTTCTCCGTTTAATCGTTGGTCCCGTTAGCTTTGATGGCATTTGGAGAAGAAGATTGAACCAGCACTGATCCAGCCCGAAGAGTCTTCGACTTCGCAATAGAGGGCGCCCACGAAAACGATGGCACACACAAATGGAGAATGATCTCAGTCAACTTGGCGCAGCTGGCTAAAGATCGTGGCAGCTAGAGAGGTTTTTTTCTGAGGCCCTGGTCCACCCGGCAGAAGAAGAAGCTCCTCGTCTCAGAAATGCTGTCACACAGGATCTAATTAATCATTCCGTGAAGCAACTGATGAACATCTGGTGCACCTGTGCGGTAGATCCAGAAGAAAAAAAGTTCAAGTCTCTTTGTTAGACTTACATTTAGACTCCCAGAGTAAACACCACAGTCTTGTCCCTTTTCATGGCTTGTACTCACCCAAATAAGAAGGACGTTAATGCAGGGAGTGTGATTGTTATCCCAAAAGACATTGTCTGGATATAGCTGCAGTAAATATTTGGTTATAAACTGGGAGTCTTTGATTCCTTAAGGCAGTTAGACAGACATCACGCTAGCTGGAGAGGATTGATGGCAGGTCCACCACAGCGGATGGCGGCGGAGGAGCTGATCAACTGACTGGACAGCGACGACGCCCATAGATCCAGTCAACAGGAGCAGGATATTGCTGTAGGGAGACGCCTGCAAACTACCTGCCTCATAACTATGTTATGGCTAAATTCGACAACATCCGCCAGTCGAAGAACTACTTTACGTTGGGCAGTAGTTGTAGCAAGAGCCTTTTTTTCTGTGAATGGAGCACATTCGGGTGATACTTCAGTTTTCGGGCATGCTTTCGGCTTTCCAAATTCTTTAGATGATTAGGTGTATGCTTCCTACCAGAAAACAGGCCTTTTGAGTCCTCATTCCGGATATGGCTGGGCTAAGGATATAAAGTCAACATCTAACAGCTGCCAAGAAAATCAAACAACACAACAAATGACGGCCGTCAGTGAAAAACTACTCCATGAATGTACACATAAGTTCTACTGCCACCTACAGTGCTAGAAAATGATGCAAGCCTTCCTGCAGATGCCAGTTTTTCACTATTTTACACACAGTACGAGTAAACTTGCAACACTCAACACATTCCCATTAATCAACCCCCTCCCACAGGAATCAGTTGCATCGAACTGCACACGACCAAGTACACACAATTCCAGTCACTCAAATACCTCCTAGAGTGATTTGTGATGAAGCCGTTCGTCCTCCGGCTTATTTACATCGCCAACATCTCGAGCCCGTCAATCAAGTGAGATCACTCCGCATGTCAGCTGATGCGCCGTGTAATTGCAGTGAGCTGCATCCAAGGCATTGTCTTCGCGGGCACGTGTCAACGTTGCATCATCTAATGTCGTTGTTGTCACACTGCTCGGGTGGATTATTCTCGACGAACGGTGTCGTAAGGTGGTCGGATAGAGAAGTGGCCACCTGCAACTGGCGCGATACAACGATTCAGTGGCGGTTGATGATAGTCGCTGCTGACTGCCGTTCAATTGACTGTGGAAGTTGGCAGATATGTACATGTGTGGGGACAGCAATTATTCCATGGATTGAACTGTGCCTTGGGGCAGCAAGTGAAAATATTTGCTCTTCTCTCGTGACACTGGATGCCGTTCAATTAATTTTTTTTTCAGGGGTTTTCCAAGGGACTTTGGAATTTATATCTGTTGACAGAAAAGAATATCTTAAACTAACTTAACCTAACAATGAAAACTTAAAAACTATGTTAACTACGTACCTAACTATAAGGACACGTGCACCAGGGCGTATGTGTTATGTAAAGGGTGGTTAAATTGTAAGGGCCGATGTTGAATGTGAACCACACCTAAACGTCAAGTTTTTTCTGCATTTCATTTGACATTTCTCAATTTCAGACTAACTCAATTTGAAATCGAGCGTCGTCAATGGTCAGAATGGTGGCAAGAAATGGCAACAGTGGATGATCAATTTTCGAAGAAAATCGTCTTCAGTGATGGGCACATTTCCACCTCAGTGGATTCGTCAATAAGCAGAATTGCCGCATTTGGGCGAATGATAATCCAAGAGTGTCGAAAAACCAATGCAAAGAGTGACTGTTTGGTGCGGTTTATCTGCTGCATCATCGGGCCGTATTTTTTCCAAAATTAGTCCAGTCAGGCAGTTACTGTGAATGGTGTTCGCTATCGTGAAATGATAACGCCCGAATTGGAAGATATGAATGTGGACGATATGTGGTTTCAACAGGACGGTGCCACTTGCCACACAGCTAACAAAACAATGGCTCTATTGCGCGACAAATTCAATGGCCGTGTTATCTCACGTGGTGGCGATGTCAATTGGCCGCCAAGATCGTGTGATTTGACACCGTTGGCGTTTTTTTTTTGGGGTTATTTGAAAGAAAAGGTGTACGTCAATAAGCCAGCAACAATTCAAGAGCTAAGGGATGAGATAATTCGGAACATTAACGGCTTAGAACCTAAATTATGCTTCAGCGTCATCGAAAATTTGGACCATCGGATGGAGGTGTGCCGCCGAGGTCGCGGCCGCCATTTGGCCGATATTTTGTTCCATACATAATTGAACCATACCAATATTATTATAATAAAAAGAAATGTCAATAATTTGTTAAATAATTTGTGTTTTATTCAAAATCAACATCGGCCCTTAAAATTTAACCCAATATATGTCTAACCTGGAATGCCTGGCAGACGCATCTACTTTGTTTACTTCAGTAGTTCTAAGCAGTTTATGTAAGAATGTTGACTTTGAAGTGTGCAAAATAATAAGCACAAAACACTTTTGCACTTTTCCATTGTAAGTAATAATATCTAATCTAATTAATAGAATTAATTTAACAATTAAAAACGTTAGTGCCTTAAAAAGATAATTGGTCGGAAGATAACAGCTGAGAAACGAAGGACAATCACTGAGAGCTATTGACAAAAGCGCTTCTTGTTCTGTAGGAATGGTCAGAAATGCTTTAAATTTCAAACATTCGGAAGAAACACGGGGTGGAAAGCGCAAAATCTCTTCTAAAATTGATCTGCAAATAGTTCGATGCGTCAAAAAAATTCGTTTATAACATCGATACGGAGATCTTGAATTTAAGGATTTAAATTTAAGCATCGATACGTCAATAATTATAAGAAGGTTTATTAGAAAATTAACTTAAAGCTTTCCATACAAAAAAGTGTTCTCTTTCATCGGACCGTATTTATTTTGCGGAAACAAATTGCAAGAAGCTACATGAAAAATGGTGAAACATATTGTGGTCTGACGAGACAAAAACTAATTTATTTGGAAAGTGAGAAGTATGTGAGAAGTGAGGAGTCCCAACAGGCGGAAACATCATGGTCTGGGTATGCTCCTCGTATTACGGTCTTAGACGTTCTGATAAAGGAAATATATGTCGAAATCTTAGAAACAGTGACGTATATATATGCCTCTGATTTGGCAGTTCCAACAGGAAAATGATCCTAAGCTAAGTTGATAACAATGTTGACAGTTTGAGATTCAAAGAAAAATGTTTCAAATCAGATAGCAAAGTAGGACGATTCAGAAAATACAGGCGCATAGCAAGGATGCTTACTCTCTCCTCAACTGTTCGCAATTGTCCTAAATGAAATTATGAGAAAAGTTTGCGTTCAGAGACGTGGCATAACGCGAACGATATTTGTCTACTCTCATATAAGCTCAGCGACATCGAAGCTGATTTAGAAAACCTCGCAAGATTAGCAAGATGAGCCGGATTGGAGATAAATATCCAAAAGACTAAGGCCATGAGAATCAAAAGCTGCAACAGAGAAGACGCTGCGGCAATGTTCCTGTTTGTCTACTAATTTAGATCTTGCTCATCAAATTCTGGTGTCATCAGATCCTTGTATTACAAATTTAAGGCATGAACCAAACCAGGTTTACATCTATTAAGCAATGAAACGCAGGCCTTATGGAGACTAAATAATATAAGACAAAATACATTAAATGATTTTATTGAAAAAAAATACACAATGTATACTAAATGTAAATTGTATATATATTTATCAATTCAAAGACTTAATTCAACATCAGGGATGAGATAGGAAGATATTTTTTGCACTAAAATAATATCTTTTCTTTTTTTTTAATAAAATTTTGATTTTATGCCTTATTTTGTAAGCTAGGTCTATATTGTTATGACCATAAGACAAACTTGCCCCATTTGCAATATGTTCCAATTTTCATTGAAATCGGTACACTGGTCATGGTTTAACAGACTTTTTTCCGCTCTCCCATACAAACCATCCCACTGTGCGCCATCGATAATAACAGCAGAACAACAGAACAATAACAGGTGGATCCCTACCCCATCCCCATTTATAAGCATTAATATTTCAAAATTGAATCCTTCTATTTTGCATCAATACAATTCCTCTAGAGCTCTAATACAAAATTTGCAGAATTTGTGGCGGACAGCTTAGGTCAACATAGTGCTCCACTTAAAGGGCTCCTGCGATCAAAGTTGTCTGTAGATGGCTATGGTTTTTACAACATGAATATAGCACGATTTCAAATCTTTGAGATAAACTTGATCTCCCATTGAAGCCTCTTGAAGCTTTTTTTCTACAGTCCAACAAACAATAAAATGCGCCTCCTGCAAAGCTGTGGTTAATTAAGATAATAGTTTAAGAAATTGAATATCTCAGAGGGGCGTCAATGGATTCATTTAATTTTTCTTTTAAAAAGAAGACTTATATTTTTTTTGGAAATAAAGTCCTAGTTGCATCCCATTATTAACCAAGAAACTGACCAAAGTCAAAACCGTGGTTTTTAAATATGAAACAAAGTTGAACATAACTCCGTAAAACGCAGGAAAACGCAGCTGATTTTTTTGACCTGTAACTTGAAAGTAGAAAGCTGATACTGAACAGAGTTTTCATTTCCCAAAACAAACTGGTATCAGTAAGATCCAGGGTAATATTTGTGGAAAATTAATTAGAAACACAAATTCAAATAATTTAACAAATTAAAATAAAGTAGTAAAAAAGGAATATCTTATATTCAAATCATTTATTGAATCAATAACAACTAGTACTTTGTCGGGAACCCCTTGTTAGCAATAACAGCTGAGGCCGCTTTCACACACGCAACTTTTTACTGACGATTTTCTGCAGTTCCCTTTTGCGTACTTTTACTTTTGTACGTAGAAATCAACCCAGTTACAATTCGTGCTCAATTTTCCGCTTCCCACCCTTTCACACATGTGTGCTTCCAATACCCACTGAGAAGGCAAGAATAAAGCAATTAGAAAAAACGAAAAGAGATAAAAGGGAACACGAAGGATCAATCGCAATTCTCGAGAACACGCAACTCGAACTACTACTTGTACCTTTTACCTCCCTAGCCTGCAAGATTGGAGAGTTGCAGACGAATTTAGCGTGCGTAAAAGCGGCCTGTGCAGCGTTTTGGCAAACTAGCTACTGTTAGCTACCTGAGAAACTTTACTTTTTCTTCCTGTGTTTACGGTCGTTGATTTGTTGGAAAATTAACTATTCTGTGTTCACTAGAATGTGTTTGTACACATGCTGACCCGTCCGTCCATTAAAGCGCACAATAGGCCCAACATCGTACCAGGAAAAGGTGTACTTAGGATCGAGTTCTTTATTCACAGGTCGCCTTAAGTACCGCTTGCCATCAGATCCGAACATTTTGAACTTGGATTTTGAGAAGGGTTTGTTAAAATGCTCCTTTGCGATAGACGTTTTATATTTTTTGTGCGGCTTTTTGCATTCAATGCACCTCCGCAAACCAACTTCTAGTAACCAGTTCCTGATGGTTTTTAGTGTAACTCGAGAAGTCAATTGATTCGAAATGGCTGAGTGAATAGCCTTACTGGTGGAAAAAGAATTCATCTCACTCAGCCGACAAATAAATCTGTCCTCTCTGCCAGTTGTCTTTTTCCTCTCTGCCAGTTGTCTTCTTGTTCTTTCTTGTTCATTCTTTTCGTGTTCTCCATGCTTCCTGTGTTCGTGTAGACCTTAATTACACCATATTTTTAGAACACATCAACACATTAGCGACATAATCAATAGAAGCCTTTTCCTGACAGTATTTCTTGATTATAAGCCTTCTTAATTCTGGCCTACAACCCATTATGTTCGATGATATTTGCTAAATAATGAGGGTAAAATAACTCAACAGAACAAATACACTAAAGCTAAAGAATTATCGTAATATAATACAAAAGTTTCCATATTATCCCAATGTTTCTAATTAATTTTCCACAGGATATTAGCCTAGATCTTACTGATACCAGTTTGTTTTGGGCAATGATCTCTGTTGGACACATTTGAATGATCGATGCAGAATAAAAAGAAACTACAAATGCAGCTGTCAGATAACGGTAAAGTGATGGTGCAGTTTTCTTGTGCGTAAGGTCTGTTTGGTACTAATGGAAAAAAACTCTGTTCAGTATTTACAGTTTCTTTTAATTAGTTTTCCACCACTGTATGTCTCATAAATATTTTGATAACTTAGAGAGCTTGTGATTTTGTGCATGGTAGGTATATATTAATATATACTTTGAAATCATAAACCCGGCTCATCTCAGAGTACTTTGACATAAGACTAAAAAGTCTAAATATGACTTTCCAAAGAACTTTTTGTCCGCTCTCAGACCACTGTGCGGCGCTGAAGCAGCTGGTGCTAACAGATTTCGAAGAGCAGCATTCGAACAACTAATATACGACCTACGAGTATATGGAGCAGTTCCCAGATTTCCAGAAACACGAAACTCAGAACATGCATCAATACGATATACGGTAGCGAAAGCTGGTTTGTTTCGAACAACATTATACAGAAATTGAAAACAAGTGTTTGCGTACCATATGTCGAATATTCTGGCCAAACATCATCAGGAACGTGGATCTATAAATGAAAAGAGCGGAACCAATTGGTATACAATTGGTAAGAGACGCAAATGGAAATGGATCCGACATACCATCACGAAAAAAGCCAACAGTATTACCAGTATGGCGTTAGAGTGGAATCCTCAAGGCAAAGGATCCAGAGGCGAACACCTGGACGCTAAGAAAATGAAACCTCACTTAGAATAGTGTGAAGACAGCTGCAACCAACCGAGTGAGATGGAGATGCAATGCGGAAGCCCTATGCTACCAAGAGGAGTGATAAGGGGATAAAAAACCGATGACTTCATATGCAGAGGCTGAGGTGAGGAAGAGGTTACTCCTCACTACCATTATCACTGCCCAGTCTCTGCCAATTGAGATACAGGACACTGGAAGAAACTTCTTCCTCCATGATCTGAGAAGAGGTCCATGGCCTAAGCCTCTGTTGTTCGTTGTTTTAACCGTGACCTTCGAGAGCTCGACTGTTCCGCGATTAGGATGACCATCCGTGCAAGTGGGCGTTTTTTCTGGTCTCCCGCCCTTCAGGAGCTGTTTTGTTAAGCCGTTTATGTAGAACAGTAGTGGAGAAAAGAGGGAAGAAAGAAGGGCGCGGGCTTGTGCATGCAGGGCAAGCCCATGCCCGCAACTTGGCGAGATGTCAGCAACGATCTCTGACATTGCACATGTCAAGTTGGCATACAGCCTCCTGGTTTCGCCCTCTGGATAGTCTTTACAGCAACCGCTTAGAGGATGTATGCAGCGGCCCCTTGTCCAGGGGCATACACCAGTACGCGGTCCTCCACGCTCGGGGGTTTCGCGTGGGGGTTACTTCCCCACCGTGTAAAAAAACAATAGTGTCGAAACGGCAACAAGACTCGGATACGGAGTAGCGTCTAATGACGACCATGGACAACGATTTTCGGTTCTGCACGTGAAATGTGAGGTCTCTTAACAGACCACGTGCACCCGATGAAATTGCGAAGGCCCTAAAAGCCTATAAGGCAGACATCACCTCCATTCAGGTGGTGCGATGGGACGGACTGGCCAAAAAGAGGATGGAAAACTGCGACATCGATTACGGTGATTGCTGCAAAGAGCGAAGGCAGCGTTTGTTTGGATGCGGGCTTGTTGTTCGAGGCAGACTCAGGCAAGAAGTCTTCAGCTTTGAGTACATAAGCGAGCGCCTCATAACAATTCGCATCAAGGTTACATTCGGCAACATCAGCCTAATCTGCGCCCACGCCCCAACGGAGGATAAAGATGACGATAGCAAGAATGATTTTTATGATCTCCTAGAAAGAACATACGATCAATGCCCTGTCTACGACTTCAACGCAAAGCTGGGTAAGGAAGACGTCTTTGCTAGAGTCATCGGAAAGCACAGTCTACATAACAACACGTCCGAGAACAGACTCAGACTGATGGACTTCGTGACGGGAACCTCTCCGTGGCCAGAACACGTTTCCCTCACCTGATAATCAGCCGTCAACCAGATTGATCACATTGCGATCGACGTCAGACACTCCTCCAGTATTCTCGATGTCCGAACATTCCAAGGAGCCGACTCGGATCATTTCCTTGTTGTAGCCAAGGTAAGAACACGGATATCGATAGAACAACGGAGTAGAGCAAGACCAAAACAGTTTAACGTCGGAAAGCTACAATCGCAATCGACCGCAAGGGACTTTGCCGATCGAGTCTCCCTGAAGCTTTCAGAGAGTCCAACCCTGCCAGGCGAATCAATCGACCAACAATGGAACCGTTGTCAAAACGCCATCAGAGAAGCTGCATCTGATGTGTTAGGTTTTAAAAAGCCGCCCAGAAAAAACCCCTGGTTTGACAACGAGTGCAGGCAGGCGCATCTAGACAAGCAAGCGGCATGTAAGGCGACACTAGACACAAGGACGAGAGCGGTTCGTGATCTCTACGAACTTAAAAGAAGGGAAGAGCACCAGCTTCTCAAAAAGAAGAAGAAAGAGCACGAGAAGCGCGCGTGTTACGGCGGAAATGATATCCGAAAGTTCTACCAACGGGTGAAACAGTTATCCCATGGGTATAAACTTCGGACAGAAGCCTGTCGGGAGGAAGATGGGCAAAACTCGTAATAGAGTCACAGTCGATACTGAGAATATGGAAAGATAACTTCTGTAGACTGTTAAACGGCGAGGAAGACACCAATACCGCTGTCAGGCAGAATGTTCCACTCCACACAATGGACGATGATAGAAGAGAATTCCGTCCCCCCGACCTAGACGAAGTCAGTAGACTAAAGTCGAACAAAGCTGCTACCTGCAGAACTTTTTTAAAGCAGCTAGAGACGAGATGGTAAGGTACATGCACCAACTCATCTGTAAGATGTGGTCGGAGGAAAGCATGCTCGATGAGTATCGTTTGCCCGATCCACAAAAAAGGAGACCCCTTCAATTGCGCCAACTACCGAGGGATAAGTCTCCTTAACATCGCCTACAAAATCTTCTCTGCCGTTTTGTGCGAGCGCCTGAAACCATTCGTGAATAACCTGATAGGTCCTTATCAGTGCGGTTTCAGGCCGGGGAAGTCCACCACCGACCAAATCTTCAAACTACGGCAGATCCTGGCAAAGACTCAAGAGATCCAGATCGACACCCACCACCTATTCGTCGATTTCAAGGCCGCATATGACAGCGTGCATAGAGACTAGCTATACAACGCCATGTCTAGTTTTGACAATCCTGCCCAACTCGTCAGGTTGTGCAGGATGACGATGGAGAACTCTCGCTGTTCCATCAAGGTCGGTAACGAACTCACCGAGACGTTTAATGTCAACAAACGTTTTAAGACAAGTTGACACGCTGTCACCTAATTATTTTAACATCAAACTTGCGAAGGTCGTGTAAAACTCACTCGCCAACACAAGAGGCATGATCTTCAAAAAGTCCGTACAATTGCTAGCATAAGCGGCGAAATTGACGTGTTTGGTCGAACACAGCGAGCCGTCAATGAAGCGTTTGCTGGTATTGAAACGGAGGCGGCCAAAATGGGTTTAACAGTAAACGAGGACAAAACCACATGCTGTCATCGAGAAAGGATACCCAACATCGACGACTCGGCCAGAACGTCACCGTTGGCAGTAGTTGAGCACTCCGTCTACCTCGGCTCCCAAGTAAACAGTACGAATCAGTGCCGAGATTAACCCCCCTATTACGGTTGGTGAGTCGAACGTTCGAAGTGAGTTTTTCTCATTGGCGAACTAACGCTTTCGGCATACTACGGTTGACGAACTTAAGAATGTGAGTTCGAAAATCAGTGCTGCCATGAAAACAATAAAAAAAAAGGAATAAATAAACGTCAGATCATGAACATTTGAATTTTATTTTGAATTGAGTTCATTGATAGATATTTTGCTTTTTTAATAAAGTCATAAAATCGACAAAAATGTTAAGCAACATAGATTTGTTTTTTGAAGAAAATGAACACTACAACAAAAAATAAGAATGCTTCGACTGCGGAAGTGTATTCAAGACAACTCCAATGTCTTGGCACTCCCTGATCATCTGTAAGTAGAAACAATAAGTTGTTCTGAAAATTATTTTAAAGCTTAATTTTTTAAGTTTCAGGTCATATATTCCTGCAATACTAAAGTTAGCTTGTGCCCTCAGATTTTTTTGCTTGCGGGAGTTATCAGAGCAGTGTTGGAAATGACTTTGACTTAGGCCTGTCACAATCCTCGGTTGTTTTTGTGTGTGTGCAATTCAAGACAAATTATGTCCAACATGGATTAGTTTGAACATGTCACTAGAGGAAAAACAAAGTGCGCGAAACTACTTCTTGTCAACGTCCAGGTTACCAGGAGTAATTGGGTGTGCTGACGGAACTCATATAGGAATCGTTGCTCCAGTTGAGTTGCATCATCAATATGTTAACAGAAAAGGATATTACAGTTGAAACGACATGATAGTAAGTGTTTTCACTGAAATTTGCGTTTGGTTTTTAACGCAAGATATCCTGGATCAACCCATGATTCCTTCGTGTGGAACTGCAGCCATCTTAAGACAGTTCTTGAAAGATGGTATCAAAGAGGAGAACGTTCAATGTTCCTTGGTAAGTTTAATTTTTATATTCAGTCATTCAATAATTCTTTTGCTTTATTTTAGGAGACGCCGGTTATCCACTATTGCCGTATTTGCTTACTCCTTTCAGAAATGCGAGTTCTGCTTCAAGACAGTCTTTATTGTGCCAATCTTTTCCATCACGGCTAGGTGGCCGTGATGGAACTGCACGCGCAATTCAGTTGAGTTGAGGGTTGTAGCGATCTGGTCGCAATACTCCTTTTGTTTTTTTTGAAGAACCAAACTCCAACACCTCTCGCCAAATTGGAATTTGATACCATCAATTCTACTAACTTTTCGAACTGATTTTTATTCGTCCTCTTGCAGCTGAATAAAATAATAATAATAAATGTATTATTTCATAACAAAATTGAATATTGTTCTAGTTCTAGTTTTCGACATCGTTCTTTGCACAAGGTTCGACCGTTTCTCACACAGCCCTTGCCGTTCGCCAAATAACAACACGAATGATGTTAAATTTACCGAACATTCGACAACCGCAATAGGGTGAGATCAAACTTCGAAAAATGTTTGACACTTAAGTCGAATCAAAGGTTCTCGATTCGCCAACAGTAATACCTCACTACTCTCACTCACACATTTATTCGTTCGACTCGCCAGCCGTAATAGGGGGGTAAATGCAGAATAACTCCTTCTCTATGGAGCAGTAGCCTGGACAATCTTAAGAGCAGATGAAGAAGTTCTTGGTATTTTCTAGAGAAAAGTTCTACGTTCCATCTTTGGAATACGGGCTGTACAGCGACATGCGCCTAGTCAGGCGTCTACGGATTCAACGCCTAAGATGGCTGGGTCATGTAGAGCCCATGGACAACACTGTTCCAGCCCGAAGAGTCTTCGTCTCCTAACCAGTGGGACAACGCAATAGACGACACCCACGGAACCGATGGCGCTCAAGTCGACCTCAACCAATCCAACCAACATGGCTCGCGAAATTGGAGAAGCTTGTTGAATGAAGCCCAGGACCATCGGACTGTAGCGCCACCAGAAGTGGAGAAAAGAAGGTTAGGCGCTACGACTGATTATCCCGCTGGGTCGCTTATAACAGACACATCACACAAATAAAAAACAATTCCATTTTTTTTCCTCTTAATAGATACATATTTCTAGACATTTATTTAAATATTCTCTTCTATTACATATTATTTCAGGGTGTATACATATAATCAGCTTTCGCTTCCATATATAATATTGTTTTACATCTTTTTTTTTATTTTTGTTTAACTTGCTCTCTGTCTCGCACATGTAAACAAGTAAATAATTGCAAATATCAATAATTAAGCTAAAAACATTCTTTTCTGTTTTATTTGTTTTCATTGGAATACAATAAACGGTGCACTTGTTGCATTCGAACGTCTTTCGAACCGCCTAAAGTTCATCGGGCGCCGGCGAATATGACTAATTCCGCATTAGCCTTACGTAAACTATTAATTTTGTATTGTTTTGTGGTTGGTGTTGTGTTTTTGCAATCGGATCAATGTACACGCATCGGTTTAATATTGTCGTCACTAATTTTTTTATAGAATTTTTGTATATTTTTTATCGATTCTCTAGAGGCTGTGGCATCTGTGCTCTCTCCCTTATTGGATACCGTGGGGGGACATGTACAATTGATGTGTTTTCTTTTATTTATTTATTTATTTGATCTTTTTACAGTGTCTATACAGATAAGAGCTTTTTCTTTTTTTTTTTTGTTTTATGAACATAATTATCCGCTACATAAGATAAAGATTCTAGAATTCAACGAGTACAATACATAAATTAACAAACAAAACCGCACATATCTAGGTAGAGCGCGGCTACTAACTTTACAAGGAAATTCTTTTAAGCGAACAAATTAAATCTGAAGTCTAGGGCAGATGAGTGAGTTTATAAGCGAATCACGGCACGCCAACCGTTGACACTGAATGCGCACTGGGCGGCAATTGTAGGATGAAATTCTAAGGAACAATACAAGAAGTGGCATCAAGTCAAATTTGGGGGAAAAAAAAACGCATGGCGGTTAAACCGTATGTACAAGCGTAGGAAATGCATTGCAGAGGTACACGGGGACTGCTAGGAGCGTTTTGTTTTCTTTATTTTACACGTGAATCTAAAATGTTTTCTTGTTTTTGTTTTTGTTTTTCTAGAAGTTTTTTACACTTTTTGCTGCTGTGAACTCAATTGGGTATAATTATTTTGTCAACACTCACTGGAATGCGGCCGTTTGTTGTTTATTTTTTTTCTTCATGCGACTACATGCATACGCCGTGACACGCACCATTAATACCTAAGCTTACGTAAGCAACAGAGCTAGATCCATCATAAGTCAGTGTCCAATTCAATGCAAAAAAAATATGTTTAACCTGTGGGACACCGCAACAGAAGACGCGTCTAAGGTGACGCCCCCCTGAGAAGAAGTGCATCAACTCACTGTGCGTAACTGAAAGCTCGCTAAAGCGCCCTGTTATTCAAGGATCATGTCCGGTGCATTAACCACAAACGCCAAATGAACAGATTCCTGTAAGAAATAATTTTACTCACCTCCTCAGCTAATTTTATGTGTGTATGATACATGATCGACCACAGTCAACTAATGCGAGCGTATTGCGAAAATAAAGGGTCGGCTGAGTTCGTAAATGTCAAAAAAAATACGCATCACGTGAGCATCACTGCCTCTGTGATGCTATGCAATGATTTTTTGATGTTGCGATGCATCACGATGATCTGTGATGCGCTGGTTGCTTTTCTTTGCGCAGCGGCTGCTTTCATGCGAAGTTTTAGAACGCGATGTATTGCATCGTTGCCAAATGTTTGCAATTTAAGAACGCTTAACGGTGCAGTACTGCGTCAATATTGCGTTTACGAACTCAGCCGTCTTCTTCAAATAGGGACTTCCGAACTTTGACAATTGCTAGCGACCATATTGTTGAAATTACATCTGTCAAATTGGCTGTCATTTATTTAGTCTGTTTAGCCAAATCATCATGGACGGGCATAGCGTTCAACTAGACGTGCTTGATGAAATTGTTTTACCAAAATTGGTGTTCGGGCAATGTTCAGCGAGCTTCGCCCATTTTACAGTTGCCTAAGATGAGTCCCATTTCTGGATGAATGGGTACGTCAACAAACAAAATTTTCGAATTTGGGACGATACCCAAATCAGCATGAGATCCAAGAGTTTAATGCTTGAAAAAAGTCACTGTTTGGAGTGGATTTTAGGCTGGCGGAGTCATAATTCCCTATTTCTTTGAGAACGATGTTGGCCAAGGGTGAATACAGAAACGCATCACTGCGACATCGACGCTTTCCATCGCGTTAATAAACGCAAATATCGGCATCACTGCAAAACGTCAAATGTTCATTTAAGCATCATCTTGCTCACCAGATGCGCAAACTTGAAACATCATTAAATTTCCGGATGCTTCGTTGATAGGAAATGCGGAAATTGCAAACAATTTGGCAGAAAGTGTTGGATAAAATATAAGAACATTCTAAAATGATTTTAGAAGACATCATTTGGATGTTGTCAGTTGTTATCAGAAATCAACTAATAGAGATATCCCACCAAATTTTTTGACAGTTTGTTTTATTTGTACCATCTTTGAATACGTGAGAGGCGTTTCGTACAGCTGAAAGTCTTCTCCTTCGAAATAATGAGGTGAAGCAGAGCTATTTTTTTTTTTAAAAGCGCTCGTTATTTGAGCGTTGTTTCAAATCCATATGTTTCACCCCAAAAATGGGGGAGGAGCTTAAAAACACTGATTGTGTTCAGAAGGTACATTCATATACCTGGAAGCGGTGATCATTGACACGTTACATTTGAACTGAAACACTGTTCATTTAATGGTGTTGGAACAGAAGTAATTTAGTTTTGGACTCGTATTACACATAAATTGTGCAGCAAAATTTGTAAAAAACAGTTAGAAGCTGCATATAATCGATATGTGGACCAAATTTACAAATTTTCTTTCCATTAATTTTAAACTCCAACCAGTGAAAAAAAGCTTATTGTTCCCATGTTATAATACTATTTACTTTGCTAAACTTGACGAACATAACTCATGGAATGTTTCCAGATCGTGGGCAGGTTGAACACATTGGAAATGTAATTGACACTCCAAATGACACTCAAAATACAAATATGATTTGCTGATGGCTGATCAAAAGACACCACTTGTGAAAGTATGCGTAAAATATAGCTGCCAAATAAAGAAGTATGCGTGTTTGCGGTAGGTCATGGTATTTTTGGCTGGAAAATTGAATATCTCTATTAGTTGATTTCTGGTTGTTATTATACACTACGTTTATAGCAACACGAAAATGTCTACTTTTAGTAATATAACGGTACACAGCAAAAAATTCAGCCGGACTTCACCGGCTAGTGGTACAGTCAGTCGAGCTCTTGAATGGATCATGGTTTTGGAACGTAGTTATATTTATATTTACACACAAAAGGTGCAGAATGTCTGCAGTCTTGCCTTAGTACAAAATATTGTCCTTCCAATCGACATTATTTACAGTAAAAAAATGACTGCACAATCTGTCCGACATCGATGAGCTATGTACAGTATACACTGAAGTTCACCTAAGTTAGTATGATCGTACATCTGCATTAATGAACATGGATAACGCAGTCCTCTGTTAGTCTGACGTTTATGAAAACACCCATACCACGTTTGTCGCGAATAAAGACGAGTGGAAACTCTTCTAACCCCAGCAAAATTTGTAGAAAAAGTGATTCGTTTATGAACGTACACGCTTGTTGCCTTTAACCAGACACTGACGGCACTTGGATACTCAATTTAGACATATGTAATCTCTAGATATATACGGATATAAAAAACTTGAAACTCTTTCTATGGTTCTACGTGAAGGATCTAGCGACGTCTCAATAAAACTCATCGACACACAAACAGGTAACTGCTGTGGTATCAGAACGTACGTGCTAATCGCATTCCTCTCCAAATCACAACAGATACTGCGACACAGAAGTTCGCAAGTTAAATCACGTAATTGGAAGACGTTTGAGCAAATATCAGCAGAACGTCAAACAAATACTGCTGACCAGAAATAAAATATTATAGAGATAGCCGATATAAACGTCCTCTTTAACATTTTCTGACAGCAATAGACAACGCTATTTACATTATTTTGTGATTAACTGCCAAAAAGTCCCTCAAATTCGTTGATGGGCAAGGCCACAGCTTTGAAGTCGGATATCTCTCAAAAAGTCTTCTTATGAAGTTTTTTTTATTTTAGAATAGTCATAGAGTGAGAACCATATCTTTTTTAAGAATGTATGGCCAGTTAATAAACCATTTTTTTTCTGTCTGAGGTTTTTGTAACGCTAGACTGGAGCACTCTGACTCAAAACTGGTCCATTGTACTACCAGCAGCAGCCTCGGTAAGTAGGTAAGTGGGCTGTCGCCAAATCGCCAGCACACTTGTGATACTACTACAACTGATCGACAACTCCAGCTTTTATCCAACAGCACCGGATAAAAGCGTTGCTTTCTATGGTATTCGAACCGGGGACCCCTCTAACCAAGGGCAAGCAATCAATCAACTGCGCCATCCAGTAAACTATGGATTCTTTCAATTTGGCATTCATTTTCGAGCAAACCTTCGTTCTTAATATGTACAACTTTTGTCCGATCAAGAAAAAAGCAAAATGTTGGCCTGTCTTTGAGGGAAATTGGCCTACTAATTAATCGCCATCATTCTACTGTCTCGTGCTTTCTGAAAGATCCAGCGGATTAAGGAACACATAAGACTGGAGGTCCAAAAAATCGTTCATCTCGACAAGAGAGACAACTAATTAAAACAGCAAGTAATTCCACGAAAAGCCTTAGTCAGTTAAAGGTCAAACTTGGCTTAAATGTCTCCAAAAGCACTGTGAGCCGGTCAATTGCAGGATCTGGCGAGCTAAAACGTTCCAAATTAAAGCCACCGCCAAGGCTTACACAAAGCCACAAAGTAGCTCGACGAGAGTTCTGGTGTTTTCATAAGCGTCGGTAAAATCTGCACTAGTACAATCGCATTTCTCTTCTCATGCGTTTTTGAACGCACACACTGTGCAGAATGTCTGCAGGCTTGCTTCAGTACCTAATATTTTCAAAAATAATGATTGCACAATCTGCCCGACATCGATGAGCTAATCACCCCGATAACGAAAGTCGTTTAACGACTTGTGTCGAAGCGCCTCTATGATGTCGGTATTACGATTGTCGATAAAGTAGTCGTTCTATTCCATAAAACGACTTCTGGCGATAAGCTTATGTGGAACGTATTTTTTGTGTGACATTAGTCGTGTATCGGTATTCCTAAAGTCGATTTACTACACCAAAACGATGAGTAGCCCGACAAAAGAAGGCGTTTTGAATTTTATGAACGTCTCTAATGTAAAAACTTGAGTGTTTTAACTAGAATGGTGTAAAATGTATTTAGTACTAATTATTTATGTCTTAAGGATGAAAATTTCCAGTCCAAAACAAATAAGGCGGCTGGTTGAACTGATGGAGGAAAATATGAATTTAGCAACAAGTTCCAAAAGAGGTTTTTCTCAAACGAATGCAAACAAAGTTTTGTTTAAACATGAAACAACAACCTCTTCAAGGTCTGCCAAAAGTACAGATAGAAGTGCATTTTTGTTTGATCCTGTTCTTCCGCACTATTTCCAAATTTAATCCCTATAGGACAAATAAACTGCTCCGCTATGTTGATCATTTCTTTAACGATTTCGCTTACGGTAGGCTGTGCTAAGCACAATCCAAAATCGTTCCCAACACCGGTTTGGTAGCTCCCTTCAGCACAAAATCTTAATAAAGCTGCAAGCCGCACAACTATCGGCGCTGAAGACGAATATTTTATGTCCAAAACTTTATTTTTGATTTCGTCCAAGCAAATAAGCAAACGCGACCTTATTTGGTCTAAAATACTTGTTAAATCTTTAAGAAACTTCACAATTTATTCACAAAATGCATATCTCTTACTTAATATAATAATATATAATATGGGTGGCGCTACAGCCCGTAGAGGGCCAGGGCCTAGCTTCTCAGCAACCACTCGTGTTGTGCGTGCTATTGTTCTATCACGAGTGGAAGGGACCTACAGTTTTATGCCGACTCCGAACGGCCAAGTTTGAGAAGCTTTTTCTAGACAGTTATACTCTTTGAGCATTGTCAGTGACTCGAAAGAGGTGGGGCCGTGAAAAGTATTTCTTGTCGTACCAGGAATCGAACCCAGACAGGTAGGTCCAAGTGCGTAGGAGTCGACGCACATACCCACAACGCCACGGGCCACATATCTCTTACTTAGCATCTGGTAAATCAAATGGATTGCATTTTAATCCAATACTTCTTCTCATGTACTGTTCTGATTCTTGATCGTCGTTCTCTTCACTAATCCAATAAATAACCATAGCAATGCTGTCCATATTTACTTTAAATTCCACGAATAATTTTACTAAGGAAACACCTCAAAACAGCAATTTATGAAAGCTACCCCATTTAACAAATTTAGCTTTAAAATTGACAGTTAGCTTTTGAATGGCAGTTTTGGAATGTATGTGGAACATAAGTTCGTGTCGATTAAAGTGCCATTCATATGAGCTCACTACGAATTACGAACTTCGCAAACGCAGAAACTTCATTCGTATGGAGTCGAGGAGAACTACGAGTAGAATTTATGAAAACTGACACTTCATTGCGAATTTGTTGGTCGTGAATTTGTGGATCGCGGCCCTTAAGTTTCGTCATACCGATGCTTAAACGCCTACAAAGTGAATCGACTCTCAAGACGCCTTGTGTCGCTCAAGTAAAACGACTTTCGTTGTCGGGGTGAAAGTCTTTACAGTAGGTATTAACATATGCATTTTTCCTTGCTGCAATAAAGAGGAATGAATAGGAAAAACGGACCAAGCCAACTAGGAGGTTCCATAGACAACTGTAGAGCATTCTTAAGCTACGCCTGCGGCAATAAAGGAGACACTTTAAAGACAACAATCGTGGATCCAATTTCGTTGGCACGCGCATATGTGGCTGATTCCAGTGAGTGAAGTTAATTCATAGCATCTTATTACATATACTCGTAGGTACTTTTCAAAGTAGTATCTAAATATATAATTTATTTTGTATACATATATATATATATATTTTTCATTTAATTTCTTTAACAGCGCATTTATAATTGTCATTATCAACATATTTTTTTTTTTGTTTCTTCTACTCTTCCTTCGTATTTTGTTTTGTTTTTCTTTTTCTTTTTCTTATTCGTTTCATTTAATACATATACATATATATATATTTCACATATTTTTGTTTTTTCTTGTTTTATTCATAAATCTGTTTTCAGCTCATAAGTTATTTTCCTTTAATCATCTCTTCACTTTGCTTCGCGTATAATTCTTTATTTATTCTTTCAATTTATTTATTTCTTTTTTTTTTCACTAAATTTCAATCAAATTGCCTACCATAAAATAATAATTAATTGTTTATTTACAAAAATCATAATTATTTATAATAATGTATGTATATTTAATAAAAACAAAAAAAAAAACAAAATACTTAAATCAATAAATTGGAATGATGTTACACAAAATAATAATATTTTCCTTCTTCTTTTTTTTTTGTTCTGCTTTTGCACAAAATTGCTATAAATATTCGATAAAGAGAAAATAAATTAATCAAAAAATATTGGCGAACTGGATTGCAACTTATGGCCGAAATTGAAATGCAACACGGGGATTTGTTTTTGAAGAACTGGGGGGTCTCGAAGTTTTCGTGTGTTCTCATAAAAATTCAAGTACCCATTATTTGTCTCATTAAACCTTTGCTCTTGCTTCAAAAGCTGACACTCTTAAAGTGAAGTCTTCAAGGGGTTATTGGGGAAATGCAGCAATTTCTGGGTATTCTCAGCTTTCTGTGTTTCAAACAGGGGAGATGTACACGTGACACCAGACAACCGACGTCGAACGTTGCAAGTCGGAAGCTCCAAATCTCGTGCTCGTGTGCTTCGACCAACAACAGATCGATCACATATGTACACCAGTTTGGCTTTGTTCACCAAGAACTTGAAAGGAGGTTTTAGGAGATTTTTGTTTGTTGTTTTTTGGTAACATACTAAAACCTTCTGCCTCGCCGTCGTGTTCTCCTTAAACAATCGATCTTGACGGACACTCGTTCGTCTTGTAAAGTGCAGGGATGGTGTTCTACTTGTGAAACTGTTGAAGCTTTAGAAATTATGAACATTATGAACGTACGCATTCCAACAAGATGAGATCCACAGCGGAGGACACCTCCCCTCAAGTGAAGAACTAATTGACTTGAACTCTAATAATCTTGAAGCAAATTTACTTACTCCTAAACACGGATTTATACGAATGGTGAGTGACTTGAGAAATGAATCATTTGAGTCTGAATTTACGTTTAAATTACCTTCAGGAGGAATACTCTCAGCAAACAAAAACTTCGTCGTTTCGCTGTTCAACGATAACTAGTTCAGAAGCTGACAATTCCTACTTTCGTCTTCCTTGTCATTATTCGAAGGACCAAGATTGTCCTTGTAAACTTGCGCTAGTAGCCCGGGCGTGCGTTGATTCATGAACTGTTCAGGACCGTCCTTGTAAGTCTGGTAACACAAAACGAGTCAATCTGCGCTAGTAGCCCGGGCGAACGTTGATTTATGAACTCACTAACACCGTCCTTGTAAGTCTGGTAACACAAAACGTGAGTCTATCTGCGCTAGTAGCCCGGGCGTGCGTTGAGTCATGAACTGTTCAGGACCGTCCTTGTAAGTCTGGTAACACAAAACGAGTCAATCTGCGCTAGTCTCCCGGGCGTGCGTTCATTTCTCAACTGTCCAAGACCGTCCTTGTAAGTCTGGTAACACAAAACGAGAGTCAATCTGCGCTAGTAGCCCGGGCGAACGTTGATTTATGAACTCACTAACACCGTCCTTGTAAGTCTGGTAACACAAAACGCGCTAGTAGCCCGGGCGTGCGTTGATTCATGAACTGTTCAAGACCGTCCTTGTAAGTCTGGTAACACAAAACGTGAGTCTATCTGCGCTGGTAGTCTGGGCGGATGTTGATTCATAAGTCAGTTCATTGAATTCCTGATGTCGAACAAAGCTGAGGACGTCCATTGCCAAGTAACACAGTTACATCATCCACTTCACTTGAATTCAGTGATGGTCTGAATCAGTTGATGTTGTCAACATCCTCCAAGAAAGTTTGCAACGCACAGGAAATATGCCCCAAGCAAGCTTTGAAGGTACCAACTACTGACTAAAATTTAAATTTTAAAGAAGTGGACTTTGAAGACTGATACCCATTTCGAATGCAATGGCAACTCGCGCTGAAGCAGCTCAGTCAATGGAATAAATTATCTCGCACTGTTATTCTTCCATGTCAATGGAGTCTACTTTTCCTAGATGTTGGGAACGTAGACAAGATCGAAAGCATGCACATGATCAAACGATGACTTCTCCTTAAGAAGAGAGGGTCAGTGACTCTACAAAAACGGATAGATACTTGAAAATAGTGTCGCTGCACTTATGACGTATGAAGACTTATGAAGACTGATAGATAATTTCCGACGTCTAAGTAGTGTGTGCCCTCTAAAGTGATCAGTATCGCTGAGTTAGAGTTGGTATACGAGTCATCCACAGACATTCTAAATGATTCATAAATGTGGTGAACAAGAAAGAGAAGGTCAGTAGATTTTCTCGTCTTAGGCGTTTACAAAAACGAAGTCTTTAAATGATTGCTCTTTAAGCCGTCCCAAAAATAGATATCCTTCAATTTCTTTACCAATCCAAGTAAAGATTCAAGGATTCAATTTTATTCACAGCTTATGTATGAATCTGATGACAATTGGTTCGTGAAGACAGTTCATCTGGATGGATGTGTGAAGGAAGGAAGGAGTCACGAGTGAAGTGGAACGTGACAAATTTAGCACGCTTTCAATGGGTTACAATGGAAAGTTCAGAAGACGTTTAGGGGAAAGGTTACGAACTTTGGAACGTGACAACTGCTAACACATGTGCTAAGATGTAAATTTCCAAAGACTCTCAAAAGACTGAAGCACTGTGAATTCAAGCTCAGTTCTTTTCACATAAATGTGGTCACATGTAGTGAGTAATAGAGCCCAGACACGTCGCTGCAAACCCATATTTTTTGTCCCCGCAGACCGTCTGTGTCGAGTGCAAATGTCTGCATAGGCCACATGTCTGCGTCGTGTATTTGGATCATTAAACTGTCCTCCTACAGCTCGTGTCAAGGAATAAGAGTCCAAAGGCTTTATATTTAGTCCGAATGGAGCCCTATTTTGTTTTCGAATTTACTCTTAAGTTATTGGGATGCACTTTGACAAATGTAGCCGCTTTCGAATTCATGTGAAACGAGATTACGAGTATAACTACAATTGAATTCCACAATTAATTGGTTGTGGTCAACTCTATCGTAAGTTGTGAGGTTGAGACGGGATTCATGTACAATCTTCTAAATTTGTTCATAGAACATCTAGAGAGTCGAAGGAATTATATTAGACATGGAGAGGTAGCAATTGGAAACCACAGTTAAGGAAGTGAAGACCAATGGCCGATGAGTTTGAATGGCTTTTTTGACAGTCACTCTTAACCGTGAAATGATTTAGAAAAGGCTTAGAGAACGTCAAATGTGAATATTTCCCTAATCTCCGCAGCCGCCTGGATTCTAGAAAGCATCTACCTAAACAGTCTGCAGAGATTCCATTCTATCCATTCTACACAACCTCCTTTTATTATCACTTCAAGTTCTTTTTAACCTTATCCAAGTAGTCTCGTCATCACAACATTGGTTGACGTTTTATTTTTGAGCCTTTTGAGCATTCGCACGACGCTGTATATACTGTCACGTTTACTTCGTGGCCCGAAATACACACAGAGTTAGTCGGGGACGGTTAGAAGGGAGGGAAGTCGTATCTGATTCATTGTGTGTGCATTTAGGCAACAGTGTGTTCCAGTCGAAAGGGTACCCATGAATTCACTTGAAATCGTTGTCTGTAACGAGTCCTTATCATCCATGCTTGATGACAAATAGAAGACTTTCACTTGAGACACTTGTTAGACAAGGAATCTTCAATCGAAATGGCGCAGTGAGAAGGTTTCTTCCGTAAAAAATGCATTCAAAAGTGGTACACGGGTAAGTGGAACTGTAAAGCACATTCGCTTACTCACGAATCAATCGTAGGCGCTGGGCTGTTGTTACTTTTTCGAAGGATGAATGCGATTTAGACGATCGATGCGATTTAGAGGATGAATGCCATCTAGACAATGTTAAGCATCTTTGTTGGGATCTGCTAAGCGAGCAACACGACCTAGAACGTCATTTGGATCTTTGTTAGACAAGGAGTGTTAAGTCCAAACAGTGTAGCCGGAAGATTTCTCGAGAGATATGGTTCAAAAGTGGTACCAGTGTAAGTGGAACTGTGTAACGTACATTAGCTTAGGCTCTAGTCTGTAGTTACTTTTAACGATTCGAAGGATGAATGCGATTTAGAGGATGTTTAGCATCTTTAAGTGGACAACACTGACTAGGACGGCACTTGGATATTTGTTCGACAAGGAGTGGCAAATCTAAACAGTGCAGCGGGAAGGTTTCTCGAGGGATTTGGTCGACTTCCCTCAACAAAAAGTGTACAAATTCGTACATACTCATGAAGAAAGTAGTCTTTCGCCTAAACCGACTCATTATTCGCCTATTTCTATGCTTGTTTGGCAAGGATCGTCTCCAAGGACGTGGTCATCTTTGGCACAAGTTAAACAAGTGCTGTCGCTACAATTTCGGCCATAATTCACCTATCATCATCACCAGCAGCGTGCAAAGGTGCATTTTCCTTTTAAAAAAAAAAACAACAAATAATAATAATTCATGATTGCAACAAAAAAAAAAAATACACTCAGACTTTTAAATTGTAGAACTAATCGTATTTCGTATCGGCCAGTAAGTGCAGGTAGGGTCATTGTTGAAGACATGACGTCGCTCAGACGTCTCCAAATAGTGCGTCCACACACGTGGACGTGCTTTTAGCATAATTTATTCCTTCTTTTCATTTTGTTTTGCTTTTCTCATTCATATATCGTATGTGTAGAATATATAGATTTATATATTTTTTCATTGTATAGAACATGGTTTTTTTTTTTCTTTTTGTGGCTTTGTGTATATATGTGTATTGGTAGTACATATACATATATATATATGTGTAGGTAGAAGGAGGGAGGGTATGTATAGTATGTATAGGGTATGTATATATAGCACAATCAATAGGTTTTTGTTTTTGTTTTTTTTTTCATCAATAGCAATTTGCAATAAGTAATAATATAATTATTTGATTTTTTGTTTTCTTCTCTTCGATTTTCTTGTTTTGTTTGTAATCGTATCGTATGCATTAATAGTTAGTTAATAGTATTGTAGTGGATAACCAGATGTAGTAAGGTTTTTTCTTAATTTGATTGAAACATTTATAACGCTCCAAATGGATCTAATTGAATGTTCTTATTGCCATTCTGTTGGGCGGGACTGCTGTGCGGCTGTGGATGGGGCTGCTGCTGCTGCTGGGCCACTGCTTGCGTCGGCTGCATTGCCATCATTTGTGGCATCACTGGCTGTGCCCCAGTCATAGGCGGAATGTTGCCCGGTGCCATCATTGGCGCTCCCATAACTGGCATACCCTGCTGCAATGAGAAAATTATAGATTTTGCTTTGTGACTAACTCTCTTCAAACCGTCAAAACATATATAAATCTAGAGGAAATGTTCCTTCTTTTTTTTCATCTAACGAAACATATATACTATATGAAAAGAGAGAGAGAGAGAGAGAAAGGTAGGTATGTACATAAGATTCAGTAAACAAAACAAAATGAACTTCTAGCGCTAAAGGTGGAGAATTTTGTTTTGTTTTAACATTGTGGGGCGTATGTGTGTGTGGAATCATGTTGTGTTGATAGATTTAGAATTAATTTGAAAATAATTTAGAAGAAGTAACGAACTAGCAAACTAGCTTACCTGCATGTAGTTAGGTAACACGGGATAAGTGGGGTGAATAAACGGATGATTAATTGTGACTGGCGCAGGACTTACAGTCATGCCATGTGCCTATATGTATTTTGTGTGAAAAAAAAAAAAAAAAAAACAAAGTAAAATAAAATAAAATAAAACTAAAAAATCTTTGAAAATAAAAGCAAAATAAAATAATAACACAAAATAAAGCGATAATTCAAATTATACAAATTAAACATAGAATACACTCGAATCAGTTAACGAGCAGTTGAAACAGGACACACAGTTGAAATGTATAGAACTCGGGGAGCTTGACTGCAGTCACATGTGAATAATAACCAGTTCAAGGGCTTCTTTTTAAGCTGCGCCCAAAAGCTTTCTTTAAAAACATGCTTCATATATTTTGACATCGTTTTTGAGAACGTAGAAAATCAGGGAAGTTCGAAAACCAACTGAAATCTACTCTCTCACGCTCAGCATATAAGACAACGAAATTCAAAGATGGATCGAGATATCCAGATAGATAGCTTCCTAAACCAACGAATCCAGTGATGTCTAGAATTGATGTAAACACGGTCGTGGTAGAGACGACATCGCACGATAGAATGGCATCAACATATTCTCCAAATAATCAAAAAAGATGAGTTTCAGGACCAAAGTTTCAAATAATATTTTGGTACTACCTAAAATAGCCCATAAGCTATGTGAAACCTAAAGGAAGCATCCCTTCCAGGAAAACTGAACGCAAGTAGACGTTATTAGGATAAGATATTAAATAAAGTTACATATATAATTGTAGAGCCTAAACAATGATGAGAATATCGAGTGAACAACGGAGTTGAGTCAGGACAAGGTACAACCGCAATCGACCGCTAGGTCCTATGCCGACCGAGTCTCCCAGACGAACTCTCTGAAAGTTCGACCCTGCCTACACTCACAATAGATGAGGAATGGAAACGTTGTCACGAAGCCATCAAAGGAGCTGCCACTGAGTTGCTGGGTTTTACGACACCACCGAGAAAAAACCCATGGTTTGACAGGGTACATGCAACCAAAAAGGACGCCTACAAGGCAACGCTGCATCGAACAACGAGAGCTGTTCGTGAGCTCCATGCACAGAAGATAGAGGAAGAGAATCGGGCCGACTTCATTTTGAAATTTTATCCAAACATGTGATGTCTACTTGCTTCGTATATCTTAACATTTTTCTTAGAGTTGTATGCCGACGATGTAGAAGAAAACAGGAAAGTGCGAAGCTAATAGAAAGTGTAGAACTGAGTAGGAGAAACAAATTAATACTCTGCTCGATACCTGGCCACACGGGGATAGAAGACAATGAATGGCCGACTCCCTAGCCAGGAATGGGTCATCCGAACCCTTCACAGGTCCCGAACTATTTTCTGCTGTATTAGCTCTGGCCTTCAGAGAAGAATTCAGGGATCTAGAAAGAAGGAACCTAGTACAATTTACTTGGTACAATTTAGAACCTCATGGCAAGACGCAGGCCATTAAACTCTTGGACCAGTATAACCTAAAGAGGCCTGAGGCGTGTATCAAAATGAGCAATCAGAAGAAGGTCTCTGCACATTCTGATGAGAACCTAATGAAATTCCAGAACATATAATGGGTTTTTGTGATGCACTTGCCCAAAAAAGACAAAGATATCTGGACAAGCACCTGATATCAGAGGAAGAATTGAAGTCACTAGAACCACCGTTCTCAGATTCCTAAAGCTTAGAGAGAATACTGTGGAACAAATCTTTTCCACCTTTGCACAACAGAAGTCCGTAACTCTCAATACAACTCTCAAAGGAACTGTATGTGATGTGAGCATAAGGAAGCAAGGATATCAAAAGGGTATCCAATAGAAATGCATTGTTTAGCCACAGGTTCTAGGAACGGCGCCCAGGCTCTTCGAAATTGTGAGAGTAATCTTGTTACTGACCCGCAGGGTGTAGTGCATGTATTTAAGCAGCACTTCCGACAGTTGTTTAATGGGCCTGACCAGGAGATTGTAATAGTGAATGAAGAAATCCCAACTTCAGTCGATGAAGTAGGACTCCCTGGGCACAGCTGAAGTAACAAAGCCACAGGCTCAGATCGTTAACCATCACAGCTCTTCAAGGCCGGTGGCGATGTTTTGGTAGTCAGCATGTACCAGATCATCTGCAGAATTTGAGAAGACAAAAGCGCGACGACTGGAACATCAGCTCCATATGCCACAAGAAAAGGCGATCATACCTCTAGCAACAACTATAGAGATATATCCGTGCTAAACGTCGCCTGCAAGATCCTGTCTAGCGTACAGTGTGAACGTCAAACTCCATTTTGCATCGCCTTAATCGGCACGTAAAACTGCAGAGCTGTTTCTTGGTGTCTTCGAAAGAAAATTTCGACGTCGGCTATATGATCACGTCTGCGAGGTAACATGGAGGAGAAGGCACAACCCCGAATTCTACGAGCACTATCAAGATATTGATGTGTCCGGAAAACAAAAACCCGTCGACTGCACTGGCTCGGTCACATCTAGCATATGGATTCCGAACATGTAGTTTCAAGTTTGTAGAGAAAAATAAAGGGTGTTTTTTTTAGAGGTATAAAGCTTTGAAATGGAATAAAAGCAAGATGATTTTTTTTAAATTGACATGACATTTACTTTATTTGAAAGATAATCTTCTGGCATTATAAATTACATATGATTTCTGGCATATGACCGCCACGGCTGGCTCGGACGTAGTCAAACTTGGAGGTCCAATTTTGGATGAATTGTTTCGGCAATAACGCGGCGAATGTTGTGCTCCAAGTGGTAAATCGTTTCGCGCTTATCGACCTAGACTAGCGACTTCACATATCTCCACAGAAAATAGTCAAGCGGCGTTAAATAGAACGATTTTTGAGGCCAACGGGTCCGTAATGTGCGGTTACCAAACATTTCCTTCAATAAATCAATTGTGGCACGAGCTGTGTGACATGTCGCGCCGTCTTGTTGAAACCACAGCTCATGCTCATCATGGTTGTTCAATTGATGAACGAAAAAGTCAGTAATCATGGCTCTATAGCGGTTACCATTGACTGAAGCGTTCTGGCCAGCATCGTTTTTAAAGAAGTACGGACCAATTATTCCACCAACCCATAAAGCACTCCAAACAGTGGATGTAACGGTGTCTCAACATACACTTGAGGATTATTATCACCCCAAAATTTTGATTTTGTTTATTGACGTATCTATTCAACCCAAAGTGAACTTCATCGCTAAATAAAATTCGCTTATGAAAATTGCTATCAACGGCAATCTTGTTTTGGGCCCATTCACTGAGTGTACGCCTTGATATGGCAACTAAGCTATGCTAACCAACGAATGCCAAACCAAACTAAAACTAAATCACTTGACAGCTAACAAAATGGCCACCAGTTAAAAGTGTTGCCAACTTAAAGTTCTATACCTCTAAAAAAAAACACCCTTTAGAAACATCACCATGGTACAGGGATACTTCTCTACTCAATATGACGATTTTTGGACAGTTTTCCTGCGACTAAGTTCGTAATTTCAAGTTACTACTTAGATACTATGGAAATCGTGCCGACTATGGAAACGGGTGGATCGACTGCGGAGGGAATATTTTCGCATCCGTTTGTTTTCCTATTATCGAAAACGCAACTGAGAAATTGAGCGGATGTTGGTGCAGTAGTGTACGAAAAATGCTATTATGGAAAACGTAACTCATCCGCACTCAATACATTTTGTAACTATTTCAATCCGAATAGAATTGTTGCGGATTTCAAAGAAAAAATATGAATTGGTACAACAGAAATCAAATTCTAGATTTGAAATGAACAAAAAAAATGTTTAGGAAACAAACAACACGGTTGTTTAGTAATTACCAAGAATACTTGGCACTGAAAGATGTGCAATTAACGTATTTTCCATGGCGGCTTAGGTAACATAAAGTATTCTTCAAGCAAGTTGTAGCAGTCTTTGCAAGATTTGATTTGCTTCTGTGATTTGTTAGCTATTATCTTTTTGGCAACACTGGTTTAAACAGCTGACGCACGTTTCGTGTTTTGTTTCACTGTCACACATCTTCTGTTTGGTCTATAATTTAACCAGGAATCGTCTTACAAACGAACAACGCTTGCAAATTATTGAATTTTATTATCAAAATGCGTGCTCTGTTAAGAAAGTTCATCGCGCGGTTCTTCCTTTTTATGGTCAGCTCATTTTTGGCTCAATGGGTACGTAAATAAGCAGAATTGTCGATTTTGCAGTGAATATCAGCCAGAAGCATTATAAGAGCTACCAATGCATCCACACACAGTTTGGTGCGGTTTATGGGCTGGAGGCATCATTGGACCGTACTTCTTCAAAGATGATGCGAATCGTAACGTAACTGTGAATGGTGAGCGCTACCGTGAGATGATATCCAACTTTTTTTGCCTAAAATGAGAGCTTGACTTGCATGACATGTGGTTTTAACAAGACGGTGCCACATGCCACACAGCACGCGCAACAATGGACTTATTGAGGGGCGAGTTCGGTGAACATTTTATTTCACGTTCGGGACCGGTCAATTGGCCGCCTAGATCGTGCGATTTAACGCCTTTAGACTATTTTTTGTGGGGCTATGTGAAATCTCATGTCTATACAGACAAGCCCGCTTTAATTGACGCATTGGAAGACAACATTGAAGCATTTATTCGTGAGATATCGGCCGAAATGTTGGAAAGAGTATGCCAAAATTGGACTAAGCGTATGGACCATTTGAGGCGCAGTCAAGGTCAACATTTGCATGAAATAATCTTCAAAAATTAAATTATATTTACCGTACTATCGATTCAAATAAAGATTTCATGCATTTTTCTGAATTTTGAGTTTTTTTTTGAAAAACTTTCCTATAGCTTTTAAAAAATCACCCTGCGGCAATTCCTAAAAAAAAAAAACTCTCTTCAAGTTAATTTATTTCCTCTGGTATTTGCGAGTCTTCGTCTTTCATATTATAACGAATACACGCGTTATGCAGTGCCCCGACATCAACTTTTCCAAGCGCCGATAGTTCCTTCTACGATTTTACGACCTTTGCTATGGCCCTAGTTCTTATTTTCCAACGAATTTCTCGGGAATCATTTGCTTCTCCTTCTTAATTCATAAAAAAAACAATTACATCCGTAACAACAAATTTCACACTTTCGATAACAATTCTTCAGAACAATTGAAATATGAAAATTCAAAATTGACAGAAGACAGCTAATTTAAAAAAGGATCGATAAGGAGGTTTTGCGGACCGATAATGTGGTTCTCCGTCGGTTTCTATAATAGGGGGAAATGCAGTCTTTCCGTCGTTTTCTATAATCGGCATGAATATTTCCAAAAGTGTTGAGGAAACTACAAATCATCACTTAAAATCTCAGTGGATCTATATACATATATTATTCCACGGGGAACAAGTTCCGTTGAAGAAGAGAAGAACCCTTCCACGTTCGTTCCATTATTGCAACTACAGTCGTTTCGGGGACCTCTATAGTCAATGGAACAATGTCCGCTGTCAGTACTAGTTGCAATCCTCCACCTAAACACGCGCGTCAAAGACGGACACCAGCAAAAAGGAAGAACGCCATATTTTAGTTTTTCTTCGATAAATGCGAAAACGCAAACCAGGAAACTGAAATTGTGACTAGTGTTTACGGTCCTGATACTGTAACAACAGAAAATCATGCGCAGTTTTGGTTCCGGTAATTTCGATGACAAAGATGCAAGATGCTTTTTTTTTTGTAAAATTTGCACTTGCTCAAGGCATTACTAATACGCCTAAGTGTCCGGGGTCAAGATACAGCACTGTCCGTAGGCATAGAGGGAGAGAGGGAGAGGAGGTACATATGTGCATTGGTCTTACATAGCAGCCTGTGTGCTGGGAAGAGCATTCCATATACGCATAGTGCGGCTGAAAAACGAGTCTCTAAATTTAACTGTGCGTCCGAAAGCAGGCTTAAGGGTAATTTGGCGAGACGTGTATTGTTGGTGAAATCATGGGGAGGTGGAATTGGCAAACTGGCTCACTTGAACATTGTTTGTTAAAATAGCGATAAAACAGTGACAAAGGAGACACGGTACGTCAGTGTTCGAGCGAGTCAAATGACTATGCGATATTGTTGTCTCCTAGAAGTGTAATCGCTACTCAAGCTTAGGGCGGATATGAGCATTTATAAGACTCATAAAGCCAAATCAAAGGAAGTAAAATATTTCCTGCATCGATTACGAAAACTTTCCGATTCCATCGACACATTATTAGGGATTCGCTTGAGTGACAACAGACAGACAGCATTGAGTTTTGAAGCCTAGAAGGTTGGTGGACTTAACCGCCTTTTTTTACCTTCTGCAACTGGCAATCATCCCAGTTATTGACGCAATCAATTACGCAAACTTCCTTTAAACTGCGTTTGATTATTCCGACCGATTCTCAGGTTTTGAGTGGGAGACATCGCCTTTCGGTACGTCACATTTTTGAGGTAGCCAAGGCAAGAGAGGGCACAACAGAGGCCAAGTTTCATGGTCGCTGTGATGAATGAAGCCTATAAAGTGGATTTACGCCACTCACGAGCGCCCCAGTCATCCTCAACATCATCACCGTCGCATCCTCCAGACAATCGCGGTCAATTTCAACTTTCGGCATCACGTGTTGATGTCATTGGCCCCGAGCGGAATGAGGAAACCACCCTCGGGAAGTAATCAGGATTTAAATTTAATGAGGCTTTAATGTGTTCGATGTAAGGATTTCTCGCACCACTAACAACATCAGTACCCAGATCAAATGCAGAGTAACTCTTGCTAACAGCTGTTTCTTTGGGCTCAAGAAAGAATTAAAAGTAATTGAGCCGCCTCTCGAAGGATCAAGCTGACTTTATAAGAGACTGATCATCCCAGTCCTGCAGTACGGTACGGAGGCATGGATAATCTCAATAACGGAAGAGGAAGTCGTTGATCGATTGAGAGAAAAGTTCTTTCCTGTAGTTGACTCCAGCCCGAAGGGTTGTTAGACAACACAACAAAGGATACCTAAACCAACTTGAAGTGCGAAACTGGAGGCAACTAGGCGTAGGTCGCGTTAGCTAGAGACGCTTATGGGTTGATGCTTAGGTCCTCTGGAGACTGAAGAAGAAGAATTGTATGGTGTTCTGTAAAAATGATGGCGAGCCTTAAGAGATTCCAGGCAACGAAAGAGCCGACATATTAGCAAGAAAGGCGGTGGGTTTGTCATTGGCACTGTATCAGGAGGCACCTCCCCAACACACACTGAAAGCAATAAACTTTCGCTACTAAAGACGAACACCGTCAACGACACCAATCACAAGTGGGCGATCTTAGATACATACAGATCATCAAAATCAATGTGGCCTGCACTGAATCAAAAAAGGATTAACGCTCGACTGGAATTAAACAGGAAAGACATTAGTAAAATTATAGGTGCAATAATGGGGCACTGCCTGATAGGAAACCAGCCCAAAAGTCTTGGTACACCCTACAATGACCTCTGTAGAAGCTGTTCGGATGCGGAAGAAGAGGAAACCACGCTACACCACCCCGAAACATGCCCTGCCCTTGCAGAAACAGAAGGAAACTGCTAGGCAGCCATTTTTTCAACTGCCTCGAAGATCTAGCTAACACAAGCATAAAAGATCTGCAATATCGAAAAGCCATGAAATGCCTATAAAATGATCAAAGAAGACCACCAAATCCAGAATAGGGTCAACGGGACAACCACGTTGGAACAAACGCAGGAAGTGACAGAACAATGGACCAAACCGGTCTAAGTGGCGCTTGCTTTTTAGTTTTAAGCGAGCAGTCACCATACCTACCTACCTCACCTATTTTGAGACGAATGAGGATGATCGAATAAAGGTCCGGTATAAAAATCAAGTGGTTTTAAGACAAGGTCTTAAGGTCTAGGTGACAAACAAACAGTCCGGAACGGAACACAAGGAGGTTTCACAAAAATTCTACGGCACCTTGACGTCCAAACCTTATTTTTGCGAACAATTTTATAGCCTTTTTTGGTTCTTTTTTGTTTAAGAAAACTGTTTGGCTTACTTACTTACTTCGGATAATAGCTTCATCCAATGTTCTTATTCAGATAAATAAAACAGTTTTCAGTATAATCCGAAAATGACAATTGAATCGACACTAATTGAAATTGATAATAAGTATTCACATTATATATTTACCTTTAAAACCAGCGGATCATCGGAAGTGTCAAGAAGGTCAAGTCAATATTATTTCATAAGTGTTATTAAAAAAATACAAAATACATCGAGCAAGTATAGCTACAAAAGCGTATTGGAAATTCTTCTTTTAGTGCATTTAATGTTAAAGTGGAATATGTTAAAATCTGATGGGGGAAATCGATCATAAAGGAGACTGAAACATATTTGATTCTATAGGAAAGATCTTATACTTCTCTGCAATCTATACGAGAATAGTTTCAATTAATATTTACAATTATGTTTTGGATCAGGGAAGTTCATATACCATAACCTTAACCCTCGGCAAATTAGTTGAATGAGAAGAGCGATTAGCTAAATTGGACATCGCCGGTTTAGTTTACGGGTGGATATGGGAATACATCCGTATAAGACGCTGACACAAGAATTGGAGTTGACCCTCGAAACATCGATAAATCCGATCTGTGGAAGCCACGCAATGCTCAAAGTTGTGAAAGGGGAATTTAACGCCTAGATTATCTCAAGCCGAGAGTTCATAAATTGGCCGTTTCTCCCAAATTGACTTGACGCCAATCGATTATTATCTCAGGGGCTACGCTAAGAAGCTAAGCATTTTTAACGAGCTCCAGGGCAGAATATTTTGGACCCATCTACAAGTCAGTCCAACTGTTCGGTTACGCAGATGACATCGACATCGTCGCGCGTTCCCAACGTGCCGTATTGGAAGCTTTTACTGCGATTGAAGCGCAACGAGTTGGTCTTAAGGTCAGTGAGGTAAAGACGAAATATATGCTGTCGAGCAAGAAACGATCTGACGGACACCACCTAGGTCAAAACATCACAGTCAGCAGCTACAATTTCGAGGTAGTTTGTCTACCTCGGGGCAAAGGGGAATCGCCCTTGGCAACCGATGCTACTTTGGTCTGTCGAAACAACTGGGCTTAAAGCACCTGACTCGAAGGACCTTTATCATGCTCTAAAAAACACTTATTTTGCCAAACAGAGCTGACATGATAGAGCTGATTCTTGTTTTCATCGAAATAAAAATTCTGTGTTGTCCCGTCTGCGGAAAAGGTAAATGGAGAAGACGACACAACCGCGAACTCTACCAGCTGTACTACGATGCGGATGTAGTCCGGATGGCAAAATTCCGTCGACAGGACTGGCTTGGCCACATCTCGCGCTTGGACAACAACGGTCCAGCAAAGAGGGTCTTCGAATCTGAGCCTCCTGGTTCGAGAAGGAGAGGAATCGATATAAATAACAATATAGCGGACGCAAGGCAACTTGTTTCTTACGACTGGAAGCAGCGCCTCCAGGACCGTCAGGACCTCAAGCTCGGACACTCCATGGATCGTAGGCCTGCTAAGCAAGTATATTTAAACGAGTCTTTAAAAATCGACAAAAATGAACAACTGCCACCGAAAACGAGGCGCCCATTTGAATAATGTTTCCATACATAATGGCATGACTCTAACAATTATGAGAGACTCTTTTCTAGAACTCACTCACAATAATAATAATAGGGTAGCGCTAAAGCCAGTAGAGGGCCATGCCTAGCGTCTACAGGAACCACTCTCATTTTGCGTGCTATTGTTCTTTCACGAATGGAAGGGAACTACAGTTTTATGCCGACTCCGAACGGCTAAGTTTCTGAGACTTGAAAAAGGTGGCTCTTGAGACACCGTAGGTACAAGTCGCACGATCCTGGAGACCAATTCAAAGGTCCGTAACGTGAAACTAGCGTTTCCTTCAATACATCAATTGTGGCACGGGCTGTGTGACATGTTGCGCAGTCTTGTTGTTCAATTGATGAACGAAAAAGTCAGTAATCATGGATCTATAGCGGATACCATTGACCGCTGTAACGTTCTGGCCAGCATCGTTTTTTAAAGAAGTACGGACCAATTATTCCACGAACAGTCAATTTTCGTGGATATTTTCATTATCATCAGTCTAAATAGGCAATTTTGTGTATTGCCGTATCCATTCAACCAAAAGTGAGCATGGAGAAAAGGGACGTAGTGTGCGTTACGTATTTCGAACAGGAGCATGATTTTCAAAATAAATTTGCATAATTTGCCGTCAGTCTATTCATGTTGAAATGTCAAACCAAACTAAAAATAAATCAATTGACAGCTGACAAAATGGCCGCCAGTTAAGATAGTGTTGCCGACATAAAGTTCTATACCTTTAAAAAAAACCCCCTGTACAAATCCATTATACAAATTATACAACATACAGCGGCGGTCGTTAAACTAGAGGAGGAGGAAACTAGGAGGGCGTCGGACGGATTTTCTGCCATCAGTTTCGTTTCGTCACTCCATAAAGTTTCGCCACTTTTAAATAGTTTCTGTAGCTGTCCATGGATGGAGGCAGCGTTGCCGATTTGGCACGATCGTGATTGAAATGACACTGTGCCACTTTAGCATTGAATACATTTACACCAAGGTTTATAAAAACAATAGCTTCATCGCTTACATCTGCGTTCCGAAAGAGTTGAACGCTCGTATTAAGGCGAATTTCTACCATGAGCAAACCAACGATCGTTCACTTTCGCGATTCAAAGACGATTGTCAAGGCAAGTCGTCTCCGATTCACCCGATCTTTTTTGCTCAATTGCTATTGCTTATATTGCTATTTCAGACGATAGAGGAAAGGGATAATTTGTATTCCTCGTGTAATATCTGTCAACACTTGTTATGCCTCGATGAATATGTGTAGATGGTGTTAGCTTAATTATTTAATGCATTTATGTTTGTTTCTATAAAATTTTCCAATTAAGTACAATTCATAAAGTTGATTAAAATACATAAAAATGTATATTTTAAAATGGCCTTCCGGCAACGCTGATTAGAGGTGATCATATGCAAATTGTGAACGTGGCTTGACGTGTCGTTCACATTGGAGTGGAACTTTTCTTGCCACTTTACCGTTGATGTTAGATTCTTATAGTCTTCGTCGAATTGTTCTTTCGCTGTTTGGAAGATCAAGTTCAGTTTTAATATTTTGCGAAGACTTTAAGGCGGCACGAACAATTCTTCGATCGACTTGAATTGCACCTCGATATCGCACATTCTCCTTTTCTTTAGACACATTTTCTACCAACTCCTCTGTATAATATAATATAATATAATAATATGGGTGGCGCTACAGCCCGTAGAGGACCAGGGCCTAGCTTCTCAGCAACCACTCGTGTTGTGCGTGCTACTCGAGTGGAAGGGACCTACAGTTTAATGCCGACTCCGAACGGCCAAGTTTGAGAAGCTTTTTTCTAGACAGTTATACTCTTTGAGCATTGTCAGTGACTCGAAGGAGGTGGGGCCGTGAAAAGTATTTCTTGTCGTACCAGGAATCGAACCTAGACAGGTAGGTCCAAGAGCGTAGGAGTCGACGCACATACCCACAACGCCACGGGCAATCACTCCAACTCCTCTGACCTTCCAATAATTTTAGCTATTTGCCTTCATTCGCATTTCGCAATACCAAGGTCTGTGCTCGCTCGGTAGAGGTGCAATGGCTTTTTCGACCCATAGCTGTTCAAATTTGTTTCGAAAATTAAGCAAAATTAAATTGCTGCAGTAAATTTCCTAACTACCTTTTGAAATAAATTGATACAGATTATTTTTAGAAAACTGTTCTCAGGAAAAATAAAAAAAATCACTTCTGGCTCTATTTTTCTGACCACGCTAAATTGACATTTCGACACACGAAGTTATTTTTCGTAACGTTATAACGGTAGTTCCTTATGCTTGCACATGTTAACAATATAAAAATTCTCTCCGCTAGGGGACGACACCAAAAACTAAGGAGAAAATTTTTGTTTTTCTTATTAGCAGATAGATGGCTCTATTTCAGTGACCTCCACTGTATGTATATCCACAGACCAAGATAGGAAATCATTTGAAAAACAACCCTTTGGTAAATAAAAACGGTTTATACTCTTATATTCAAATACGTCATGATACAATTGCGATAGTATCCATATACACAATCTAGAAGGAACCGTGGGAAGGGAGTAGCAATGAAAAATAATAAGTGATAAGTTGAAGGGGCTAGTCGCTAAATGTAAGTTCTAAAGCTTTAGGAACTGAGCATTCTTTTCTCCTGGGTATTGGGTGTGCTTGGGTAATAGTGTAGTCATCTTTATTAATATTTGTGGTAAAGAATGTACTGCGTTGTCACTCGATACCATTTATCCCTTTTTCAGAAGCAGATTTATTTCATTAACCTGCAACCTATGCGTGGACAGAATACCATATGCTTTCCTGTACGATAAATGAAAAGTCTACACAAGTTCAATAATTGTTGAAGGCCGACGTTTAGAAGGAGTTCGAAAGTTGCAGAGTTTTTCAGAAAATCACGGTACATCCAAGCTTTGGTTAACGTTCTATATTTCCCATGAACTCACTTGACAAATAATAGACTAAAATAGTTTGATAAGAGTCAGCGCTCACTTTCTCTTCCTAAACTAGGAAGGAAACAATCCTAAGCAGATGTGTGCAAACTACTTCAGAGTATAAAGCTAGCTAGACGTGGAAATACAACAACGCAATGCCTACTTAAATCTGGTAAGCAACTATATATGTACTTAGACTTTTCGACTACAGAGAGATAGAATCTCTCATTTACATCTGAAAATCAGCGAAAACAATCATACCATCACCGCAACAGACATAAAAAGCGAAAAGTATTCAAGGCGTATTCAATTAGGTTGGAGTGAGTAGGAGTGAAATTTACTTCGTTTAATTCATTTTCGTTCTTAAATACAGAGAAAATTGTTGAGTATTAATTGAATTTTACACTACACAACTCACCATTGGGCGATAACCAGCACCAGTTGTTGCCGCCATGGGTTGTGGTGTCCAATTAGCACCGGGCTTCGCTGTGTTTTTCGGTGAATTCCACTGCACGGGTCTGCAACAATAGCACACAACACACACACTCAGGTTGGTCAATGGTTCACAATCGTTTAATATGTGATTAGATGTGATTTATATGTGATTTAGATGTATGTACATATGTATGTATGTGTGTATAGTATATGTATGTATTAGATTTTACTCACTTTGCACTTCCCGATTTGTTAATGTTCAAATTATCAACCAGCGACATAAGGGAACTGTCCAAATCGCCAGTTAGAATTTTTCCAGTACTTGCTGGTTGTGTGGCACCCTGTCCGGACTGTTGTTGTTGCTGCTGTTGTTGTTGTTGTTGTTGTTGTTGTGGGAAACCGCCTGGACCTGTAGCAACAACATCAGATTGATTCGAAACAGCAGACATGGCTAGTATGCTACTGCCCGCAGTAGTATTGCCGGGCTTCAATACATCACCCAATGCATCGAAGCCTTACATACATAACATATGGGGGGGGGTTGTGTTCAATGTGTTCATGAGAGTTCGTGTGTTTTGTTGTGTATTTTGATGTGTGTGTGTGTGTATTTGGATGTGTTTAAAACATTTATTTGTTGAAATTAATCATTATTTACCGATTGGAACGTATATTTATATATATATATATACATCATTAGTTGTTTTTGTTTGTTTTTTTTTTTCGGTATTCGATGTGTGATTAATCCGACGATGGAATCCCAGATTCCAAGGATCAGAGGATACAGACAGTTGATGGGAAGAATTGTATGTGCACATTATCGCCGCAACCCCGAAACAATACGCACATGAGCAGTTTTGATCGAATTCAATACACAGAGAGAGAGAGAAAGAGAGAGGAATGGAAAAGATAAACAAAATTCCATATTAGTTACCGTGAGTATAGAGAATCAGTGAATAATGGTGGTGGGGTTAGTGAGCCTTAACCAACGTTAGCAAGCACAAGTAAGTTAACATTCAAGGCGGTTGCAGTTTGTGAGCGTTCTACACAGAGTCATTAATTTACATTTTTTTTTTTTTTTTTTTAGATTATTTTAGTTGTTAAAAGCAGCAGCTGTTTTAAGAGACCATTGATAGTGCATTGGTTAGTATTGTATTATACACTACACTTAAGGCTAGTTTAATATTTGTGATTTCAAGACATCAATACTGACTGCTGAATGCATTTTGTATATACATGGGCCGTGTCAAACAATGACACCTGTTGTACTCTACGCAGCCAAAGAATACATTCAAGTAAGCGCACTGCCCTGTTGTGAGACTAATAACATTAAACTACGGTTCATAAAATTTTGGCAAAATAAGATACATTGACTGATTTGCTGGCATTTAATATGACGGCTAGACTGCATGAATGGTCATTGAAGAGCGGCTGAAAGCATCTAGAACGAGGGGATTAAACGCTTAATTTAGTTGGTCCTTCCTTTCTATTGATTAACAAACAAACTACATTACAATCGATTATTTTGTACGGCGCATAAGACTGAATCTTTTAAATCGAACTAAACCACAGCTTACAACTTTTCTCATGTCATTTTTGTTAATGAACACAATCGGTGGTTTCAGTGGGGCAACTTTAGGGCTATCCTTCCACAGTTCATAGGAACTTCAAGCCTTATCGGCATCGGACATGACGAAGCGCAGGTGCGAGCTCCCGAAAGAAAGGCTCGACAACGTCAACAGCGAGGGAGAAGGTTTCGATCTCGGCGCATAGCACTGAAGATTGTAAATCAAAGGTTTGCTAAGCTAAACCACAGCTTACAACTTTTCTCATGCTATTTTTGCTAAAGAACACATTCGATCTCAGTGGAGCGATAGGGCTTTCCATCTACAGCTCGTTGGAACTTCAAGGCTTATCGGCATCGAACATGACGAAGCGCCGGTACGAGCTCCCGGACGATGGGCTTGACAACGTCAACAGCCAGAGACAAGGTTTCGATCTTGAGGGCGAGATCGGAGATTGGATGGCGGAGCTGTAGCATCAAAAGCGCCACCGACTGATCGCGGACAGTGTTTCCGTCATCGCCTGCGCGATCTCAGCGATAAATGAAAAAAAGGAGTCATTGTACTCAGTGAAGACCGCATTTTTTTTATTTACTTTACATCTAGATCATCCCAGTCCAATTTTAAGACACAGAGGCATGGCCAATCTCTAAAGTGAGAAATCTGGGTATCTTCTAGAGCAAGTCCGACCATTTAACTTGTTTGCGTTGATGGCATCTCTTGCAGAATATTCAACCACTAAACTGAACTTGAACTGAACGAGTTGTACAGCGATAGGCGGAAGAAGCCTGATAATGACTACTCTTCGGGTTCTGAGAGGCAACGTGACTAATAGAAGAAAACAACGGTCGAGTTCATAAACGTCGAACTGCGGCAGCCCTGCAAAATTTGCGTTCATAAATGTAAAAACTATGCATGACAGCAGTCGACAACTGCGTTCATAAAAGCAAAGCGACAGTCAAACTGCGATCAATTAGGCAGTGATTTTTGTTTTGTTGGAGGATTGCAGGGAAATCGAAAGTTGATTCTAAAAAACATTATCCGGAAATTCTCTTATTATTTTAAGGACATTTCGATCCTTTTTGGCAAACGTCTTGACTTTGAATACTTTTTATTTGAAATCATCGCCCTTTTGCTTCGTGTTTTTTTGTTTGGCAATGCAATTAAACATCACTCACTTTTGTATCGCCTACTGATGTTGCGTTTATGAATATTTTTTCGACAATGCTGATCCCTGCTGCAAACTTGCGGCAGTATTTGAATTCATGAATGCATCGAGAACATATTCTATGCAGTGCAGGTTGCAATTATGAACTCAACATACATCATGTCAGTAGACCCTTTCAAGACATCTATAACTGACAATCGTCTCCTCCATCTGATGAGAGACAACATCGCTCTCATACAGGAGTCACAGCTAATCATCGCTATATTTGGTTTATTCAAAGCATATCTAAAAGTATTTCCCTTAACACAGTACCGTCACACTAGTCTTCACATATCTGGAAAAAGAAGGTCTGAAGGACCGCTACAAACTACTACAATTATATAGCCAGTTAAGGCCGAAGGTCCCGAAGGAGATGTGGGAATTCCTTTTCTACAGTTCAGGTTGGACCAACAATCCTCTAGTCCAGCTAATTCAATAGTGGATCCGAAGTTGGTCGTGATGGCGAAAGAGACGCCATATAATGCGGGGATGTCAACTTCCTGAATTGTCCCTCGGGCTGGGAGTAATTATAATCAGAGCTCTATCACATAATCCAACGAAAAGAAATGCTATCACACAAACGGAGTCACAATCTCCAAGGTAAATCACTTGTCGTAGAAAAAGAAAACAATTTCCATGTCATTTGTATTTAATGATACCAATTTTCACGAAATTGTAGCAGATTTTTCACTACGATTCCTCTAAGAATGAATTCTGTGATCGGTTTTTCGGAGTTCGCGATTACGATGGAATTCGCGATAGGGATGAATAATTCCGATCAGAGTTAATTTACAATTTGCTGCTGTTTTGTCTGTTTTCGTGTTAAAAGTTAGGGTTCCTGGCAATCGAATGATTCATAGTTGAACTGAATTTCCGCCTTGATGACTGCCCAATGGACCCGATAGAAGTGTAGTTCTGTAGCCGTGGTAGCGAACAAAATCAGGTTGACAGTCCTATAAATCAAGTGAATCATAAACGAAAGATCAGTTTGCTTTTGTAGCTTAGAACACAGCGAAATGAGAAAAATGAACGTCTAAAGCCGTTTTGCACCGCACTAATCGGCACGTACCAGTGCGACTTCCGGCCCGGCAAATCGACTATAGACCAAATCCTCACACTAAGACAAATCCTGGAGAAGACCAGTGAGTTTCAAATTGATACGCACCACCTTTTCATCGATTTCAAATTCGCATACGACAGCATTCATAGCAATGAGCTATTCGAACCATCCACAAACGACATCACAGTGGAGGTCCGTCGTAGAATAGCCCTTGGCAACCGGTGCTACTTCGGTTTGTCAAAACAACTGGGCTCAAAACTCCTGACTCGAAGGACCAAAATCATGCTCTACAAAACTCTTGTTTGCCAGTCCTGCTCTATGGAACCGAAAGCTGGACGCTAAGCAAAATTGCAGAGCTGATTCTTGATGCCTTCGAAAAGAAAATTCTACGTCGGATATATGGTCCCGTCTGCGAGGAAGGCGAATGGAGGAGAAGACATAACCGCGAACTCTACGAGCTGTACCAGGATGTGCATGTAGTCCGGAAGGCAAAAATCCGTCAACTGCACTGGCTCGGCCACACCAAGCGCATGGACAACAATTCTCCAGCAAGAGGGTCTTTGAATCCGAGCCTACTGGTTCGAGAAGGGAAGGTTCGAGAAAGGAAGACCGAATCTCCGGTATAACGACCAAGTAATCGCGGATGCAAGACAGCTTGGTCTTGATGATTGGAAGCAGCGTGCCCAGAACCATCAACGATGGAAAGCAGCAATTGCTCAGGCTCGGACCCTCCATGGGTCGCCGGCCTGATAAGTAAGTAAGTCACCAAGCTTGGAGCTTATCGCCCTATAGTTTAAAAATTGTTGAGGCTATATTCTGGGACCACTGGTGATCAGGGGCAACTGAAACCTGCAACGATGTCGGTTGCTTAATCGGTTGAGGCAGAGATAAAGTTGTAAAGTCAACTTCTACCACTCTTGCTCTTGTCCCTTGATTTCATCTGACAGCGTTTTTTATAAAATGTTCACAGACAGTGCTTGTGAATACGATTGATCACAGAGCAACTGCAGGCTGCTCTAAAGCCTTAAGAAGTGTGAGTGGAAATAAAGTAGTATGCGTGAGTTTAGAGCAAATGAGAGATAGGCAAGGGGTTTTTTTTTAGTAAAGACCCAAACCCGAGTTGGACATCTCTTTACTACTTCATCTCTGGGTTGAGGTTGTCCTCCTAATGCATCGTGGTTTAAAACCCTATGTTGTGGCGTGAGAAATGAAATGTTGTGGCGTGAGAAGTGTCAACATTTCCCCGTCCCGCAAGGATTTGATTTGTAATGCTCCTAACTGCGGACAAAGGAAAACAAACACCTACTAACTAAACTTGAGGAACAACACTTCTTCAGCTTCCGCAATGACATCTGTTCGTTCTTTAACTTCACAGCATTTTTTCTTAGCTCCTAACCAGTACCGATTCGAAGACAATCCTAGAAGGACTCCACTCAATCGCCAATTTCAAAGATCATTTGTTGCCTTCTTCAACTGACCATTCATACAGCATCCCATTAAAGCATCTTACAGCTCGTTCTTCCAAAAGAAAAACTAAAGAAAACAAAAATGTAAAAAAAAAGTACACAAACAAAAGACAAATGAAATGAAACAACAGAAACAGACAAAAAAAAAACTCAAGCCTGGCAAACATTGGAATTATGACCTCCATGTTCCATGCCAACAAAATTTTGCGACATTGGTGCACAACCAGCATTGCTTGCATTCAGAACAAGACCAACATCATTGACGGCGACGACAGACACATCCTCGATAGCTATTAACGGTTGTGAATGCAACTGTAGAAGAGGTGAGTCTCTCTTGATTCCATCATTAGACACACTAATCGATTGTATAGTAGAACCCGAAAAGATTGACTCCCGAGATGTTTGATTCACCTCTTCCACAGTAGTGCAGCGCTTCACTGCGCTAGAAGACTTTGCTCCTTCTTCACCTGGTGATGAATAGAAATGTGTGGTTGGCTGTTGTTGATACAGCTGTTGTTGTTGCGGCAGCTGTTGATGCAGTTGAGGAGGTTGAAAACTTGTTTGTCCATCGTCCGCTGGATCGAAAAATGGATTTGGCAATACCGCAGTCTGGCTGACCGACATGTCCAATGTGGAGGCGGCGGCAGCAGCAGCAGCAGCAGCTTGGGAAAATTGATTACAGATTAAAATTAAAGAAACAATTGAACCCAGTTTAAGCGCAGGAAAATCTATGTGAATACTGCGAGGTGTATTGTGTCTTTCATTAATCTGGTATTGAGCGTGGGGGTTTATTTCTTTTCTGTTAAAAAGTTTGTTCACTATGACAAGGTTTGGTATTCTTCTGGCAAATCATACAGTCAAATAAGTATCGATGAAACCAACGAAAAAAAAAAAACCATTAAAATTAAGTTAAACAAAACGGAAAATAATGTTAGTTGTTCATTTGTTAGGTATAGATACTGGGCTGTTAAACAATAAGAAACACATGCGCATCATAGATCTTACACAGAGGTACGATACGTAGATATCGATACTTTGCTCTGATCACATCCCATACTTAATGGATTAGTTTAAGTTTAAGAATATATAACAGTTTAGTTTAGTATAGCGTTCAATTAAACATAGATAACATTCAACTAATCAAAAAAAGGAGTAAACATTTGTAATTGTCTTCTGCATGAAAGACGAAACGATGGAGGATTTGGAACTCACCTGCTGGTTCTGTGTTTCCGAATACCGACGAGAAGTTGCTGTCCGAGACGAAGGCATTTCCCACCGAACCTTGACCCATGGCGGAGCCATTAAAACCTGAAGAATTCGTAAAAAGGTTTGACGTTGAATATCCTAGAAATTGCCGAGAGGCAAGGGTGAAGAAATAAAAATTAAATCATAAAAACTGAAAATGCATACGAAAAATAAAAAAAAAAAATGAAGAAAAATTAAGAGGCAACTGAAATAAAGAGCTTTGAAAAATAGATTCGCGAGACAGACTTTTCATGAATTTCACGCACGTTACAGTCTCCACTGGCCATGGCGATATCCAACACACCATTCACAATCCGATGCAAATCCATGCTCTCTTTTTATGATGTGTCGTTTAATTTGAGCGTTGGGCGCCACTTGCACTTACGTCAAATAGTAAAACGTCAAATATTATATCCAACTTTTAAACAGCGCTCATGTCTTGTCGTAAATCGACATTTGCCGATAGTTTGGACATAGATTTTTTTGCCTCCACTAGATTTGTTCATGTCATGGTTCATGGTCCGTGGAGACGGTGTGTTAATGCCAGTAGATGGAATTGCGTGAAAGAAAGATTGGGTCAAATTGTCTATACACACCGAGTGGTGGTTTGGGCATCCAATCAACTATTAGAAGGATATCCGAATTCACTGTCACTGAACGAGATGGGGGGACCTTTTGACAGTTGATCACGAAGTTTCGAAAGGTAAACACAAAATCATATAAATGTCATTCTCTACCTAGTCCATTTGGTTCGAGAAAACGGTAAAAAAGCTGCTACGGGTATAGAAGTGTTTGATTTCAGTATCGTTGAAATCAGTCCCGTTGCAGCTACCCGGGAAATGGGTGTCGATGAGAAGCACCAGACCTCAGTAATCCAAACGTGTTTTTGTGCCATTTCCGTCACAACTCACCAGAGACCAAGGAAACAAGTGAGTTTCTCCGAATAGACGTGCACCAATGAAGCAAATGTGGATCTGTCGGCCAGCAAGGTCATGGTCACACGTTATTGGGATGCACGGGGGGGTCGATTACCTTGAAAAGATGTGAAACGATGAAACGTTTGTTTGTCGAAGAAAAGTTGTTTAATCAAAATCACACTCGACCCCATTACCTAATCGGCGCTGCATTTCAATGCATAGCTGGAAAGTGCTGCCATATCCGTCGTGCCGTGCCGGCACCATCGAAATTTACACGACTTTCTATTGCAAATGCTATGCGTGGAGTTTCGCACTGATGCAGGATTAAGAGCTTGCTTGGATACATTTTTTGAATCGGAACCGGGTAATTTCTACCAACGAGGTGTTGAACATCTTGTTGAACGTTGGAACATTGTTAAAACAACAAGGACGATTACATTTTTAACTTTATAATTTTGATCGAATAAACTTAACAAGTCGAAGCCAAGTTAGCGGTTTTCAATTAAGTATTTGTACCAACCCTCCCCTATGGTCATGAAATTTGGGTAATGACCGAAAGAATAAGATCGCGAATACAAGCTGCAGAAATGAGAGATTTCTTGGTGCTGCTGTGGGAGTTACTCGACGGGAAAGGGTGAGAAACACGGCAGTACGCAAGCCACTCAATGTAAAGATGCTGCTTCTTCGAACGGAAAGGTCTTTGCTTCGATGGTTTAGTCACGTGGCAAGAATGTCCTCATCATCAAGTGCAAATACTCGCCTGGTTCCGCTTGGGCATAACGCCTGATGAGCACGAGTCGATGGCGGAGGATCGAGTGGCCTGGAGATCTCTCGTGCGTGCATTACCCCCGCGACCCCGATCAGTAGTCGATCAAGCGGGTCAGAAGATGATGATGAAACTTAACAATATGCGTTGCAGCAAAAACTCATATTGCGTTTAAGATTCGCTCATGCGAGATAGCGCATATACGGTGCATTAAACGATAACCTTACTATCTAGCTTTAGGAGGTAATCAGTCCTTCTTTGATTTAGCATATAGGCCAGATTGCTTTCGATATCCTGCAAGTGTCCAGTTCAGTCCATTTGCGGTTCGTATCGTTTTTCGCAATCGTCATCAATCGGTTGGGTGTCTCCTGATCTGCTGCCATTGGCATGTACGTCCAGTTTCTTGCTAGTTCATCAGCTCTTTCATTGTCCCGAATACCCTTGTGCCCGGGGACGCAACATAGGGAGATTGCAACTGGTCGCTATCTCCCTTAGATGGCAGAGTTTTACCATCCTGGAGTTTATTGATGGTGTGTCCAGAGCTTTTATGGCCGTCTGACTGTCTATGTATAATAGATCTCCCGTCTATTGGACTCATTGATAGTCGGATGGCGGCCTTTTGAACAGATGTTACAACCGTTTGGAATACACTGCAGTGGTTCGGTAATCGGATTGCAACGGAGAATTTCGGCAAACTGGCGTAAATGCCTGATCCCGTGCCTTCTTCCGATTTGGACCCGTCAGAGTAGGTTTTTGTCTTCGTCCCATTCTTCTCTTGTGGGGGTTGAAGACTTATGTTTTATTTCGAAGTCCATGAAGGGCGTCAGATAATGTGTATCCTTAGGGACATTCGTATTTTGTAATATTACATAGCGCTAGCCTACTTGTCAGACATTTCCAATCCCCTTAATCATTAGAATTTAAGTTTGCGATGTAAGACAACAAATCGATTTTCAATGGACGACAAAATAAAGACATTTGTAAAGAAATGTCAAATGATGTATACCAGTGTTTCGAAAGAAAATCTGCAGTCTTTTCCCAGTTTGGAACATTTAGTATGAGATTACGAAATTAAAGTTGGAGACGTTTTTATAAATAATAATATATTCCACTCCAAAATTATCGCTGAAACTTTTTAAAGATTTTTAGAAGATTATTCCGAATTTCTTTGGATGAGAAATCCTTTCCTTCTGAGAGATTTGAAAATGGAATTCACCAAATTAAAGTTAGGCGGATTTTGGCTCATCGCTGTCCAGAAAAACATTGTTGTTTTTAATTCCTTTTACAACCACCTATCTTTGTGAAATTGGGGTTTCTGCTATGGTGACAGAAAAAAAATTTTAGCAATAAGCTAAATCTTGATCCAAATTGACGACTGAAACTAATAGGGTCCACATGTTGTACACATGTCTACACCAGAGATCATCGTTCAGTATATGTACATTGGTTTCTACGACTCTGACTCATTGGTCCTTCACAAAATGTGGATCCCCATCGCATTGACTGCAAACTCGTATGGTGTTGCATTCATGCGGTCATCTTAATTGAAGCACTATGCGATGTTCGATCATTTTTTTCTCAGATCATAGCGATGAGTGAGAAAAAAGCTGTGCGAGTGTAAACCTCCACCGCAATTGCTGCGATAGTAAAACCGAGTGTTACGAATCCTGCACTACCGCATGTTCATATTTACTTAGCCGAAGCGTTGCGTGTGTGCCATTGCTTATGAATAAGAAAGACACCGCTACTACGCCCGCAACAACCAGACCGTCGCAAGAAAAATCCATCGCAGGGGGAGGCCTGGCTGAGTCGAAGCTTCACAGGAATCGGATCATTTTCGTTGTATGAAGTGGAATATCTTTATCTTTATTTTGACTATGGTCGTGTGTATGCATGTCGGCTGTCACGAAATATGTCTGCACAAACCAGGTCTGCGGTGACATGTCCGCGTCGTGTATTTGGGGCATAAGTTCAATTGAGCCCGACTTCGCCTCGTTTATTTCAAACTTGCAACAACAATTGACTTAGACTTGAAGAATTATACATTTTAGAAATAAAAACGTTAGCATTATTTTACTCCCTTCTCACTTTCAGACTGATGAGTTTCTAACGAAGTAACAAATATTATAGTTTTGTGGTTCGTGATTGAATCGTAATATCCATGAGTTGTAGGCGAAAAAAATAGTTTAAAACTGTTTGTCTACCCTATTGGCAAACCACTGTAACATAGAAGCGACTCCGAACAATCCTTCATCATTCCATGCAATCTGACTTGTTGGATATACACGGAAAGAGCAATGTAAATTAACCTCCTTTTAATTGCATACTCTACGGCTTAATGTGTCCGGTCATAGAATAAGTCACCTAAACTGAATTAATGTCTCTCCACACTGTTCGTACAACGTTTTGTACGATTTCCCATGCCAGTCATCGATAGAAGCAAAATAGATCAATCAAATAGAAGATTATTGAAACGGATAGAGATAGAAGGCAAAATATACAAAAAAAAAAGAACAAAAGAAAAAATAAAATAAATAACTACCATTATTCAGCCAAATATTATTAGCACCTGGACCAGCTGCTGCTGCTGCTGGAGCTGGAGCTGCGGACGCATCGAACATATCAGCGAATGGATTGCCCAACTGCAAGAGGTCATCTGAAGCTTTCGAAGTGGTCGTCGCCGGTGCACTGGGTCCAGTTGAAACGCCAAACAGATCGACAATCGGTGCGTTACCCTGCGAAGCTGGTGGCGATGACAAAAATGGATTCGTAAGAGCATTTGCTCCAGCACCTCCACTCCCGCTGGGCGATGAAACTTTTGACTATTTAATGAAAGAAAAGAATATAAAAGAGATTTAATGAAACATTTTTGGTGACACACTAAAAATAAACACACACTCACTTTGTACTGGTTCATGGCGGCTTCCTCTTCGGCTAATGCTTGAGCTTTGATGCTATCATCAATGCCGTTGGTGTTATCGAATTTACTAGAAGCGGCCGCGGTGCCAAACGAAGAGCTAGTAGAAGATAGGGCAGACACAGCACTCTTTACGTTCTTTTGGTTGCTACTTTTGTTTGTTTGTTTTTTTCATAATTTAATCAATTATTGCAAAAGTCCGTGGTAACGATTGTGCGAGAGTGATTTGTTTTGAATTTTACGAGAAATTAAACACAAAAAAAAAATCAAATCATAGTTTCAACAAAAATATTACGTGGATCATAGTTGATGATTTTTTTTTCATTTTTTTTTCGTTCGAAATAAAAGCAAAATGCAACCAAAATCACATAACGGAAAGAAAAAAAGGAATGGGGATAGTTGGAAATCATTTGGTTTTTGGTTTAATTTTTTGCACGAATTGAAACAAATCGAAAAAGGATAAGTCATTTTGAGTCAGATGCAGAATGGAGGAAGGTGGTAAGAGAGATAAAGAGAGAGAGAGAGAGCGGTGATGTGAGGGAAGAAAAAAAAGACGAAAGAACATATTATAGATTACTAAGTTTACCTACAAATTAAATATGGATAAAATCTTCTAGATACGAGTAATACGTACAACATAGAAATTATCTAACTACTAAACTACACTACGGCTGAATTTAAATAAATAAAAAAATAAAAAAAAATATGCTACGACAAAATCGAAGGGCATCGCAATCAAATTGAAATGAAATGAAACAAAAAACGTTAAGTAATTGAATGCTACTTGGTACAAGAGAATTGGCATGAAATGCGAAAACAAATACTGACTGTATCATGTCTGATGGAACTTACGGTCCTGTGAGAGTTTGTTTGCAACACTTGTACGACGTCCATCAATTACTGTGCTGTGCTTGAAATGGGTTGGCGTTGAACTAATACCGAAGAGGGGAGGGTCATCCAATTCGTGGTGCGCATTTGACATCTCTGGTTCATTCTCTTCCCCATTCGAGACTGCATATGTTCAGTTTATGGTTTGTAATTTTTCAATATTGACTGTTTAGGCACACCCTACCAAAAAGCGCTGCAACGGAAAGGAGTACCGGGCTAGAAGACGGGAGGAGAAGAAGCTTCTACGCCTGAAGAAAAGGTCTCTCGCAACCTCCCAGCGCAAGCACATCGAAGTGTCTACGGATAGACAAAAAATACGTGCCTTCAGGCTTTAGGAAAGGCACCCAGGCTCTTCGAAATCGTGAGGGTAGCCTTGTTGCTGACCCGCAGGGAATAGTGGATGTGTTTAAGCAGCACTTCCAATATCTGCTTAAGGGGCCGGACTAGGAGAGAGTGATAGGAAATCAAGAAATCCCAACTCCAGTAGATGAAGTAGTCCTCCCATCTAGCTTTGAAGAAGTCGGCACAGCCATTAAAAGGCTGAAGAACAACAAAGCCGCAGGTTTAGATGGCCTACTCTCAGAGTTCTTCAAGGCCGGTGGCGATGTTCTGGTGGGGAGCATGCACCGGATCGTCTGAAGAATTTGGGAAGACGAAAGCATGCCCGACGGCTGGAATATCAGCTCCACATGCCCCATCCACAAATAAGGCGATCTTACCTCTTGCAACAACTATAGAGGTATATCCCTGCTCAAAGTCGCCTAAAAGATCCTGTCCAGTGTACTGTGTAAATGTCTTAAGCCGTTTTGCACCGCACTAAGCAGCGGTTTCCGCCCCGGCAAATAGACTATAGACCAAATCTTCACACTCAGACAAATCCTGGAGAAGACCAGTGAATTTCAAATCGATACGCACCAGCTTTTCATTGATTTCAAAGCCGCATACGACAGCATTCAACGCAAGGAGCTTTTCGATGCGATGGCCGAATTCGGGATCACGGGAAAACTGATCCGGTTCTGTCGCACCGCGCTAACACATACGCGATGCACAGTGCAGTTCGACTCAAGGATTTCTGAGCCGTTTGAAACTTGCACTGGATTTCGGCAAGGAGATGCGCTGTAGTGTGATTTCTTCAATCTGGTACTGGAGAAGATAGTGCGGAGGACAGCTGTAAACACGGAAGGCACTATCTTCTGCAAGTCGGTCCAACTGATGGGGTACGCAGATGACATCGACATCGTTTCGCGTTCCCAACGTTCCCTAGTGGAGGCTGTTACGGCGATTGAAGAACAGGCGAAACGAACTGATCTCAAGGTCAATGAGGACAAAACAAAATATATGCTGTCGACCAAAAAACGTTCCGTCACACACCACCTTGGACAAAACTTCACGATCGACAGCTACAATTTCGAGGTAGTAAAGGAGTTTGTCTACTTCGGGGCAAACGTGAACTCCACAAACGACATCACAGTGGAGATCCGTCGTAGAATCGCCCTTGACAACCGGTGCTACTTCGGTTTGTCCAAACAACTGGGCTCAAAACTCCTGACTCGAAGGAGCAAAATCATGCTCTACTCTTATTTTGCCAGTCCTGCTCGTTGGAGCCGAAAGCTGGACGCTAAGCAAAACTGCAGAGCTGATTCTTGGTGCCTTCGAAAGAAAAATTCTACGTCGGATATATGGTCCCGTGAGCCATGAAGGTGAATGGAGGAGAAGGCGCAAAGTATTACAGAGACCATGACAACTTGCCCAGTTGCCGCCATGGAGGTGCTACTGGAGCTGACTCCACTGCGTCTGGTGGTCGCAGAATGTGTAAATAAAACAATCATGAGAATGGCAAAAGAAGGGATAGAAAAAGACGGGTGCATTACATCGCGACAATTCGATGCACTAATCAAAAAGCTACCACTCCTGGCCATTCCGAAGGATGACGCGATTAGGAAATTCAATTTCCAAAAGGAGTTAACCATTAAGCTCAGCACCACAAAAGACTGGAGCAATGAATCCATAGTCCACAGATTGAGCAGCAAAATGGTATACGGATGGATCAAGAACTGATGAAGAAACATGGGCAGGAGTATTTGGACCCCGGACAAAGTATTACGAGCCCATGGGCAAATGCACCAGTATCTTTCAAGGAGTCTATGCCATAGACAGATGGTCTCAGATCAATCTTGGCAGGGACTATACCAACTGTGACATAGCAATAATGTCGGACAGTCGTTCCGGTATATTGGCACTTGACACCTGCATCATCAAATCCAGACTAGTGTGGCAATGTCTACAGAAGCTTATGAAGCTGAGTAGGAGTAACAGAGTAAAACTCTGTTGGATACCTGGCCATACAGGGATAGATGGCAATGAAATGGCCGACTCCGTGGCTAGAAATGGAACATCGGAACATTTTATAGGACCTGAACCATTCCGCGCTGTAGGAGATCACGTACTCAGGGAAGAGTTCAGGGAACTAGAAAGAAGGAACCGGCCAGACGCATGGAACAACGCTCATGGTATGAAGCAGGCCATGAAACTCTTGAGTCAACATGACCGCAAGAGGTTTGAAGCATGTATCAGATTGAGCAAAAACAACCTCCGTATCCTAACAGGGCACAGTAAACTCAGGGAGCACCTGAGGAAACTAGGAGCATAAGAAGGTCCCTGCGGATTCTGCGGAGAATCTAATGAAATTCCAGAACATATACTGGGATTTTTTGCGGCGCTAGCCCACAAAAGACAAAGATATCTAGGCAAGCACCTGGTATCAGAGGAAGAATTGAAGTCACTAGAGCCAACTCAAATTCTGAGATTCGTAAAGGAAACTGGCTTCGAGAGAATACTCTGGGCAAAATCCCTTCCACCTTCGCGCAATAGGAGCAAATAACCCTCCATACGATTCTGAAAAGAGCTGCATGAGAGGGGAGCTCTTAAGAAAGCAAAGGTATGAATAGGGGGCACAACAGATCTTAAGGTCGCGGTGCAATTTACCCTCAACAATAATAATAATAATAATCCACCGACCGACCTTCTAAGGTCACGCATACTACTTAATTTTCAAGCACAATTCTTATGGATTTAGAGCAGCGCCATGTTGCTCTTACGATCCCTCGTATGCACCAGACCTTGTCCGTGAAATTGTTATAAAAAAAACGCTGTCAAATGAAATAGAGGAGAAAGAAACGAGGAAGTTGCATATATCTTTCCTACTTTAATTCTGATGTGCAATATGACCTGTCAACCAGTGTTTGCTTGTCTACCAGAAAGAGCTGCTTTCAGTGCCGAAGACAGAATCGTTTTCAAGGATCTACTAAAATTCCATAAGGCCGCTTTTACGCACGCAACTTTTTACTCACGATTTTCTGCAATTCCCTTTTGTGATCGCAAGCCACTTTTAGACGTAGAAATCAATCCAGTTTCAATTCCTGCTCAATTTTCCGCAATTCGAAAAAACCAAAAGAGATAAAAGGGAATACGAAGGATGAATCGCAAATTCTCGAGCACACGCAACTCGGGCTACCCCTTGCCAGCATGATTGGAAAGTTGCAGACGAATTTAGCAGCCTAGTTGTGTGGTTGGGACCGCTAATGCAAATGGATGCCAGTCCTGTGACTTTATCTAAAGCAGTCTTCCAAACGGGATTCGACTTGAAATCGATTCAATGTGTCTTGTTAGTCGCCGTCTTGTAATTCCCCATGACAAAGTATAAATCAGCGAACAACAAACGTTTCAGTTTAGCAAAACCTTTGGCCAAATTGATGTGGATTTCCCACCACCGTCTCATGTGATTTCTCCAACAAGTTGGTGCATCAAGTTGACGGAAGGACATTGTATCTCTGTCTTTCTAGACTTAGTTGGAAAATTTTCTTAAAAAACCGTGTCGACTGCATTGTAACAACCTGCTTCACAAGAACATACCCATTTCAAGTACAGCACAGTAAAAAGAAAATAAAAAAACACAAAAAAAAAAAAAAAAAACAGAATCAATATAGAAAACCACACAGAATTTGCTGAAAACCACGGTTCGTAAAAGATTTCATTTCAATGCTTCGCAAGAACTCCACATACCTGGCCGATTGAGTGGGAGTATTTGCAGTGGAACCTTTCCTACCCTCTAATGTCGCCAAATGCTGTTCAAGTGCATCAAGCAGAGAGCTTGGCGCCTTTGTCAGATCTGGTATATCACCTTTGTCAATGCCAACGTTCTGCAAGTACAAATTGCCAAAAAGAATGTAAAATCAAGCGGATAATTATTGAAATTGTTCACATACCTCGGCGACCTTCAAGAACTCGCCAACACGATCCATACGGACTAGAAACTTTTTGTATAAATCTAATGCATCACGGCATTGTTTCTTGTTCATATCAAAATACTTTTCAAGTAAGTTAATAATCCCATCATTGTAGCATGCAAACAAACGAATGAGATCACGGAATAGCAGCATAAAGCTCATGTTGATAACACCTGAAAGTATACAATGGTAATTGGTTATTCAAAAATGTCGTTTGCAAAGAGTTATTTATTTATTTAAACTCTATTAATACAACACTATAGTGGGACACTTACAATTATGAAAAATGTCATTTATATTCTAGGAACTTATAAATGATATGTATGAAATAAATATCGTATTTTGATGTCCATAGTCAGTTTATTAAGAAAGAAAAATCAAATGAAATTCATTAACACAAATGCACACACAACAACAACAATAATAATAATATAATATGGGTGGCTCAGCAACCACTCGTGTTGTGCGTGCTATTGTTCTATCACGAGTGGAGTATCACAGTTTAATGCCGACTCCGAACGGCCAAGTTTGAGAAGCTTTTTCTAAACAGTTATACCTCTTTGAGCATTTTCAGTGACTCGAAAGAGGTGGGGCCGTGAAAAGTATTTCTTATCGTACCAGGAATCAATCCTAGACAGGTAGGCCCAAGGGCGAAGGAGTCGATGCACATACCCACAACGCCACGGCCACGGACCACCACAAAACAACAACAAACACATCAAAAAAGTCAAAAATGTTGGGTCAAAGTAATAATGGGACACGTGGTAACCATAACTAATTCTGATCTAGTTAAATGTAATTCCCTGGGTTTTTTTTTTTTGATATGGCATTTATGAGGATTACGGTTACTTCATTTAAAGTAATTTTCTGTGCAGTTAATCATGCTTATTCAAACAGAATATCAATCATGGCACCAGGCGGTCCTCAAACTTCAGAAGATATTAGGGAATTAATATTAACACATTCCAAATCCGGTAAATCTGTGCGAAATATTGCAGAAATAGTTAACCAACCTCGATCTAGAGTGTTTAACATAATTAAGCCTTATAAAAATGCAGACAATTTTGCTAACAAATACAAAGCGAACATTTTTTTTAGAAGTGGATGAACGTTGGCTTTTAAATAGTAGTAGTTTTTTATTGAGAAGTATCTAGTTTTTATTGCTGCCGACTTAGAAGTGGTCTGGTTACTCCACTTTAAGAATTTTATTTTTGTTTGTTAATAAAAAGAGTAATGAGGTTACAATAATTTATACGTCTACTCAATACGACGATATCAGAATTTCCATCACAGAGTACACAAAACACTACGTTCTCTAAGTGTTAACTCTCAGTATCGCTTTACACAGCAGATTTTGCTGCGCGACTAAGGATCATCTACAGATTTTGCATCTCACAGATTACATCAAATAAACAGTATTAATTATAGCATAGTGCATGGATCATTTTTTTAAACTCCAATCGAGACAAGCTAAAATCAATTTCGTTGCAAAGTTCATTAAAAGTGTTTATACACCTTGTAATAGGTTCATTACAACCATAGTTGGTTCTATGCCTCTTATCATATAGTAAATTTCTCATCCGAAGAGATCTTTGCGGAGCATATATATTCATGAGAAAAAGTAAGTCTGGTGAATTTACACGGCAATTAATAATATCGCGGATGAACATGGCTGACGCTGCCTTACGCCTGAAACTTAAGGTTTGCAAGCCTATTATTATACATCTATCGTCATATTTAGGGATTAGTTCTTCGAAGGAATACAATTTACGGACAGCATATCTCGTGCAATTTTTTTGTACTCTTTCGAATCTGATTTATTTATTTATTTGTTTATTATAATATTAATGTACAATTAAAATTGTAATCAATATGAACTATAGGGGCCAAATAGTGGCGATGACTTACGGCCCTCGAAATACTTATGTCTGTCTATATTGTAAGTTTTCCTACGATACTTTTTAAATTGTTAATATTGGATTGGTTTGGCTTCTTGAGGAGATGTAATAGGTCTACGTTATGGTTGAGGTTGTTTTGCAGTGCTGGTTGCGATGATAAAAAGCATTGACTTAAGAGGTGGGTGATGGTTACTGGTCTGCGGCAGGTGAGGCAGTTTGGAGGGGACTCCCTTTTGAGCAGGTGCTGGTGAGTAAATTCGGTGTGTCCAAGACGGAGCCGGATATACATCCTAATATCCGATTTAGGTATATCGGTTGGGAATTTTGGCTGAGTTTTATTAGGGTTAATTATTTGATAGTGATGTTTATAATTCTCCGCACTTTTGATTTATGTATCTCTTTAGATCGCATTGAGAGAAGGTGTAGTAGGAGAGGCTGGGTGCCTTGAGAGCGGCATTTGCAGCAGCATCTGCATATTCATTGCCCGCAATTCCAACATGGCCTGGTGTCCATAGCAGCTTTAACTTCGTTTGTGATTTGATGAGGATATCACGAATTTTGGATGGGGTTATAGAGTCGTTTTGTGGATTTGCGACGGCTTTTATAACAGACAGGCTGTCGGAGCAAATAACCCACTTACCTCTTGTTTGGGAATATTTTTTTGCGGCGTGGAGTATAGCTACTGCTTCTGCGGTGTATATGGAGGCGATGTTCGATAGGATGCCTTGCGAAATGATCGAGCCTTCTTGATTAACAACTGCATAGGCTGTGTTGTCGTCTGTTTTGGAGCCGTCTGTGTATACAATTTTTTTTTTGTTGTACTCTTTCGAATCTGAGTTCTTGTGTATCATATGGGGAATCCCAAATGATGGAAGAATATTCTAAATACGGTCTGACTAACGAACAATAGATGGACTTAAGACTAGTTATATCCCGAAAATCTCTACTATTTCTTTTCAGAAAACCTAACATAGCATTAGACTTCGCAATTGTATAATCATAATGTGATGCAAAATTTAAGTTAGTATCAAAAATTACACCCAGATCTTTAACCTCTTCTAGGCGACTAAGTCTATGATCATTTATGAAATAATCATAGACAATCGGGGATGTAATTCGATGTGCCGTAAAGATATTACATTTTTGAATATTCAGCTCTAGTCCATTGTGCTTGCACCATTCCACTAGTGCATGGATATCCAATTGGAAATTATTACAATCAGTTAAACTATTTATAGATAAATACAATTTAAAGTCGTCTGTGAATGTTAGAATTTTACAATATTTGAAAATTTCGTGAACATCGTTTATAAACAATAGAAAGAGTAATGGCCCCATATGGCTACCTTGTGGAACGCCCGATGTAACTTTTATTACTCGAGATCTAAAACTATCGATCATTACCAATTGCTTCCTGTCCTTTAAGTAATTGGAAAACCACTCTAACATTGACGAATGGAATCTCAAAGACTTTAGTTGGTTTAAAAGCAAAGTGTGATGTACTTTATCGAAGGCTTTCGAGAAATCGGTGTAAAGTACATCAACTTGTAATTGATTTTCTAAATTTGTGTAAATGTAATTTGAAAATAATGATAAATTAGTTGGACAAGACCTGCCTTGCATAAAGCCATGCTGGTTATTAGAAATAATTTCTTTTACCATGAAATATAATTTTTCTTTTACAATACTTTCAAATAACTTTGGTATCGATGAAAGCTTGGATATTGCTCGATAGTTTTCTACTTTTTGCCTTAAACCGGTTTTATATATAGGCGTCAGAAAAGAATACTTCCATTCATTTAAAAATTCACCCATTTTTTGGGATTGATTAAAGATAATTCTTAGTGGACGATAAAGAGAATTCCAACTTTTTTTTAAACTTAACCTAGTGAACAACGAATAGGGGGATAAAAAGAGAGGGAAACTTAACCTAGAGTATAACAACAGACAGTCGCGGCAATAGCCGTTTCTGTCTGGGACACTGAACCAGTGTGCAGGTAGGGCAGATTTAACACTGCGTGTATATTTGTTAACCTATTTTTGTCTTGCTTTTACTTAAGTACATTTTACATTTCGTTATTTTTTTAATTTGAAACTAGGTTGATATTCAGGTACTGAGTTCCATATACTAAGTGATTAACAATGAAATTAAACATGAATTAAACAAAAGAAAATTAAATAGTATAGTTTCTATAATACATTTATGTACATAATTATTGCATTAAAGTTATATATTCTTATTCTTTTAGTATTCACAACCATTATTTTGTTAGGTCTTGTTTGAGGGTCTGGGAGAGTTGAGCTGCTTAGCCTCTGTATGGGGATGGGATGGGGATTGTTTTTTTGTGATACGAAGATGTAAACTGATTGTCATTTTCCTGTATCAGAAAGGAAGCATTGAATCCCTCAGCGAGGATGCTGATCGGGAAAGATTAATAACGATCGTCAATTGGCCAAACGATGTTTTCTTCAATATGTTCTGGATGATTGGATTGGGGTGAAATTGGAGGGCTAAGATTCTTTTTCTAGCCATGCTAATGAAGTAGTCAGGCAAAGGACTTATTTCCGACTCATGATAGAGTGGTTTATTACTATACCATTTTCCTGATGGTCTTCTTCTTTTGGACGTGCAGTTTCTTAATACTTTACGTTCAAATTGCTGCAGCTCTAAGGCCACATTAGGTGTTATGGAGAACCAGCTTATGAACATGGAGGATATTAAGAAGCGGATGAGTGTTCTGTACAGAGAAAGTTTTGTTTTTTCTTTTCACATTACGTGAGTTGAATAGAAGTTTAGGTTTGGCTGTTATTTAGCGCTTTTCTAGTGTGCGGATTCACTTTTAATCTTTCATGGAGGTGAACACCCAGATATTTGATAGAATTAGTTAGCGGGATTGAATTACCCTCAATAACAAGTTTTAGGTTTCGTCTATCGCGAACTGCTAGATGATGACCTCTTCCGGATGCATTCCTGAAGCAGATCAGTCTACATTTGCTTACATTTAGGTCGATGACCCATTTTTTGCAAAATGGGATGGTTGTTGTGAGGTGGGATTCAGGGCTATATGGGGCCTAGCAGGGGAGCTGAGAAGTATCGTGTCATCTGCATATAAGATAGCCTCTGAGTTCAGATGAAAGATTGGAAGATCATATAAGAAAAGGTTGAAAAGGTATTGGTCTAGAATCGACATTATTACTTTTACCCAACATTTTTGACTTTTTCGATGTGTTTGTTGTTGTTTCGCATTTGTGTTAATGAATTTCTATTGATTTTTTTTTTCTTAAACATCAAAATACTAACTAGGATGCTATTTCCCGACGAGGGAGGAGTGGATCACAAGAGAATCCATCAATAATTCGAGCATCCAAGTATATACTGATGGATCAATGATGCAAACCGAATTGTCAAACATATCAGGATTCCTAAGTATGGCAGTGCTTTTCAAGCGGATGTCCTGGCAGTCAAAGAAGCGGCTAGAATGATAACAATGTTGGAAATACCACCGACTGATATTACCATTCTAATTGACAGTCAAGCTGCCATAAAAGAATTTTCGGTGATAGAAATCAAGTCCAAGCTGGTCGCGAGGAGCTTAAAACTCTAAGCGCGCAACACTCGATAGCTCTATGCATGGATTTCAATAATTCAGTCTTTAGTAAATACGGTAAGTACAAGTTTTGTAAAGGTAACATTTTACTTTCTGTTTAAATAATGTAATGAAAATAAGAAGTGGAGAGGGACGTTGAAATGCTCGGGCCTCTGTAATTATTTGGTGTTTGTTTGTGTTTGTTTCTTATAGAATGGCGCGGGAACCGATACGGCGATGACGACAGTTATATAAACTGCCGTCATCGCCTAAGGCGAAGAAGGTATCGGATTTCTCGCCAAGAATATCAATTGGTGACGGATAGTATCATTCCCCTATTGACGAACCGATATTCTACTCGAAGACGTTACTGAGAAGGGGGTTTGTGTGGTGCTGGAGGGCAGCAAGTCTCTTTTAGCTTAGGCAGATAGGGTAGTCCAACAGAGGGGTTACGCCAGAGTCTTGGTAAATGGATTTGTTACTGAACTTTAGAAAAGCACCTTCTTATTACTCTTTCGAACCTGTGTAATTCGAGGGCAACGTTGGCAGTAATAGCGAACCAGATAGGGAATCCGTAACCCAGTAGGGGACGGATTAATGTTTTATAAAAAAGCAGCTTTGTCCTTTGCTTCACGTAGCTGGAGTTAAGCAGAGTTTTCAGTTTTCCGGCCGCGGCCTTCGACTTATTTAGCGTCAGTCTTGCATGGTTGTTCATCTTTAGTCTTTCGTGAATATTGATACCGAAATACCTAATGGATTAACCTCGATATTACGGTTAAAACATTTGGTTTCGGGGACAGCTAAGTAGTGACCTCTGCATTACGGAAACATGCTATCTCACATTTTTGGAAGTTAAGGTTTCTTCCTCATCTATTGCAGTGTGTAATAATAGTATTGATGTGATGTTTTATTGCCGAGCCTTTTAAAGCCGCAGGCGATGATTTGGTAAGGAGCATGCACCAACTCATCTGTAAAATATGGTCGGAGGAAAACATGCCCGATGAATGGAACCTCAGCATTGTTTGCCCGATCCATAAAAAAGGAGACCCTTTGAACTGCGCCAACTACAGAGGCATCAGTCTCCTAAGTATCGCACATAAAATCTTATCTACCATACTGTGTGAACGCCTAAAGCCATTCGTCAACAACCTGGTCGGTTCATACCAGTGTGGCTTTAGGCCATGAAAATCCACCATTGACCAAATATTCACACTACGGCAGATTTTAGAGAAAACCCAGGAGCAACAAATCGATACCCACCACCTTTTCATCGATTTTAAGGCCGCGTATGATAGCATCTATAGAGACGAGCTATACAGAGCAATGTCTAGTTTTGGCATCCCTACCAAACTCGTCCGTTTGTGTAGGATGACGATGGAGAATGCACGCTGCTCCATCAAGGTCGGTAAAGACCTAACCGAGACCTTTGATGTCAAAAAAGAATTCAGACAAGGCGACCCGCTGTCATGCGACTTTTTCAACATCGTTCTTGAACGAATTGTTCAAAACTCGAACGCCAACACCAGAGGAACAATCTTTCAGAAGTCCGTCCAACTACTCGCATATGCCGACGATATTGACATTATTGGAAGAACGCAGCGTGATGTCAATGGCGCTTTTGTGGGTATTGCAACGGAGGCCGCGAAGATGGGTTTAGCGGTAAACGAGGGTAAGACCAAGTATATGCTGTCAACGAGAAAGGACACCCAACACCGACGTCTCGGTCAGAACGTCACAGCAGACAGATATAACTTTGAGGTAGTCAAAAACTTTGTCTACCTAGGCACCGCTATCAATTCAGACAATGACACCAGCGCTGAAATCAAACGAAGAATAACCCTTGCCAATCGCTGCTTCTTTGGGCTAAGAAAGCAACTGGTAAACAAAGCCCTCTCCCGAACAACCAAGATAACGCTTTACAAGACCTTAATCGTCCCAGTCCTGCTATATGGCGCGGAGGCATGGACTTTGTCAAAAGCGGATGAAGCTGCCCTTGGTTGCTTCGAGAGGAAAATTCTTCGTGTGATTTTCGGTCCCGTCTGCATAGACGGTGAGTGGAGGAGGAGATATAATGACGAACTATACGGGCTGTTCAGCGACATCGACTTAGCCAGAAGAGTGAAGATCCAAAGACTGAGATGGCTAGGTCATGTAGAGCGGATGGAAACCAATGCTCCGGCCCGAAAAGTCTTCGAATCCACCCCCGAGGGACGGCGCAGTAGAGGAAGACCGCGACTCAGGTGGCGCACGCAAGTGGAAAGGGACCTCAACCAACTATGCGTGCGAAACTGGAGACAGCTAGCTAAAGATCGAGCTGGCTGGAGACGCTTGTTGGTTGAGGCCCAGGTCCACCCCGGACTGTAGCGCCACCTTAAGTAAGTAAGTAAAGTAAGATGTTTTATTGCGTCGAGAGCTATTTGCGGTCTCTCATGATGGCTTAGCAAAATTGTGTCGTCGTCGTATAAGATCGCTTCTGAGCCTTCTTGGTGTGTCGGAAAGTCGTGGAGGTTATAGTTGAAGAGATTGGGGCCAAGAATGAATCCTTGCGGAACTCCTGATCGGTACAACCAAATTGCGCTCTGACAGGAAACTGAAACTGAAATTTATAAGTAAGTCCTGCATGCCAAACCGAGTCAAATGCCTTTGTGAGATCTAACGCGCATGCTACAGTTCATTTTTTCGATCGAAGATTTGTCAGGATTTTGTTTTGCAGGAATAGAAAGCCCTGCTCAGTGGAGTGGCCCTGCTTGAAGTCGAACTGTTGGGGCTGAGACCAGTCAGAGTCATTGGAAGTACTCTGTATTTTGATAAGAATGATTTTTTCCAATATGGGACGGTAATTATCGACGCTGTTTGTGACGTTGCTTTTTTTATGGGAATAAGCTTAGCTCCAGCTTAAAGGCGATCGGAAAGTAGCAATTGTTAACGCAATAATTGTATATGGATGTTCGAAATTTAGTCAGAATTGATTTGGTTTTGCGGATTGAGAAATTAGAGACGTTATCTGGACCGGAGATTATTCATACAACTGTGTTTGCGGATACGAGGTTGCTATTTCTAGTTTCGTCAGATTTATTAAGGGATGATTTGTATGCCTTAGATCTCTATTCCAGGCGTCAAAAGAGCTATTTTAGGTTTCTATAATTCAGGTGTTTTCTATTTCTGCTGTAGAAATTTTTAAGGAATATAGATCTTTATAAAAATCTCCGAAAGCCGTAACTTTCTCGGTAGATGAGGTATAGGGTCTATCACCATGGCTCAACGCCTGCTTAGGGTTCTGCATCCTCTTACGACCGGTGATCGGGTCTTTTGTGGAGATTTGAGTTGGGGAACAGCTTATGAACATTGTCCTTGAAGATCCGGCATTCGTAGATAAGGTGCTGCGCAGAAAGTGTAGCATTACAGTCGCAAAAACAACATTGATGATATTTTTTTCTTGATAAGATGTTCATGCGTGAACCTTGTATGTCCTAGCCGGAGGCGAATGTAGGCTTTGATCATGTTGGCGGGAACGTTTTGGGAATATATCAAACCGCAAATGGTCTGAACTGGACACTTGCAGGGTATCGAAAGCGATCTGGCCTATGTTAAATCAAGGAAGGACTGATTACCTCCTAAAGCTAGAATGGAAGGTTATCAGTAGAGTGTTGGGGATGCTAACTGGCCACTGTCTTTTAGGCACCCATACCAGAAGACTTGGGGCACCTTAGAACGACTTCTGCAGAAGTTGCATGGATGTAGAAGAAGAGGAATCAATATTACACTACCTTGGCACATGTCCTCCACTTGCGGAAACAAGAAGAAGACTACTAGGCGAGTACTACTTCAACCACCTTGAGGATCTGAGTAACATTGCTCCAAAGGACTTACTACAATTTCTCAAAGCCTCTAAATGGCTATAAAAGAGGTCAGCAGAAATCACACATGGCCAACAAATCCCAAGAGGAATACAAAAATCCCAAGAGGAATACAAAAATCCCAAGAGGAATACAAAAATCCCAAGAGGAATACAAAAATCCCAAGAGGAATACAAAAATCCCAAGAGGGAATAGCTACAAGGTCAAAGGGTAAATATGTCCTTTTGGATGGATGACTTCCATATTCGTCATGCAGTCACTCTACCTACCTACATTATCTGGATCATTGGTATTTATTTGCTCGATGTGGCTGAGCGAGGCGTAGTCTTCGCCGTCCGGGCCACAACCACATCCTTGTACAACGGCAGACTTCCCGGTTGTGGCTTCTCCTTTATTCATCTTCGTAGACAGGACCAAATATGCGATGTGGAATTCTTCTTTCGAAATAACCATGTTATGCGTATCGCAGCTTCTGTTCCACTTACCAGAACACTAGCAGAATATGTGCATGGGGTTTGACACAAGTTGCTGCGCCGAAGTAGCATCAGTTGCCACAGCTGATTCACTGTCCGTTGGCTTTCCACTAGAATGAAATTCTAGTAGACTAACTCATTAACTACGCACACACGTTTCAGTCAACAAAATGGAGACGCGTGTCTGTTTGCCTTCTTAGGTTATCCCGTAGTGTGTGTATTTTGACCTAAAAACTGCCACGTTCTTGACGAAGTGCTACGAGAAACATAAACCATTTTTTCCCTCGACAATTCTGCCCTCTCACATGTCACGCGATAATCGATAAGTTCCAAGAGCTAAAAATAACGTATACACACGCTTAAATCGTCATCTCTGGAAACGCATAGAAAAGCAAAGCATAACCGTGACCTAATTAGCCAACAATCCCCTATTTTTTTCCGTTCCCTTTTCATTGACTTTGGTTGACCACGCGAATGTACACGGCACTCTTAACTGATGAATAAAACCCGGCTCGCAACACACTTCAACGTGAAATTTGATGTGCTTCACAATATTCCATTCCACTCCTTTCCTCGGCTTGTTTACAATTGTAAAAGCGTCAGAGAATCTGATTTTTGAACACGCGAAGTCTGTTCATTCTGTGAGTTGTCACGTTTCACATCTGTACAGAGCCCGATGTGATATTTGATATAGATATGTATGTATACAAATATAGCTGTTCATTGCCATTTAAACCGGCATGGCCACGTGACTTATCTCCATTTGGATTTAGTCCTCAAAAGTATACAAAACTAACCAACCTTTGAGTGGAGTGAGGTTAACACTTTGCCGACATCAGTCTCTCCTTGATGGTTTGTTTGAGTGGCTCTACTCGTATTCATACACGATACAAATGTTCCGTATTCATTCAGACTTCAGAACGTGAAGAGATGTATTTTAGTGATTTCATGTGGAGGCTTGGGGGTCAATGCAGACTAGGATGATTACAATTAAGTTGAACACACACAACAAGTGGAAGACTATTTCTTTTTGTGAAGATTAAGTACTGTAGTTATTTAAAATATGAAGAACTGTTAAATGGACTTATTCTAAATTCCTTTCAGAACCCTTTGTAAATTAAAATTTACATGATGACCTAAGAATAGGGCCACTAGTTGCAGCAGCTTAGATAAGATTCCCAAACTTTCGTCATGATCTTCTGACCCGCATGATCCACTAAGGAGGCCACTCGATCCTCCGCCATAGACTCTAACTCCTCAGGAGTTATGCCCAAGCGGAAGCAGGCGAGTTTTTGGACTTGGTCTTGGGTCTGTGCCAAGCAGTAGCCTTCCTGATGGAATCGCTTTCAAGGCACGCCTCGGCACTCTTGATGAGGGGGGGCATTCATGGTACGCGACCAAACCATCGAAACATAGCCCTTTCCGCTGCTCAACGTTGAGATCCTCGCGCACTTCGCACCTCCATCACGACGAGTAACACCCTCAACAACACCGTAATGTATTGGCAACACTACGGTAGAGATCGGGCGGTGCTCTTCGATATGTCATAACACTCATGACATGCTTCTTAGCTTTTATCTTTGTTGTTTTGTGTGCATATCGAATCTTGTTCAGAGTAGTTGAGGTCTCACCACCGACAAGACCGGTTGAACTAGCGAGCGGACACTACAATCACGAAGAAATCTCATCTCTCGCAGCATGAATTCGCGATCCTATTCTTTCGGTTATTACTCAAATTTCATGACAATAGGTGAAAATTGGAATAAATAAGCTCTACCTTCCTGATTACGGATACAAGCTGTTTCAAAATTGAGCCAGCTTGGCCAATCCTACAGGAAAGCTCAGAGTTCCTTCTCCCATCACTCCTGAAATAGACCGCGAGATACTTGAACATCTCCACCTCCTTCAATAGGGCTCCACTAACATGTACAGTGCATGGAACAGGTGCTCTGGAAATGACCATAACCTCGGATTTACCCACGTTAACGTTCTCCCCAGCATCAGCATATACGACCACAAAACTATCCCGTGCGCGAGGCAGTTCCGTCTGGGAGGATGTGAGGATAACTGAGTCAACTGGAAAAAGTAGGTGTCATACCTTCAACTCACTTAATGCGAAACATCCCTCACATCGGCTGCAGATCAGAGATTTCAACTTAGTTTATAGATCACCGCAGCATTATATTCTTTTTCTGGGACTTGTTATACTCCTGGCCACTACGCTTCGCGAGTGCTTTTTCACAGGCATTCACTTCCAAAGGAGCAGGGTTAAGTACTCCATTCGTTTGGCCAACACTGTCGTCTCAGATCAGATCATGCGGCTTTGCGATGACTATTAAGATTTAAAGCATGACTCATCGATGGATAAACATATTGCAGAGCTACCATTCTGATATCGAGCACGGACTACATGACTACAATGCAGACGTTTCTTTATTATTCGATTGTCCAACCTTTTGCTGTGAAATATTACAGATTTTTTCTTTTTTGCAAAATGTCTGACTCTATGCGCGGCCGTCCACTTCGATCCAGCTGACCAGGCAAAAGAGCTCAACATAATTCACTTTTATAATAAATCGAAGGCTGGCGTCGACACTCTCGAACAGATGGTTGGCACTTATCGGTGTAAACGCAGGACTAATCGATGGCCACTAACGTTCTACAACACTCTTGCCATTTCGGCTTTGAATGCCTTCTTGATCTTCACTCAATTGTTCCCGTGGAACAAGAGTAAGAAAAGTTTCCACCGAGAATTGTTTTCAACTTGGGCGGACATGTGGTGGAAGTTGTTGGTCGTGTGCGAAATTCAAGTTCGTCGATTTCACCGTACTCATCTTGCTGGAATTCTCCAGCAACATTATCGCAAGCATCAGCATCGGTCGAAATGCCACCGGTCAAGATATTGGTTCATCAGCCAACCACAACAAAAACGGGCTAAATGTACCCTCGAACTCCGAAAGCAAATGTGCGTGTGACCAACTTGTACTTGAACATCGTTTTATTCTATGCGAGAAATGCGAAGTTCTTCACGCAAATGAAATTTCATTTTTACCCGAAGCACCACTGTTCTTCTAGCGGATTTCTGAAGGGACATAGGAATATTATTATGGTTTTGATTTTTTTGGGATACCGATTTTGGGTACCGCATGTTGACATGCCAAGAACACTGTGGTGGGTTCTCTTTCCTTAAAATATGCTAGTGTGTTATGGTTTTTTTTTTTTTTTGGTTACGTCCATGGATGTGGCAATCTTCGAAAGATACTAATAGCCCGTGCCATTAGCATGCACGATTCGCAAACCCAAGTTCTCGATTTCGGGAATACGCCTACGTACTAACCCACACCCTGCACTCTTCTACCACTCTCCCCGCGGAACTGCCGTTAGGTATTACTTCGCGGGGCTGGTTAGCGACTCAAGCTGGATCGACTGTGTTTGCCTGTTCGGCTCGCCTTACTCTTTCAAGCCTTCTTAGCTCGATCTGCAAGTTTCATATGAAGGAACAGATTTCCTCCCACTTCTCGGCTGACTCCGTCATATGACCGACTAGGAGCTCCGGTGTTGGTAAATTTATTCTTGTCCCTTCAAATCGTCTGCAGTGGAAAGTCGTGTGTTCTGCGTCTTCTTCAGAGTCCTCACATTCTGGACAAAGGGAAGAGCTATCGTGCCCGAACCTATGGAGATACTTTCGATAGACCCCGTGGCCCGACAGAAACTGCGTAAGGTGGAAGTTGCAGTTTCCACTTGCTCTCTTTGTCCACGTTTCGATTGTTGGAATCAGTCTGTGAGTCCATCTACCTTTGTTTGAGGTGTCCCATCTGGCTTGCCACATTGTCATTGAGGCTGCTCTTTCTTCCTTCCTTATCCTGTTTACGCCAGTCTCTGGCCGGTTCGTCGATCGCCTTAGGTAGACCCTATGCATCTCATTTGCGAGAATGTCGATGGGGACCATACCCGCAATCACACAGGCTGCTTCGTCCGAAATTGTCCGGAAGCCGCTGATTGTTCTTATGGCGCAGAGCCTGTATGGTGACGAGAGCTTCTTAGCTGTCTCCTTTATAGAGAGAGCACTCGACCAGACTGGCGCAGCATATAGGAGAATTGAACTTACCACTCTGGAAAGCAGAATCCTTCTAGGGTATCCGGGTCCTCCTATGTTCGGCAGCATACCAGAAAGTGTGTGGTTGTCGAGCATCACTCCTAGGTATTTCAGTGATTCCTTGGATCTAATTAGCTGGGAGCCAACCCGGAAGTTTGCGTATTCCACAGTCTTTCGGCTGGTTATTAAAACAGCCTCTGTCTTGTGGTCAGCCAATTCAAGGTCGGAAGATTCCAGCCAATTTTTTATCATGGCGATTGCTTCGTTTGCGGCGGTTTCCACCTCGTGGATGTGCTTGGCCACCGTCATGACCGCGATGTCGTCAGCAAAGCCGATGTCCGATGCCTCAGTACTCCGTCGTACATTAAGTTCCACAGGAGGGGTCCAAGGACTGAACCCTGTGGAACGCCTGCAGAGACGTCGTAGTATTTAGTATCATCGTCAGTCTGGTATCTCAGTTTCCTGTTGGTAAAGTAGCTGACAATAATCCTCTTCAGGTACTGCGTGGTGCTCATAGTGTCATAGTGTGTTATGTCATAGTGTGTTATGGTAGTGTGACCTAACCGAAGTCTGATGAAGCTGGTAGATGGGAGTAGTCCGGTCGATGTTTATCTTCGAGTAATGTTTTTTATAGTTGCGACAGCAAATAATTTTGTTCTTTTTGATTACTTGGTCGATATATCTCTGTAGATCTTTTCTGGAGAAGATGCCAAAAGTAAAAACGGGCGATCTATTGCAAGATTTCGCAGCTTGGTCGGCTTTCTCGTTGCCTATTATGCCTATATGACTGGAAACCCAGATGAGCTTCAAATTGTTGACATTTCTTATTAGAAGGCCCCGCATGTTGGTTATTAACCCACTGTTGTGGTTGCAGTTGGAGACGGCACGAAGAACTGAAAGGCAGAACATATTACCAGTTTCTTGCCAGATTTTACGACCGTTTTGACAGCTTCGTTGATGGCTAAAGCTTCTGCAGTGAAGATGGATGTGAAATCAGCAAAGTGCCGTTTTCTTGAGTTATGGCAGAGGAGGTGGTCTCGACGGATTTCGACCCATCCGTAAACAACGGAGTCCAACCACCTTGCTTTAGGTTTACCATGGTTTCTTGGAAAGTTGAGCGGTATACCCTGCTGTTGGTGCAATCCTTGTGGTAATCAGTAAGTTTTAGTTCAAAGGATTTTTGGTATAAGTTCCAGGGTGGGAGGTGTGTGCTGTGCTCTTTAACACGTTTGTAGGGCAGACCCATTTCTTTTGCCCTTAAAAGCAATGTTGATTGCAGAGGGAAGACGCTTACTTGTTCTTGATTTGCTCGTTAGATCGATGTCTCTATCGATGATGGAGTCTTTGGAAAAGATAAGTTTTGGGATGATTTTTTGAAAACTTTCCGCTTGTCGCTGTTCTAGCCTAGGAAGACCAGCTTCCACCATGTGGGTGGTGCGATAAGCGTTGATCCGGATCTGGCAAAGCTGAGACGACAGGAATCGTGAGAATCCAGGCTTGCATGGGAATGTCTACAGAAGCTAAAAAAGCTGAGTAGGTGTAACAGAGTAAAACTCTGTTGGTTACCTGGCCATACATGGATAGAAAGCAATGAAATGGCCGACTCCTTGGGCAGGAAAGGAGCATCGGAAAATGTGTTAGGCCCCAAACCATTCTGCTCTGTAGGAGATCACGTCCTCAGGGAAGAGTTCAGGAAACTAGAAAGCAGGAACCGGCCAGATAGAACGCTCATGGTATGAAGCAGGCTAAGAAAGTCTTGAGTCAACATGACCGCAAGAGGTTTGAAGCATGTATCAGAATGAGCAAAAACAACCTCCGTATCCTAACAGGCTTCCTAACAGGGCACTGTAAACTCAGGGAGCACCTAAGGAATCCTCCTAGAAGAAGGTTCCTGCCGATTCTGCGGAGAATCTAATGAAATTCCAGAACACGAACTGGGAATACAGGTGCCACCTGCCCCACAACAGCTCTAGCAGCTATAGTCGGGCTAACTCCCTTATCAATCTTCGTTAGGAAGATAGCTGCTAGATATGCCATCAAACTGCAGGTCACCTCGGCATACTCAATTCAATCTCCAATAGAGACATGTTTTGTACAATGTCGGATATTATGGTCAAGGAACACTGTTTCGGAAGGGTTTCGAAGTTGAATAATTGGATACCGAGGCCAGCAAGACCCTAGAAGTCTGGTATAGTACACAGACGAATCAAAGATGGAATCTGGAGTGGTGGCAAGAGTCTTTGGACCCAACACAAGGATTTCCCTACCAATTGTGTCGAAACCAACAGTGTTTCATGCCGAAGCCCACGCCATCAAGATCTGCGCCAAACAAAACCTCCACAAAGGCATTAAGGGCGCTAGTATTCTGATAATTTCAGACAGTCAAGCAGCACTAAAGGCACTCTCGCCTAACCTTTTGGACTCCAAAACAAGCTATGTCGCTCTGCACTCCCTTGCCATACACAACCAAGTGCAGCTTGGCTGGGTTCCTGGACAAAGGGGGATTGCACACAACGAATTCGTAGATGAGCTACGTTCATCGGTCCCGAACAGTACTGTAATGCCAATTGGACAGCAGCCACAACTCTGATTAACAAATGGAAGAACAAACTTTGCATAGACCAGTGGACACATGGTCATGGGCTTAGGCAATCCAAATGATAGATCAGGCCTTATTCCTACGAGGAAATAACCCGTCTAAATAAAGAAAACCTAAGATCGCTAAAAAAGCTTTTTTACAGGCCTGAACTACCACCTTAACAAATTAAAATTGTGTCAAGACAAGGCCCGTTGGCTCTGCCACGAAAAGGATGAAACTTCTGAGCACATTAGCACATAGGGAGATTATTTTTCTTCCAGCGGCGCTACAGTCCGGAGTGGACCTGGGCTTCACGTAACAAGCTTCTCTAGATGGCATGATATTTAGCCAGCTGCCTCCAATTTCGCGCGCCATGTTGGTTGAGGTCATTCTCCAGTTGTGTGTCCCTTCGGTTCCGTGGGCGTCCGTTGATCCACTGATTCGGAGACGAAGACTCTTCGGGCATAGGGAGATACTGACTTCAAAAAATTCCACTACAAAGGACTCACTATCTTTCATAAGGGAAGTAGTACGAGTTTTCAGTTAAATTCAATCCTTCCATACAATGAATCACTTCGCGTCGCACAGTGTGTTATTTTGCGAATCTAGCGGAACTTAATTCAAAAATCAAAGTCGTCCGAATGACATAAGTTTGGTATCAAACGACAAGTATAAATGAACGTTCCACAAAAAACAAAATCCATGGAAACGGTATTTACCGTTGTGTGACATCGCAAACAGAAACAATTTTTGAGCAAGAGAAATGTAAAACATTAGTTGCATTATGTGACTCAAATTCATCGTGTTCGTGTGAAGTAAGTAGCAACGCTATCTATCCAATTTTCTTCCAATTTCTTGCCTGTTACCTAAGAAATCTTTTTGGTGAGTTTGAAACTTGTACGACCTTGCATCCGCGAGATGTTATTTATTACCTTCTCCGGACTATGTACTTCCAGAATCCGTTGAAACAATTAACGCTCAGCTGTGCATCCCATACATTTTTTTTTTGTTTATGAGTTAACATCGCTCATAGAATTAACGATTGTTTATCTATGTACCAATACAACTCTGCTGCTCTAAAGAAGGCTACAAACTATCAGTTTTTTAATTCCAAAATTGGAAAACATTTAACGAATGTACACCCAAAGTACAAAAACGAAAATTAAAAGAACTTGTATGCACTAAAACGACGAGTGACGAAATTGCTACTGCCGCAGAAGTGTCTTTAACATGAATTGGCAAGAGAGATGCTACAAATCTGGTAAAGGAGCTTGCATTTAGATCCCCGGCAAGGGGAAAAGCTCGATCAAGTCAAGAAAAGCGCAATCAAAAGATTAATCCTGACGAAGCTCTTTTGATGATGGTTAACATAAAATTAAGTACCTTTCAGTACAAAAGCATGCGCCAGCAGCTTAGAAATACAAATTCGAATATGGACCCCAGCTTATTAAGTAAAAGAGGCGAAAAAAGACTGTTATCCCGAAGTTTAATATTTAAAATTGTTTGTAATATCAGATCCATATCTTTCGAGTCGTAGTACAGCGCCCCTGTTAAAGTCTCCCGAAGTACGAGTAGCATCAGCTAGTAGCAGTTCCGATGAAGACGATGATGAGAGCGACTAATTTCAAGTAAAAAAAAAGTAGACTATAATGTGTTAGTTTCATGAAAAGACCTTGGAACTTACTTGAGATATTTTACTGTCTTTTCTGAACACATTGGTGGAAATTTGAACAAAATCGGTTCAGTGGTCTTTTAGTTAGAGACGTTTGTATCCATGAGGTTTACAGAGGATGGATGGCGTGGGCTATACGCCCCCTACCGGTGACCACATATGGCAATAGGTTCTAAAAACTCGAGAGAATTACTTTGTTTCCTTCACCCAAGAGGAAAATCTATAGTTTAGCTATTCCAAGCGCAATAGGAATAAAGTTCCGCTCGATGTAGAAAATAACACTGTGTTGCTACCTTCACAACACGGGGTGCACAAAAAAAAAAAAAACAAAAAAGAAAGACGAGCGCGGAGGTTTCTGCACATATTCTATGAATACTTGTGAAAATTACTCTCTACCACCAACAAAAGCTCTCTCTTGCCAAGCTTGACTTAAGGCATAACCAAACATTTCACGTACTCACTGATATAATGAAAAAGTAAAATTGTGTCCTTACCATTCGTAAGATCGTTTGCTTGGCAATCGAATTCGAGTAGTGCATCCAATTGAGCCTGCAACACTGGTAATGTTTTAAGCAACTTGTCAGCATTCATTGTCCTCAAAGATCCCTCTTCTTTGCTGTAAAAAAAAAAAAGAACGCAATTAAAACATTTCATTTATCATAGTCGACATGATTCTCACCCCCTTTTCACTTTGCAAAAGTCAAATGCAACTGTCCGATACGAGAGCGCCTTCTCATTTAAGTATTTGGCATATCTTCGAATGAACGGCGACATATCGTAACCTAAAGACGAGAGAGAGACACACAAAAACAAAGTCCACGTTAATTAAAACAAGAACGAGCACAAAGGCGAAGCCACTCTATAAGTAGATCTTCGGATTAAAGCACTGATTCTATGACAGCAAGAGTAGGAGTTGTAGTTATAGTTACAGTTGAAGTGGCCAGTGTACTCACCCATTCTTGCCCCAACGGCTCCAATGCCTTCTTTTATGATGGGAATGGTATATGGTACAGATTTTTTTTTTTATATTGAGTTAAAACAAAAGCCGAAAGAAAAAGAGAGAAAAGCAATAAAAAAGTGTTAATAATTAATTAATCTTCACAGGTTATGTTTTTATTGGTTTTATTTTCTTTCTTTCTTTCTTTTTTTTTTTGAATTTCATGAAGTACAGTCAAAGGCTTGTTAGTCGTTAGATAAACAGGGAAAATTAGGAATGATGAGAGAGGAGAGGATGACGTCGGATGAAGTTTCGAAGGACACAGTATGAGAGTTAGAACTTAGGGATGATCTTGTAGGAGAGATATGTGATAAAGCATAAACAAAAGGTAATAGACTACGGGAGGAATTGTTGTTTTATCTTGGTATGCATCGTTAGCGAACCTGCTGAGTGTGGTGAATGGTAATCGAATATTTCAGCTTGCACAGTGACACAGACTGTGATCACTTATCAGACAGCAAAGTGGGGATCGACGTATACACTGACGGCTCAAAGGCGAGCGCTCGTCCATGCTTGTGGCGGGTGTCTTCTGTGACCACTTCGAGAAATCAATGGCACTAAGGGACAACTGCTCGTGAGAGAACAATAGCACGCACAACACGAGTGGCTGCTGAGAAGCTAGGTCCTGGTCCTCTATGGGCTCTAGCGCCACCAATATTATATTATAATTATATTAAGGGACGACTGCAGCGTTTCTCAAGCCAAAGTGGCTGCGATAGATGAGGTGGCGCTCGCGTTGAGACACCTAAACGTAACCGGCAAATGGATCACCACTTTCTCTGATAGCCAGACGGGAATAAAGGCCATAGCATCGGACATTCTGACATCGAAGCTGGATAACTTATGCACGTCGATGTTGTGGGTCCCTCCGTGATGACAGCGTGTACTTTGTTTTGCTCTGATTTACTGCCAGACCCATTTTAGCCATTTCCACTTCAATGCCAGCAAACGCCTCATTGACGGCTCGCTGTGTTCGTCCAATCGCGTCAATGTCATCCGCGTAAGCAAGCAGTTGATCGTGCCTCTGGCGTTGACGTTTGAGTTTCGCACATATGACAGCGTGTCGCCTTGTCTAAAACCTTTGTTGACATTGAAGGTCTCGGTGAATTAGTTACCGACCTTGATGGAGCAGCAAGAGATCTCCATCGTCATCCTGCACAACCTGACGAGTTTGGCAGGAATGTCAAAACTAGAGATGGCGTTGTATAGCTCGTCTCTATGCACGCTGTCATATGCGGCCTTGAAATCGAAGAATAGGTGACGGGTGTCGATCTGCATCTCTTGAGTCTTTGCCAGGATCTGCCGCAGTGTGAAGATTTGGTAGATGGTGGACTTTCCAGGAATGAAACTGCACTGATAAGCACTGACCTATCAGGTTATTGACGAATGGTTTCAGGCGTTCACACAAAACGGCAGATATGATCTTGTACGCTATGTTAAGGAGACTGATTCCTCGATAGTCCGCGCAATCACATGGGTCTCCTTTCTTGTGGACCGGACAAACGACGCTGAGATTCCACTCATCGGGCATGCTTTTATCCGACCATATCTTATAGATGAGCTGGTGCATGCGCCCAACCAGTTCCGCGGACAATCCGTCCGCTCTAGATAGTCTAGATATCGCTATATTGACCTCGTCGAAGTCGGGGGAACGTAGTTCTTGTTCATCCTCGTCCAAATTAAAAGCAACTTAATTTCGGCTTAGTGGACGCCCTAAATTTAGTGATAACATTTTCGTTAAAATAGTCTTAGGTTATCTGACATGTTTGGAGTGTCATTGCATGTTTTGATTGTTCTTGTTACGAGCAACCCATTCGATATCAGCACTCTTATTAAACTGGGGGCGGGTACGAAGCGTACGAAAAAAGTGTTGTGTGTCGTTGCAGTACATAATCTCAGCCTTCACAATTATACTTTGCCATTCGAAAGATCTGGCAAGCGAGTATATTCTCACCAGGATTCTACAGAGAAAGGTGACATCTTTCAGAACACCAGGTACGAACTTTCAGACTGGAAGTCATTCAAGTATCACGGTGGGATGGATTGAGTAAAAAATGACAACAGCTTTGATCACTATGAGTGTGAAAAAGGAAGATGTCTTTTTTGGATGCAGAATAATTCAACTGTCCTACGCACAGTCACAGACATTTCTGGTCGATTACAGCGAACTGCCAATGAGACATATGTCATCGTTAACTTTGAAGCGGTGTGAGCTTGGGCAACGGAGATCGTAAAGAGATCAACCGAACAATTACATCTCTCAATCGATGTTTCTTTCGATGTCAAAGGCAATAGATCACTTTCATAAAACATCTAGGAGGTGATTCGACGGCGAAATACACAGACAGCGCCATACATCTGATCTGGCGTCTACAAATTCATCGACTTTGGTGGCGCTAACTTGTCAAAAGCAGGAGAAAGTCCTAATCAACTTGATATGCAGGACAAGTTGTGCAAAAGAACGCATCTACCTGTGGCTCAAAGACACATTTTTCAACTGGAGGCTGTCAGTTTGATACGATTGTATTCATATTCGCACTCTCAAAGCTATCTTCCGTTTACAAAGAAGTGGTCTTTGGTACAACTCGCACTGGAGTTTTGACGACCTTGCGCACCGTATTTCTTTTGATCACACACTCATGGATATGCCTTCTGACGCAAGGACACCAGCAATCCAGCTGCGACGCACATGCAAAGTCGACTTTCCCTGCACTCAGGACTGGCTCTGGCCAGAATATGAGCCAGAAAAAGAATGTAGTCAAATATTCACGGATGGCTCCAAGACCAATGAAGGGTCTGGCACTGGTGCTTTCGTGGAGAGCTACATCAAGCTGTGCTTAAGGCACTACTCAACCCTTTAACCACTTCCAGGATGGTCCACGAATGCAAGTCTTCTCTAAATTGGATCGGCAGTTTCAATTCGTTAAGACTTGTCTGGGTCCCGGGCCACCACGGGATCGCGGAAAAGAGATCGCCGATGAACTTGCTAGACAAGGATCAGAAGACTCTTAGGACTCTTAGGACCCGAACCTGCGTTCGGACTACTCGCGTCCTCAGTTAGGGCTTCCATCGATGGCTGGGCTTCTCGGGAGCACAGCCGGAGGTGGCATGACTCTCCTGGATGTAGACAAATCAAGCGCATGCTCCCTAATGTTTGTACGAAATCCGCGGCATTCTTGTTATCTCTTAACAGAAAAGACTACAGACGACTTACCGGCGCACTAACGGTCACTACACCTTCCCCAAACACCTAAATGTGCCTGGCCTAAGCGACGAAAACCCTCTGCGATGCCTGTGGAGAAGGCGAAGACACTGCAAAGCATTTCCTCTGTCACTGTCCCGCATTTGCTCGGATCAGATGGCAGTTATTTGGTGCTGATGAGGTGAGAGCTGATGATGTAGGCTCCTCATCACAGAAGCGCCTGCTGGTATTCCTCCGGAATACCATGAAATTCAATTAAATGTAGGTTGCTACCTGGTAGTACCATGGACCAGTTTTTTTTTTAGTCTGAGTGTTCCAGTGAAGGGTGTAAAAATCTCCGAAAAAAAAAAATGCGAAAAATGTCATCGTGGGCATAATTAAAAAGGAGTTGATGCGAAATGAACATAACCAAGAAGCTCAGGTGGGAAGGAACGTGGACGCACGCAATCTTACACCTTTCCGTTGGTTTGTCTTCAACAATTTAATTGTGGCACGTAATATCGTTTGACAGAAGGGGGTGCTCTAGCGGCGTTCGACAACCAGTTGGGTTCATTGACAGTGAGACCCTTCACCAAACCGTTCAGATCAGGAACTCTTTCAGTTCGATGGTATTTTTTTCCTATTTTCTTAAAAATTCCAATTCTACCTTGTTGGAGCTGGGCACTCATTCTTACATCATGTCTCAACCATGACTACGATTCGCGAAAATCTAAAAAAAAACGAGAGCTCGAGTTCTTCTGAAAATACGCGGCTTTCAATTCCTGGTTCCCTTATCGAACCATATGTTTACGGAAGTATGAAGTTTATTAACGGAATATTGTTGTTGCCCCAGAGAGCTTTGTTGGTACCAGGGGCGAAACGTTGGGTCATGTGATAAATAAATGTTGTAAGGTAGGTTTAGCATCAAGACCTGAACAGTAGCGATATTCCAGGCAACTGAGAGCTAGCCAGGAACAGAACAATAATCATTGTACCAAGGAAAACATGAAAACATCTGGGTGCCAATAGAAACCAAATCACAGAGCTAGCGACCAGGAGGGCCCGTGAAAGATGGAACCTTAACACGTGCCTACATGCGAAACAAATATGGCCAAAAATGGGCTTACAAAGAACCACGGCCATCCTCAGTCTATGCAGAAAAAACCTGAGTAACTAACTGCGCAATGGGGTAGACACACCGAAATATCATACAACGACTTCTTTAGCAGATCCATGGATGAAGAAGAAGAGTAAAAACCCTCACATCTACTCTACAACTGCCCTGCATCTAAAAACATCATACCATCTAAACGAACATACGGACGTATCTGAAAAGGATGTCAAATCAATCTGGGCATTCGCCCATAATACAAAATGGTGCCAGGAGTAACGGACGGTAACCGTCTCAGTGGCAACATAACGTACCCTTGGGTCCAAGTGAATCCATCGCTGGCTGAATTCTCCAAGATCTTCATGTTGCCATTAAAATAAATCATATAGTCACTGCCTTCTTCAATTCAACTGTGTACCAAACTCAGAATCGGCAATACTATATCCTTTCCACTGACACCGATGGCAGCCATCTTCGAAATAAATCTCTCTTCCAGCATTGCTTCCAGGTTGGATTGAAAGTCTGACAATCAGTCGCTGGATAATCCTTTCAAATATACACAGAGAGAATTACCCGGGTTGTTATTTCCAACCAGTCACTCCTCCCTGGTCACTAATGAACCCATCAACAATTCCACCATCCACATATACACAGATGGATCGAAGATGTTAAAATGCACAGGCGCGGTCATTTTCTCCAAGTAGTTGAACATGCACTGCTCCAACAGAATCCCTGATTAGTTTTTGCAAGCGGAAATCCCGGCAGTCATGGAAGCGGCCGGAATGATATCAATGTTGGAAATACCACCGGCTGATGTTACCATTCTGATTGACAGCCAAGCAATTTCGGCTATACAGATCAAGTCCAAGTTGGTCGCATGCAGTCGCGAAGAGCCCAAGGTTCTTAGCACGCAGAACTCGATTGCTCTTTGCTGGGTTCCAGGTCACAGTGAAATAACAGGCAATGAGACAGCAGATGGGGCTGAAACCGGCTATCCTCTGTATTAAACCACCTGCGGATGTCAAGAAAAGAGTGGACCTCACAATCATAGAAAAAGCAAACAAGATTTGGAGCTCTCTAACCACATACGACTCTGAAAAGAGCTGCATGGGAGAGGAGCTCTTAAGAAAGCAAAGTCTGAATAGGGGACACAAACGATCTTAAGGTCGCCGTGCAATTTCCCCTAAACCATAAAAATAATAACCATGTGAGACCACTCGGATGCTATGCCTTAAGTTTAGTAGGCAAAAACCAACAAACTCCTTCAGTATGGCGATGGTAGTTAGAGCATTCCCTGGCCACAATCATTTAAAGAACGACGACATGAAAATGGGACGAGTCAACACCTTTATATCCAGAGGCTGCCGCGATGCAGAGGACAGTCCTCACTCTCTGTCTCAATTTCCGCCAGTTGAGACATAAAACACTAGCAGAACATTTCTTCCAAGGATCTAACCTAACCTAACCTCGCACTAAAATCTCTTTTCAGATTTATAAGGATGTCAGGTAAAATGTGTTCAGGCTGTCAGGCCGCAAACTGTCGACTTTCTCTCAACCTGATGACTGTACATGTCAATATACACAGTAAGTGGATGCCGGTACACGGGGCAATTGCCCCTTCTCTCTTATCAGGAACCCACCGTATATTCCAAAAGAAGCTGCATGGATGAATAGGAGCAGGAAACTGCACGCAACCTCCTCAGCTCTTACAGTCCTCTGACTAACCTTAGCTAGGGGCTTAGTTTTTCAAAATAATGAGCAACTGACTGACCCCAGCGTAAGTCACCAAAACCGCTTTGCTGCAATCGTCAATTGTTTCCAACGATGGTCATGTACTGACCTAAGTGTAACTGCTATCTATAGGCAACTTAACCTAACCTTAGAAGGATTGATGTGGAAGAGCCGCATTAGCTGTTGTTTATCATCCAAGTGGAGTGCGGTTGAAGATGACGTCAAGCGCATCTGAGTACCCCGGCCGATGCAAGGGAGGGCTTGCTGTCAAACTCTCCTAAGTGACTGTAGAGATCAGTCTTGTCTATTATTGGCCACCACACTAAAAAAGTACGAGTCGTACAACCCATGAGCCATGTGTGGTTGGACACCCTAAACTGATTCCACTTTTCCGCAACAAATTGCTGCCTCGTAATGTTAAAAGTCCCCTGAACTTGTTTGAAACTCACAACATATTGTGCCTTCTTTTATCCAGTTTCAAATGCATCAAACAGTTTATTAAATCCACTCGAAGACATCAAGTCTGAATGGATGACGTTTATCAATTGTCCAGCAGAATTTTCGCAACGACGCATACCAACACAACCTACGAAGTTATCTACTTCTGTCAAACACTTAAACTCTTCAACAACAAAGAAAAAAAGAGGAAACGATAATATGAAACCATAAATACAAACGAAAGAAAATAAATTAAAAAAAAATATATATATATAATTGTTCATCCATCTTACCCTGCACACCGCCCTTATCCAGATAGCTGTTCAAGTTAAACGTTGAATTACTCGACGCCAAGTACTGCATGAACCTCTGTGAAAAAAAAAAAGAATACACACCACACAAACGAAAAAGACAATAAAAATTCAAGTATGTACTGAACAATTACAATTTCACTGACCTCATTCCCGTAGGCCAAGAGATGATGGGCCGTTATCAGGGCTTTATAAACCACCACCCAGTTGGCATTCTGTGATCTCTCAATAAGTAAATTTGCCAAATGTGGAATCGATACATTCGGTTCGTTGGTACAATGAACCAAGTCTGAAATGATAGAATGAAAGAAAGCCAAAGTTCATCAATCAATACGTATTTTAAGTGAATCGTTGATATATTGTTACAATTAAAGTTCACTCAATGTTCTTAGTCGCATGTGAACAGTATTTTTTTTTCTTCTTAGAACCATACCATGGCACTGGCGCAGTGCACTTTGTGTGTGCGTCTGCAAATTGATTGTAATGACATTAGTAATGCATAACTGCATCATTCCATAGACACAGTGCTGGAGGGGGGCCGCACAGTGGTCGCGAAGTGGAAAAAAATATTTTTCTCGACCAAATGGTTTAGGTTTTTCGATTTTACAAATATGAGATCCTAGAAAGCCAGCATTTTGGTGACTTTTGATGATCCGTTTCGTGGTACCGTTAGCTCAAAGTTGGGACTTGAATGTGACTTTGAAAATGACGAATTTTATGAGGAAATTCTTAAAATTAGATGCCTAAATGCTTTCCGACTACACCCATCAAAAAACATTCTTGTTGAAGCAGGGCTACCTAGCATTGAAGAAAGAAGAGGTGTGTTGACACTAAAACTCTTTGCTAAACTTATGTTCTCCAGTAACTCCATTATCGATAAGGACGTAAAAAACACAATGAGTAACAAGCTTGCAAAGAAAATACCATCAGCAACTGCTACCACACTTAAAAAAGCAACCGAAAACAATCTAACTCTTAAAGTAAACAAACAAATGCTTTGAGAAACTGATTAAAAATAGAATAGTGTCTTTCGTTGATGAAAACGCCATTTTTCCCCCAGAGCAATTCGGTTTCAGAGCTTTTCATGGCGCTGCTTACCAAGTACATCGCATCACAAAATACGTCAAGCAAAATCTTTCAGTAGGCAATAGCACTGGTATGGTTGTGTTGGACTTAGAGAAAGCGTTTGATACTGTCTGGCATAATGGCTTGCTGCATAAGGTACTAAGTGTTAATCTCCCAATGTACCTTATAAAAATAATCCAGTCATTTCTCTCAACACGAAGTTTTAAGGTATTTATTAATAAGCATTTTTTAGAAGAAAAACAAATTAACGCAGGCGCTCCACAAGGGTCTGTCCTTGCTCCAGTCCTTTTCAACTTATATACCTGCGATATTCCGAGATTTTCTAACTGTGATATAGCCTTATTTGCCGACGATACATGTATTTATTCATCCGATTCAACTGGTTTCAACGTTGAAACTAACTTGCAGTCAGCGATAAATACTTTCGAAGAATGTTGTAATTCCTGGCAAATTAATTTTAATGCTCCGAAGACCCAAGCTATTTTCTTTACGCGTAAAAGAAAAGCTTGTCTACTTCAATGCTACTCAACGACGTTCAGATCGAGTTGAAGTCCAGTGTAAAGTATTTAGGCACCTATTTAGATAAACGCTTAACTTTCAATCGGCATGTCCAAGAAATCGTTAAAAAAGTGAATATCACGGTGATGGTCCTCTATCCATTTATTTGCAGAAACTCACAACTGGACATTCACAACAAGTTATTAATTTATAAAGCTATTTTCCAAGCCATCATTTTCTATGGATCACCCGTGTGGGGCAAGTGTGCAAAGACTCATCTGCGCAAACTTCAGATAGCTCAAAACAAAGTTTTGAAAATTATTTTCAACTTACCATGGTTTTTTCTACAGTGGTACTTCATGAAATTGCTAACATAGAAATGTTAAAAATATACCTAGAATTAAAAAACTATGCCACAAACATAACATATCTTGCTTATCATCACAAAATAACTTGATTTCAAATCCAGCTTCGTAAAAAAGTGCAATACTTAAATTATTTATTTATCTATTCAACCATATTTATTTATTTATTTACATACGTGTATTATTTATTTATTTACTTATTTATTTATCTATTTATTATTCCTCTATTAATTTATTCACAGATTTTTTTTTTTATATCTAATTACTTGTTTATTTATTTATTCTTTCATATATTTATTTATTTATTTATTTATTCTTTCATATACTAACTTATTTATCTATTCATTTATTTAATTATCTATTTATTTATTTATTTATTTATTTATTTATTTTATTCTCTGTGAATTATGTGTCATAGTTGTTAAACTTTTGAAATCAAGTTGTAAAGACGCCTCTCTCTTCCCTCTAGCGACTCTGAGATCTTTACTGAAGGTTTTTAGCGGATTTTCCTTCAAATTACATATGTGATATATTATTTAAGAACTTTTATAAATATTTTAGTGGCAAGGTAATAACACCGAATCTCTGTAAACAAGTGATGTAATGTGTAACCATTGTAAAATTGTCGCCACAATAAATAAACGAAGATAAAAAAATAAAGTAAAGAAGAACACTAGTGAACCATGGGGGTCATCTATTCTGAGTCCGTGATATTGTCCTTAGCAAGTTACAGAAGGAATAACACAAACAACACAACATATCGTCAACTTTCTCGGAGGAATGAAAATTTGTCTTCACTGACGGATCTAAGGCATCATTCTCACTCACGAAAATGGTACGATTGCCTGCTTATGTAACCCTCCGGACACCGCATCGATATTTACAGCCGAATCCCTTGCGATTCTTCAAGTCATCAATACTGTTATTAATCAGCAGGGTAAACATATATTATTTGCTCAGATAGCATATCGATTCTGAACGCAATAAAAAACCTTGCTGTTTGGGTCTGAGCTTATATCGAAAATCCGATACCAAATTATCAAATCCCCGAAAAAAAATCAGACTGATGTGGACTCCATGACATGCTGGTATTATTGGCAATGAGAACGCCCATCCAATCTCGCAAATAATGCTCCAGTGTACAGATTTAATGTACACACAAAATCTGATATATTAAATCATATTAAAAAAATCACAACTGCCAACTTAAAACACGATTGCAGCATTTACCATCATCACAACCAACAAAAAAAAAAAACTAAGCCTGAAAGAACAAAACCTATGTACCCAACAAATATTTCGAACCAGAAAATATCAAACTTCATTCGTTTAAGACTGCACACTGCACACACTGCACACATTTGGCCTTCAAACTACATCAATAGCTTTTTGTTCACTTTGCTTCCCAATTTTCTAGACCAGGCTTTTAATCAGAAATAAGAGAGCAGGGAGATATCCAACTTCGGCGAGAATTTCCCCTAGTCCACACCGGAGAGAAATGTGAGAGTAGTTGAACTCCCTTGTATATCACACATACTATTACGAAAACCATGGATCCACCACAATATGGCGGCCGATTCGTGGATTTTGTGGGATAATGGCGGCAGATTCGTAGATTTTGTGGGAAATCGTCGGCAGATTCATGGATTTGCCCAATCTCATGTACTATTGTTCGGAGGGTGTTCAAAAGGTGACTCATAGCTTTAAGAGCACATATAATACTTGGGTGAATAAAAATGTAAAGCTATTTAAATAATACATGTGAATCTATTTACAGGAATATTTTGAATCAATTTAATTCTTCAAAGTAATATATAGGCGATCAGTTTGCAGTTGTATATCATTCATGAATTGTGAAAACTCATGAATTTAAATTTCATAATTGTTCAGAAAAATGTCTAAATAATGCAACTAAAACTAACTTATGAAAATGGTTGTCAAAATTTCGAATTAACTTCCATGACATTTCTTTAAAAAACTAAAATGACCAAAAAAGGTGAATAATATAATATTCATACATGTGCAAAAATAAACATGTACATTAAGTAAAGTATTCATTAATTTCACCCTAGGCCTTCAGACAGTAATTCCCACAAATGGGAGTTTAATAAATCTGCTTCATGAACATACGCTTTGTTCGGTTGCTCCCCTCCTTTCTGTGTTGAAAATTTGATCAGCTGTTTACCAGCTGTTCGCAAGAGCTCGCCCGTATTTACAGACGAGAGAAAAAGCGTATAAAAAAACGCTGTCAGATGAAATCAAGGGGCAAGAGAGGTAGCAGTTGGATATCTCCTTGCTCTCTTATTTCTGCTTTTAATTAAGGCAACCTTTTGAAGGTGGTATTTCAATGTTTGATGGGCTGTAACAAAAGAGATTTATGATTCTATGGCGGGAGACCAACCTTTTCTGAAAGCTAGAAGTATTCTCTATAGACGGTGCAAAAACTCTAACCGGGTTGGGCACAAATCTCCAAAAGGAGGCGTTTAATTGGAACAATTTCGTGCATTTTTCTGCATTTTCAAACGATTGATGCAATGTGAGTCTAAACTTTCTGCTATTCCTAAACTTTTGGAATTAATTGTAACAAAAAAAAAAAAATTATTTTGCAGCCAAAGAGCAAATATCTTTACAACAACATGGATTTGTTTCTGGTAGATCCACTTTTGATTCAATAGAGTCAGTGTATCAAGTTCATGTGATTTGTAATGACTTTAGCAAAAAATTTGATACAGTTAGCTTTTAAACAAGTTGAGATCATTTGGAATACACTCAGTACTTCTTAACTGGTTCTCGAGTTAATTATCAAATAGAATTCAAATGGTAAAAATTGGAAATTGTATATCTCGAGGCAGTAAGGTACTATCCGGTGTTCCCCAAGGTAGCCATATTGGTCCATTACTGTTCAATATATTCGTCAACGAGATTCCTTCAGCTCTTAATCACATTAATTGTTTGATGTATGCAGACGATGTTAATAACTCTCAAGATTGTGTTAAAATTCAAAATGACTTAAATAATTCATTTAATTGGTGTGATGTGAATAGGCTACCGTTAAATATAAGCAAATGTCATTCATTTTCTGTTTACCATGTTGTGTTACCCGTAATCTTTGACTATTCTATATGTAGGATGTGTCTCTCTGGGAAAACTGAAATGAAAGACCTTCACGTGATTTTTGACACGAAACTTTAATTTTCATTTCATATTGACTTTATAGTTGCTAAAGCTAATTTAATGCCTGGATTTCTCAAAAAGAACATGTGCCGAATTTTCTAACCCATATGCCCTGAAGTCCGTCTACATGTCCATTGTACGTCCATATCTTGAATAGTGGTCTGTCATATGGTGTTCGTTATACATGAATTGTGTAGCACGTCTAGAAAAAATTCAAAAATCATTTACAAGATTTGTTATGAATAAATTGGGATGGCATCTTGAGACCATGCCCCCATATCTAACAAGATGTACCTTACTTGGTTTAGATACTTTAGATAAAAGACGAAGTGTTCATTGTATAATGTTCATTCATGACATATTTTCGTATCGTGTAAATTGACCTCGCGATTATTCAAAACATTAGGTTTTATGCACCGGAAAGGGTTCTTCGAACACGAAGTTTCTTACTACAATCAAGGCACTTGCATAATTATGGCTTAAACGAACCGCTAAGCAAATGTATTAGTAAAGTTAACTCTGTTTGTGTAGAAATAGACTTATGCGATGAAAGAAAAAAATTTAAACAGCCTATTCCAAATATCTGACATTCTCTGTAATTTGTATTTAATTTTCTGTTATTTCAATTTAATTTACTATTTATACAATTATTTATTACTATAACTATTTAATCTTCTATTCATTTTTAATTGTTATTAGTGTATATTTATTTATTCATTGTTAATCAAACATTTTGTACAATATAAAGATATTATATACTTCCGAAATCTGTAAGAGTTAAACTCGGTAGATGGAATAGATAAATAAGTTTCTTTTTTATTTTTGAAAAAAAATGTGCGTTAACAAATCTACCAAAATTTAATGTATTTATATAAGTACTGATTGCAACTTTGTCTTAATCATTGACAGTAATAAATGAATTATGCATTTAAACCAAAAAAAAGAAAATTTTTAAACTTAGGATTACTCCTTTAATCCTATAGCTACGTCCATCATTTGTGGGTCACGGTAAGATCTCGTGGCACTTGTACTATTCCCCAAATTTCATTAAGATTGGTCCACGGGTTCAAATGTTACAGATTTATTTCCACTTCGCCCATACAACGGCACCACTGTGGGCCGGGGGACGGTTGCATTACGCCAGCAATCGCATTGCATGTGCCAGCGCAGTACGAAAACATGTTCGCCTGTCGTTGTTGTTACATTATTATTTTATTTTTGGCACAATATGGATAAAAAGTGTGTACATGTCCGCGTCCGTGTCCGGCGTCGTTATCGAGTTCATTTCGCCTCTTAAAAGTTCATATTGACGCGAGTGCAGTGCAAGTTAATGCAAGCAGATTGCTTATCGGTCATTGGAGAGAGATATTGTGGCGAGGGAAAAAAAAAGCATGCATCCGCCGCTGGCAATGCCTAGCGAATTGAGGGGTGTATCTTGAACTTCTGAAGATTATATATTTAAATACAAAAATTATGTTTGTTTTTTCCCCTCGCCTGTTGCATTTGGGAATACTTGGAGATTACTGGGAAGTAGTTCGAATTGAAAATTGTAAACGTTATCAAGTTTAGTTTTCACTTTTGATAACAATCCCGGGATCATTGCCAGATAATGGAATGCCTACTGTTGTCATCGATTACACAATACAGTTTTCATGCAAGCTTTGAGTAGCAACGACGGGAGGGAGAAACCGAACAAAAAGGAATATTGGAAAACTTTTTGCATCTCGTTGGATTTTGACAAATGATGTGGGGCGTGTGTATCGGGGAAATGCTGGAATTCTGCCAGCAAATCCTCATGGGGTTTTGCAAAAAAAGAAAAGAAAACACGAAGAGAAGTATGTTAAATGTGTCAAAACAAAGTCATCGTAAAACACCCACACTTTCAAGCAATTGGAAACCACGTCACAGCTGAAAGCAACTTTTTCCAAGGTAAACAGAAGAAACCACATCAGAGCAGAGATCAAACGCAACTCTGTTTGCGTTTGCACTTATGAAGTGGAAATGATTGTTTTAAATAAGGTCAGAGTTAGGTTTAGGGTTTACATCATGTGAATATTCTGCTTTGCCGTTATGTGTAAGGAAATGAAGTGACAAGAAATGGCTGTGTTCATTGGTACGAACTATTGAGTGTGTTGTCTGATCCTCTCTCGAAGGATCAAGCTGACTTCATGTAAGACATTAATCATGCCAGTTCTGCTCTACGGCGCAGAAGTCTAAACAAAGAGGTTGGAGAAGTCTTTGGTGTCTTCGAGATAAGAAAAAGTTCTGGGTCCGAACTTTGATTCAACCACGAATTGTTCTAGCTATACAGTGACATGAGTCTAACTAAGTAAATCCAACGCTGGTCAAAGTCTTTGACGCCGAAACTGTGGAATAACGCAACAGAGGACGCTGCGTCTGATGTGGCGCACACAAACGGAGAAGGACCTCAACGGACGAGCTACTCGGAGTTTCTTCGCCGAGACTCAGTCCCTCCGCAGACAGCAGCAGCACACACTGTTGTTTCGTCGCAGCCAGCACAAGTGTCTAAGCTCAGAATCGCACTACCAATGGGTGCTTATAAATCTGCTTAACATAACCCATTTTTAAACCAAATCGAACTTAACACGCCAGGGTATGGATAGTTAATAAAATTATCATAAATGACAAGAAATGGCTGTGTTCATTGGTACGAACTATTTAGTGCGTTGTCTGATCGTCAGAAGCTGTGATGATGATACGAAATTTTGATGCTTATCAGGGCCAAAACAAGGAAAGCAAGGTTCATGTAGTTCCGGGAACAGAGTGATCATGCAACATCCATTATTTCGTCTCAAACTGCAACTGATCGCCTAAACGTCCGTCTTTAAGACGATAATGATGGAGAGATTCTTTGAACACAGCGAACTGTCAAAACAAGCAGATGCTGGATTCGGTCCGGAAGTGGGTAGAATGTGTCCGGGGTTCATTATAAGCGGATTCATTCTACCAACGACTTGACCACATTTTCACATTGGACAACTATAATTTGAAGTCTGTCTCTGACGTCTCTGAAGTGGAGTACTTCAGTCACAAGAAAGAAGACCCTTTGACTGCGCCAACATCGTCGCCATGTGACTTCTTTAACACCGTTCTTGAGGAAATCATGCAAAACGCCCAGGCGAACACTGGAGGCTTCACGAAGATGACTCAGCTGTTAGCATGCGCTAGTGACATTGATCTGGCCAACAGCAGAATGGCATCAATGAGGTGTTTGCTAACATTGAGACCGAACGTGGTAATGGGGTGAACGAGGCAAAAACTAAGTTCTGTGCTCTCTCTTGAACATAGAATATACACTATCTTCAAGAAAGAGCACAAAACACCGATGTCTTGGACATAGGGGCAAAACTGGCGGATATATCTAACATAGAGACATCGCCTACCTTGGCTCCGTGGTGTGTTACTCTTGACACTGTAGTTGTTTCTTTCGGGTTAAGAGACAAAAGAGCCTTCACTTGATTGACCCAGTCCTCTACATTTCAGGCGTGTGGTAACGAGACGACTTCGAAACTATGTGGAAAAGTATGTCATAATACACGAAAAGCAATATGGCTTCCAAAAAAATACAGAAAAAGTACAGGAAAACTTCTTGCGGAATTTTCAAATATTGTTAACGAAAGTTTGAACAAAAATCACGATGTTCTGGTTCTCTTTATTGACTTCAGTAAGGCATTTGACATTCGAAACTTTTAGAAGCACTAAACAGATTGGGAATCCGCGGGTTGCTTGCGGACTGGTTCCAAAATTATCTTACGAGCACATCTTTTCGAGTAAGGATTAAACACGCCTGTAGCGAGATACTGAGGTTCTCTTTGGAGTGCCACAAGGTTCGAAGCTCGGGCCAATTCTGTTCACCAATGAGCTACTTCGTGTCTTTACAAACAGCACCCCATTTGCATTTGCCGATGATACAGCTATAGTCGTTAGACATAAGTGCCTTGATACAGCAACGAGAGCAATGCAAGCGAGTTCGACAAAGCTGTGCAGTGGTGGCACGATCATGAACTCGTTTTAAATCATTTTAAACCCAAGATGATCACATTCGTGGACCGCGTCAAAAAGTCACTCGCCAATGCATCAAGTTAGGTAGTAGCATATGTCAATGAATGACGCACCGGATCAGCCTATTGAGGTTGTCGAAAGCTACAAGTACCTGGGGGTTACCATTGATAGCAACTTCATTTCGGATAGGCACATCAACAAAATTCGATCGGATCTGAGAAAGGCATCATTCGCTCTGCACTACCTAGGGAACTATTCGGCTTTTTAGTTTCAAAAGCAGGTCGAAGCCAAGTTAAGATACGGTATTCTAGCTAGGGGTAACACATCCAACACCCACTTGAATAAACTGCAACTGCCAAGAAGATAAACAATAGTTCGTGCAGGGAAAACCGATTCAAGGAGCTTGGCGTTCAACAAATGTTTAGAATGACGCTAGCATTGGAATTCTACGAAGACAGCCGATTTCTCTCAACTGACACAGAATACTGATGCTACTTAGCTTAGCCAAATTGTTGAAGTAGTAGGCTTCTTGGTGGCTCCTTCCGTGACTTCGGGCGGAGGAGAGAGGGCTGCAGTTGCAAAGGAAATGTGCAATAGTTCCTTCCTCCTCCTCGTCTCTGCAGATTCTGCAAAATTCATTGTAAGCAAGGGCCAAGCTTGATGCCAGTGAGTGAGTGAGTTCCAACAGTGCAGTGACCGTTCTGAGATTTGGCCTACCCAGTCTGATCAGGCTAAGTGAAGATTTTGGATCGAGAGTAGGTCATAATGGTTTAGTGATGAGGCATCGTGTACCAGTGGACAATCTAAGTGTTTAGCAGCGGCAATTGGCATGGATAATAGGTCTCCATTCGGAGAGGGTACAGGTAAGAGTTTGTGCTCTTTCTGGCCAGTTCTTCCACTTCTTTTTTTTCCTGGAATGTCACAGTGTTTCGGCACTCACATAGGTTGGATGCTAAAATAGAAAGTGAAAGTTGAAAGTGACAGCGTTCAGAGATTTAATCGCCGTTTGGCTGTCAGAACAGATGACGGTATCTGGCTTTATATTACATTGCTTTTTAGCTAGGACAGATCATCCTTAATCGCTATAGCCTCTGACTGAAAAACGCTATCGTGGAGCGAGTTGTCCTAAATGCTTCACCGATACATATGCCATTCGCTGTACCCTATCAAGTGGTTTGCAGTTGGTATTCTTGTCGAGGACCGTCTATCAAATCGAAATCAAATCGCCGTCACCCAGTAAGTGGGTAGGTGGGTCGACTCCTACGCTGAGGGTTCTGCGAGGGACAACTTTCATAACTTTCGAACATTTCTTCGATACATTTGAATTGCGTATTTCATCTTCTGCTGAATTTACGGCGTTAATGTTACAGTTGCTCTATACTTTTACGCTGAACTCTTCACTATCTTCCAAAACAAATTGCTGAATAAATGGAATAAATTAGTTACTCCGACAAAATATATCCCCAGACACGCCACCAAGTGTTACCGGCTCCTCACAGACTAAAAAAAAGTCACTCAACTTTATTAAAAGAAATCATTCACGAACCGAAGTGAATCATCCGAGTTATACTAGGGCTCTTCGAATATGCCACAGAATCGACCGATTGGGTAATTTGTAAATACATAATCTACGCGATGACAGTGTCCAAGTCCACACCCCTGTTGTTAAGTAACGTATTCAATTCCTTATGACAGAAAAACCTGTTTCGCAGCACATTTAAAATGCGAACCACTTAAGCTGTTCGGAATGGCCGTCACCCAGTAAGTTCAATCGGCCCGATAAATCGGCCATAAAACGAATTTAAAATAAGTGAGTAATTTAAATTGTTTGGCGGTGCCAAATAACGGCCCAATTTGACGAAATATATGCGCAGCGTGAGACAACTTCAATGTATGCTTGGAAACTTTAGATTTTGGTGTTTTTTTTTTCAAGCTAACAATAAGCAACAAGCATGAATGAATTGTAGGAGTATATGAGACCGGGGCCTAGGGTGTATTCAACCGAAGCGTGTCGGCTGTTTTGCGCACGGGGTGCGATTTTCAGTGAAAAAAATGCAAGACACGCACTACGGACATAGATTAAAAGTGATACCAGAGGGGACTGGAAATATTTGTCTATACTCCTTGCTGAGGCCTTGAGAGATAAGCAAAGAATTGATTGTATGTAGAGTATGTATGTTTATTCAGCAGTTGATTTATTTTCACGACTAATATTAACTGCGACATTGATAACTGCGACTGCGATTTTAACGCAAAGCTAGGCAAGGAGGACATCTTTGAAACACAGCCTCCACGGTCCAACATCCGATAACGGACTCATCCTCTGGTCACGGTGGGTAATCTCTATGTAGCTAGCACGCGGTTCCCACACCTATACATCCATAAAGGGACCGTGCGGTCACATGATCATTCAACCGTCGGCCAGATTGATCACCTTGCGATTGCAGTCAGACACTCCTCCAGCATTCTTAATGTCCGAACCTTCCGAGGAGCAAACTTAGATTCGGACCATTTTTTTATTTTGACATCAGACAGTTACAATCGCAACGGAATCCTAGTATCTTTGCCGTTCGAGTCGCCCAGAAATTCCCTATAAGTTCCACGCCGCCTTCAAGATTGAAGGCGTTGTGAAGAAGCCATCAAGGAAGCTGCCACTAATGTACTGGGTTTAAGACATCACCCAAGAAAATACCATGATTTGAAAACGAGCACGGGCAGGCAGTTGCAGCGATGCTAGCTGCCACGAACAACGAGAGCTGTTTGTGAGCTCTTTGAACAGAAAACAAAGGAAAGAGACTTGACTACTCAGACGAAAACAGAAAGTGCATGAGAAGCGCGCGATCGAGGAAATGGAGAGGTGTTACGACAGGAATAATGTCTGAAAGTTATACCAAAGGATAAAACAACAACCCTGTTGTCTGGCGGGACGAAGAGGGACAGCTCATAGTAGAGTCGCAGACGATACTAAGAATCTGCAAATATCACTTCTGTACACAAGTAAACGGCGGGGTCCTCATCGCCGTTAGGCAGATGTCAGACAGAAGGTTCCCATCAATCTAGACGATGATGAAAGAGAATCCGGTCACTCTGATCTAGTCGAGGTGAAGATAGCAATACCAAGACTGATGCCTAACAAAGCTCCTGACAAAGATGATCTTGTTGGGCGGCTCAGGGGCTTTGCTGATCTCCCGTGGCAGCAAACTATAGCCTTTGGTCAAGCTTCCAATAGGATGCCATAACATCCCCAGACTGGTCACTAATATTCAAAATGCCGTGTATTCTCGGCACCAATTTATGATTAAGATTAGCCCGTCCTTATTTTTCATTAATTTCTTTGCGAGCTTGTAACCGTCATATTCAACGAGCACTGGAGTAGGGGCGTTTTTAGTCGCCTCTTACGAGAGGCATGCCTTACCTCGGGTAAATTCTAACCCCTACCCGAAGGGGGAGGTCAAATTCATACAGTAGAATGATGGAGAATTCATGCTGCTCCATCAAATTCAATTTGAAAAGGTGTTTAGTAAGCCGACGAGCTGTCGTGTGACATCTCTTCTTCGACACCGTTCGTGACAAGACCGTGCAAGACTCTCTGTCTTACCCCAGATACACGATACACTGTGAGCACATGCGGATAACATTGACAAGATTATCAGAACGCTGCTAGCCGTATATAAGACGATTGTTAGTCTCGAAACGAAAGGGACTGGCGGTGAAAAACAACACCAGCGTGAATATTTCTTCGGCTGAACAGGCATTTGAGTAATAGAACCATCTCTTGAAGGATCATTCTGACTTTCTACAAAACATTGGTCGTCCCAGTCTTGCCGTATGGCATATAGGCACGAAGAACCTCAAAAGCGGATAAGGAAAGTTGAAGGATCCACTATGCGAGTATTCGTACAGGATGGGAATTTGTGCGAATTTGCGTGGCTTGTGACACCTTTTGATGCGGTGTGCGCAGTGAGTGAAGTGTTACTGTACGTTTTTCCAGTCGCCGAGGAGCACCGGTCTCATTTTTTTTTGTTTTTGGAAGTTTGTTTGAATGGTATCCCAAATACTCCATCCGCGACTGACCTACTTTGTCGCGTGGATCCCCAGCCAATTTGACCCTAAATGCGGGTCGTCGAATACCTTGATCCAGCCCACCGAAAAGGAGGACTTAGGGTGGGAAACGGGGAGGAATGGTCTGTCTAACACGTTAAGTGAATAGGCCATAAAGAGTGCATGGACAATGTGACTAATGCCCGAAATCTTTGAACCAACGACCCTGAAACGACACAGACACAGCTTCGGCTAAGTTGACGGACAGAAGTCAAGTCAAGTTGGTTCAGCTCCTTAACTTGATGTGCACAACTCAAGGCTAGAGATCGCGCTAGATAAAGAGGTTTGTTGTTCCCTTCCCCGGACTGTAGCTCCACACAAAGAAAAAGCTGAAGTAGCTTTGTGGAGATTATAAATACACAAACCTAGACTTACATAGTGCCATAACCACACGAGTCAAAAAGAGAGTGACTGCCTTTGTACCTTGGGTACAAGTACTTACTTACTTAAGGTGGCGCTACAATCCGGGGTGGACCTGGGCCTCAACCAACAAGCGTCTCCAGCCAGCTCGATCTTTAGCTAGCTGTCTCCAGTTTCGCACGCATAGTTGGTTGAGGTCCCTTTCCACTTGCGTGCGCCACCTGAGTCGCGGTCTTCCTCTACTGCGCCGTCCCTCGGGGGTGGATTCGACGACTTTTCGGGCCGGAGTATTGGTTTCCATCCGCTCTACATGACCTAGCCATCTCAGTCTTTGGATCTTCACTCTTCTGGCTAAGTCGATGTCGCTGAACAGCCCGTATAGTTCGTCATTATATCTCCTCCTCCACTCACCGTCTATGCAGACGGGACCGAAAATCACACGAAGAATTTTCCTCTCGAAGCAACCAAGGGCAGCTTCATCCGCTTTTGACAAAGTCCATGCCTCCGCGCCATATAGCAGGACTGGGACAATTAAGGTCTTGTAGAGCGTTATCTTGGTTGTTCGGGAGAGGGCTTTGTTTACCAGTTGCTTTCTTAGCCCAAAGAAGCAGCGATTGGCAAGGGTTATTCTTCGTTTGATTTCAGCGCTGGTGTCATTGTCTGAATTGACAGCGGTGAATAGGTAGACAAAGTTTTTGACTACCTCAAAGTTATATCTGTCTGCTGTGACGTTCTGACCGAGACGTCGGTGTTGGGTGTCCTTTCTCGTTGACAGCATATACTTGGTCTTACCCTCGTTTACCGCTAAACCCATCTTCGCGGCCTCCGTTGCAATACCCACAAAAGCGCCATTGACATCACGCTGCGTTCTTCCGATAATGTCATCATCATCGTCGGCATATGCGAGTAGTTGGACGGACTTCTGAAAGATTGTTCCTCTGGTGTTGGCGTTCGAGTTTTGAACAATTCTTTCAAGAACGATGTTGAAAAAGTCGCATGACAGCGCGTCGCCTTGTCTGAATCTTTTTTTGATATCAAAGGTCTCGGTTAGGTCTTTACCGACCTTGATGGAGCAGCGTGCATTCTCCATCGTCATCCTACACAAACGGACGAGTTTGGTAGGGATGCCAAAACTAGACATTGCTCTGTATAGCTCGTCTCTATAGATGCTATCATAAGCGGCCGTAAAATCGATGAAAAGGTGGTGGGTATCGATTTGTTGCTCCTGGGTTTTCTCCAAAATCTGCCGTAGTGTGAATATTTGGTCGATGGTGGATTTTCCTGTCCTAAAGCCACACTGGTATGGACCGACCAGGTTGTTGACGAATGGCTTTAGGCGTTCACACAGTATGGCAGATAAGATTTTATGTGCGATACTTAGGAGACTGATGCCTCTGTAGTTGGCGCAGTTCAAAGGGTCTCCTTTTTTTTTTTTTAAATTGGGTACAAGTACAAATATAAATATTCATATTTGTTTTCAGACGATGTCATTTGCATTTCCATCTAAAAGAGAGCAAGGACTTATTTGCAGATGGTACAAATTCAAAAGTAACTCACCTTCAAAATATTTTAAACAGTTTAGTGCACCTAACCACGGTAATGTTTGTCTGAATGGGAGTGTCATATAGCAATCCGTTAGTGTATGATCCAAGGGATCACAATATATGTGGGATATTAAATGCATTTCTTTGACTCTTCAAGCGATTGTCACGCAATGATCACACAATGCAGTGGCATATCGACTTAACGAAAATTTACGTCATTGTTCATTCCTAAGCAAGCAAGGTTAGAATAAAATCGCAAAAATCTGGTACCTTACCGCCTAAAAAAAACATTCAGAGACGCATTTACTTCCCTTAACTACACTAAAGGGCGTTCCAGAATGAACGCAAGACTTGAATTAAATAGACGACACAGCTTTCTGTCTTTAGATTCCATTCTGCATTAATGTATCTGGCTTTCGTTGATGTAGTGTTTAGTTCCCTCCTGTAATGCACGAGTGGTTGTGGGCTTGTTCACATAGAACTTTGGTTTCAATTAGCCCCACAAAGGGAAATCGAATGGGTTTAAATCACACGATCTAGGGGTCCGATTCTGATCCCCGAAACGAGAGAGTACACGACCAGGAAATGTCTCGAGCAGCAATTGAATTGTCTCACGGGCTGCAGGACCTGCGGCACTGTCTTGTAGAAAGCATATTTGGGCCACATTAATTTCATCAAATTTCGGCAGAAAGAACTGTGTTGTCATGTCGCCAGATCGAGCACAATTAACAGACCAGCCTCATTTTCAAAAAAGTAAGATTTTTTCCAACACTCTCATGAATTGCGTCGATATTGGCACTTGAACAGTTTGTTTTTGGACGACCAGTGTGTTTGGCTTCTCCAACTGTTCCAGTCTCCCTGAATGTTTCAATCAATCTCTTCACAGTCTGAAACACTATTCCGATCATATTCTGTATGAAATGGTCCAACTGTGGCCGCTAAACTTTCATTATTTTTGAGATGTTCTTCGATAATGAAAACACGTTGTTGTATCGCGTGACGCTCCATTTTTACTAATCTTTACCGATCAGCTCTTTGCGTCCGTGGCGTTGTGGGTCTCTGGGTCGACTCCTATGCACTTGAACTTCGGCGTATTCCAGGAGGACCCCACCTCTGTCGAGTCACTGACAATGCTCAACGAGAAGAACTGCCTAGTAAAAGCTTCTCAAACTTGGCCGTTCGGAGTCTGCATAAAACAGTAGGTCCCTTCCACTCGTGAGATAACAATAGCACGCACAACACGAGCGGTTGGTCAGAAGCTAGGTCCTGGCCTTCTACGGGTTGTAGCGCCACCCATATTATTATATTATATCTGCCAGCTGTCTAATTGTTTTTTCCGTGCTGCTAACAATTTACGGCACAAATGAAAGGCGACAAATTCAAATCTTTCGTTCATTTTGGGACACCCTTTACACGCAACACTATGCACCCGATGCAACCAACCAAACACTATATTTATCACTCCAAAGCAAAAATCTACGTTTTTGTGTGGAAATGTGAATCCAAAGCAACTGGTTCGTGTTGTACAACAGGTGTTTCAATCCAAGTTCATTGCGAAGCTTCAAAGATTTCAATAAAATCCGAACCCCATCTTCATCTACCAAAACGAAGAGTTAACCAACAAGTTACCTAAGTTGAGCAGATGTACACCAAATGCGTACAACTGTTGTGTTATTTTCACGCTCTTTCATCTTTGGCATTGAATGCGGAGCCAGCGCACTTATATACAGTTCGTTGTTGAACCTTCACCTCCATGGTCGTAAATGAAAACAGACGAAAACATAATTTCATTCCGTTTCGAAGGGCTTCTCCGTATGCTTTTATTAATGATCCAACCCCTGACGTGTTAAGGTCGATTTGGTTTAAAAATGGGTTTTGTTAAGCAGATTTATAGGCACCCATTGGTAGAGTGGTTCTGAGCTTAGCCACTTGTGCTGGCTGCTACGAAGCAGAGTGTGCAGCTGCTGTCTGGGGAGGGACTGAGTCTCAGTCAAGAAGCTCCGAGTAGCTCGATCTCTGGCAAGATGCTTCAATTTTCGCTCATTAAGTCCGTTGAGCTCCTTCTCCACTTGTGTGCGCCACATCAGACACAGCGTCCTATGTTGCGTTGTTCGATAGATTCGGCGTCAAAGACTTTGGCCTACCCATGTGTTCTGCATGGAACAGTCAACTTTAGCGTTGGATCTCCCTTGTTACACTCATGTCACTGTATAGCTAGAACAATTCGTGGTTGAATCTACTCCCTAAGATGCGCTGAAGCATACACAATCAAAGTTCGGACCCAGACCTTCTCTTTTCTCGAAGACACCAAAGACTTCACCCGCTTTGTTGAGACTTTTGCGCCGTAGAGCAGGACTGCCATGATTAATGCCTTACATGAAGTCAGCTTGATCCTTCTAGAGGGAACTGCATCCCTGTGCGTCTAGATCTCGAAGAATCAGCGGTTGGCAGGAGTTATTTTGCGCCTTGATCTCGGGGCTGATGTTGAGTCGCGGTAGACGATGTCCCCAACTACCTTGAAGTTGATGGGTGTCTTTTCTTGAAGACACCTCATCATCATCTTCTGACCCGCATGATCCACAAGAGGGTCGCGGTGTAAAGCACGCACTAGTGATCTCCAGGCCACTTGATCTTGATCTTCCGCCATCGACTCTATCTCGTCAGGATTTATGCCCAGCCCCAAACCAGGCGAGTTTCTGGGTCCGCCAAGCAGTCGCCTACCTAATGGAATCGCATTTAAGGCACGCGATGAAGACACATTGACTTCGTTTTTCTCCTGTTCAGTCTCAGGCCCATTATAGCCATTTCCTCGCCCCATTTCTTCGATCGCAAGTCTTATCCTTCTACAAAAAAGCCGATCCTGCCTCGTGCAACAACTATAAATGTATAGTTGAACAGGATCGTTGAGTAGGATCCTGTTCAGAGTACGTTGTGGCCGTCTAAAGACGGCAATTCGACTATAGGCCAAATATTCACGAGTTTCAAATCGATGCGCAACACTTTTTCGTCGACTTCAGAGCCGCGTACGACATCATTCATCGCAAGGAGCTATTCGAAGCGATGGCAGAATACCGGATCCCGTGAAAATTGATCCGGTTGTGCCGAACCAGTGCAGTTCGATAGCTCAAGGAAATCACTTCTAAATGTCCGCCTAAGTGTTGGAGTACGGAGATGAAATCGACATCGCCTCGTATTTAAAACATGTCGTAGTGGAAGAATTCATGGCAATTGATGGCAAACCGAGCTGGTCTTAATGTCAGTGAGGATAAGACGAAATAAATATATGGTGTCGACTAAGAATCGTTCCGTCACACTCCACCTGGAACGAAACATCAGAATCGACATCTTCTAGGTAGTGAAAGAGTTTGCCTTCGTAGGGGCAAATGTGAACTCCACGAATGACATCTTAATAAAGAGACCCGCCGTAGAATCGCTGGGGTCCTAGCTGCCAGACTAGAAGGCCCAAAACCATGCTTATTCTGTTAGTCCTGCTTTATGAAGCCGAACGCTGGAAGATAAGCAAAACAGCAGAGCTGATTCTTGGTGTCTGCAAGAGAACAAGTCTGCGTCGGATATCTGGCCCCGTCTGTGAGGAAGGTGAATGGACACAACCGCCAAGCTGTTCCAAGATGTGGATGTAACCGGGAAGGCAAAACTGGCTTGGCAACTTTGAGCGCATGGACACCAATGTTCCAGCTAAGAGGGTCTTCGAATCCGATCCTCCCGGTTCGAGAAGGAAATCAATACCGGACCTCTGGTATAAAGACCAAGTTTTGGTGGACGCACGATAGCTTGGTCTTGATGAACCATCAGCGATGGAATGCAGCTTTAACACTGGCCACTGGCCTGATAAGTAAGTTGTTTTTGGAAGATAGTGGAAGTAGATGGGCGGAAATAAATGAAGGACATCGAAACAATGTGACCTGCACTAAATCTAAGTACAACTAAAGCTCTTCTGGAGTTAGTAAAGTAGCAAATTAGCAAACTGTTGGGCGTAATATCTAGATACTACACCATGGGCAATCAAGCCAGAAACTCTTGGAGCACTGTGCTGTTTCTCTCGAAGAGACCAATAACTCGTTTGCCTCTTGAGCCGAAAGAAACAAGTACAGTGGCAAGAGTTATTCACCACGGAGCCAAGGTAGGCGATGTCTCTGATTACCTCAATGTTCGATTTATCGGCCAGTAGTAACCCTATAAGCGTGGTCTTGATGACTGGAAGCAGCGTGCCCAGGACCGTCAACGATGGAAGGCAGCAATTTCTCAGGCTCGGACCCTCCATGGGTCACCGGCCTGATAAGTAAGTAACCCTATATTCAAAACATCTATGTTTTGTGCCTTTTTTTGAAGATAAAATGTACTTCGTTTTTGTCTCATTTACCGCCAGCCCCAATATAGTCGCGTTCGGTCTCAATGCTATAAACGACTTAATTGACGTCATGCTGCTGTTGGCCAGACAGATCATTGTCACCCGCGCATGCTCACAGAGTCATCTTCTTGAAGCCTTCAGTGCTCGTCCGGGAGTTTAGCATGATCTTCTTAAGATCAGTGTTAAGGGAGTCACATGGCAACGATGTCATCACTCCATAGTAACGCAGTCAAAGAAGTCACCTTTCTTGTGAACTGAAGTACTCCACTTCAGAGAACAGACTTCAGAGACAGACTTCAAATTATAGTTGTCCAATGTGAAGATGTGGTCAAGTCGTTGGTAGAAAGCTTCCGCTTTTAAGGGCCCCCTGGATACATTCTACCCACTTCCGGACCGTGTCCAGCAACTGCTTCATTTGACAATTCGCTGTGTTCAACTAATCACTCCATCGTCATCGTCTTAAGGTCAGACGTTTAGGAAATCAGTTTGAGATGGAATAATGGATCTTGCACGAACACTTTGTTGCAGGACCATAATATGATGACCATCACAACTTCTGACGATCAGACATCGCACTGAACAGTTCGTACCAACGAACACAGCCATTGACGACTACTGAAACATCTGAAGACGTGCACATCAATTTGCATTTCTTTTCAGTTGCTTACACATAATGCCAAAGCACAATGTTCACATGATGTTAAGTTGACCTGCCCGACGATTGTGGGACAGCGCGAGCAGAAAAAGAAGAAGTTACATATGTCTGCAGCATCTTACGACAGACAGTTCAAAATATATTCACAATTCAATCCAAGGCATGTGTCTTTTTCGACTTTCACACGACTGCTGAGACAAAGTCAATTCAACAACTGATTGCACATACCAACGATACGCGTCGAATCACGAGTTGGAAGCAGCTGTTGCTCGAGCGATGAAATTCCAACAATCACACACATGTATACATCGTATTTTAATATCGTAGATAAGCGCACACAAAGTCCAACTGTATTGCTTCAACTTTGTGAAGAATGTTAAGGCCTACAGATGGCAGAGCAATGCCCAACAGGGATGTGCCGGATTGCCTGGCTCCACATCGTTATTTTTTGGTCATCACAAATGCATCCAATCAGCAAATTTCACGCAAAGCAATAATTCATCTTTGGAACGAGTTACGGACAAGCTGGGAATTTCACCAAAAATTCTTCCGAGTAGTGGCTGATACGATTGCATTCATAATCTTTCGAATTCTAAGAAAATTACTGGCGCTACAGTCCGATTTGGGGACTAGCTTTTATAGCTCTCTCGCGTGATTATGCCTGGGAACACGGTGAGTCACCGGGTGATTACCAAACTGGGGTCATTGTACCTCTTTTCAAAAAGAGGACAACATTGATTTATCCGTTTACAGAGGCATATGTCTTTCAAGTCTCCCCGGGAAGGTATATGCTTTGGAGGCGCCCGGGTGTTGGAGACGCGTTCTAGAGCCATGGTCAAGTCCATGATCGGGGATGAGCAGTGCGGTATTCGTCCCGGCAGAAGTACAAGTAAGAATGGTCCTCGAAAAGGCTTCGAAGTATGCCAAACCGATCTTCATCAGTTTTGTAGATTTGGAAAAGGCAGACGACTGAGCTCCTCTCGAATCGATGTCCCTCTTTTGAGGGCAGCATTGACGGAAGAAAATCATGGGATTCCATGGACTACGGTAATGGCATCTTATCTATACACACCTCCACAACGCTGAAGATGTTTATCTACATTCACATCGGATAATGGACCTTCACTTCATGGCCCACAATCTGAAAGCTGAGGCAAAAAAGGTAGAGAAGACGCACTTGGCAAACGTGGTGCAGAACAGTTGAAGAGGAATCGTGGTCATTAGGGATGAGTTGGGGAGAAATTGCACGCAGGCGGTTTGGATGTCCTATGCACCCCGAGGGATTAAAGGCTCGTGTGGGAATGTATACAGAAGCTTAAAAAGCTGACTAGTAACAGACTAATGGACTCTGTTGGATACTTGACCATACAGGGATAGAAGGCAATGAAATGACCGACTCCGTGGCTAGGAAAGGAGCATCGGAGCATTTTATAGGCCCCGAACCATTCCACGCTGTAGGAGATCACGTCCTGATGGAAGAGTTTATGAAACTAGAAAGAAGGAACTGGGCAGACGCATGGAACAACGCTTATGGTATGAAGCAGGCCAAGAAACTCTTGGCTCAGCATAACCGCAAGAGGTTTGAAGCATGTATCAGAATGAGCAAAAACAACCTCCGTATCCTAACAGGCTTCCTAATAGAGCACTGTAAACTCAGGGAACACCTAAGGGAACTAGGAATCCTCCTAGAAGAAGGTCTTTGCAGATTCTGCGGAGAATCTAATGAAATTCCAAAAAATATACCGGGATTTTGTGCGGCGCTAGCCCACACAAGACAAAGATATCTGGGAAAACACCTAATATCAGACAAAGAACAATTGAAGTCACTAGAACCAGCACTCACTCTCAGATTCCTAAAGGAAACTGGCTTAGAGAGAATACTCTAGGACAAGTATCTTCCACCTTCGCGCAATAGGAGCAAATAGCCCTCAATACGACTCTGAAAAGTGCTGCATGGGAGGGAGCTGAGAACCTTAAGTTCTTCATGGCAACATGCGACCAACTTTGACAAGCCAAAATTGCTTGAATGATCGCTTGACTGTCAATTAGAATGCTGATATCAACCGATGGTATTTTCATCATTGATATTGTTTGGCCGCCTCCTTGACTGACAAGTCCTTCGCTTGGAAAACACTGCTATATAGAGGGATTCTGACGGAGCAATGCATGTTTAACAATTCGGAGAAAATGCCCGTCCGTTTAGACGATGTTGATGGGTTAATTTGTATTCCACTCCTCCCTTGTTGGAAAATAACAACGGAAGAGTGTTTCGAAGTCAAGGAACTGAGGAAAGTAGTTGCTTTCGAATAATCCAGTATACTTGAATGACCAGTCGAGCTTGAGAGCCAGCTAAGATTTGTCGCAGCAGAGGGACCAGCTGCACCACACTTGTTCCGCCGCTCCGCAAACGAAACAGACAGTGCGCCGGCTAATACATATATATTACTCAGCGCATTGTTGAACAGCATTGTTGATGTGCTTCTGAGAGAATCAAATCATAGCTTTTAACGCACGTGATTACTACAAATTGAGACTTGCATTACACGCTTGAGGAAACCTACACCACGTTACCCCATCAGGAATTCAGTTCATCATCATGACTAACCATTGCAGTTCCACCCGTCGTTGCAGAAAACAAGCAGATTCCATCCACTCCGCTCAGTAGTTTCATTCATAAAACACGAAGCAAGTTGTCATGTCCAAGCACAGTACACATTACACACTACATCTCTGTCCGACACAAGCTGCTTTCTGTTGGTATGTGTACAAATTGCTTTTATCTGTTTGCATTGCTAATCAATTTTCTGCATCGAAGGTGTGTGCATATGCGGCAAGTCGACTGCGTGAAATACGATTGTTTTAACATGGGTTTGTGTCAGCGCGTGCTGTGGGTTCTGTCAATTTTCTGGCATTTATCTGGATTTCAAGTACCTAGCATGACGTCATGTCATTATGTTGAAACCTGATAGTACCCTTAATTCCCAAAAAAAAAACATAAACCTATTGTGAACGTATCATATGTGTCAACACAACTGGAGATAATTCCATTGTTGTCGACTTTGACAATTATATGACTAAGCAGAAGCGTGAATTCGTTCGTCGTTTGTGAAGGGAAACAGGTCCAATAGCTGTGATCTTTCAACACTCTTTGCAATGACCGGCGGCAGTCGATGTGTCGGGCCCTTTTGTGCATCGGTATGTTGCTGTCGTATCGTCGAATTCACCAATTTAAATGTCAACACCTTTCTCCGCGGGCGTTGGTCTTCGCCAAGAGTGCGTGTTTTCACCTCGACTGGATGTTACAGGGCCGCCGAGGAGGGGAATGTTTCACGTTGGGAGAATTGAGGGTAAGTCATCTTCTTTTTGTAGATGACTTAGTTATCCTCACATCCTCCCAGACGGAAATCCAGCGCGCACTCGATAGGTTTGTTGCCGGTTAGGTTTGCAGATGCTGGTTAACGTGGACAAATCAGAGGTTACGATCATTTCCAGGACGCCCGTTCTGTGCATTCTACATGCTAGTGGAGTACCATTGAAACAGGTGGAAAAGTTCAAGTATCTCGGTGTCTTTTTTCACGAGTGATGGGAAAATCCTGTAGGATTGGCAAAAAGAAAGTTGACTTGGAAGATTTGTAATCAGGAAGGCCGAACTTGATGTCAAAGCCAATTTAGCGGTTTTCATGAAATCTGGATTATGACTGAAAGAATAAGATCGCGAATACAAGCTGCCGAAATGAGATTTGTTCGTGCTGCTGCGGGAGTTACTCGGCGGGATAGGGTGAGAAACACGGCAGGCCGCGAAGAACTCGATGTGGAGCAGCTGCATCTTCGAACGGAGAGGTATATGCTTGGATGGTTTTGACACGTGGGACGAATGTCCTCATCATCACGACTGCCGAGGCGTGGTTTAAATGTGATTCCATTTGGTAGGCGACCGCTTGGCAGACCCAGGACGAGGTGGTTGGACCAAGTCCAAAAATTGACTGGCATGCTAGTGAACAACGCTCATGGTCCCCGTCGTCGTACACAGATAAGAAATGTGCTGCTGTGGCCTTCTTCGAAAATGAGGCTGGAAACAAGGTTTCGGTCCAAGGTGGGCTTCACAGTCATGTTAACCGACTTTTTTTTTATTGAAATTGAATACATGGACATGAATACATTAGACGACCTCTGGTTCATGCAGGATGACGCACCATGCCACACAGCACATGCCACGATCTTTTGTGCACCAAAATCCCAAATCGTGTTATCAGCCGTCGTGGCGATGTGAATTGGCCGCCTAGGAGCTATGATCCCTTTGGACATTTTTTGTGAGGAACCGTGAAGGACCGATGTTATGCCAACAATCTGGAAAGGGTTGAAGCACTTAAGTCCATTATCATCCAAGCAATCCGTAAGCTACAGCCCGAAACCGTCAACAAAGGTCTTGGAAATTTGGGGTGACAGAATGTGCTACTGCGAAGCCAGCCGTGGCAGCCACTAAAACGACGTTGTTTTTCATAATTAATGGGAATGTTTGGTCGTACTAATAAATCCCTAATGCATGGACAAAATTTAATTTTCTTCAAGTTATTACATTTTTAAAAGGAAACTTGTATTTGGCCCACCCTGTACTTAGCTCATTAAGTGATAGGCGGCAGTTCAAGAAAGTCTTTGAGTGGAAGGACATCATTGAGGCAGCGAGTTTCCGACTGAAGGACCATGCAATGATTCGATTGTCGAAAGGAGATCTGTGTGTCTAGATCTTCGGAGAAGACGTCTACTTACACTCCACCCATCTGTCTTCAAACCGGCTGTTATTTCACGCAGAGGATCAGAACTCCCTCTAGGTAGGTTCCTACCTAGTGGCATTAATGCACTTATGCCAAAGTAGGCCCATTGTACCGCCACGTGGGTGGTCAGACAAAGCCAAAGATAGATTAAGGGTGGTTTGTGACAGCCATTTGGTACTGTCAGCACATTTGACTGATATTTTGCTGAGGTCGTATAGACTGTTGAAGAAGTAGGAGCCTATGGTGGCATTCCTGATTGACGCAAGAGCAGGACAGTTGCAAAGGAGGTGGTGAGTGCTTTTCTCCTCGTCTTCGTCCAGGCAGCTTCTGCAGAAGTCGTTGGAAAATATACCTAGTCCTAGTTTTGCGTGAAGGCCTAGAGGCAGTGTCCTGTGATTATACCCACTGCAGTGCTAATTTTGGATCTCTTTAAGGAAATAAGATCACTGTATCTTTTAGGATCAAGATTAGGCCAGATTTGTTTTGATATTCGACAGGTACTATCTATCGACCATGTGGCGATGACATTCTTTGCGTAGAGCTGATTGCGCTGTAGCTTGACCCCTATTACTAGGGGTACCTATGTTCCAGGCGATATGTACTATCAACTGGCAGTCCAGTGACGCGTCTTGCGAGTTCATCAGCTTTGCAGTTTCCCGGGATGTCGCTATGGCATGGCACCCAGCACAGGCGAATGTTTAACAGTTCGGATATCTCGTTAAGAGATGAGCGGCAGTCGATTACTAGTTTAGTGTTTATAGAGAACGATGCTAGGGATTTAATTGCTGCTTGGCTATCAGTGAAAATGCAGATATCGCGGGCGGATATCACGTTCCATCTGAGCCAGGACAGGGCTTCGCTAATCGATTGAAAGCAATAATAGACATGATAGCAAATCGTTTTGGAAGGAGATCTATTGAAATACCTAATCTAAAGCATTTTAAAGAAGAAGAATCCGATAACTTACATTCTACTCTAGAACTTTTTGCAAATTTCTTTCAATCTACTTTTACTGATTCAAATTGTAATGTTACAGGGAATAGGCTTTCTAATTTAGTAGACATTGGATCGGTATCGTTAGATTCGACTGATATCATTCATTCTCTTACAAACTTAAAGCCAAGCTTTAATTGTGGAGATAATACCATCAGTCATCCTTAAATACTGACTCTCGCTCCTACCCTCTATTACTTATTTTCAACCGTTCTCTTTTAGAAGGAGTTTTTCTTGATGAATGGAAAAAAGCTTTTCTAGTTCCGATTCATAAATCTAAAAACAACATTGAAAACTATAGAGGAATCTGCAAACTTTCAGCGATTACAAAATTGTTTGAGAGTATGGTGAAGAGAAAACTAGATTTCATAATTAAACAAGACATTTCGGATGCTCAACATAGCTTTATATCTATCTCATTTATCTACTCATCCTTCGTGATAAATGAGGTGGAAAATAACAACCAAGTTGACGCAATCTATACTGATTTTAGCAAAGCTTTCGACTCTGTTCAGTGTTAATTAATGAGCATGAAAACTTTGTATTTCGTTCGGAGTTTCTCCGTTGGGTCACATCTTTTCTTATTAATCGCACACTGAGAGTAAATATTGGAAATTCTCTATCCAAACTAATAAAGTGTGAATCAGGGGTTCCGCAGGGAAGTCCTTTAGGCCCCTTACTTTTTATAAACTTCATTGACGACATTATTTGTTCAATTAAACACAGTAAATGCTTACTATTCGCCGATGATATGAAAACATATAAGTGCATTAAAGATTGTGGTGGCCCGTGGCGTTGTGGGTATGTGCGTTGACTCTTACGCACTTGGACCTTCGTGTATAGGTTCGATTTCCAGTGCGACAAAGAAATACTTTTCACGGCCCACATGCTCAAAGAGTAAAACTGTATAGAAAATAGGTTTCTCAAACTTGGCCGTTCGGAGTCGACATAAAACTGTATGTCCCTTCCACTCGTGAGAGAACAATAGCACGCACAACACGATTGGTTGCTGAGAAGCTAGGCCCTGTTATTTTTACTACTCTATTGGATCAGCTTAGCTTAGTGAAAAGTCTTAAAGACCTAGGAGTACTGCTTAACTCATCTTTTTCACCGAACACACCATTAAATTATATATTATCCAAAGCGAATTCAGCAGTTGGCTTCATTAAGCGTACCACAAAAGGTTTTACCGATCCATTCGCTTTACTATCTCTGTACGTCTCTTTTTTTTGTCTCAGGTTTTTTGTAACGCTAGACTGGAGCACTCAGACTCAAAACTGATATAGTAGTATACCAGCAGCAACCTCGGTAGGTGGTTAAGTGGGCTGTCAGCGAAATCGCCAGCACAATTGTGATACCTATAGTCGGACTACTACCGTTAATTTTATCCCAACTGCAAATGGTGACTGGACCAGATTTGAAAACCGGATAAAAGCGTTGCTTTCAATGGGATTCGAACCGGGGACCAGTCTAACCAAGGGCAGACACGCAACCAACTGCGCCATGAATATGCGGTAGTTGTATGGAATTCTAAGTTTGTCACATACACTGAGCGCATTGAAAAAGTCCAAAAAAAGAAAAAGTATTTTCATCCAAATTATACCAATTGCTTGGTATAAAATCGGTGGCTGGGTGCTGTGGGAATCGGGTAGGCACTGACTGGTGTCAACCTGGCGATGCCCAGTGTTGTAACTTTTTCTACACACCAATTGTGCTTATTTTACCTCCAAGTGGTAGCCATCGGGTACTGGTTGTAGTTCACCCGAGCTCAACTTGCACAAACTTATAAGTGCGACCTCTTGTCCTAGGGGTTACAAAAAAGGAACTGGCCCTCCAGGTTGGGGGTTGTGCCGTCGGGGTAACTGCCCGGCCACACAAAAAAATGCTAGTTACGAAGCAACAACAAGCCTCGGAAACGGATGATTTTACTGATGACGACACCTGCAAACGATATACGGACAACGATCTTCGGATTTGTACGTGGAATGTAAGGTCCCTTTATAGGCCACGTGCAGCCGAACAACTAGCGGAAGCCCTAGACTGCTGCAAAGCAGATATAACCGCCATCCAAGAAGTGCGATGGGATGGACCGGGCAAAAGAAGGATGAAAAACTGTGATATACTACGGTGATTGCTACAAACATCAAAAACAGCGCCTATTTGGATGTGGATTTGTCGTTAGAGGCAGACTTAGGCAAGAAGTCCTATCGTTCAGGTCCGTGAACGAGCGCCTCACGACAATTCGCATCCAGGCTAAATTTGCCAACATAAGTCTTATATGCGCACATGCCCCCACAGAGGAGAAAGATGATGACACCAAAGACAGGTTCTATGAGCTCCTGAACAAAACGTATGAGCAATGCCCTAGCTACGACTTTAAAATTGTCCTTGGCGATTTTAATGCAAAGCTAGGAAGAGAGAACATCTTTGGTAGTACGGTCGGAAAGCACAGCCTACACGACACCACATCCGATAACGGATTTAGGCTGATCGATTTTGCTGCGGGGCGAAATGTTGTAGTAGCCAGTACAAGATTCCCACATCTCGATATTCACAAAGGAACATGGCGATCTCCTGATCAATCAACCGTCAATCAGATTGACCATATTGCGATAGACGCAAGCCACTCCTCCAGTATCATAGATGTCCGAACGTTCCGAGGCGCCAACATTGATTCGGACCACCACCTTGTTGTAGCCAAGGTAAGGCTGCGGATATGCCGAACACCGCCAAGACAAAGAAATACTGTGAGGAAGTTCAACGTCAGCCGGCTACAATCGCAAGAGATTGCCAAATCCTTTTCCGATCGTGTCTCCCTTAACCTCTTAAGAAATCCTACGCCGCCAACATCAAATATTGAAGACCAGTGGCAGCATTGCCAAAAAGCCATCAGAGATGCCGCCTCTGATGTGCTGGGTTTCAATCCGCCACCACAACGAAACCCCTGGTTTGACAACGAGTGTCGGCAGGCGAATGCAGCCAAGCAAGAGGCATACAAAGCGGCACTGCAAAGAAGGACAAGAGCTGCTCGGGAGCTCTACGAGCAGAAGAGGAGAGACGAACACCGGCTTCTCAGGAGAAAAAAGAAGGAGCATGAGAAGCGCGCGATCGGCAGAATAGAGGGATATTACTGCAGGAATGAGGTGAGGAAGTTTTACCAAAGGGTAAAGTTAACCAGTCAAGGTTATAAAGTCCGAACCGAAGCCTGTAAGGATGATCAAGGGAACATCGTAGTGGAGTCACAGTCGATGCTGAGGATATGGAAAAACCATTTCTGCAGACTGTATAGCGGCGACGAAGAACCAAATCCCGCTGTCAGGCAGAACGAACCATTCAACCCCAATGAAAGGGACGACGAAGATCAACAACTCCGTCCACCCGACCCGGATGAAGTGAGGATTGCCATATCTAAACTGAAATCCAACAAGGCTGCGGGAGCTGACGGCCTACCCGCCGAGCTTTTTAAAGCCGCAGGCGATGATTTGGTAAGGAGCATGCACCAACTCATCTGTAAAATATGGTCGGAGGAAAACATGCCCGATGAATGGAACCTCAGCATTGTTTGCCCGATCCATAAAAAAGGAGACCCTTTTAACTGCGCCAACTACAGAGGCATCAGTCTCCTAAGTATCGCATATAAAATCTTATCTGCCATACTGTGTGAACGCCTAAATCCATTCGTCAACAACCTGGTCGGTCCATACCAGTGTGGCTTTAGGACAGGAAAATCCACCATCGACCAAATATTCACACTACGGCAGATTTTGGAGAAAACCCAGGAGCAACAAATCGATACCCACCACCTTTTCATCGAATTTAAGGCCGCGTATGATAGCATCTATAGAGACGAGCTATACAGAGCAATGTCTAGTTTTGGCATCCCCACCAAACTCGTCCGTTTGTGTAGGATGACGATGAAGAATGCACGCTGCTCCATCAAGGTCGGTAAAGACCTAACCGAGACCTTTGATGTCAAAAAAGGATTCAGACAAGGCGACGCGCTGTCATGCGACTTTTTCAACATCGTTCTTGAACGAATTGTTCAAAACTCGAACGCCAACACCAGAGGAACAATCTTTCAGAAGTCCGTCCAACTACTCGCATATGCCGACGATATTGACATTATTGGAAGAACGCAGCGTGATGTCAATGGCGCTTTTGTGGGTATTGCAACGGAGGCCGCGAAGATGGGTTTAGCGGTAAACGAGGGTAAGACCAAGTATATGCTGTCAACGAGAAAGGACACCCAACACCGACGTCTCGGTCAGAACGTCACAGCAGACAGATATAACTTTGAGGTAGTCAAAAATTTGGCTACCTAGGCACCGCTATAAACTCAGACAATGACACCAGCGCTGAAATCAAACGAAGAATAACTCTCTTCCAATCGCTGCTTCTTTGGGCTAAGAAAGCAACTGGTAAACAAAGCCCTCTCTCGAACAACCAAGATAACGCTTTACAAGACCTTAATTGTCCCAGTCCTGCTATATGGCGCGGAGGCATGGACTTTGTCAAATGCGGATGAAGCTGCCGTTGGTTGCTTCGAGAGGAAAATTCTTCGTGTGATTTTCGGTCCCGTCTGCATAGACAGTGAGTGGAGGAGGAGATATAATGACGAACTATACGGGCTGTTCAGCGACATCGACTTAGCCAGAAGAGTGAAGATCCAAAGACTGAGATGGCTAGGTCATGTAGAGCGGATGGAAACCAATACTCCGGCCCGAAAAGTCTTCGAATCCACCCCCGAGGGACGGCGCAGTAGAGGAAGACCGCGACGCAGGTGGCGCACGCAAGTGGAAAGGGACCTCAACCAACTATGCGTGCGAAACTGGAGACAGCTAGCTAAAGATCGAGCTGGCTGGAGACGCTTGTTGGTTGAGGCCCAGGTCCACCCCGGACTGTAGCGCCACCTTAAGTAAGTTGGTATAAAATCCCTAAGAACTAGACGTACTGTTTATGAAGTAATGTTTGTTAGGGATATTTTGTCCAATCATATACAATGTCCCCTTTTTTTGTCATTACTTCAATTCTATTTGCCAACTAGGCCACTCCGTACCCGACATTTAATATTTGAAAATTTTCCAAACACTGAATACGGAAGAAATTAACCACTTACAAGAGTAATTAGGGTTTTCAACAAGTACTTACAAAATCTGGAATTATCTGATACTATAATGCATTTTAAAATACAATTATTAAGTCTATATATGCTTAATATTACATTTTCATAATCTGTTCGTACGTAAGCAGATTGTAGATGATAAATAATCACCATTTCTTCCTCTTGGAAGGCGCTGCAGCGATTGGGTAGACGAACTGATTTGTTCAGGTGTAGACCCTCCGAGAAAATGCCGCTTCCTACTCCATCATCCGTCTTAGATCCATCTGTATGAATGTGAACTCCCTCTAACTGGAACTGATTCTCGACTCTAGTCTCATTCTCGCCGAGAGATGGTGATAATATGTAGGTGATCGAGAAGGATAGCGCATGCTGAAGCGAAAAAGACAAACTATTGCCGTCGACAAGAAATCGATCCCCCTCTTACCAACTAGTTCTAGAGCTACAACCTTGAGGCAACTAAGGAGTTTGACAGACTGGGGACAGACGTGAACTCCACAAATGACATCCTAGTTGAGATCCGGCGCAGAATCGTTTGTGGTAACGCCAGTTTGTTGAAACCATTCGACTCAAGGCTCGAAGGACCAAAATCGTGCTCAACAAAACACTTATTTGCCCAGTCCTGCCAATTGGAGGCGAAAGCTGAACGATAGGAAGAACAGCAGAGCTTAGGTTGGGTTAGGTTACGTGGTTGCCATCATAAGCGATGGATTCACTTAGACCCAAGGGTCCATTGTGTTGCCACTGAGCAGGCTACCGTCCGTTACTCTTGGAACCATTTTGATTTGACATCCTTTTAAGATATGTCCGTAAGTTCGTTTAGATGATATGCTTCAAGGGTTTGTTTCCTAATGAAGGCCACTTGCTAAACTAATGTTCTCCAAAAACTCGATAATCGACAATGACATCCAGAAAACCCGAAACCAAAAATCAACAAAGAGAATTCCATCGGCCATTGCAAGAATCTTTGAAAAAGCAACTGAAGCCAATCTACCAACCAAACGAGGGAGATTCATCACCCCCCGCTATCCATCATGGCTTATCATTGAAAAATCATTAATATTAACGTTCAATATTAACTCATCACGACACCTACCGCAAACTATTCTTATTATTTGGAGTTTATCTTCACAGATGGCTCCAGGACCCTGGAAACAACATCATTTGCAGTGACCCACGAAAATGGATCGATAAGCATCTGCGCCGAGCTAAGATCCGACGATTTGGAGTTTATCTTCACAGATGGCTCCAGGACCCTGGAAACAACATCATTTGCAGTGACCCACGAAAATGGATCGATAAGCATAGGCAACCTCCCAGACATCGCTTCGATCTTCACAGCTGAAGCTTTCGCCATACTGACTCGAAATATGCTCCGATAGCATGTCTGTCATCAACGCTATTAAAAACCCTAACAACAACGCGGACATCATCAAGCTAATGTGGACACCAGGTCATGTTGGAATTCAAGGCTACGAACATGTGGACAGTGCAGCTAATTCCGCTAAAAAATGCCCCTGTCTTAACATTCAACATATTCACCAAGCTAGATCTGCTAAAAGAAGTTTAAAGAAAGACCAAAGAAGACAGAGATCGCGACTGGAGCTTATATCATCACCACTATAAGGAAATAAATCCACTACAAGTAATGCCTATATTTCTCACAAGCGTTTCAAAACAAAACATCTCCAATTTCGTATGACTTCGTCTTGGACATACAACAGCCACTCATCAACACCTCCTCAATAAATCCCCACCGCCAGTTTGTTCCTCCTGCAACGTACCATTCGATCTAAGACACATTTTGGAATACTGTTCTATATCGCCGTCTGTTATCAACAAGATATTTAACAACAACTAAGCTAAGACCCCTTCGACAGAATCTTCTTCATAAAGACCAAGTTATGGACGACGCAAAACAGCTAGATCTTGAATGATTAAACGATGGAAAGCAACTACAGCTGCACCTTTAACCGTTCACGAGTCGAAGGCCTGATATCTAAGTAAGTAACGTTGAAGCGTGCACAACGACGATTAGGAGGGTGTTCACTAAACAGTGTTGTATGGCAATGCGAGCGTAGTATTTTCGATCAATTTACAAATTCAAAGAAGCACAAAAAAATCGCGACTACATGCCGCTCGATATCTGCTGATAAGACCGCCTAACAAAACACAGCCCTTAGCTTGCTGATAAGCTGAGGAAAATATTTGCATTTAAATGCTCGAAATCGATGTGGAGAAAGTTGATTCCACACTCTTAGCATCCTTCGGCAGCAAATCCTTTCAAGATTTTATGAAACAGCTTAGCAACTGCTGAGAGACAGAAAATGTGTGTCCGTGCAAACGTGCTTGTTGCTACAATCGTCGAATTCCGGTTACATTTTCACAAATGAGTCACTCAGTCCAGCTCGTATGTATGCGTGGTGGTGTGCAAGCACGTGCACAGATGATTTGCCCTCAATTTTCGCACCAAATCACCGTATCACAGACAATGCATTGCAAAGGTTTCAATGATTACCAAAAACAAGCTTCAAGACCTCCACACCCATGCCACGGCAATGCTTCAATGAAAGGCAGTCGCTAGGCAATAAAAAAAAACAAAAAAAAAAACATCATTCGACGTCAAACAAGTTGCTGTACCATTCGACCATTCAATACGCCGATTGGTGGTCGCACAATTCCATCGATCGAAACAGCTGACGCTATTTATTGACCCCAATAATCGAAAAGAAACACACCTCAAAATCAAAACACCGGAGTCGCCTCCGCACGCAAAGCTTCAGCCAATCGATTGACCTGGTCGATGATTACATGACCGAAACCCGGTTTGGCTCCTCAGGTAAAAAAATGCTCGTCTCGTTGTGACTCTTCTCCCGAGTATCGTCATCACTCCACGAAATGTCAACGTAAACAAATTTTTGTTAAGAAAAAACAACTTCCGAAGCTGAATATGCATAACGAGATTTGGAGACCGTCACTCAATCTATTCGACACTTGCGTCGCTGGCAAAAAGGGGTGGTTTCCCACTAATCACCATGCAACTCACTTATCTCTGTTCGATGAGAAACTGACTGTTGCCCAACCGATGTGAATACACAGCAGAAAAGGAACAAAAACGATAAATGTTTGCATGAATCAGTGGATTTTGCACTCGAAATAAAGGCAAAAGCAAGAAAGAAAAAAAACGAAAAACATAAGAGAAAACTGGCTCACAAGGAGAGCACAGAAGGCATGCATGCACACAAACGCGTAAATATACTCACAGTCCAAGTGTTTCTTCTTCGGCCCAATCAATTCCTCTGTAGTTGCCTTGCACACAGATTTGGCTAGACCTTGACCGGCCAAACTGTGTCTAGCGGCCAAAAATCTGTCATTTATCGTTTGGCCAGCCATACTGAGATGATATTCTGCTTCTACACTTCAACTGCTGATATATTGATGATGATGATGAGGAGGACGACGACGACGACGACGACGATGGGTAATACTGAGTATAGCTCCCTTCTTTGCTGCCTCAATTGACGACTACGGAAACCTTTGCCTTCACGGAGCACACTGCGCGCGAGTGCCCTCTTCTCAATTGGAAATTAATCGAAATATTTCTCCTAAACTCGCACTGTCGACGAAACTGTCCACAAAACGGCAAATATCATGTATGATGATTTAAATCAATTTTTGCACTTTTTTTTTTATTTGTTTTCCACCTCGTACGAGACTTCAAATGGAAGACGGAGAAAGGTTGCGGTTGTCCGTGTTCGCTGGTCGCTGTCTTGTTGGACAGGAGATGAAAGTCTTATTAGGGCGATTTTTGCACACACACGAAATATTTAATTCACAATTTTTCGATTTCCCAATGAAAAAGGGCGTGTAGTTGGCGATTTTCTTATTTTCTTGTATTTTTTTTTTTCACTTTTCTTCGCTGCACGCGATCATAGTTGGGAAATTTCTGTATTTTTTTCTTTTCCTTCACTTATCGCCGCCCCCTTTTTTTTCTCAATCGATGACAATGATGGTGCTCCACCATCAACTTTGAAGCTCCTCCAATTTGAATTTACATGCAGAGATTTCGATACGTCGGAATTTTATTTGATTTGATCTTTTTTTTCGCTTCTTTTCTCTCTCGCTTATCGTTCGGAGTTTACTGAGGACCACTCGCTGGCGACAGTTGAACGGGCCGAGTTATTGAACGAAGAAGAAGAAAAAAATAATTGGAAAACGTCTTGTGAGTATTTTAATGAAATTAATTGTAAGTAACTTGTGTGTCGTACGTTCTTTTCTCCTCTTCGTCTTTTTTTTCCTCTTTTACTACGTTTGCGCCTGGCAGGGAGAATTACAAAAAGCCAACTTGCACGAAAGACACTGGGCACACCACCGTGAAGTTGAGTGTGGAATGTGTTTCGAGTATCGAAAATGTCCGTTTGACGTTTGTCGGATGTTTTTTTCTTTTTTTTCATTTCGTTTCAACTTTTCAATTTTGGTTGAATTGAATGGAACGTACTGCGAAGATGGCTGGTCGAACAGGGTGGACAATTTCATTCACTGTTGGTAAAGTATTTTATGTATGGAAATATTTTTGTAAATAAAATAAAAACAAACGACACGGATGATGTTTATTCCAATATGGGTTTATTCTAAGTTATGCGTAATTTAACAATGACTTGTGGTGACCAAAAAAGCGAAGCACGCAGACTCCAAAAATAACTGGTATCAAGCAATAAACTACTTTTGCTGAGATTTCTTGGTCACTTGGAGGAAGACCAGAAGACGCTTCTATGATTCCCTTCTATGACAGAGGGATTTCGTACAGACAATAGGACGCATGCGCTTGGTTTGCCTGCATCCTGAAGAGTCATGCCACGTCCGATTGTGCTCTCGAGAGGTCCAACCAGATTTCTACTTGGAAAACCGATGCAAATTTACCTAATAAGGTGTGCAGTCAGATATATAATAGCACTCCACGAAGGCGCCAGCGCCGTCCTTGAAGATTCGACTACAGTTCTTTCTTCGCTCACATTCTGGCCAGAGCCAGTCTAGGAAAGTCGTCTTTGTATGTACTTTGGAGTACTGGTTTCCGTGCGTCAAATGGCATAAATAATAAATCGCAGGCACGCTTGGTCTATTGTGACACCCATAGTCAGACTACTACCACTGATCGACAACTCCATTGATAGTGCCGTTAATTTGATCCCAACTGCAATTGGTGACTGGATCAAATTTGAAAACCGGATAAAGCGTATTAATTTTGCTTTCACTGGGATCCCGTGTGGACCAACTGCGCCGGGGACCAACTGCGCCATCCAGTTGTTTACACTGATACCTTTGACGTGATTGGTCGAACACAACGAGCCGTCAATAAAGCGTTTGCTGGTATAGAATTGGAGCCGGCCAAAATGGGTTTATCGGTGAATGAGGGCAAAACGAAATATACGCTGTCTTCAAGGAAGGACACTCACTATCGACGACTTGGCCACAACGACTTCTGCGCTAGTCAAAGTGGGTGTGCGAATATCGTCAGTACCGAGAGTGAACGCAGAATAACTCGTGTCAACCTTTTCTCAAGCTTCGTCTACCTCGGCTCCCAGATAAATAGTACAAACAACATCAGTACCGAGATTAAACGCAGAATAACTCTTGCCAACCGCTGTTTCTTCGGACTCAAGAGGCTATTGAGTAGTAGAGCCCTCTCGTGAAGGACCAAGCTAACATAACATAAGATTTTTATCATTCCTGCCCTCCTCTATGGCGCAAAAGCGTGGATAATCTCAAGAGTAGATGAAGAAACCCTTGGATTTTTCAAGAGAAAAGTTCTGCGTTCAATCTTTAGTTCTATTTGTGTTTGAAGGAGAAGTTTTAAGGAACTGTACAGGAAGTAAAGAGACATGAGCCTGTCGAGGCGTCTGCGGATCCAACGCCTAAGCTGACTAGGCCATGTAAAACGCCTGTACAACACTGCCCAAGCCCGACAACACAACACAAGCCCGAAGAGTCTTCAACTATGAACCAGTGGGACAAACCAATAGAGGACGCCCACGGAACCGATGGCACACATAAGTGGGGAAGAACCTCTACCAATTTGGCGTGCGAAACTGGATGCAACCGGTTGTAGATCGCGCCAGCTGGAGAGGCTTGCTGAATGAGGCCCAGGTCCACCCCAGAGTCTAGCGCTAGCAGATGAAGAAGAAGATGAATTTATTCATGTGTTCTTTGTAAACATGACGTGACCTTTCGTTTCGTTTCGCATTCCACAGTTACGCATCTAAGTATTGAACATCTCGATGAGTCAGCAAAATCAGGGCAGGATGACTAACCAAAGGAGATCAGAGCTCCGCTTCGTGATCTGATCGCAGAATCAGTTGAAGAAGTAAACTGTTAATCGAGAAATCTTAGCCGAGCAAACGTCTGAAAAGGGTATGGTTATTTTCTTTGTACGGTCCGAGGTTGACCTGAGTCTCAGCAAACAAGTGTAGTCGCTGTTCCAAATGCACTATCCGTTTATTTAAATTGAACATTACAAGCTACACCTGTACTCCACGCTTCGTGAATGGAACGATTGACCCCGTCCACTTGATGTTGCATTCCTTTATACCTTCCTTCGTTGCATCGGATGGTTCATCGAACGATCGCGTGTGCATTGTCGCGTGATGCATTATTCCCGTTCGCAACAATCGTACGATGCAGATGCGGAATCGGGTGTTGTCGCGTCATTTTTTGTTTTTGTGGTGAATGAATGGTTGCGACACAAGCATTTGCGACTAGAGCAACTTCTGGCTAGCTGGGAACACTAAATACGTTCAGATTCTCGTCCACTCGTGGACAGCACTTTTAATTCATGCATCCTCTGTTGCGTCACAACCGAGCACAACCGGAGGTAGCATGACCCTCCAGGATGCATGTTCCCTATTCCCTAACGTCTGTAAGACTCGACATATAGCAGCATAGTGACAGGCTTCCCTGGAAGCCACCAACCTAAAAGCTTTAACAAGAATACAGAGACTTGCATGGCTGGGCGTCGAATGAGCAATTTATACTACTTTTGCGGCCGTGGCGTTGTGAAACTCCTCCGCACAGAAACTTCAGCGTCTAGGTTCGAATCCCAGAACGACAAAAATCGAGTCACTGTCAATGCTCAAAGAGAACAACTGCCTAGAAAAATCTTCTCAAACTTGACCGTTCGGAATCGGCATAAAACTTGTAGCTCTCTTCCACTCGTGAGGGAACAATAGTACAAACAACACTAGTAGTTGCTGAGTAGCTAGGCTCTGGCCCTCTACGGCTTGTAGTGCAATCCTTTATTATATTATATAACGGCGGGTACAGAGGTCATACTAGACCTTCTTCTTCTTGAACTCTACATCCAGGCAACTGCTGCAATGAGCGCTATTAGGATAGATCTTAAGCTATAATTGGCATGCAAGCATAATACATGCTCCATCAGAATCCCTGATTATGGCATTGCCACTGCCCCAGCCGCTGGCAATTGAGACACAGAACACTGGGAGGATATTTCTTCTAGGACCTGCAGGACTAACTGAAATCCGCTTGATTTAAGGTTCATTAAGACTTCAGGATGGTTGGACAACGTGTGGACATGATGTGTACGAGGAAAGTGAAAATGAATTTAGCTCCCTTTAGGCATCACAATGGATCTATCAGGACATAAGTGAGACGTGGCTTGCGCGTCTACCCACAGACCTAACATCCGTATCATTCTTCTTATATCTTGACAGAAAAGACTGCAGGCGACTTGCCGGCGTACTAACGGGCCAGTACAAACACCTAAACCGATGAAACCCTGTGCGACGCCTGTGGAAGAGACGACGACACTGCAGAGCACTTCCTCTGACACAGTTCCCCCCTCGCTCGGATCAGGTGGCAGTTATTTGGTGCTGATGAGGTGAGAGCTGACGATGCAGGTTCATCATCACAGAAGCGCCTGCTCACAATTGTTAGTCCGTGGGAGGAAATGGATACGCGGATCCTCTGCTTCTTTCTCGCGTTTGATCGAATCAGGTGGCAGTTATCCGGTGCTGATACGGTGAGAGCTTGACGTATGCTCCTGATCACAGAGGCGCTGCTCCCGTAGACCACGAAATCCCAGGTTATTCTTCTTCTTCTAGTGGCACACAGTCTGAGGTGCACCTGGGCTTCAGTCACCAAGCTTCTCATGCTGGCACGATCTTTAGCCAGTTGCCTCCAATTTCGCACGCCGAGTTGGTTCAGGTTCTTCTCCACTTGTGTGCGCCATCGGTTTCGTGGACGTTCTCTATTGCTTTGTCCCACTGGTTCGAAGTCGAACACTCTTCGGGCTGGAGCAGTGTTCTTCATGCGCTTTACATGGCCTAGCCATCTTAGGCATTGAATCCGTAGACTCCTCGACAGGCTCACGTCGCTGCCTGTTCAGTTCCTTGAATCTTCTTCTTCGAAGTACCATCAACACAAAAAGAACTAAAGATTGAACGCAGAACTTTTCTCTCGGAAAATCCAACTTCTTCATCATCGGCTTTTGAGATTGTCTATGCTTCTGCGCTAAACAGTCGGACAGGGATGACTCTTCGAGAGAGGGCTCTACTACTTAATTGCTTCTTGAATCCAATGAAACAGCGATCAGAATCTCGGTACGGATAAACTAGAAGTAAAGGGTTTTCCATGCTGGTTGACTCTCAGCTTGACACCCTTAATAGCTTTATTGTCTACGCCCAGGCCTATGCGGATGATGTAGCCGTACTGTCTGTCGGATCGTGCCTAGCTGCTGTGTGTTCAAAAGCGCAGGCGGCTATAGACGTGATCTACAACTGGTGTACTAGAAATGGGCTTTCAGTTAACCCTCTTAAAACACAGATTGTTCTCTGCACGAGGAGGAGAAAGTTGACTGTACTGACTCAAATAGTACTAAAAGGTGTCACCATCCGCTTTTCCAGTGAAGCTAAATATCAAGGTGTTATCTTGGATACAAAACTTCTCTGGAAAAAACACATTGAATCGAAAACCACCAAGGCGCTGTCAGTTTTCTGGTAGTGTAAGGGAATTTTCGGCAAATCTTGGAGTCTATCACCAAAAAAGATCGTTTTGGATCTACATGCCTATGGTGAGGCCACTTCTATCATATGCATCGGTCGTTTGGTGACATAAACTTTCGCGTAAATACGTAACTGCTGCTTTTATTTACTAAGCTTCAAAGAACTGTTTGTCTCGGCTGCATAGTGGCCTTCCCTAGAACGCCTGCCTCTGCTCTTGATGCACTTCTGAATCCCTCCCCTTGATGAACCACATCATAGGGTGCACAAGGCCATCTTCCATTTAAAAAGAAGTGGTACAACTCGCACTGCAGTTTCGATGACCTTGCGCATCGCATTCGCATCTGACCACAGACTCATGGGATATGCCTTCTGAGGCAAGGACACCAGCAATCCATCTGCGACCCACATACAAAGTCGACTTTCCCTGCACTCAGGACTGGCTCTGGCCAGAATATGAGCCAGGAAAAGAATGTAGTCGAATCTTCACAGATGGCTCCAAGACCAATCCAGACCCTTCATTGGTCCAAGACCAATCCAGACCCTTCATTGGTCTTGGAGCCATCTGTCTGGCGCTTTCGTGGAGAGCGACAACATTAGACTGCACACTTCGTTAGGTAAATTTGCGTCGGTCTTCCAAGCGGAACAAGTGGAAGGGCGGATCAATTGTGTGGCGATAGCCACGCTGTGCTTAAGGCCTTGCTCAACCCTTTAACCACGCCGAGGATAGTTCCGGAATGCAAATCTTCCCTAATTTTGATCGACAGTCTAAATCCGCCTCCGGCTACCACGGGATCACGGGCAATGAGATAGCCGATGAACTTGCTAGACAAGGATCAGACGAGATAGTCTTAGGACCCGAACCTGCGTTGGGACTACCCGCTTCCTCGGTTAGGGTTTCCATCGATGGCTGGGCTTCTCGAGAGCACAACCGGAGGTGGCATGACTCTCCGGGATGTAGACAAACCAAGTGCATGCTCCTGTAAGAAATCTGCGCCATTCTTGTTATCTCTTAACAGAAAAGACTGCAGGCGACTTACCGGCGTACTAGCAGGACACTACACCTTCGCCAAACACGTAAATGAGCTTAGCCTAAGCAACGAAACCCTCTGCGACGCCTGTGGAGAAGACGACGACACTGCAGAGCACTTCCTCTGACACAGTTCCTCCCTCGCTCGGATCAGGTGGCAGTTATTTGGTGCTGATGAGGTGAGAGCTGACGATGCAGGTTCATCATCACAGAAGCGCCTGCTCACAATTGTGAGTCCGTGCGAGGAAATGGATAAGCGGCATTGTAATTGAGGAATTGGTGGTGAGTGTCGCTCTACACTTCTAGCTTTTTTTTCCAGGAACTGTGAAGATTTTGTCGATGGTTCCATGGATGGATGGATTCCATCAAACGCCTTTTTTTCATTCTCATTCCTTAAAAATAACAAATCATAATTTCCAATCGATCGTACAAATGTATTTATTATGCATAACCCTCATTCATCTTTGCAAGAATATTTGAGCAATAAGCTATTACAGTCAGTCCATCGCGAGTTGGCAGGCATGGTCCCAAAAACTCCAACAACATCGGCTGTTTCTGCACCACAGACGAGTAGTCCTCGTACGAAATCAATCCATCACGATCGACGTCGAATTTCTTGAACAACAAGTCCACCATATCCTTCGAAGAGAGAACTGTCAAAAACTCAAACAAACAAAACCGTTGTGCAACGTCAAACCGCTGTCAATTCGGCAACTTCATCCTCGTCATCGCCACCGAAAAACTTCTCGACGAACTTCGTAAGGATTTCACGATTCAAAAAATTGGTCTCGTACAAATTATAGATCTGCAAAGAGGGAACTGCATCAGTCACGTATCGAGAGAGAACAGTCACACCTGCCGTACACTGAATACAAACTTCATCTTCTCGTCCAGCGACTCCGACATGAATACCGAAAACAACTTGACCCAGGCGATCGGGTCAATGTGCTTCTTCAGGTCCTTGGCAATTAGAATGACGATCCTTTCGATTATTTGAATGTCGAATATTTCGAAGAGCACCTCGAAGAGCTGAAAGAACTGCTTCTTGGTCATCGCCTTGGCTCGTGGCCCATTTTGCAGCACAAACTTGTGGTAGATCATCAAGATGCAGGCTAATTCCATTTCTGAGAATTGCGTTTGCTTTTGCATTTGCTTGATGAGGCCATGGTAGATGTTTAAAAAACGAGTATTTTGTATCCCATCTAAGGTTGCGTCTAGATTGTTCATTGTGATCGATTAAAAATAAACGTTTGTTTTTTTTCCAAATGACGTGAAGTAAACTATAGTAAATCGTTGCCTACCTTGTGAACACAGACGGAGAGTGCCGATGGAAAGAGATTGAACAGCAGTTGAACAACAGAACCACTGTCAAACCGAGCGTTTGACAGTTCTGATGGGGAACTGCTGAAGTATGACGGCACGAATTCGGAAAGCAATTGGAGATAAGGTGAGATTTTTTGGAAAATAATCAATGAAAACCTGAGTGTCATGGGAAAAGGTATACATTCCCCAAATCTTCACTTGTAGATATCTCAAATTGTGCAGAGGACCGATGTGGGCGATCAAATAGCCGCCTGCCTCGAGTTGCCGAAATCGTTGCGGTCAGCGAGTCGACCAGAGCTGCATTTTACTGCTGGTGATATCACGTCCATCCTTGGGTCGGATGCGTCTGCAAATCTCTCCAAGCACTTGAATGGCCGCAGTTGTTTCGACAATGGCTTGGTACACGATGTTTATGAAACGACGCCGAATGGCCGGGAAAAACCGGGTCTGGCGTTTCAACTCAATCCCTCGGCCTTTGTGAGCGATGTCTTGGGTTTGAATTTTGCACCACCTCCTGCTACCGTGTGGCGAGGTTGCACTGTCTTCGAATTCAGTTCGCCAAACATAGCCAAACCGTTTCACGTCGGCCACTTGAGGTCGACGATTATTGGCAATGTTTTGGGCAATCTTCACAAGCACTTGGGACACAATGTGATAAAAGTGAACTACCTTGGCGATTGGGGAACGCAATTTGGTCTCCTGCAGGTCGGAGTGGAGCTGGAAGAGCTGACTGATGAGCAAATGCAGAAGAATCCCATCGAAAATCTCTACAAAGCATACGTGCGAGCAAATGCGGAAGCACAAAAAGACGAGAGAATCGCGGAGAAAGCAAGAAAATACTTCAACGATTTGGAGAACGACAGATGCCCGGAGATAGAAAAGCAATGGCAAAAGTATCGGACATACACCATCGCCGAATTGGAGGACATTTACCAACGATTGGGCGTCGCATTCGACAGCTATGAGTGGGAATCGCAGTATGGCCAGAAAGTGCTTGGCTCCGTACTGCAAGTGATGGAAGAAAAGAGCCTCATCCACGCCGAGGCTGACGGTCGGAGGATAGTTAAAGTTGGAAAGAGACGTGTGCCGGTGATAAAAAGTGATGGCTCGACGTTGTATCTTGTTCGTGATATCGCCGCGCTTGTTGACCGATTTGATCGCTATAAGTTTGACAAAATATTCTACGTGGTGGATAACGCACAAACTGATCATTTCGATGCGCTATTTAATGTGACCACTGGCATCAACGCAGAAATCGGATCCAGGGCGAAACATGTGAAGTTCGGAAGGATTCATGGGATGAGCACGAGAAAGGGGAATGTGGTCTTCTTGAGGGATCTCTTGGACGAGGCGAGGAACGTGATGATGGAGAAACAAATTCAGAGTCCAAGTAAGTTATTTGCATTGTCTTTTTGTTTTACTACGTGGTCGGTGAAATCTGTGCTTTCTTGTTGTCTAGCTGCTTAATTCGTCGTGGAGTAGTGGGTAGGATTAATGCCCAACAAGAGCATCTTATAAAATTCATGACTCCAGCGATTCGCTGACAACGCTTAAATGTCTGGGAAGAAACATCTAAACTCCGCCGCTAGGTGTCAGAATAAAACGTTAAGCCCCACAAATGCACAAAATGAGGAATTGCAGCTGAATCTAGACCCTCGGACTCCTTGGACTCTCCTCAGACTGTAAAGCCGCCCATATTATTAATTCGTCATTCGTGCGACTCTCGGTCACACCTTTTGCGATTTGTTCTTCCTGTTGTCGGTGCAGAAAAACGAATGCCTCAACCTGCGGTCTTAGTCTGAGTCAATTCTTGGAAGAGCTGTCGTGGAAAATTATTTCCTCGTGACTTGGTATGCTGCCATTTGCAACTAAGCGATAAGTAATCGATGTGAGGACTGAGAGTACTGGATGTGGTCGTTGGTTAAGGGCCGGCCCCAGGTTAGAGGGGTCCGATTTTTCTTATCTGGTCCAGCCACCATTTGTTGTTGGGTTCAATAGACCAACATAGTGCCCCTAAGTGTGCTGGCGATTTCGCTGGCAGCCCACTCAACCTAACCTAAGCCCTTTCCTTACACTTGCTGCACTGCGTAAGTATAGCACAATTATTTTGTTTGCTGTGTTTGTTACCGTGCACGGTATTGCACAAAGAAAGTATTGTACATGCCTTAGCTGCGGTCCGGTATTCGATGATCTTCGTTGAATGGATACTCGCGGTGGCCGTGGTTTCTGTTAGTCGCATTGTCTTGCCCAGCTGTTCATGTTCTTGTCCACATTGGATCATGTGGTATTGCTGGGACATTAATTAACCATGCTTTCTACGTAATCGCAAGGATGTCTTATTTCGGAGTTGAACATGTATTCAATTGGTTGATGTTTAAAATTGTTATGAAACTTAAAAGTGTAATCTTCTTGTAAAACTCTTAGTCATCGTTATCTGTGATAAACGAGTCTTTCATCTAATAAGCCTTTCCAGTTCGTCTGTCTTTAGTTACGCACTCCAATTTAGCTTCAACTGTTGTTCAATCGAATCGTGGTAGAATATTCCTTGAGCGGGTGATCTGGTTCCGAATTGACTCATGTTAGCTAGGTAAATGAGGTGGTCGCCTAACACATTCAACGCATGCCTCGGAAGTCTTTATGATGAGGACATTCGTACCACGTGACCAAACCATCAAAGCATAGCCCTTTCCGTTCGAAGAAGCAGCTGCTCTACATTGAGTTCTTCGCGTACTGCCGTGTTTCTCACCCTATCCCGCCGAGAAACTCCCACAACAGAACAAAGAAATCTCATTTCGACTCGATTCAATCCTACACGATTGGACAATCCTACACGATTCTCCCATCACTCGTGAAAAAAGCCCCGAAATACTTGAACTTCTCCACCTGCTTCAATGGGACTCCACTAACATGTAGAGTGCACTGAATAGGCGTTCTGGAAATGTCCATAACCTCTGATTTGTCCACGTTAACCTTCATCCCAGCATCTGCACATACGACAACAAACCTATCAAGTGCGCGCAGGAGTTTCGTCTGGGAGGATGTTAGGATAACTAAGTCATATGCAAAAAGACTCTACTCGTACTTTGTCCGGGGTCCAAATGCTCCTGCCCCTTCATCAGTTCTTGATTAATTTTATTTGATGATTTATTTGCACATTCTGCCGCTTCCAGATGCAGTGGAGTCAGCTCCAGTAGCATATCCATGGCGGCAGTTGGGCAAGTTCTCATGGCATGCCAACCTGTGAACTTTGTTGAGTGTCTCTCTTGCGCTGATCAGGTTGGTTTTTTTTGGACCATGCTATTTCACCGTATGTGATTATTGGTCTAACAATAGCTATGTACATCCATCTGAGGATACTAGGACTGCAAACCCCGGATGTGCCCGCCAAGCTTCTACAAATCATTAAAGCACGCGTCGCCTTCCCGGTGATCTCTTCTGTGTATCTTTTCCAGATGCGTTTGCTGTCTAAGATGACTTCTAGATATTTTACCTCTTTTACTGGAGCCAGTATTCTGCCAATTTGTTTTAGTCGTTACTGTTTGTGTTTTCTTGTAAAATGTACTAAAGCTGACAGGCACCACTCTTTAGTAATTTTTAGTCCTGTCACTGCAGTGGGTATAATCACCGGACACTGCTCCTAGGCAAAACGACTAGGTCTATTTCCCAACGACTTCTGCAGAAGCTGCCTAAAAGAAGAGGAGGAGGAAAACATCCACTACCTCCTTTGCAACTGTCCTGCTGTCGCCTCAATCAGGAAAGCCACCATAGGCTCCCACCTCTTCGACAATCTAAACGACCTCAGCAAAATACCAGTCAAAGCGGTAGTCAAATTTGCTGAGAAAACCAACTGGCTGGCCTAAACCCCCTCATCTCATTCTCCCTATCTGGTCACCCACGTGGCGGTACAGTGGGTCTACTCTGGCGTAAGTGCATTAATGCCACTTGCTACATAACTACATACCTATGTGGCCAGTAAGCTATTGCTCAGGCTCAGACTCTCCAGGGGCCGTCGGCCTGAGAAGTATATATCTTATGTGGCCGGTATACTGTGACATTCCTTTGCGTAGCTGACTGAATTCGATAGAAAAGGCACTAGTTCCGTCCTTTTTTCCGGTGAAAATTTGCCATCCATGCATATCCCTACTGCAAAACTTTTTCTGATGATCAAGGGGTTGATCACACCAATCGAAGATGGTCTGGGGGCACAGGTTGCCTCACTATGAAACAATTATGGCCAGTGGAGACGATCACCCTGCCTGATAAGTTTGTCTGCCGTGTCTGACTTCTGCAAAAGCTGTAGAGACGACGTTGAGGAGGAGAACATTGTCCACCTCCTCAATCGCACAGCTTCCCACTCTCGAAGAAAATGTCAGTTAGTGGCTTGTTTCTTCAATAACCTGACAGAATTCAGCAACATTAGTATCAGCCATCTTCATCGCATTGTCAAAAGCACCAAATGGTTTGAGCAGTAGGTAAGGTTAGGTTAGGTCGTTGGGCAGCCAGCGAAATCGCCAGCACACTTAGTCCACTTAGTTGGTCCATTGTGATACCCATAGTCTGAGTCGCTGTTTGACAACTCCAGTGATAATGCCGTTAATTTGATCCCAACGGCAATTAATGCTGACTGGACCAGATTTTGAAACCGAATAAAGCGTATTAACTTTGCTTTTAACTTTGATTGTATGCGGAGTCGAATTTTCATGCAAAGGTCCAAGAAACACGAGTACTGGAGGGATGCCTCAGGTCGGTCGCAATGTGGTTGACGACTGATTGATCAGAGGACCGCCTGGTTCCCTAATGGATGTTGATTTGTGGAAAGTCGCGTGCTACAGGCCTTCCGCCTGGTGTCAATATCCACTAGCCTGAGTCCTATATCGCACGTGGTGATATGCAGGCTGAGATACAAACACGCCATATTTCCCTAATCTCTCTCTCCAAAAAGTCGCACGATTTACTATCCCCCTCTCGAAACCAACCTAGATTCACTCTCAGCGTAAATTTAGTTCAACATATTCTTCAGCTTTGCCTGTCATGTCTGCCCTCAATATCATAATTCACGACAAGTGTCATGCTCCTAGAGCAGATCACCTCGTTGCTCATACTTGAATGTAATGCAATCAACGACTCCTCGGTATTTGGCGTCAACCCCCACACGTAGAGCTTAATTTTAATTGCACATCGGCCATCCAACATTTGCATACGAAGTATCAAGTGTCTCACTTTATACTGGGATGGCATTTGATTTTGATTGATGGTCTGTTAGTGCTGACGCCCGTACGCTCGTGGATAACATCCTCATACTAATTGTGTTGTTTTTTGTTTTTTTTTTTTTCCAGCAACTAAAATTAACATCTCCGAACTGGACTCAACTGTGGCCGACGTTCTCGGTGTGTCAGCGGTGATAATTAACGATCTTAAGCAGCGACGTCAACGTGATTACGTCTTCGACTGGACCAATGCGCTCCAGATGAACGGCGACACGGGCATTAAATTGCAATACACACACTGTCGTCTGTCGAATTTGCTCGAGACCATGTCGCACATTCGGCCGGCGTTGGACGCCAACGCAGATTTACTCCAAGAACCGGAAGCGTCGGCGCTCATTGTCGAAATAGCTCGGTTCCATCAGTCTGTGCACAGAGCGGCCGAAAGTCTCGAGGCATGCGTATTGGTTACATATTTGTTTTCTCTGTGGTATGGCATACACATTCTCACACCCAGTTAATTGAGTTAACTAATTTGATGCTTTTGTATTGTTTCAGCAACGCAACTAGTCGCGCGCTTAAGCGTCTCCAAGTCAAGACGGAACCGTCGGCCGAAGTTCAAGCCAATCGAATGCTCTTGTTTACCGCAGCCCGTGAAGTGCTTGGATGCGGAATGAAGATACTCGGTCTGAAGCCATTGACGAAGATGTAAATCAGATCAAGAATTAAAGGAAATTACAACAAGTGCTTTGTTTATTTGTTTAGTATATATATATATATTTAGAAGACATTTGGAATAGGCACATATTAACGTTTCTTCCATGTGTACTTCCTGCGAGCACCTTCCTGGCCGAACTTCTTCCTCTCGCGGCGGCGATAGTCACGTGTTAGTAGACCAGCTGGAACATAGATTGAGGAGGTTAGTGGTTGGCTAGTGATGGTGCTGGAGAGTGTACTTACCCAATCGCATTTGTTCAATCATGTCCTGGTCGATGAAACTCCTCAAACTCATCGCGATACCCCAGCGAATGGCGCCTGCCTGGCCGGAGGGTCCGCCTCCAGCAACATTCGCCTCAATGTCGATTTTGCCAAGCATATTCGAGAAAATTAGAGGGAAGAGTACCTGAAAAGATGGAAGATCTTCAAATATGCTTCTTGTTTCTTCCATTAAACGCAGTATATGAAAATAAAGATAGTATGTATCATTGTTTGCATTTGGCGGAGAGCTATCTTGAAAAGGTAGACAAAATGTGTGGTCTAAGGGCCGGGGCCTGCAATTAAGCGGGTCACATTCTTGACATGGACCTGAGATCAAAGTTTGTAAAAAAGATTAGGAAAGCAGAAGTGCTAGGACCTTCAGATTTGGTAACGCGAATCCAAAGACATTTATGTGTATATATGTACAAGACCTTCCAGAATAAAGTTAACTGAGCGATCTTCATTCCTGATGGCGACTGAAAGAGAAGATTCAACCAAGAACAATGGGGATCCTTTAACGCAACTTTACTGTCAACTTATCAACACTTGAGGGTACGACACGCAAAGTGCCTTGAGGTATTCCTAGACAGCGTAGGGGTACCTTCCCCTCCCTGTAAAAAAAAACAATAGTTCAGAGGTGACAACAAGCCTCGGATACGCATAACCCTACTGCTGACGACTATGGCCAACGAAATAAGGACAACAACTTACGGTTCTGCACATGGAATGTGAAGGGTTAAAAAGAGGAATTCTGCGACATCTATACGATGATTGCTGCAAAGAGCAAAGGCAGCGCTTGTTTGGATGCGGGTTTGTTGTTCGAGGCAAACTCAGGTAAGAAGTCTTAAGCTTTAAGTGCATACGCGAGCGCCTCATAACAATCCGCATCAAGGCTACATTTTGTAATATCAGCCTAATCTGCGCTCACGCTCCAACGGATGATAAAGATGACGATGGCAAGGATGATTTTTATGATTTCCTAGAAGGAACATATGATCAATGCCCTGACTACGACACCAAGATCGTTCTAGGAGACTTCAAGGCAAATCTGGGCAAGGAAGGCGTCTTTGCTAGAGTCATCGGAAAGCACGGCCTACATGACAACACGTCCGAGAACGGACTCAGGCTGTTGGACTTCGTGACGGCGCGAAACCTCTCTGTAGCCAGCACTCCCTCTCCTCAACAGGGGACCTGGCGCTCCCCTCATCAATCAATCGTTGATCACAGTGCGATCGACCGCAGACACTCCTCCAGTAGTCTCGATGTCCGAACATTCCGAGGAGCCAACATCGACTCGGATCATTTCCTTTTTGTAGCCAATGTAAGAACACAGCTATCGAGAGGACAGTTTGACTTCGGAAACCTACGACCGCTAGGAACTTTGCGATCGAGTCTTCAGCTTTCAGAGAGTCTAACCCTGCCAAGGGAAACAATCGACGAGCAATGGAACCATTTTCAAAACGCCATCAGAGAAGCTGACTCTGATGTGATGCAATCGGCATATCAGGCGACGCTGGACAGAAGGACGAGAGCGGTTCGTCAAGCCAGTCGGGACGAAGAGGGACAACTTGTAGATACTGAGAATCTGGAAAGATTACTTCTGCAAACGACGAGGAAGACAGCAAAACCGCTGTCACTCCACACAATCGGCGATGATAGAAGAGAATTCCGACCCCCCCACCTAGACGAAGCCAAGATAGCGATATCTAGACTGAAGTCGAATAAAGCTGCTGGTGCAGCGGACTGTCTGGGCAGCTGGAGATGAGCTTTTGGGGTATATGTGAGATGTGGTCGGCGGAAAGTATGCCCAACGAGGGGTATCTCAGTGTCGTTTGACCGATCCACAAAAAAGGAGACCCCATTCAAGTGCGCCAACTACCGAGGGACAAGTCTCCTAAACATCGCCTACAAGATCTTCTCTGCCGTTTTGTGCGAGCGCCTGAAACTATTCGTGAATAACCTGATATCAGTGCGGTTTCAGGCCGAGAAAGTCCACCATCGACCAAATTTCCACACTACGGCAAATCCTGGGAAAAACCCCAAGAGATGCAGATACCTACCGCCTATTCGTCGATTTTAAGGCCACATATGACAGCGTACATAGAGACGAGCTATACAACGCCATGTCTAGTTTTGGACATTCCTGCCAAACTCGTCAGATTGTGCAGGATGACGATGTAGAACTTCCGCTGCTCCATCAAGGTCGGAAACGAGCTTACCGAGACCTTCAATATCAAAAAAGGTTTTAGACAAGTCGACGCATTGTCATGTGACTTCTTTAACATCATCCTGGAGAAGATCGTGTGAAACCCTAACTAGAGTCTCGATCTTCCATTCAACTGCTAGCTGACGGATGACATTGAACTGATTGGACGAACACAGCGAGCCAATCAATGAGGCTTTTGTTGGCATCGAAACGGAAGCGGCAAAAATGGGTCTAGCGGTAAACGAGGACAAAGCAAAGTATATGCTGTCATCGAGAAAGGATGCACAACATCGACGTCTCGGACAGAGCTACATAATGGGCAGCAGAAACTTTGAGCTAGTCAATTACTCCGTCTATCTCGGCTTCGCGGTAAACAGTATAAACCACATCAGTAACAAGGTTAAACGCAGAATAACTCTTGCCAATCGCTGTTTCTTTGGGCTCAAGAGTCATTTGAGTAGTAGAGTCCTCTCTCGAAGGACCAAGCTAACATAATTAAACACCTTGATCATCCCTGTCCTGCTCTAAGCCGCGGAAGCGTAGACAATCTCAAGAGTAGATGAAGAAGCCCTCTGCGTTCGATCTATGGCCACGCTTACGTTGGTGGTATTTGGAAAAGAAGATGTAGCCACGAACTGTACGGGCGACATGAGTCTAGCCAGGCGTCTACGGATTCAACGCGTAAGATGGCTAGGCCATGTAGAGCGCATCGACAACACTGCTTCAGCTCGAAGAGTCTTCGACTCCGAACCAGCTGGACAACTTAATAGACGACACCCACAAGTGGAGAAGGACCCCAAACAACTTGACGTGCGGAATTGGAGACAACTGGCTCAAGATCGTGAATGCTCGAGAAGCTTGTTGGCCACCCCGGACTATGGGTGTTTTCATAAACGTCAGACTAACAAAGGACTGCGTTATCCATGTTCATTAATGCATAATGTACGATCAGACTAATTTAGGTGAACTGCAGTACCTACTCTTCATAAATTTCAACAGCTCATCCATATCGGACAGATTGTGCAGTTCATTATTTTTTTACTGCAAAAAGGGTCGATTGGAAGGAAAATATTTTGTACTAAAGCAAGCCTGCAGACATTCCGCACCGTGTGAGTGTTCAAAAACGCATGAGAAACGTTTATGAAAACATCCTATATTTCTGTAATCATGGTTTCATCAATGTCCATTTTGAAAATCATTGATCGTTGTTAAAATACAACATTATTTTCACGTACAATACATTTGATTATAGTATGAGACAGACTTGTAGACTTGCGCTTGTATTTTGTTGTTGTACTCGGTGTATTTTGAACATTTATGCGTGCACTTGTTTCATTTGAGTAAACCATCCATAAAGCAGAGATAAATCAAACAGTGTTCTCATTTCGTTATCAGATGATCGATGCTGTACAACAGCGTTTGTTTCTTAAATAGATGTGCATAACGAATGGGATCGATGAATAGAGTACACTGAAGTACTGTACACTAAAGGAGTGCATTTACGCAGAACTTTAGTATGTAAGTACATACAATTGTCATACAGTCACTGCTTGCGTTACGTTTTAAGTAGTATATACGGAGAGACCCATTTTTAGTGACTTTTTCGAGCTTATTGGCTTCTAGGTATCTTGCTAATAAAATGTCGAATGTTGTCTTCCAAGACTACAATTGATGCTGGCTCATTTGCAGATGCGACTGATTTTACGTACGCCATAAAAAAATGTTCAAATAATTCACCGGCCCGAAACGAGAGATAAATTGCTCACCGAAATCATACTTGAATCGCTAAAAAAAAGTGGATCATTTAACAATTTGAAAGCATTGGTCGGGAATAAGTCTTCCCATCAATTGCTTGCTCATTGCAATTCTGATAAAAAAGCATATCACGTGTGACCTGGCGAAAATAGAGCACTGAAAAAACAAACAGCAAAAAATTCACCCGGAGTTCACTGGCTAGTGGTACAGTCAGTCGAGCTCACGAATGCATCATGTTTTTGAAAAGAATTACCACGTTTGTCGCGTATAAAGACAACTGCAAACTCTTCTAACCCCAGCGCAATTTGTAGAATAAAAGATTCATTTATGAACGTACAAGCTTGTTACCTTTATGCCTGAAACACAATAGTGCGTTCCTACGTTGCGTCGTCTTTCAACGCACATAATTCAATGGCCATGCACATAATACTGCGTCGAACTACGTAAGTTCAAAATAAGAGAGATGAGAGGATCGTAAAACGTAAGACCATCGCATGTCCTTATCGAATATGTTGGAAAATTTGTTTGACAGATTGGTACGATGATAAACATCTGACTATATTTTCTATTGCTCTATTAAATACGCTAAATTTATAATAATAAATTTTTTTTTTTTATGTCTTTTGAAGAAAATCTAATTAACTAAGAGCAGCCGTTTTTATACGACACAAAGTCCCGTGCGTATAAAAACGTATTAAAAAGGGACTCAAAGTGGGACGAAATCTCCAAAGAGCTGAACAAGATAGGTCATTTATCAAATAGATAACATATGTAGACGAATTTAAATAAATGAACACATAAATTAATTTTCAAAAAAAGAATGCAAGATGCGCTGGAGGAGCCTAAGAGACCGAAGAAACTCGACCAGCCATCTGGAAGTGGATCGTCTGCATTGCCGAGGTGGGGTTTGTATGAATTCTTGCAGTTTTTAAATCCATCACTGGAACCAAGAGTGTAAGTATATTACATCTATGAAACTATAAGAAAATATTTAAATATGTATGTACATAATTGTTTTTTATTTCTTTGCAGACGAATTGGAAACTTTTCCCGATGCAGTGTGAACTGTTCCTGTTCGAGGAAGGCATTCTGACAACAACGCCAACTCCCAAGCGCCAGAAAGTCCACACCAAGGTGGCCAATTAATCCTTCTTTGAATTCCTCTAGGACATTAAGGAATCGCTGGTCGACAGACTGGATGAAGCTCCTCCAGTACCTCAAACCTACAAGCAGTCCTTTATGGCTGGGATGACTATGCGCATTGAAACTTTGCCGAATGCAGCACAAAACCATGTGCACACACTTCTGTACAATGCAGTGAATGCTGCTTTCACAATATATGTGTCGATTTTCAGGCATCAAATTTTGTTGTCATTTTGATAAGTTTATATTTCTGCTCTCATCGAGAAAGCCACTTTTGATGAATTATGAGCTCCTACAAGGCAACTTTGAGAAAGCGGCGTTATTTCACTTCTCCAAAGGACCCTTTGTTAGGATGTCACCATCCCCATCACAGTACTTTGAATCCGAAGGACGAGTTGGAAAATATACCACCATCGCTTTGACTTCCGTACGCTCCGATGTCAACAGCGGTGAATGTATAGTTCGCATCGCACACAGCTAGAAGAACTATAGAGTGATGACCTTTATAATTATAATACTCCGATCCAGCTCCAGGTGGATGTGTTTGCCGTCAATTGCTCCCACACAGTTCGGCAAATTCCTCAAAACTGCGAACTCCGTCGCAATGTCACAAAAGGCATCAACGATGTACAAAATATATGACTGTTGAAACTGTCCCATACAAAATATACACGCCAACACTTGTTTCGGTACTCCTTGCAGATAGGGACACATAGGGACGCCATCCGGAGTACATCATGGCTCCCGCCCCAAGACAACTTTAGTGGAACAGCGTCTCTAGGGGCGACCACGACTATGATGAGCTAGTCCAAGGAAATGAAAGTGTGGTTAGTCTTGTCAAGGATCTCTCTGAACAGGATGGCATCTTTAGCCACCCCGTATTCATTTTTAAGACGCCTTCAGTAAACCCAATAAACAGTGTCTAAACCATTGGTTCAACGGGATGGCTTAATGTTGTTAACCAAGTCAATCAGTTTAGTCGCAAGGGTGTACGCAGGCTAATGTGCTGTCCTTACCTTCATTCTGTCTTGGCATCCCTCGCAGTGACTTTTGTAGAAGTGCCAGAGACGAGCAAGAAATAGAATCTATTCGATATCTGAACATTCACGGATGACACTAAGACTAATGAAGGGTCTGGCGCTTAAGCATTTAACCACTAAGTAACTAAAAGTATCACTTGATATAAACTAAAGTAAATGAAGTAGAAATGCTTTCAGAAGAACCGAAAACAATCTACCACTGGGTGCCATTTGTTTTCTCCATGAAGATTTTTCTAAGAGAGGCTCAATCATCACTCGAAGTACTTCAAACATTTGTGGCGACATTCTTGTTATTTTGATGAAATGTTCGGGATCTTTTTCCATAATTTTGTTTGAAATTTGTAGAGTAGAATCCATCTGTATCTCTGCAAAGATTCAGCTCACGAACCCACCTTCCACCTTCTTCCTGATTGATAGATAATTTGTTGCGACATTTCAAATGCTTGGATGAGTATGCCAAATTAGCAACAAAAAGCACTTTTTTAAGCTTTATTAGCATTAATTTTCCGTAACTAAATCCTTAAAATACAATTGTTTGAGAGGAATATTTTTTGATTTGACACTTCGCAAATGAAACAGCTGACACAATAGTTTTCGTCTGGTATTTGAGAGAGAGAAGGAACAGCTGATTATCGCAGTGTGTCATCGCACCCCGCGAAATGTTGTAGTAGCCAGTACAAGATTCCCACATCGCGATATTTACAAAGGAACATGGCGATCTCCTGATCAATCAACCGTCAATCAGATTGACCATATTGCGATAGACGCAAGGCACTCCTCCAGTATCATAGATGTCCGAACGTTCCGAGGCGCCAACATTGATTCGGACCACCACCTTGTTGTACCCAAGGTAAGGCTGCGGATATACCGAACACCGCCAAGACAAAGAAATACTGTGAGGAAGTTCAACGTCAGCCGGCTACAATCGCAAGAGATTGCCAAATCCTTTTCCGATCGTGTCTCCCTTAACCTCTCAAGGAAACCCAAGCCGCCAACATCAAGTATGGAAGACCAGTGGCAGCATTGCCAAAAAGCCATCAGAGATGCCGGTTTCAATCCGCCACCACAACGAAACCCCTGGTTTGACGACGAGTGTCGGCAGGCGAATGCAGCCAAGCAAGAAGCATACAAAGCGGCACTGCAAAGAAGGACAAGAGCTGCTCGGGAGCTCTACGAGCAGAAGAGGAGAGACGAACACCGGCTTCTCAGGAGAAAAAAGAAGGAGCATGAGAAGCGCGCGATCGGCAGAATAGAGGGATATTACTGCAGGAATGAGGTGAGGAAGTTTTACCAAAGGGTAAAGTTAACCAGTCAAGGTTATAAAGTCCGAACCGAAGCCTGTAAGGATGATCAAGGGAACATCGTAGTAGAGTCACAGTCGATGCTGAGGATATGGAAAAACCATTTCTGCAGACTGTATAACGGCGACGAAGAACCAAATCCCGCTGTCAGGCAGAACGAACCATTCAACCCCAATGAAAGGGACGACGAAGATCAACAATTCCGTCCACCCGACCCGGATGAAGTGAGGATTGCCATATCTAAACTGAAATCCAACAAGGCTGCGCGAGCTTTAAAAAGCTCGGCCTACCCGCCGAGCTTTTTAAAGCCGCAGGCGATGATTTGGTAAGGAGCATGCACCAACTCATCTGTAAAATATGGTCGGAGGAAAACATGCCCGATGAATGGAACCTCAGCATTGTTTGCCCGATCCATAAAAAAGGAGACCCTTTGAACTGCGCCAACTACAGAGGCATCAGTCTCCTAAGTATCGCATATAAAATCTTATCTGCCATACTGTGTGAACGCCTAGAGCCATTCGTCAACAACCTGGTCGGTCCATACCAGTGTGGCTTTAGGACAGGAAAATCCACCATCGACCAAATATTCACACTACGGCAGATTTTGGAGAAAACCCAGGAGCAACAAATCGATACCCACCACCTTTTCATCGATTTTAAGGCCGCGTATGATAGCATCTATAGAGACGAGCTATACAGAGCAATGTCTAGTTTTGGCATCCCTACCAAACTCGTCCGTTTGTGTAGGATGACGATGGAGAATGCACGCTGCTCCATCAAGGTCGGTAAAGACCTAACCGAGACCTTTGATGTCAAAAAAGGATTCAGACAAGGCGACGCGCTGTCATGCGACTTTTTCAACATCGTTCTTGAACGAATTGTTCAAAACTCGAACGCCAACACCAGAGGAACAATCTTTCAGAAGTCCGTCCAACTACTCGCATATGCCGACGATATTGACATTATCTGAAGAACGCAGCGTGATGCCAATGGCGCTTTTGTGGGTATTGCAACGGAGGCCGCGAAGATGGGTTTAGCGATAAACGAGGGTAAGACCAAGTATATGCTGTCAACGAGAAAGGGCACCCAACACCGACGTTTCGGTCAGAACGTCACAGCAGACAGATATAACTTTGAGGTAGTCAAAAACTTTGTCTACCTAGGCACCGCTATCAATTCAGACAATGACACCAGCGCTGAAATCAAACGAAGAATAACTCTCTTCCAATCGCTGCTTCTTTGGGCTAAGAAAGCAACTGGTAAACAAAGCCCTCTCTCGAACAACCAAGATAACGCTTTACAAGACCTTAATCGTCCCAGTCCTGCTATATGGCGCGGAGGCATGGACTTTGTCAAAAGCGGATGAAGCTGCCCTTGGTTGCTTCGAGAGGAAAATTCTTCGTGTGATTTTCGGTCCCGTCTGCATAGACGGTGAGTGGAGGAGGAGATATAATGACGAACTATACGGGCTGTTCAGCGACATCGACTTAGCCAGAAGAGTGAAGATCCAAAGACTGAGATGGCTAGGTCATGTAGAGCGGATGGAAACCAATACTCCGGCCCGAAAAGTCTTCGAATCCACCCCCGAGGGACGGCGCAGTAGAGAAAGACCGCGACTCAGGTGGCGCACGCAAGTGGAAAGGGACCTCAACCAACTATGCGTGCGAAACTGGAGACAGCTAGCTAGAGATCGAGCTGGCTGGAGACGCTTGTTGGTAGAGGCCCAGGTCCACCCCGGACTGTAGCGCCACCTTAAGTAAGTAAGTAAGTAAGTCATCGCACCCCTCCGTAACATTGAAGTCGAACGCAGCAACACACTATTGTGTTTCAGGCATTAACCAGACACTGATGACACTTGGATACTCAATCTAGACATAATCTCCTGACATATGCGGATATGGAAAAAGAACTTGTAACTCTTTCTATGATTCTACGTGAAGGATCTAGCGACTTCTCAATAAAACTCATCGACCCACAAACAGGTAACTGCTGTGGTATCAGAACGTACGTGCTAATCGCATTCCTCTCCAAATCACAACAGATAGTTCGGCACAGAAGTTCGCAAGTTAAATCACGTAATTGAGTTGTGAACAACGATTTATTTGAATCTAACAATTTATAAAAAAAAAAGCAAATATCAGCATAATACTGCTGACCAGAAATAAAATATTATAGAGATAGCCATCGTAAATGTCTCGCCAATTTAACATTTTTTGACAGCAATAGAAACGCCATTTACATTATTTCGTGATTAACTGTCACAAAGTCTCTCAAATTCGTTGAGGGACAAGGCGACGACTATCAGCTTTAAAGTCGGATATCTCTCTAAAAGTTGAATTCTGCTGCTGAAAACCTTAATTTTTTTTCAATCTAAAAGACAACAAACGCGATCACTGGTCTCTGACTTAGTTCTGAAGATAAAAATGCTGAAACTGAAGTCAAAGAAAGCTGTAGCCACAAATAGACTGTTGTTGGGGGGAGATCTCGTTGGATATAAACACAAGCTCAGCTTGAATCACAGTGTGTTGAGACGAAACGAACAGCACAGTGATGGATGCGGACACCATCCCTATTAATGTCTTAAGTTTTGTGTCTTAAGTCTTAAGCTCAGTGACGAGGTTATTGTGATCGTTACCATCTGTATAACTTTAACCAAGGCGACTCGCTGTAATAAAACCCTCTCAACGGGCCTGCATTTCAGAGAGGTCAATGACATATATTTTGAAGTAATTGTACACAGGTTGCACAGTTTTATTGAAAAGCATTCTCTCATTCACGAAAGCCAGTATGGTTTTCAAAAATAAATAAAAGCACTGGTAAACTTCTAGGCGAATTTGTAAACTGTGTCAACGAAAGCTTAAACAAAATCCATCATGTATTAGTCTTTTAGCAAAGCCTTCGACACGCTAAACCACACAAAGCTAACTGAAGCACTTGAACGCATAGGTATACGAGGACTAATGGCAAGTTGGCTACAAGAGTATCCGAGTAACCGATATTTTCATGTGAAAATCAAGGAGACATACGAGCTTAAAAGAGCACGCTCAATATGGAGTCCCTCAAGGATCAAAACTGGGTCCACTCCTGTTCATTCTTTACACGAACGAGCTTCTTCGAATATTCAAATGGAGCATTCCATTTGCTTATGCTGATGACACAGCGATAGTGGTGCGTCACAGGTCTCTAGAGGCAGCAACGACAATAATGCAGGAGGAGTTCGACTTGGCAGTGAAGTCGTGTCATGACAACGGATTGATGATCAGCACCTTGAAAACGAAGATGATGTATATCAGAAGTCCACAGTTCAAATCTACTCAACAAGAAATCTGGTATAGGAATGATAGCTGCAGTAGCTCAACCAGATGCATAATCGACGTAGGAGACAGCTACAAATATCTGGGAGTCATCATTGACAGCAATTTTTTTATGGAACAAACATATACATCAGCTGCACATGAGCCTCAAAAGAGCTGTATACACGATAACTCATTTGAAGTATCATGCCCCGACTTCTGTGCTAAAACAAGTGTACTTCACCCTACTGGAGTCGAAGTTAAGATACGGTATACTGGCATGGGGTAACGCATCGACAACAGTTTGCACAGACGGTTTACAGATCCACAAAACGCGGAAGTCAGGGCACTGAAGTCTGATATCAAGAACCTCCAACAGTTAATTCGAATAAATTACAGCTTGGCTATAAGCTTGCACTGGGGCAATAAAATCCGGGCTGTACGATCCAACAACCCGGGTATGTTCCCGCAAGTAAATAAAATATTTCGGAGGAAAGATCAAAATGACATTCAGGTCGTTAGACTTCCCAGGACGACACCCAACGAACAATTACTGACTTCAATAGGCATCGATCCAGGTGAGGCAGTGCTAGACAATGACTTCTTCGTGGTTGAAGATCCCCAGGAGAAGGTTAAAGCTATTGGTGCTGTGTTCCAGCGAGTGTATACGGTCAACGAGGTTAGTAGGCCGAATCACGATCTGGAGAACAGAGCCTTGCTAAACCACTTCTATCTCCGCAACGAGATAAGTCAATGGCGATCCGAGAATTCAGGTTTCACCAGGTTCAGTGACGATAATATGGCACATAGTGCCGTCGCCTACGATGTAAATCACATCTTGATTTCCCAAGAAGATCTTCAGGGTATCTTCAACTCGCTGAAAAAGAAAAAGTCAGTGGAAATCGATGGAATACCGAATATTGTGCTTCGCCATCTTCCCCCCGAAGCGGTCCAAATTTACACAACATTGTTCAACAACGCGCTGAGTAATGCACATTACCCGGCGCATTGGAAAACAGCTGTAGTGCAACCGATCCCTAAACGGGACAAAGACAAATCCATCCCGACAAATCTTCGGTCGATCAGTCTTCTTCCCTGCATAAGCAAGGTTTTTGAAAAGATAGTCATAGGAGTTCTGAAACAATGGGCTGATGAAAATAAAATAATACCGGACAACCAGTTCGGATTTAGGGCGGGGCATGATACCATACATGCCGCGTCAAAGCTGGTATCCGACATTCAATGGAATAAAAGCAAAAATCAGTGCACGGGTGCCTGTCTGATTGACTTGGAGAAGGCGTTCGACACCGTTTGGTTGGAGGGTCTCTTCCTCAAGCTGGTCAGGCTCGGCATAAGTAAACCATTGCTATATACGATCTATGCCATGATAACAGGTAGAAAGTTCGTCGTGAAAAGTAACGGCGTAACTTCTACCACGGTCTTTGACATTAAAAATGGTCTTCAACAAGGGGCTGTTGGTTCGCCGATCTTGTTCTCAATATTCACTGCGGATCTTATAGGTTCCATGCCGCACTTAATTGCGTACGCCGACGATCTAGTAGCGTACAGATCAGGTCCGAAGGTCGAAGTAATAAATATCTTGTTGCAGCGTGACTTCGAAAAAATTCAGCGATTTTGCGACGACTGGAAGTTGATTATCAACTTCCTGAAGTGTGAAACTACCCTTTTCAGGACCCCGTTGTACGCGGCACCGCGGGATACGCGCCAAAACTGGCGCAAGTTCGGCATAGTTGACCCGCAAGGACGGCCGTTAGCTGTGAAAAGTGTAGTTAGATATCTTGGCATTTGGCTGGATCAATATCTGTATTTTGACAAACATATAGATATTGCTCTGACGAAAGCCAGAAAAGCCTTTGCTGCGGCAAGGAGGTTGTTTTACAGCAGCCAACTTGATACCAGGGTGAAGGTAATCTGCTACATGACCCATCCGGCCAATTATGGCGTACGGTTGTCCCCTGTGGTTCAACGTGAGTCCTTCCCAGATGGAAAAGATGAGGTTGTTCGAGAGACAGTGTCTTAGGAGCTGTCTCCTTTTGTATCGTACACCCGAGTCCGAGTACAAGAGGTACTATCCTAACGAGGTCCTGTACAACGAGGCAAACTTGAACAGGATAGATAATTTTATTATTAAGCTGATCAGAAGGCATATTGCACGGGCTATGACTTCTTCCAACAGTCTGATCTTCGGGGCTTATTACCCCAATATCATGTACCATGAAAGGGTGCGCCTTAACGGCTTTATTCCTCCCGAAGCATTCCTTTATTTAGACACGATTGGCCTAATACAGGATACAGACGGATGCCCTGTTATCTTCCATGTCGTACGCCGAACAGTGGACAGGCGACTCCAATACGAACCGGATGTCGCTCGCACCCACGAGGATCTTCTTCGGTTCAGTAGAGCGATCCCCGCTCGTGACAGGAAAGAGTCTGCCAAAGAACGGCAATTTTACTGGTGGTTACACCAAAACCAGTCTACGCCACCGCTGGCTTTTCTAGATGACCAGATAGTTGACCATGGTGGCCAACTTACATAGGTTTAAGGTAGCTATTAGGAAAAAAAAAAAAAAAATCCAAAAACATTAAAAAACGAAAAAACCAAAAAAATTAATAAAAACAAAAAATCAAAAAAAAAAAAAAAAGCTTGTAAGAAAAAAAAAAAAAAAAGGTGCACCACGGCGTATAAAATATATATGTTAGGCATATACATAAAATATACGCCCTGGTGCACGTGTCCGTACTGTTACGGACATAGTTAAGATAGTCTTAAGTTTTATGTTAGAGTAAGTAATTATAAGGTAGTTTAAGTAGTTATGTAAGTAAGTTTAGTTAGCCAAGTTTTTGAAAAAAAATTTTCTTGGCAAATGGAAAATTTATCAAAAGATTGTCGTGAAAAACTAAAAAAAAAAAATAACATATATTAAGCCGAAAGGCACAGTTATAGCGTAGATTAGATTAGCTTAGAGTACCCGCATAGGGTCAGTAGGTTAGTATTAAGAACATTTGTAAATTCTTAAGTTAGTTAAGCTAGTTTTAAGTACTTTTGTCTAGTAAGTAAGTCCACAAAATTCAAATAAAACAAAATTACATTGAAAAAAAAAAAAAAAAAAAAATAACGCATCGACAACACACTTACAGAAACTTCAAAACACAGCATTGAAGCAGATAGGGGGGGGGGGGACAATCCTAGCAATGTTCCTGAACCAGAAAGGCTAAATGTACTGCAAGTTGAAGATATTTTCAAGATGACGCTTATACTTGAGTATTACAACGACACACGATTCATTACACCAATTAGCCATGATATAAACACAAGAAGACGTGCTCAAGCTATACTCGATGTCCCATGATACTACAACAACTATGGTAAAAAACAGCTCAAATGCAAAGTGCTTGAAGTATTTAACACACTCCCTCAAGAGTTAAAGAATATAAGAAATTTTAAAACTAGAAAAAAAGTATAAAGCAATTTCTATTAATTATTATTATTATTATTAACGTATTCGAAAACTGAAACTAAGCTTACTTATCCAAAACATATATGTAACTATGTAGCACAACCTTCTGCAGACAAGCCTTCAAGGCTTCGCAGAAACGTATAACAATTGTTAAGTTTTATAGAAATAAATAAATGAAATGAAAAAAAAAAAAAAAATCTTGACATCTTGAAAATCAACAATAACAACATGAATGAATATCGAACCAGGACAGGACCTGAGGAATACCTGAGGCAGAAGACAGAAGGTTAGGTTACGTTAATATAAGTTCCAGTGGCTTACTGCAGCGGACAGGATACCATGCGGATTATAAAGGGTGATTTTTTAAAAGCTATAGGAAAGTTTTTCAAAAAAAAAAACATAAAAATGCATGAAATCTTTATTTGAATCGATAGTACGGTGCATATAATTTAATGTTTGAAGATTATTTCATGCAAATGTTGACCTTGACTGCGCCTCAAATGGTACATCCGCTTAGTCCAATTTTGGCATACTCTTTCCATTTATCGAAGAAACTAAAATATGGCGTTCTTCCTTTTTGCTGGTGTCCGTCTTTGACGCGCGTGTTTAGGTGGAGGATTGCAACTAGTACTAACAGCGGACATTATTCCATTGACTATAGAGGTCCGAAACGACTGTAGTTGCAATAATGGAACGAACGTGGAAGGGTTCTTCTCTTCTTCAACGGAACTTGTTCCCCGTGGAATAATATATGTATATAGATCCACTGAGATTTTAAGTGATGATTTGTAGTTTCCTCAACACTTTTGGAAATATTCATGCCGATTATAGAAAACGACGGAAAGACTGCATTTCCCCCTATTATAGAAACCGACGGAGAACCACATTATCGGTCCGCAAAACCTCCTTATCGATCCTTTTTTAAATTAGCTGTCTTCTGTCAATTTTGAATTTTCATATTTCAATTGTTCTGAAGAATTTTTTATCGAAAGTGTGAAATTTGTAGATTTTGAGTATATTATGGATGCAATTGTTTTTTTTATGAATTAAGAAGGAGAAGCAAATGATTCCCGAGAAATTCGTTGGAAAATAAGAACTAGGGCCATAGCAAAGGTCGTAAAATCGTAGAAGGAACTATCGGCGCTTGGAAAAGTTGATGTCGGGGCACTGCATAACACGTGTATTCGTTATAATATGAACGACGAAGACTCGCAAATACCAGAGGAAATAAATTAACTTGAAGAGAGTTTTTTTTAATAATTTCCGCAGGGTGATTTTTTAAAAGCTATAGGAAAGTTTTTCAAAAAAAAACTCAAAATTCAGAAAAATGCATGAAATCTTTATTTGAATCGATAGTACGGTCCATATAATTTAATTTTTGAAGATTATTTCATGCAAATGTTGACCTTGACTGCGCCTCAAATGGTCCATACGCTTAGTCCAATTTTGGCATACTCTTTCCAACATTTCGGCCGATATCTCACGAATAAATGCTTCAATGTTGTCTTCCAATGCGTCAATTGAAGCGGGCTTGTCTGTATAGACATGAGCTTTAACATAGCCCCACAAAAAGTCTAAAGGCGTTAAATCGCACGATCTAGGCGGCCAATTGACCGGTCCCGAACGTGAAATAAAATGTTCACCGAACTCGCCCCTCAATAAGTCCATTGTTGCGCGTGCTGTGTGGCATGTGGCACCGTCTTGTTGAAACCACATGTCATGCAAGTCAAGCTCTTGCATTTTGGGCAAAAAAAAGTTGGATATCATCTCACGGTAGCGCTCACCATTCACAGTTACGATTCGCATCATCTTTGGAGAAGTACGGTCCAATGATGCCACCAGCCCATAAACCGCACCAAACTGTGACCTTTTCTGGATGCATTTGTAGCTCTTGCAATGCTTCTGGCTGATATTCACTCCAAAATCGACAATTCTGCTTATTTACGTACCCATTGAGCCAAAAATGAGCTTCGTCATAAAATGGAAGAAGCGCGCGATGAACTTTCTTAACAGTTTGTAAGACGATTCATGATTAAATTATAGACCAAACTGAAGATGTTTGACAGTGAAAAAAAACACAAAACGTGCGCCAGCTGTTTAAAACAGTGTTGCCAAAAAGATAATTGCTAAAAAGTCAGCCTTTATAAGTCTCAAATTCGATAACAAAACCCTCATATGGGGACACGCCCCTACAGAGCGAAACATGAAGCTACTTAAGACTTCTTCGAGCCCAGTGACAAAACGTAAGAGCAACATCCTAGTTTTAACGTCAAGTCTGTCCTTAGTGACACTCCTGACACCAGTTGGTGGTTGCTGCAATGTGACTGTATTAGCTAGTTTTATTGTGTATGCGCCTAAAATTATTAAAGAGTGGTGCCTGTCAGCTTTAGTAACCTAACGACTAAAACAAATTAGTGTGCCAGACACAATACTGGCTCCAGTAAAAGAGGTAAAATATCTAGGAGTCAAATTAGACAGTAAACTCGTCTGGAAAAGACAGACAGAAGAGATCACCAGGAAGGCGTCGCGTGCTTTAATGATTTGTAGAAGCTTAACGGGCAAATCCTGGAGTTGCAGGATCCTAAGATGGCTGTATACAGCTATTGTTAGACCAACAATCACATACGGTGCAATAGCATGGTCCAAAAGAACCAACCTGATCAGCGCAAGGAAGACACTCAACAAATTTCAAAGGCTGGCATGCCTCTACATTGCAGGGTCCATGAGCTACTGGAGCTGACTCCACCGCATCAGGTGGTCGGAGAATGAGCAAATAAAAAAATCATGAGAATGGCAAAAGAAGGGATAGGGAGAGACAGGTGCATTACATCGAGACAATTCAATTTAATGCAAGTCAGATAACATCGACTCAGCTCTTGAATTATGTGCCAACTTCTTTCAATTCACTTTTACCAATTCAAACCACAACAACCTTACTCCTTATAGCTTCCCTAGTCCTGTAAACATTGGTTCATTATCTTTGAACCCTACTGAAGTCATCCTTGCACTTCACAGTTTAAAAGGGGACTCCAGTGGATGGTATACCACCCATTATTCTTAAATACTGTTCTGATTCACTTTACAGCCCCCTATTATACATTTTTAATCCTTCGTTATCGGAAGGTGTTTTTCTAGATGAGTGGAAAGCTTCATTCTTAATTCCCATTCACAAATCCGGGACCAAAACTATTATTGGAAATTATAGAGGTACACTATATCAAAAAATTGCACATACCGTGTTCATTTGAAGAAAAATTCATTTATTTTATTTTAAACTTAAGTTTGATTGAAAGTTATTTTTATTTTCAGTTGTTCGTAACGTAAGTAACATTTAAAAAAAAAAAAGTAATAATTCAAGTTCAAAGTTGGGGGAGAAAAAATACAGAAAGTAAGTCAAAATATTGTACATACATCAAAAAATTGCACGTACACTAGTTAAAAATATGTCTTGTGTCGCGTTTAATAACTTGTATGGTATCCTTTTGCTAAAATAACATGTCTTAATCGTTTTTTCATTGAAAGCACAAGCTTACTGGTGACTTCGGGCAGTATTTTGTTCCACTCTTCTAAAATAACTTCTTTAAGACGATTTTTGCTTTGTTATTTGGTGTCCCAAAGATGCTCGATAGGATTTAGATCGGGCGATTGTGGTGGATGGGGTAAGACAGATTTTACATTATACAGCAACCATTCCTTTACTAGCTTGGATGAATGCTTGGGGTCGTTGTCCTGAACCAATAAAAAATCGTCGTGTAAGCCTATTTTATTTGCACTAGCCTTTAAGTTTTCTGAAAGTATCTGTATGTACATGTGTTTATCCATCGTAGTTTCAACAAAAACTAGATTCCCCACACCATTAGCTCCCATCGCTCCCCATACCATGATACTGCCACCACCATGTTTTAGAGTGGGTTTTAAGTACTGAATTTCCAAGGCTGCATTAGCTTTGCGCCAAACAAATCGACGACCGTCAGATGCAAAGACGTTAAATTTGCTTTCGTCTACAAATATAACGTTCTTCCAAAAGTCATCTGATTTTGTAACATATTCATTTGCGTATGCCAAACGCCGAGCTACATTAGCCTTGGAAATGTAAGGTTTTTTTCTTGCCACTCGTCCATGGTATCCTTTTGTGTGAAGAAAATTCCGTATGGTTTGTGGGTTTACTGTTACTCCATCATGTTTGGTTAGTTCTGCAGCTATTTTTGGAGCACTGGTTTTGGGGTTGTTCTTTACAATCCTCTCAATTTTTCGTTCTAAGTATTTATTTAACACTTTTTTTCTACCTCTTCCAGGTGCAATGTCAAAGCTCTTATTTTTTTCAAAATTTTGTATGACACTTTGAACAGTTGAACGCGGTCTATCGACGATCTGTGATATTTCCGTATAACTTTTACCATCGCTTTTAAGTTTTACGATCGTTTTCCTTATATCGATTGGAACTTTGTTATGCGACCCAGACATCTTAGCAAAAACTTTGTAAAATTGAGGGACACTTAGTTCTTTTTACTTTAGAGGACTGTTGCAGACTTCATTAAAAGAGTTTAATACACTGATCGTAACAATGCCCAACAAAAATTTTACCGTTTTGTGCTGATAAGTTAGTGTTGCCATACTTGTATGTGCAATTTTTTGATGTATGTACAATATTTTGACTTACTTTCTGTATTTTTTCTCCCCCAACTTTGAACTTGAATTATTACTTTTTTTTTAAAATGTTACTTACGTTACGAACAACTGAAAATAAAATTAACTTTCAATCAAACTTAAGTTTAAAATAAAATAAATGAATTTTTCTTCAAATGAACACGGTGTATGTGCAATTTTTTGATATAGTGTATATGCAAATTCTTATTTGAATGTATAGTAAAAAAATAAAACTGAATTCTTAATCAAAGGCCACATTTCGAAAGCGGAGCACGGTTTTATATCCGGACGCTCGACTTCTACTAACTTATCAATTTATACGTCCTTTGTCATCAATGAAATAGAAAATAAAAATCAGGTTGATGCAATTTATACGGATTTCAGTAAGGCATTTGATTCGGTCAACCACTCAATACTGATAAACAGCCTTTGGGTTCCATTCCCATTTCCTAAGTTGGATATGTTCTTTCTTCTTAAATAGAACCCTAAGAGTTAAAATTGGAAACTCCTTATCAAAGCCAACTACATGTAGCTCGGAGGTTCCGGAAGGCAGTCATCTAGGTCCTCTATTATTTGATATTACAATGATATTACTTTTTCAATCAAACACAGTAAATCTTTGCTATATGCCAGAAATCAACTAATAGAGATATTCAACTTTCCAGCCAAAAATACCATGACCTACCGCAAAACACGCATACTTCTTTATTTGGAAGCTATATTTTACGCATACTTTCACAAGTGGTGTCTTTTGATCAGCTGTTTACCCCTCCAAATCATATTTTGCCCGTAGGAGTGTCAAATACATTTCCAATGTGTTTAACTTGCCCACGATCTGGAAAAATTCCATGAGTGATGTTCGTCAAGTTTAGCAAATTAAATAGTATTATAACATGCGAAAAAGAAGTTTCTTTCACAAGTTGCATTTTAAAATTAAAGCAAATCTTTACGAACTGCGTATAATGGATATGTAGAGCAAATTTTCAAATTTAGCTGCACAGTTTATATGTAATATGAGTCCAAAACTTAAATGCTTCAAGTAATGACTGCTGCTGCAACACCATTAAATCGAATTAATTAGCAAAATGAAGTGTTTGTAATCTATATATCGACAATGTTAAAGTGACAATACGAAATAATTCAAGGGATTATGTTGTTCTCTGCAAATTTATGTACTTTTAAAACCTACGAACATACATACATACATACATGTGGGAATTTGCAGAATTTCTATTTCATGATCATTGCATTATTATGAATTGTGAATGATTATTTACAAATTGAATTCAACCACAAAATCATATTAAAACCCTTTTGCTTTACCTATTTTCTAATATTTCAAAGGCAAAATATTTGAATTCAAATTTAACGTGTCAATGATCAGCGCATTCCAATGTACTTCCAGGTATATGAATGTACCTTCTGAACACAATCTGTGTTTTAAGCTCCTCCTACTTTTCGGGGTGAAACATATGAATTGGAAATAACGCTCAGATAACGAGCGCTTTTTAAAAAAAAGTGCTCTGCTTCACCTCATTATTTCGAAGGGGAAGACTTTCAGCTGTTCGAAACGCCTCTCACGTATTCACAGATGGTACAACTACAACAAGCTGCCAAACAAATTTCAGGGGCAAGAGACGAGGGAGTTGGATATCTCTATTAGTTGATTTCTGCTATATGCTGATGATATGAAAATATTCAAAAGTATTCAGACTGTTAATCAGAAATAAGAGAGCAAGGAGATATCCAACTGCTACCTCTCTTGCCCCTTGATTTCATCTGACAGCGTTTTTTTATACGCTTTTTCTCTCGTCTGTAAATACGGGCGAGCTCTTGCGAACAGCTGGTAAACAGCTGATCAAATTTTCAACACAGAAAGGAGGGGAGCAACCGAACAAAGCGTATGTTCATGAAGCAGATTTATTAAACTCCCATTTGTGGGAATTACTGTCTGAAGGACTAGGGTGAAATTAATGAATACTTTACTTAATTTTTGCACATGTATGAATAATACATATAAAATGCATTCATGCGAAACTTGTGTACAAGTACTAGTAATAATAATATTGAAAAATTTGCATGAATTATTTAAAAAAAAAAACCTTTTTTGGTCATTTTAGTTTTTTAAAGAAATGTGATGGAAGTTAATTCGAAATTTTGACAACCATTTTCATAAGTTAGTTTTAGTTGCATTATTTAGACATTTTTCTGAACAATTATGAAATTTAAATTCATGAGTTTTCACAATTCATGAATGATATACAACTGCAAACTGATCGCCTATATATTACTTTGAAGAATTAAATTGATTCAAAATATTCCTGTAAATAGATTTACATGTATTACATTTTTATTCACCCAAGTATTATATGTGCTCTTAAAACTATGAGTCAACTTTTGAACACCCTCCGAACAGTAGTACATGATACTGGGCAAATCCACGAATCTGCCGACATTTTCCCACAAAATCCCCGAATCTGCCGCCATTATCCCACAAAATCCACGAATCTGCCGCCATTATCCCACAAAATCCATGAATCGGCCGCCATATTGTGGTGGATCCATGGTTTTCGTAATAGTATGTGTGATATACAAGGGAGTTCAACTACTCTCACATTTCTCTCCGGTGTGGACTAGGGGAAATTCTCGCCCAAGTTGGATATCTCCTTGCTCTCTTAATTCTGGTGTTAATGATTGTCTTCTGTTACACTCGGATATTAACAACATCCTGGAGTGGTGCGAAAATAATAAACTTAAGCTTAATTTAAATAAATTCCATTAAATTTCTTTCACGAAACTGGCTTCTCCAATCAAATTTAATTATTCAATTGGAAATTCAAATCGTTCATATATTAATAGTGTCAAAGACTTGGGTATTAAGTTGATCTCCTCATTCACATTTCATACTCATATTGGCCATATATTTGCAAAAGCAAACTGAGCAATTGGCTTCATTAAGTGTAATACAAACGGATTCACTGATCCATTCGCCCTACTAACACTCTATTCCCTTGTTCGACCTTTCCTTGAATATACTGTCGTAGTTTGGAACCCGACGTTCATAACATTTTCCGACCGAATCGAAAAAGTTCAAAAGCGATGCACCAAGTAGATTTTTTTAAAAATGCATTGTGATTTTTGCCCGTCCTATAAAGCAAGGTGCCAACTGCTTGGCTTAAAATCCCTATCAGCTAGACGCACCATTTATGATGTCATGTTTGTTAGGGATATACTTTGCAGTCATATAAAATGTTCTTGTCTCTTATCCATGATTCAATTTCATACGCCATCTAGGTCACTTCGTACTTGGAATATTTTATTTGAAAAGTTCCACAATACAGACTATGATAGAAACGAACCACTAACTAGAATCATTCGAGCTTTCAATGAACATTCACATCATTTGGATTTGTGTCATACTAGACCGGTCCTTAAAAGCCTTTTTATGGAGCGGACTCAACAATTTCTTTAGGAATTTTAACTGGTCACTATGCTTCCTCGATAGTGACGTGGATGCCGCTGCTGATATGATCACAAACATTCTTCTGCTGGGCATGAGATCCTTCATTCCGCATAGAGTGAAAAGTATCAAGCCCAAAGAAAATGCATGGTATGACTCGAGCTGTAAAGAGGCTATCAGGTTGAGAGAGTTGAATTTCCGGGCATACAAAGCCAACCCTACTGAGGAAAACCGGAATAAGTTTAAACGGGCCAGAAATGACTGCAATGCAACTATCAGACGTGTGAAATTCTCCTATGATCAAAAGTTGAGGCAAAAAGTGCTTCAATGTCCCAAAGGTAGCAAAAACTTTTGGTCATTTGTAAAAAACATAAAGAATTCCACCTCGTCTTCAATTCCCACGCTCATTTACAATGACATTCCAGCTGTCAGCTCTTTTGGCGCATTTTGCAGCCAGCTCAACACTGCCAGATTCCAATATGTCTCCACCTGTACTTGAGAGCGTTGATTTCACCATGGGAAAAATCCATTTCCGCACTCGTACAGTTGCAAGATTACTTAAAGATCTCGACGTGCACAAATCCGCTGGCCCGGATGGTATTCCCCCTATACTTCTGAAGAGGTGTTCTTCTGCGCTGGCAAAACCATTGCGTAAGCTTTTCCATCTATCCTACTCTTTAGGTCTCTTTCCGAGCAGATGGAAAACAGCATTTGTCCAGCCCGTCCCTAAAAAGGGCGAATCTTCATCACCCACATCGTACCGACCCATAGCACTTACGTCCCTTCTTTCTAAGGTCATGGAAACGCTGATAAATCGTCAGCTTATGAAATATCTTGAATCGCGGAAGCTTCTTAATGACCGGCAGTACGGTTTCCGTAGTAACAGGTCCACTGGTGATTTGATAGCTTATCTCACCGAAAAGTGGAACACATCTTTGCATGATGCAGGTGAAAACAAGATCGTTGCACTTGATATTTCTAAGGCATTTAACAGAGTTTGGCATCAAGCTCTTTTGTCGAAAATGCGTGCATATGGTATCGATGAATCTCTTCTTCTATGGATTAGAAATTACCTTTCGAACCGTTCAATTCAAGTTGTTTTGGATGGGTTCAAGTCTGATATCCACCAAATAAATGCTGGTGTACCCCAAGGCTCTGTTCTGTCTCCGACACTCTTTCTCATTTTTATTAATGATCTCTTGTCTGCTACTTCTAATCCAATCCATTCCTTCGCTGATGACAGCACCCTCAGCTTTTCATATTCGTTCCGAGACTCACGACCCTGCCCTTCGGCCGTAGAATTGGAACGGCCGCGTATGTTAAGCTCCTTGAATTCCGATCTTGACAGCATAATTAACTGGGGAAACAACAACAGAGTGGAATTGAATGCTTCTAAAACTCAATGCTGTCTGCTGTCACTCAAGCGAACCCTTGTTAATCAGCCATTATCCATGAATGGTGCTTGTGTCGATGAAACCGGAAAGCTTTCCATCCTTGGTATGCGTATCAACAGAACACTTAGTTGGAACGATCACATATTTGAGGTCGCCAAAAATGCTGCGAAATGTTTAGGTTTCCTTAATCGATGCAAGAAATATTTCACCCCCTCTGATTTGGCTTTCGTTTATAAGGCGTATATCCGCCCCAAGCTTGAGTACAACGCTCATATCTGGTCTGGTGCCCCAAAGACCACCCTGCACCTACTAGATAGAATCCAAAAGCGAGCGATAAAACTTATAGGAGACAACAATGTCGCAAAGTCATTAGACTCGCTCGAACATCGACGTACCGTTTCTTCTTTGTCCGTATTTTATCGCTATTTCAACAAACGATGCTCAAGTGAGCTAGCCAACTGCATTCCTCCTCTCCATGAATTCACCCGCAATACTCGTCTCGCCAGGAATGCTCATCAGTTTACCCTTAAGCCTACTTTCGGACGCACAGTTAAATTTAGAGACTCGTTCTTCAGCCGTACTACGCGAATTTGGAATGCTCTTCCCAGCTCTATATTTCCCACAGACTACAACCCGCAGATATTTAAGACCAATGTGCTCAGGTACCTCCTCTCCCTTTCTCCCTCTATACCTTCGGCCCGTGCTGTGTCTTGACCCCGGACACTTAAGGGTATTAGCAATCCCTTGAGCGCGCAAATTATAAAAAAAAAAAATGAAGGAACAGGGGCGGGAGTATTTGAACCCCGGACAAAGTACTACGAACCCACGGGCAAAAGCACCAGTATTCAAGCCGAAGTCTATGCCATAGACGGATGCGCTCAGATCAATCTTGACAGGACATAGCAAAAATTTCGGACAGTCGTGCAGCTATCGTGGCACTAGACTCCTATAGCATCAAATCCAGGCTCGTGTGGGAATGTCTACAGAAGGTTAAGAAGCTGAGTAGGAGTAAAAGAGTAAGACTCTGTTGGATATCTGGTCATACAGACAGTGGCCAATTAGCACCCCTATCACTTCACTGATAACCTTCCTGTTGTAGGCATTTATTTCAAAGTGCTGAGTGTTTTTCTTACGCCAGTGTTTATACCATTTCTTATCTCTTAAATGCACTTGTACATAAGGTTCGTCCCATCCGATCGTGTGATCCACTCGAAACGGTAAAGTTCCAATGAGTTTTGACATATAAATACTCCTTGATTGTAACATAAAGAGTCTTCAGTTCTTGTGAATAAAATCGTCCAATAAGCATAGAGCGGTTCGTTTCTTTTTCTCTCCCACAACTCCTACACTGTCTTTAGGAGGTAATCAGTCCTTCTTTGATTTAGAGATCGCCAGATCGCTTTCGATATCCTGCAAGTGTCCAGCTCCGACCATTTGCGTTTTGTATCGTTTTTTCGCAATCGTCATCAACCGCGATTTTATTGTTTTCAATGGGGCGTGGCGTGTCTCCTGATCTGCTGCTATTGGCATATCCGCTCCCTTTCTAGCTTATTCATCAGCTCTTTCATAACCAAAAAGTTGGACTGATTCGTAGAAGATCGTCAAAAATGCCTTGACGCACTGTCTTCTAAAGTCTTCCCAAGATTTTCCCCACTGTGGATATTGGTTGACTTGCCGGGCCGAACGCTGGTGCAAAAAGACTGAAGATGTTCACATAGCATGGAATGTGAATGTAGAGCGCATGGATACCTTAATTTCGGCGCGAAGAGCAACACTGGGTGCAATAGTGGACCTCAATCTGGTGTTCAGAACTGGCGGCAGCTAGCCAGTGATTGCGATGATTGATTGATGGCCAAATGCACTCCGAACGCGCCAATCAAAGAAGAGTATTTTCGATTGTTCTTGGGGTTTACTTCACTCAAAGGACTCCCTCGACAAGCTTAGTGGTTAAGGTCATGCAGTCAACCCAATTTTTGAATAAATTGTCCATGCGATCGGGATCTATTTCACGAATAACTTCACCCGGATCTCTGGATAGGAATCGACTGTAATTTTGGTTGACTTTGACGTACATCATTGAGGCGAAACAAAATCCAAAAATTAAAGATGAAGCCTATCCAGTCGGAGCTCCTCTTTTGGATCGAACAACAATTGTGAAAGACGGAGCTTCTGTTCAGATTCAAAAACATATTGGCCCTTGCAGCGTGTAAGAAAAAACCGTCGATGCAGGCGATCTCTTAAAAAAAAATTAACTGACACACTTGACGAGTGTAATCTTCTAAGTTACAACGCATATTCGATTCTGTTACAGGGTGTGAACCATATATCAACGCGGCGGCCCCCCGTCCCCAATGTATGATTCAATCCACAATTTGCCGAAGCAAATAGACAAATCTAATACCTCGGCGCACACCGAATCGGCACGAGAAACCAGCCCAAGATCGCTGCGCTCGTTGCAAGTGCAGCAAGTGGCGGCAATTTCGTTGAACCTTTCTACGGGTGTCGCGATCCTATGCCGAGCGTGTTATGCAAAAATTTAAAATAAAAAAAGCACAACCACCACAACTGTGTGTGAGAGAGTGCGCGCCTGTATGTGCAGCCGCTTTATTCTTCCGCTTATCAGCCGCTTAATGGAATAAAAAATGTCAGCACAAGTTTTGTGCTGGGGCTCGGCGACGCGGCGGTATTGCGCGCTGCGCCCGACCGAGAGGCGGCAAATACGTTCTTTTCTTATCGGATTATTCCCATCACCGGGACAGATAAATTGAGGCACCGCCACACTAGCGGCTCGCGGGGCCGGACGAGCGCTGAGAAATTTCTACAGAATAATTCAGCATCACTTGTCGAAATGAAATTGTACTTTACGCCGCCACCGCAGCGCTGAAAGGAGCGAGAGACGGGCTTTTGAACTTGCCACATTGAAAATGTGTGTCCATTCCGGTCGATGTCTGCGTTGACAGGCGGGGGAGAGCAAAAAAATATCAGCAACTTGCACCTGGAATGCCTGTTGGTATGGTGGCAACAAACTGGCCACGTTTGGCAGCTATGCACGGCCTTGACTTGAATGCGCCAGCAACGGCAGCCTGCCAACGTAACGCAGGCGTGGCAATTAATGTAAATCTGTGTTGATCTCACAGCAGCGAGAGACACAGCGTGGCAATTGATGCGAGGTATAAATTAACGCCGGCTCTGCGGACAAAGTGCACATTTTCACAGAAGATTTTCCAAGTGGGAAACCAGATTTGAATCTACGGATGAGACTACTGGGCCGTCGGTGGGGTGGCAGGGAGTCAGTTGAGTTGAGATAATTGAACTGGACGCGGACGGTGGATGGTGGACGGTGCTTGCGAAAAAGTTTTCATCAATTGATGAATGGCGACGCAGTGAATGAGCTTCCCAGGCAGATAGCACCGGAGGTTCAATTAATCGACGCGTTACCGCATCGATGCTGATTTTATGGTTGATGCGCTTTCCATTCAATGCGAAATGAGAAACAGCCATCGCTGTGATATCGGATTTTCCAATGGGAACTCGTGGCATTGTTTGGAAATTTGTCTCTGGCGGGCGAGAGGGGAGACAGATTTCCGTGCGATCAGTCCGATGCGATGCGGTAATTTAATTAAATTGACAGCTTTAGACTCGAATTACATTAGGATCCATTTAAAAGTGGACACGACATGAAAACTGAATTAACGACTTGACATCGACATCGTCGCGGGTGCTGGGCTATTTGATTTGTTTGCGGAAACATGACCGCTGGTGAAGGCAAAGTCCAAGCAGTTTGTGGATGACATTTGAATAGGATGTGGGCACTGTGGAATCAGGCACAAGGCGCACTTAACTCACGACCGGAAGCAGAGATCATCAAAGTTGCACGCTCATTCTTCGTGCTTGTGCAATCGGCTTCACGATCACGGTCACGCTGGGCGGAATCCGGCCGCAGGCCTACATTGTCTTCAGCAGAAAGTAGCTCCTCTTGCAACTTTATCCTTTTTGTTATCGGAGCCAAGACAAATTTCAAAAGTCAGCCCTTCTTTCACGACTCCTCTTAGTCAAGGATGTTTCGTGCATTTCTCCAAAGGCCCTCTCTTCGGGTTAACAACAGATTCTTCGGGTTAACAACAGAATCTGCTTAAGAGAGATCTGGCTGAAGATTCATCTCGTAAACCAGAAAAAAAAAACTAATGCCTTTAGCAAAATCTCCTGATCAATACCGCACATTGAGACAATATGTTTGAGACTGCCGTATAACAAGCCGGCGTCACCTTCAAGAAGCCATGCCTTCTTGATGTGATGCTTGAAGTTACCAAATCGTGTAGATAACGTTCAACAAGGTGTTGCAGGCAAAACAATAGCAGTTCAAGGGGATTATCAGCCTAGAAGACGGGAGAAAATTTAAGGTTCTTCGTCGAAAGAAAAAGATTTGTCGCAACCTCCTACAACAAGCCTTTCGAAGAGTCTAGAGACAACCAAGCAACAAAGCATTCAGCAACATTTCAGGCTCGCCCGATGAATCCAGGCTCTGCCAACAACTGCATAGCGGGCGTGACCAAGAGATAGTGATAGGGAAGCAAGAAAGCCCAACGCTAGTTGTCGAAGTAGTCCTCCCACCTAGCGTAGAAGAAGTCGGCACAACGATCAAAAAGCTGAAGAACAAAAAAGCCGCAGGCTCAGATGATGTGCTATCAGAGTTCGGCGATCATTTGCAGAATTTGGAAAGACCTTACTTACTTACTTAAGGTGGCGCTACAGTCCGGGGTGGACCTGGGCCTCAACCAACAAGCGTCTCCAGCCAGCTCGATCTTTAGCTAGCTGTCTCCAGTTTCGCACGCATAGTTGGTTGAGGTCCCTTTCCACTTGCGTGCGCCACCTGAGTCGCGGTCTTCCTCTACTGCGCCGTCCCTCGGGGGTGGATTCGAAGACTTTTCGGGCCGGAGTATTGGTTTCCATCCGCTCTACATGACCTAGCCATCTCAGTCTTTGGATCTTCACTCTTCTGGCTAAGTCGATGTCGCTGAACAGCCCGTATAGTTCGTCATTATATCTCCTCCTCCACTCACCGTCTATGCAGACGGGACCGAAAATCACACGAAGAATTTTCCTCTCGAAGCAACCAAGGGCAGCTTCATCCGCTTTTGACAAAGTCCATGCCTCCGCGCCATATAGCAGGACTGGGACGATTAAGGTCTTGTAAAGCGTTATCTTGGTTGTTCGAGAGAGGGCTTTGTTTACCAGTTGCTTTCTTAGCCCAAAGAAGCAGCGATTGGAAGAGAGTTATTCTTCGTTTGATTTCAGCGCTGGTGTCATTGTCTGAATTGATAGCGGTGCCTAGGTAGACAAAGTTTTTGACTACCTCAAAGTTATATCTGTCTGCTGTGACGTTCTGACCGAGACGTCGGTGTTGGGTGCCCTTTCTCGTTGACAGCATATACTTGGTCTTACCCTCGTTTACCGCTAAACCCATCTTCGCGGCCTCCGTTGCAATACCCACAAAAGCGCCATTGACATCACGCTGCGTTCTTCCAATAATGTCAATATCGTCGGCATATGCGAGTAGTTGGACGGACTTCTGAAAGATTGTTCCTCTGGTGTTGGCGTTCGAGTTTTGAACAATTCGTTCAAGAACGATGTTGAAAAAGTCGCATGACAGCGCGTCGCCTTGTCTGAATCCTTTTTTGACATCAAAGGTCTCGGTTAGGTCTTTACCGACCTTGATGGAGCAGCGTGCATTCTCCATCGTCATCCTACACAAACGGACGAGTTTGGTAGGGATGCCAAAACTAGACATTGCTCTGTATAGCTCGTCTCTATAGATGCTATCATAAGCGGCCGTAAAATCGATGAAAAGGTGGTGGGTATCGATTTGTTGCTCCTGGGTTTTCTCCAAAATCTGCCGTAGTGTGAATATTTGGTCGATGGTGGATTTTCCTGTCCTAAAGCCACACTGGTATGGACCGACCAGGTTGTTGACGAATGGCTTTAGGCGTTCACACAGTATGGCAGATAAGATTTTATATGCGATACTTAGGAGACTGATGCCTCTGTAGTTGGCGCAGTTCAAAGGGTCTCCTTTTTTATGGATCGGGCAAACAATGCTGAGGTTCCATTCATCGGGCATGTTTTCCTCCGACCATATTTTACAGATGAGTTGGTGCATGCTCCTTACCAAATCATCGCCTGCGGCTTTAAAAAGCTCGGCGGGTAGGCCGTCAGCTCCCGCAGCCTTGTTGGATTTCAGTTTAGATATGGCAATCCTCACTTCATCCGGGTCGGGTGGACGGAATTGTTGATCTTCGTCGTCCCTTTCATTGGGGTTGAATGGTTCGTTTTTTTTGGGAAGACCATCGACTGGAATATCGGCTCGATATCCTCTATCCACAGAAAAGACCATCCGACCAAGTGCAAGAATAAACTATAAGATCCTTGCCCAGCGTACTGTGTAAACGTCTAGTTCCCGGTCTTAAGGTCAATGAGTATAAGACGAAATATACACTCTCGAGCAAGAAATGTTCCGCCCACACTACCTATGACAAAACATCACGATCGACACCTACAATTTTGAGGTAGTGAAGGAGTTTGTCTACCTTGGGGCAAAAACTACACGAATGATATCTTAGTGAATTTAGGAGAAGCCATAATCGCGAACTCTACGAGCTGTAATCCCGGTACAGCAAAATTCCGTCACCTGCACTGGCTCGGCAACATCGATTGCATGGACACCAATGCTCCAGCTAAGAGGGTCTTCGAATCCCAGCCTCCTGATTCAAGAATAAAAGCAAGACAGAAACTGTTTGCTTGTTTGAGAAGTCTTTTCGAGAGAGGTGGAGCGTGAACTATGAATGCTGGTTGTGTGTGGAATTGAACCTACCACCCAACCTGAGTTAGAATAAATGATTCCAATTTCTGCGAATGCCCATCCCCAGCAAAGAAACGGACGCAGTTCCTAGGAACGCACTTCTTAGTAAAGCTGGAGGACATAAGCCGTTTTGAACGGAAAAAACCTGTTCAGATTCATATGTGAACGTGGTTGGTTTTAGGACTAAAATATGACTCATGTGTGAATCTGAATGGTTTTTAGACTAAAAGTAGGTCTACAGTAATAATGCCTATATAGTTCCTTTAAACAAAAAGGGACATTCGATTTACCGATGGAACTATTTAGTACAAATCTAGCAGACTGTGGGGCAAGACAAGAAAGAATTCAAGAAGCGCCACAAAACCCCGGTGGCGACAGCTTAATTTAAATCCTGTCTGGTATAGGTCAGGTGGTCAGTTAAAAGTTAAGAACACCCAACTAATCCGAAAGAGGTGATAAGTGGATATCCGTGGCAGGTCTAAGAAATCCCATTCCCAAGAGTCTGTGTCGTAATTATTACTTTTTCGAAGAAGCAATTCTTAACGTCTTCAAACAATTTTAGTTTAGTGCAGTCAAAACCGGTTGTAACGACCTTCAAGGGACTGACGAATTTGGTCGATATAAACGATATTTCGTTTTAACCGATATCAAGGCATGGGAAGAAATCTGTTTTCAATTATACATCTCGTTTTATTTTTTTCATTTTTGATGCATATATATGTATATGCATCTATATGTACATATGTACATTTACTGTTTATTAAAGAAAGTGGTGATATCTGTTTGCTTGGTTTTTGTTATTTTTATCAACCTTTAACCTTCTCCTTTTCAACCTAAGTATGCAGTGGACTCTTCACTTTTTTTACAGTCAGTTTTGCTTTTTAATGCTGTCCTTATCCTTTAAAGTTGTGGATATAGTGGATTGTGAAACGCAATAATCTTTGGCGAGGTCTTTGCTCCCCAGCTTCCAATCTAAAAACCCGCTTTCTCTTCAGTCGTGAAGATTTTTCGCAACCGAGAGTGGGGCCTACAATTGTATGTGACCCGAATCATATTTAATTTCTACGGCCACTCGTCATACAGAAAAATTCGCACTAGATTGAACAAACTCAATACGAATAACAAACACAAAACAAAAGAAACAGCATATCAACAAGGAGTAAGCTGTAAACTATCCGAAATTCTATGTATGTGCACAGATCCATTCATCGCATCTGCAAATAAACAGTGACGTTTGAGGTAAAAATAATGCAGTCGCGCAACGTAGCCGTCGGTTTCAGACGTTGTAACCAATATTTTACAAACAAAAAAAAAAGGAAAAATTGGTCTCTTTAAGCGGTATGTCGTTTTAAGTAATGTCGTTGTAAGCGTTATGTTGTTCAATGGGATTCTAATGGACCTCAGCCGGGACCTAAGAATTTTGCCGTTATAACCGATATGTCGGTTTAACCGTTGTCGTTGTAAACGGTTTTGGCTGTATTTAGGTTTAATTTACTGTTACAGGATTGCTATTAGATATCTTAAGAACCAACGTCTCTGAACTAGTACAGACATATAAGACACAATGTCGGACAGTCGTGCCACTATCCTGGTACTAGACACCTATATCATCAAATCCAGGCTCGTGTTAGACATTCCCACACGAGCCTGGATTTGATGATGATGCTTAAGAAGCTGAGTAGGAGTAACAGTGTATAACTCTGCTGGATACTTGGTGATACAGGTAGATGGCAATGAAATGGCCGACTCCTAGGAAAGAAGCATCGGAACATTTTATATGTCCCGAACCATTCTGTGCCGTAGGAGATCACGTACTCAGGGAAGAGTTCATGGAACTAGAAAGAAGGAACCGGGCAGATACATGGAACAACTTTCATGGTATGAAGCACGCCAAGAAACTCTTGGGTCCACATAATCGCAAGTGGTTTGAAGCATGTATCAGAATGAGCAAAAAAAACCTTCGTATCCTAACAGGGCACTGTAAGCTCATTGAGCACCTAAGGAAACTGGGTGTATCAGAAGAAAGGCTCTGCAGATTCTGCGAAGAATCTAATGAGATTCCCGACCACGAACAGGGATTTTGTGTGGCGCTAGCCCACAAAAGACAAAGATATATGGGAAAACACCTAATATCAGAGGAGGAAGAATTGAAGTCACTAGAACCAGCTCTTATTTTCAGATGCCTAAAGGAAACTGGCTAAGAGAGAATACTCTTGGACAAATATCTTCCACCTTCGCGCAATAGGTGCAAATGACCCTCAATACGACTCTGAAAAGAGCTGCATGGCAGGGGAGCTCTTAAGAAAGTAAATGTATGAATAGGGGGCACAATAGATTTTAAGGTCGCGGAGGAGGCCAAATAGTTGAAGCTTTGGAAATACCGCTGGAAGACTCGTGCTCAATTGCAAAATGATGTATCAGCTGTTGAATTTTCAACGCAATTTTTGACGATTGGAAATGGTGCAATGACAGTTGATGAAATCGGATTGATTACGTTGCCACAAAATGTTTATCGTACACAATCGAAATACGACTTTGTTGACGGTGCATTCCCTGACATAGCACAGCAATATAAAAATCAGACTTGGTTTAGCGAAAGAGCAATTTTGGCAGCCAAGAATATAGATGTTAATGAATTGAATTTCGCTATACAATCCAAAATACCTGACGAATTGGTTACGTATAAGTCTGTTGATTCTGTTACCAATAAAGAAGAGGTTGTTAATTATCCCACAGAGTTTCTGAATTTCATTTTCGTTTCGGAAAAGAGGTACAGACCTAAGGCGACATGGATTGGAGTTGAGTGGGATCATTTCCTAAAGGGCAGCAAATTGTTGTTCCAGTCAAGGGTTGGTAAACGAAGACGTAATGAAGATGAATGAGAAGAGAAGTATACAAGATAAACGTATAAGAGAGACTATAGGTGCAAGCTCATTGTGAAGGCGAGAGTCATTGGGAATTTGATAAACTCAGAATTTCCAGTATTCTTACACGGACATTTGTACATTGCATGTTTACGTGTTGGCAAACCATCAGCATTATTAATTTATTGTCAAGAAAATGGAAAAACAAAAGATGTTGTGTGTCATACAGTATCACAATAAATATATTATGAGAATTCAAACTGTCTGTGTGAGTTATTTGCTTTATTTTGCACACTGAAGGGTGCAGGAGATCCGCTAGTTATATATAAAGTTCGCTAGCGCGGCATTCCTAACATTTTGTCCAACTGTCAAATTCAAATAAGAATTTTATTCCTAGAACCGCTTCGGTAGAGCCAACTATTGATAGAGTTAAAAAATATGTACTTCCATAAAGTCATTCAAGTACAAGTAGTGGTCACAAGCTGTCACTACAAGTTACAATTAAAAAAAAGTCACATATGTGCGCCGGTATTGCGCATTTTTCATTTTGGGAACTTCCGATGATCGAAGTGTTTTTCTTTACCTTGGCCCGGGTTGCTTACAGACTTTTAAAATTTGTTCACTCATTTCGTTAACGGCAGAAATAAATTTTAAGGGCCGATGTTGAATGTGAACCACACCTAAACGTCAAGTTTTTTTCTACATTTCATTTGACATTTCTCAATTTCAGACTAACTCAATTTAATTCCATACACACAATCGAGCAACGCGTTAAAGTTATTCAGGCTTATTATGAAAATGGGCGTTCAAATCAAAATGCATATAGTGCACTTCGTCATTTTTTCGGTCAATTTAATCGTCCAAATGTGCTTAAAATCGGAAAAAACGTGCAACAATTTAAGCAAACCGGGTCTGTAAGAGATGTGAAAACACCAGTGCATGCTCGTACAGCTCGTACTGCAGAAAATATTACTGCTGTTCGCGATAGTGAGGCTGAAGAGCCGGCGACCTCAACTCGTCGTCGTGCCCAACAATTGCACCTCTCACACTCGTCGTTGATGAACATTATGCATAAAGACTTGCATTTACACGCTTACAAGGTGCAATTGACTCAAGAACTAAAGCCTCTTGACCATTTCAAGCGTCGTCAATGGTCAGAATGGTGGCAAGAAATGGCAACAGTGGATGATCAATTTTCGAAGAAAATCATCTTCAGTGATGAGGCACATTTTCACCTCAGTCAATAAACAGAATTGCCGCATTTGGGCGAATGATAATCCAAGAGTGATTGTCGAAAAGCCAATGCACCCACAAAGAGTGACTGTTTGGTGCGGTTTATGGGCTGGTGGTATCATCGGGCCGTATTTTTTCCAAAATGAGGCCGGTCAGGCAGTTACTGTGAATGGTGTTCGCTATCGTGAAACGACAGAATTGGAAGATATGAATGTGGACGATATGTGGTTTCAACAGGATGGTGCCGCTTGGCACACAGCCAACGAAACAATGGCTCTTTTGCGCGACAAATTCAATGGCCGTGTTTTCTCACGTGGTGGCGATGTTAATTGGCCGCCAAGATCATGTGATTTGACACCGTTGGATTTTTTCTTTGGGGTTATTTGAAAGAAAAGGTGTACGTCGATAAGCCAGCAACAATTCAAGAGCTAAAGGATGAGATAATTCGGGACATTAACGGCATAGAACCTCAATTATGCTTCAGCGTCATCGAACTTGTGAACCATCGGATGGAGGTGTGCCGCCGAGTTCGCGGCGGCCATTTGGCCGATATTTTGTTCCATACATAATTGAACCAAACCAATATTATCATAATAAAAAGAAATGACAATAATTGTGTGTGTTTTATTCAAAATCAACATAGCCCTTAAAATTTAACCACCTTTATATAAATTATTCCTTATTCGTTATTTAGAGATATCAGTGGACTTCAAATGGTGATTCGTTATACTGGACGTCCAGCGTTCAGGGGCATTGCATGTGTATGGCATAGTGTCAGGTAATGACTCCTATTAGTGAGCGCTTACGTGCTTGTGACTAAGGTCGGTCAATGATGTTGATCTGTTTTTTCTCAGCTCCGGCCGTATAGCCCTTGCCTCCAATAATCAGACCAAGCCATCGAGTACAACGTACTGGATGGCGCAGTTGGTTGAGTGCCAAGCCCTTGGTTAGAGGGATCCCCTGTTCGAATCCCAACGCTTTTATCCGGACTATAGGTAACACAAGTGTGCTGGCGTTTCGCTGACAACTCACTTGCTGCTGGTAGTACAATGGACTCAGTTTTGAGTCTGAGCACTCCAGTCTAGTGTCAAACATACCTCAAAAAGCCATCGATTTCTGACTCTGTCTAGGGCTTCGACTTCTAATTTTTCATTGAATTCTAGCTCTGCCCAGTGCTTTGTCTTCTAATTTGTTTTCCTTGCGGAGCTGATCGGCGTATGCGCATACGGGATTGCCAAAGATTCTTCCAGCTTTCGCAAGGTTCTCCGTTTAAGCCTGCTATAAAACGGATGTACATATACACGGACGGAAGTACGGACAGTGTAGTGCATTGGCAACACGTGCGAGTCCGAGAGGTGCTCTTCGATATATGTATAATAATACTCATGAGATGTACAGATCTTAGCTCTTGTCGTTGTTGGTTTGTGTGCAAAGTCCAATCTTGTTCAGAGTAGTTGAGATTTGACAAGCGAGCCGACACTACAGACAGACCAAATGTTCGTTTTTGAAGACGGAACAGTAAAAATCCTCATATAATACACACATTCTTTGCATAGAAACATCAAATCATTCGCCCGGAATGCTGACTAAAATGTTTACTAAAGCGACAACAAAGCATCAGAAAACTGCGATTCAAATCCGCACTGGACATGACTGAATATGATTCATAGGCCAAAAAGATGCTATAGGCGCATAAACGCGTGGACCGCACGATAAACACAGCACTGCCCAAAAGCGGCTTTGAATCCATGAAAGGCAAATACCCTGGTAGAGCAACACAACTGGCTCTACCGGTGTATGAAGAAAGTGACATTGCAATGAAAACTGAACCATTTTCTCACCACCACGTGTTCCGATGTCTGCTTGGCACTCTCATCGAAGGCAACAAGCTCGCTTCGAGAGACTATGTCAGACAACAAGACAGCGGGGATTCTAGCCAAATATTGCAAAAGTTGCTTACCGATGGCATCATGATTTTATTCCGGAAAATAGCGTAATATCGTCCATAATTTAAATAAATTAAAGTCATCTACTTCGGGCGAGACGAATGCCAATAAACGATACCCCACGACTTTATTTATTTCCCAGTATTTCTAGTTTGTGCGATCAGCGGCTTACTCTTACGCCAATGTTTCATGTCGTTGACACGTAAACAGAATTCGGCGACACGTTGCTGGTGCATTTCGATGGCAGCGGCGATTCCTATCATTTAGCAAGTTTAGCGGCGATAAATCAAGAATTTAAATGAATAAATTCTGTGAAATACATTTTATTCGCAAATGCAACGAATGACGAATATTAATTGCAATAATCAATGGCAGATAACAAATCTACATACATATGTAAAGGGTGTTTTTTTTTTAGAGGTATATAACTTCAAGTTGGCAACACTGTTTTAAATGGCGGCCATTTTGTCAGCTGTCAAGTGATTTATTCTTAGTTTGGCTTGGAATTTCAACATGAATAGACTGACGCCTGAACAACGCTTCCAAATTGTGTAAATTTCATTGGAAAATCATGGTTCTGTTCGCAATACGTATCGCGCACTATGTCCATTTTCACTGACTTTTGGTTGAATGGATACGTCAATAAACAAAACTGCCGTATTTGGAGTGATGTTAATCCTCAAGTGTATGTTGAGATACCGTTACATCCACAAAAACTGACAGTTTGGTGTGCTTTATGGGTTGGTGGAATAATTGGTCCGTACTTTTTTTTAAAAACGATGCTGCCCAGAACGTAACAGTCAATGGTAACCGCTATAGAGCCATGATTACTGAATTTTTCGTTCATCATTGAACAACTATGCTGTGGTTTGAACGAGACGTTGCCCTCGGTGTTGTGGTCGAAGATTTGCTGTCCATTCGCTCATCCAACTGAAACGAGACTTTCTCTCGAAGATGACTCGAATTCGGTTGACAATGCTAATGTCGCTCTACACCCAGTAAAGTTCGTCGCTCAGTCTCCTCCTTCAAATATCTCACTCATTGCATACGGGCCCGAAGATAATTGATTTATTGAGGGAATGAGCCGTGGCCGTCAACATGGTGATAGGAACTTCATGGTGTGTTTCTTGTTTTGGTGTTGGACCCATTTGTCCAATAAAAACCATAATGACTAAAGAAATATATAGTGATATTTCCAAGGATGGGATGTTACGTACTCTAGAGACAACAGATGCTGCTCATATGGGCACATGACATGACAATTATCCCTAGCTGAGGTACATCAACTGTCGGTACTACCATTACCTTCTCAGTCCCTTAATCTCAATGCCATCGATAATTTACGGGCGGAACTGAGCAAATCTTTGTCTACACAGACGTTGCATAATAAATCCAATCTGTGGACCGCAATTGGACAATATTGGAAAGCGATTCTTTTCAGTAAAAACTCATAAAATCTTTGCCACGTCGAATAAGTGCTGTGGTAAAAAATAAGGCGGTCATTTCGGATACTTATCTACTGAATTTCAATCTCTGCCTACTACACATTAGTAATTTATTAGAAATTTTACTTTCTCGAAGAACAAATGTTTACTTTGAATTTCCCTACTATTTTGAAAACCTCCTTACTTTCGGTTTTCTCGAAATTTTTTTTCAAAAAACTGTAAAGACAAGAATGGTAAAATTTCTTGATAAAAACAACTTTTTTAGTAAATATTAATATGGCTACCATTTTGGGTGTTCTCCTGAGAGTGTACTTCTTAATTTCTGCTCACATGTTACTTGGCTTTGAAGCAGACTTAAGAGTAGTATCAGGAAATGGCCCTTAATGTCTTATTCTGGATGGAGAAAAATATTGCCCACAGCTATATGTACAGTACCAGCTTCAACGGATAAAAACGTACCTCCGAAGTACGGCTCTTATGTCAACTGAAAACAAAAACATTTGAAAGAGCTGACGGAAAGGTGCCGATTTTTACAATCGAGTCATAGACAATTTTGTGACCGTTGATCGGCGTTATTAATAACAATCAAAAAAGTACTATTTGTTTTTTATTTAATGTTACATTTCCTCAGAACTCGTTGCTCATCCAATGCTTGAGGTCAGGAATCGCCACTGTTGGATGGTCCCGGCACCGATTGTCAACTTCAAATTTGCAGGCTCAGTCACCACTAGGCTGGGAGTTTTCTAGAATTCTCGGAGTATTTGTTTGAGAACTTCGGTACACACAGCTGAGTTCCCTTCCCACATGTCGAGACCAGCTTTTCTCGTCTGAAAGAAAATCCAAATTTCTTTCTGAGCACACCCCCTAATCACACCGTCCCACAAACTAGGCTCAAACCACAAGAGTCTACACACAATTCATGCTTCAAATTAGTCCAACGACACCAGGTGATTTCCATCGAATTAATCATTCAATGTCTGTCTCCAGCACCGCACCACTCAGAGCTGCGATACCACCACCGATACATCCCCACCAAAGGCCTCCTCTTCAATTAAACTTGTCACTCAACTATTTTCCTGCCTAATTTCAGTTCAAAGCGACGACGACTTGAAGCAACGAATAAAACAAACTCAAGTGTAAAACAAACAACACACACACAGAGAGACAACGACGAGCTACGAGTAAGTCTTGTGGTCGTTCGTTTAGCTTTTTTTTTTTTAAAACGAAACGAAACATCATCAACATCATCATCGTCGTCGCCATCGTAGTCACTGTACGAGAGAGGCTCATAAAAAAAGCTTTCGGGAAGAAATGTAACCTGATCTCTGGTGATAATCAAAAAATCTACAAATGTATCGGTAGCCGCACAGTGCGAGAGATCGAAAAAACACCGTCTTTGCACCAGCCAGAGTCGTTATAAACTCATAGAGCATTCATCGTTGTCGTTGTCGTTGTCGTTGTCAGCGGCGGTAGCAAATTTGTACACAGAAAAAAGAGAAATACACAACGAAACAAGAAAACAAACGAATTTTTGCATCAAAAACTCCGAATAGTTAGTTTAGTTTAGATACATTCGCCGTCGAGTTCAAATCACCGATCGCTGCTGCGTCAACGTGCTCAGAACGCGATCGCGAGACGATACAAAAAAAGAAAAAAACCACACGCACGGACAGACAGTCAGACAGACACACAAAATCGTCGTTCGTTTTCTTTATCAAATTATTTTCGCGGAATGATTACAGCTTTTGATAAGATGTACGTGAATGAGTTTCATCAGAAATCTTGAGCCTCTCAAGGATATCGTGTGTGTGTGTGTTATCCTCCAATGAATGAAATGAAAATGGACTGGATTCAGTGATCAGTGATCAGTGATCAGTGATCAGTGATGATTGTGATGTGTGTCTTCCCAGTGACAGGACATTCGGATAAAGCTGGAGCTGGAGCTGGATATGAATAAGGGATCCTCATTCGGTGCACCAAGTTCAAGGCTAGTCTTAGTGGCACAAATTGATCTCAATTGCAATTGTAGGCATTTACATTGCATCGACGGCAATATCAGGTCTTCCGGTCCGCCTCGAAGTTTCTTTACCAATCGCCGCTCATTCAACGTTGTCCCCCGACAACAGTGAGATCGCCGCTTGTCATCATAATCATCATCGTATATCAACGTTATCATATGTAGTATCTCCGCCTGCATCCACTGTGGAATGCATCCATTTGATGATGACACTGGATAGACGGGGCGAGCGGGCAGCCTGCTTCGTTGTTGTTCGATGTTTCTTTGTGCTTGTTGTGTGCCCAATGCCCATGTCATTGTTTGGGTCAGTTGGTCGTATTCAATTTGAGGACAAATACGCCACACACTTAACCGTGCGGTGTCAGTGTCAGAGGAATGTTGCTCCTTTTTAATGCCTATTCAATGGGATTGTTCTTCTTTTGTACGTACCCGCGTGTACACAATCGTCACAAAGTGTAGTTGAGTTAATCGAAATTGAAAAAAAAAAAAAAATGCGCCACAACTGACGTAGTGCCGAGTATACGGTTGGTTTAAGCTCAAAAACCTGCACCCCAGCCATTGTGTGATGTGTACGACTACTCCGCAATCAAAAGCGTGAATAGTCTTGTGACTATTGTTTTCTTTCAAACAATTTGCCACACACCGACTGGTCGATCTGTCGGTCGGTTCCCACTATTCACTTGCTGTTCAGTTTTGCGATTAAAATCGCAATGCGGCTTCACAAATTAGATCTTTCTAATTGAACTTGTCTCCGAATACCGTCAGAGAGGAGACTCCATGCAAATCTCATTAAGTACACACTTTTTTTTCGGATGTTTCGGTTGACTGTTTGTTGTCCGCTTCGAAATGCGGTGGGCGGCGATGTCTGATTCGTTTGTTCCTCTCGGAGGGTCTCTGAACGCTCGAGGCTCAGTTGTTCTTGTATGTAAGTGATTAATTGAAGACGACTCACTGAAGTGGAAAGATACAGCAATTGTGACAAGCAAACAGATATCCAACAAACCATTCTATCTACGGAACTAGAGAGGTGGTATTCTGGGAAATATGTTAAGTGGGTTGTGTCGAACTGGGTTTTAACACCAAAAACATCGCATTTGATTGAGGAAATTTGCATTTTTGCTTTGTTTGTTTGTTCGGCTCCAAGTTTCTCGTTTTAGAGAATACTTAACACCAGTAAAGCCGGCAAAATAGAGACGTGAGCATGTGACTTTCCATGTGATATTTTTGGCATGAATGCGATTATTAACGCATCTGTTGCGTATTCAATGTCAGTTTGGTCGTATCAAAGTCCACGGACGACAGTAAATTCATCTCTCCAGACTGAATGGTGACAAGCGCTATTATATCACTTGGCTCTAAGCCATTGTCAAGATAAGGTTCGATGTAAATTTTGCCTTGAGGAATTTGATCTTGTTCAGACAGCTGTGATTGACTGAAGATGATGGAGTTTGTTTTCAGCTTATCGTGATGTTCTATGATTTATGTGCATGCTCTCCGCCGTCTTCGTCTCAGCAAGGAGGTTCAGCTCTCGCATTTGTGACCGCGAATTTCATTTTAGGTCAATAGGGCAAAGCTTTGCAAAATATGTCATGTTAATCTCGCAGCTTGTTGTGTGAAAAATAAATCAAATCTACGGGAAAAGACTTAACGAATGTGATGATAAATCGGTGATGTGATCTTCATATGTTTACCCGTTGGATTCCTTTGTATGCCGAGACAGTTGAGGGTGTTCGTAAATCAACTGCTTTCATTCACTTGTTGGCAAAGCATTCTCTTTGCTTGTTTGACTTATAATCGGCAGCAAATGTATGAAACCGACCACAATTCTTGAGTTGATGAGTTCCACGAATCGAACTTCTTCTCTTCGAGTCATGTAGTAAATATATAGAAAATAAACGTGGCAAATAACCGTTTCCTCGCATTTATTCAACGCCACAAAAGTTCGAGCCCGGCATGTACATGATGGGCCAAATACAAGTTCCTTTTTGAAAATGTCATTAAATGAACAAAATTGAATTGTTTCCATTAAATATGAATTATGAAATACAACGTCGTTCAAAAAGTAACGCCCACCGTTGACCGAATCGTTGTTCCCAGCCTCATTTTCGAAGAAGCCCACAGCAGCCACGTTCTCATCTATGCGCATTGTACGACGACAGGGACCAGTCAGTGTTGTCCACTAGCTACCAGTCTCATGAACTTAATGCACAAACTTGTGTACAACAATCGCGGTGGGTGTTTCATTTCGGCCATGACTTCTTCTTTTCAAAATACGCACTCTTTGGGCTACACATCACTCACTTTGGAAATAAGTTTTCAATATTTGCCAACCTTGTTCAAGCGTAAAGCGACTCTTTTCGTTCCGCGAAGGTATGATACTGACTTTCTGTAATGATTTCGAGCGGAAAACAGCTGTCAGTGTAAAAATACTCTATGATTTAAAAAAAAACTGCTAGATGGCCCACCCTGTATACCAGACAATGGAACTAATGTGTCATCAACTGTGTGACATGTTGTCTCGCGTATGACACCAACACTATACAAGAAAGAACGTTGAACATCATCTGGTTTTGCATCTACTCACTCAAACAATCGAAAACGCAACAATCGATCATTTGGTGTGGTTTTTCGACTGATAAGGCTTTTCTGGGGTTTGGGAAAAGCGGTCGCGTTTTTTTTTTTTATTCTACTCCAAATTTTACTCACATTTCGTTGCCGTTCTTGTCATTAATTCGTCGATCCATCCACAACTCATACAGAACCAAGAACTTTGTTTGTTTATGTACCCCGACAAACAGAAGTGTACTCATGATCATCAGGTTTTAATGTTTTAAGCACCCACTCGTCAGAATTGCGACATTGTGCATTATGTCAATTGGACCTAATAAACATGTGATCCAAGCATGTTAATAAGGGGTAGTTCGATCTCCCATTAACGTCCCCAATTCGGCCCACCTGACCGTTCAATATCAAACATCAAAGCAGTTCGTGAACGTTTAGGAACATCACTCCAGCAGCGTGGTTGAGAATTGAATTTTTCCAGACGCTATCTGCAGCGTCAATATGCAACAAAAAAGTTTAGCTCTTACGGACCACACAGAGCCAAAGAAAACATTTTGAACAACAACTAGCTGGAAACTGTTTGTTTTTTTGGTCTCATTTTGATAACTTCGTTAATCGTCAAAATTGTTGAAATTGTGGTTCAGCAAATCCAAGAGTGCTTTCTAAGAAAGAAAGGGCTAATACAACGTGTCACGGTTCGGTATGGTTTTTGGAATATATACATTAGACCATTCTCATATTCTAGGCTACGTTGGTAATATTAGGCGTGTTTTCTTGCACGCGAATGTACGCTTAATTTGTAACTGCATTTTTGCCATCTCTGATCACGAGTGGATGGAACCTACAGCTTTATGCTGACGCCGAACGGCGAATTTTGAGAACGTCCTCGAACACTGTCACTCGAAAAAAGTGGAACCGTCAATTAAGCAAGTTGCAAAATATCGGAGATTGAACCTAGAGCCTCCAACATCCTGGTCGGCACAGCTTATGGTGTTATTAAAGGCCTAAGGGGCGAACTCTGAGAAGCTAGGCCCTGGCCCTCTACGGGCTGTTGCGCCACCCATATTATAATATATTATATTAAGAGGCGAACTCTGATGCATATGATTGGCTCTTCCATTGTTATTGAAATTATCACGATGTCATAATTGCCGTGAATCTGTGTATAAATAGCGATATGTCTTGACACAGGTATTAAACTTGTCAGAGATAGAATATCTCTATTCATTCTAGCGTCCCCCCGCTTTCATGTTGTCTTTTGTTGTTCTTCTATTCAGAACTAAGAAAGAGGAAGAGGCCACCCAGAAGAATGTCATAGATCAATAGAAATAACATGACGTACACTCTCTCTCTATCTCTTTACATCTTCAAAACAATGGAACAAAAATTCGACCCTTAACTAGCGAATCGTATGTCAAATGCGTAGGATTTTCCTGCCCGCATTCAAAGCCCATCATCTCGCCATAAACACAAAAAAAAACAATCGTAGCGAATCTGATTGCTATCCATTTGACATGAAATTCAATTGCTCACTTGAACAAGTTTATGACATCAAATTCAAAATAATCACTCGTACCTTTCAACATGCGAAGTCGCGCTTAGATTCAATTGCAAAGCAAATATTACGAGATTTCCAGTTTTGCTTTTATTTTCCACGAAATTCTAAAAAAAACCCCACTCCGTACCGATCTAATGAGGGACTTGAAATTACTTTAAAATGTTCTACCATCCGACCAATGATGTGTGGTGTATGTTTTGTGTTCTATCATTTATTTCTTAACCAAACGAATGGTGTTAATTAAATAAATTATACGACGGTAATCAAATTGTGTGTACCGAGGCGCGTAATTTTATTTCCTTAAGCTACCCGTTAGGAGAAATTTCAAATTCAGACCGCACGCTAAATGAAGATCAAATACTTACACGCCATGCGTGGGTGACATGATTTTTTGGGGAGAGAGATGAAGGATGCTTCAGTTTGAAACATTGGCATTTGCGATGTTTTCCATGAAGTGTGATCATTTGAGTTTAAACACCGAACTATGCGGTTATCAAGTACAGTGTCTGACAAATGTGCACCCCGATTCTGGCTGGGTTCATAAATGCAACATTATTACCAATGCACTGACAAAATATTTTCTCAATGCATTTATAAACACAAGTGCTGCCACAAGTTTGCAGCAGGTATTCATAAATGCATCATAAATAGGCGGTACAGAAAGTGTTTGAGTGACGTTTAATTGTATTGCTAAACAGAATACAGTGGTGGTCCAGTATAACGAATGATATAATAATAATAAAATGTTTGGCGTTACAGCCCGTAGAGGGCCAGGGCCTAGCTCCTCAGCAACCACTCGTGTTATGCGGGCTGTTGCTCTGTCACGAGTGGGAAGAATCTACAGTTTTGTGCCGACTCGAACGGCCAAGTTTGAGAAGCTTTTTCTAGACTGTTATACTCTTTGAGCACTGTCAGTGACTCGAAAGAGGTGGTGCCGTGAACATTATATTTGGTCGTATTGGGTATCGAACCCAGACACCGAGGTTCAAGTGCGTAGGAGTCGACGCACACACCCACAAAGCCACCGCTATTGCTAAACAAAAATTGGGCACAAGGATTCTGGTGTATTGTGGTGGATCCAACCGGATTGCGGCTGAACATCAACACTCCTTTGCAGTACTTACATGGTTGAGAGCGATCACAGCACCCATCGCGTGGGTGTAAGTTTCATGTGATGTATCCGCACAATTGTGATGCTTACAGCGTTAGCTAGCTCTCAAGCTTTAATGCACGATCGTTCAACATTATTTCATGGATCTTATCTGCGATTTATGAAGATTTTTGGCGTGGTAACATCTTTTGGGCGACTTGGACGTTCGGTGTCACTTATGCTAGTACAACCACAATGGAACTATTTAAACCACTTCTTAGCCATTGAATTTGATGGTGCAGAGACCCCTATTTATCAAGCTTTTGCTTGGTCTTTTTTTTGCGCGTAAACAAAATAGTCTATTTATAAATATATGGCCGTTATGGAATTTTCACGTGAGTTAGCCTAAACCACAAGAATAATTTCTCATGACTTTTCGTGATTGATTTCTCTCTTCCTCTATTATTGCAACAATAGTGTCCAGTTTCAATATCATTATCAGAAAAGTCTCACGGTTTCTCTAATTTAATTGCAGAGAAATAAGAAAAGACTGTAAGCACAACAAATTGTTAGATGGATAAATTTACAGTGTGTGGGTGACAGAATAACTGATTTGACAAATATTAACATTTACTACAATTTAAATTATAGCTAGCAGAAATGTACGCAACTAAAATCGCAACAAGCTTAATGTCACTTCTATATTCAAAAGATCGCCCTTTCTGGCTTAATTTTGAAGCTACGTCCATGCAATTTAGTATGGGGTAGGACATCATTAAAATGGTTATCTGTGGCATTATACCGGAAGTAGTGTTTCATATCTTGGTCTCGAGTTCGTCCACAGTGCTTGGCTTGTTAACGTAGACTAGGACATGACATAGCAGCATAGGAGATGAACGTCAGCCGTCAGATGACTCGGTCGCCAAATTTCTCCTTCTTTCGAATAGCCTGGGCTCTAATCGCGTAATTTTCGAGACGACTATCGTTCACCCGATTGTCTTCAGTGATATTGTCGATGATTTGCTTCATGTAAGACCATCATTATCGTCCAGCCTATCGCTTATTTTGTATACCGCAGGCAAAACGATACCTTTCAGGCGCTATCATTTTTGTATGCTTACGTGAAGCGAAACTATCGTAAGGTCTGATGATGCCGCCATGCCATAAATATATAACCGTTGATGCAAAAATGGGACTCGTTCGAAATTCAATTTTTGCCCGAAATTCGATCAAGTGAAACATTTCAGCGTCAAAGCGAACTCACGACGTTGTCGTAGTATCCGGCTTCAATTCTTGCGTTAGCACAATCTTATACGGATGGCGGCCAAAATCCAAGCGCAAAATAAGCCGGTCCAGAGAGTCAATTATCCCAATTCTTCTGCGATCCTGGCAGCTACGGCGACTATATTCTCTTCATTTCGAAGCAATCTCTATTTGGTTGTTGGTTGTTGGCAAATTTGTCCACGGTGCAATGAATTGGCTACAAATTGACGCCATGATGACGAACGACCTCACGACGAAATTCAAGTGGCGTATTTGCAACAGAGCCATAATGTTAAATTTCCAAAAATGTCCGCACATTCGGAAAGCGTGAAGCGATGCATGATGAAATGGCTTACTTTACTGAATGGTTTTGATAGCCGGATGTCATTGGTATCTTTATCAGATGATGAAACATAACAATCGGATGAAATGGCGTTGCTATCTAGTCACCCTTTAGTAAGAATGGCGTGGAGTGAATATACCAAAGTGCACTTGACAGTTTTGCCAAGGCGATATAATAAATCTTTGTTATGACAGGCGGCTGTCATCACGCAAAACACTGACTGCAGTAGAAACTAGGCTCAGGTCTAGCTCGGATTGCAGTGCCACCCAAATTATGACTACTATATTTATCTTTGTACATAAACTTGTTCAATTCGAGCTATTGGTGTACAACCAATTGCAACACAAAAAGTTCCATATCTCGTTTTGTCAACACGTGCAGAGCAAAATTAACACGGCTTTGGTTAAAATTGAACAGATTAAGTAAATATCAGGGACTAATTAGTACGTCTGAAAAGGTCATCGAAATTGCTGATTAAATTTGATGCCTTCTACGAGCCTTCTTGGTGCACCTTCCTTACACTTATCACTCAATGATCACACCTTTACTGCTTTGTACCAATAAATCCACTTCGAACCAGATAAAGTTCTCAAAATTCTTGAGATTTCAACGACACATGTTTTGGAAGTTAACAATTAAGTTCAACTGCTAATTAATCGTGTATAGTCTTAATTTAGTATGACAGCGTCAAATAAATGTTTCCCTTTATTGGTTAACCTTCCAACAAGAGAGGAATAAACCCGTTAGATAATCACATGTCTTGGGCATGATGAATCGAAGATGGTTTAAGGTATCGGCTGTGCTTAGGTAGAATTTTGGCAGGCTACCAATGGGCTCTAACCCCTTATATTTCTAGACTTACCGACCCGTCAAGTGAGAGTCGAAGTCATTAAGCTGGCGACACTATCGGCTACGATGGCGAAAAATGTCAATCGCCAGCTCATCCACAACATTTTTTCTAAATTAAAGCTTACCCCTGACAGTCCCAGGTGGTGAGGAGGAAGGTTTTAACAATCTTCTCCTTTAATAAACCTCTCTATATTATAGTAGGAGGTATTGAGGACAATCCACAAAATTCGTAGTTGCCGGATTACAAAAAGCGGCCAAATGAATACGTACGTTGCGTCCGAAATGCTTCCAATTTCTAAACGACGAAATGAGAGTAAAATGATTTAGGAGGGAAAGGCACTTTCAATTTAAGAAAAAGTCGAAACTTGATCAACTTTGTCAGTCGTGATGCAATCCACTTGTGGGGCACATTTGCTGTCTTTTTTGACATTACGAAAAGCACGCAATAGCAAAGAACTACGAGCTACGACACTTCATCGCGAATTTTTGAGTCGTGAATTTGTGGATCGCGTCTGCTATTTGTGTATTGCGTTCTCTCGCTTGACTGTTCGCAAATAGTAGGATTGATTCGTAGAGAAACAAATTAAAATCGTGAATTAGGATAGTTAAACTATATTTTGGTGAGATTTTTGTCGACATCGTTTGCATCACCAAGAAATATAATTTTTTTGTATTTGCTGGAATCAGGTTATTTCTGAGCAGTTCTTGGCTCATATGAACAGCACTCTAGCTAACAAGCAGACCCTCACTTAAACCACAAGGCATACTTAGACGTATGCCAAACGATGCGAATACACACAAATATGATACAGTGTGACTGTAATACCAGCTTTATTCGTTAAGTTCGTTCACTTTGGCTTATTTAATTAGGATACATTTGAGTCTCTATCTACGTACACGAATGACACTTGGTATTGGAACCTATCCTAAGTTTCACGAAGGAATTTATAATTCGACGATGCTTCTGAATCGGTATTGACATTATGCTCACGATAAACGAACGTTTTGTATTGTTGTAATTGGGTTGTAATTTTCGGGAAAATAGTTTTTTTTTTATAATGATTCCCGAAGCATTATAAGAGCGTAATTAAATTCATTAAAACTCATCGATCGACTAGGAGACTACCAGATGCCATGGCTAGTACTGCCAGTCAGTTTCACAATCTGTCGGTAACACAGTTTCTTCTGAACAAAGTGAAATGGAGCTTGTTCAGATGTTTTATTACTTCAATGTTTTAATGCGAATTTGATCAAATCAAAGGGGTTTTTTCGTAAACGCAGTCATCGGCGAAACTCCAATCATCGACCTGCTTTTTGTCTGCAAATCGATGCACGCAGCCGACGGCAGGCTGCGGTAATTTTATACTTTTGTGTTCATAATCGTCATGGCAGTGAAAACGATTGTTTTTAGTTTTCTTGCAAAGGAAATATTGAGAAAAAAAAGTTTAATAATTGATGGACTCAATGAAATTCTAAATGTCCACCAATATACCGACATTTTTCCGCAAATCAAATCTGTCAACTTATTTTGACTGCGCAATCAGCTCGACGTCTACTTTTTTACTGCGTATTGTTGACGTTTACGAACAGAACAAATGACGGCTGGCTTCCGTTAGTTCGATTTGATTTCGAGATTACGAACACAACTAACGCAGATCTTTACTAGTCTGACGTTTATGAAGACGCCCACATTTTTTAAACTTCACAATAATTCTCGCTTTAATTTGGCATGTGTAATTTTGTGGTGCGCAATTTTCTAAACCTGGGCCACGTTATCAACAATGGTTGGTGTTTACGGACATCACGAACGTTCCGAAAATCCACGAATGCTACTTCTGATACGGGATGTAGCGCCGTATTATTAAATTATGCTACAGATTCCCCACTAAACGTCACCCTAAAGCGACGTCCGAAGACTGTTTTTGCAAACGAGTGTCAAACAACAATTGCGCGTTTAAATAGGATCTTTCTTTCAAAAGATGTACAAACAAATCGCCTACTTCTTGCTGACGAATGATGTAATCTACCATGTTGAGGTCGGACACTTCTCAAACCATCCTCGTGATTTATCAAAAAAAAGAAAAACAACCAAAATCTCGACTAATTATCACTCTGATCCGTCACATTGTTCAAATTCCAACTATGATCAATCTTTGGAAGTGGAAATTTTCTGCCGACTCACTATCAGATAAACTTGTTTTCCTTCACGACCATGATTCTGTATCACAAGCACGGGAAAGCAGGCACCAGACAGACAGGGATCGCAATAAATATTTGCACTCGTCTGTATTAAAATCCCGCCGACACACGGGAAACCATTCGTAATCAAAGAAAAGGCCGTGATCATCACCGGTTCACCTGGCAACCCTTGCGTGGAATCATTCCCGGCTTTCTTTCGATGCAATGGTTGTGACGCCTTCGCCGTCCATGCGCCAAAATGAAATCACAACAGCAAAATCAAATAAAAATAACACTTGTACTTAAGCTGATTCTTGTTGTAAACAAAACGCCTATAAAGCGTCCCACGTCCCAGTCGAGAATAAACATCTGCAATGTTTTCGTCAAACACACAAGATATAGTACACACACTCGCCGCGATAATAACTAATGAGTGACTTGTGCAAATAAGATAGCACTGAGTGCCACTGAGATCCAGCCATAACATCACTAAAATTCGGTAGCTTCACAGATCATTCCATAAACACAGATGACACATTCCATTTGCCTTATCGCTAGAGAGCTCCGCATGAACTTACAAATACAAACTTCAAAATGTATCCCTCTTCACTCCATAATCGTTGCGATGGCACTCACGATTGGTTGTGCGTCCACCATCAGCTCAGTGTGAGGACTCAACAAAAAAAAAACGATCATAGATCACTGAACACTGCGACCGCCGACACATTTTCATTCGTTTCCACCTTCAGTTCGACTCAAGATGGACTGAGACTGTAATTGCACATTAATTGATTTGAAAATTTCCCCAACTAGTGGCAGTGAAGAGATACAATTCCGCAGACTCTTGGACTCGAGTTTAAATGATCTTCAAAGCACGCGCATTGCATAGATTTACTCATAAGCGACGTCATGGAGAATCTGGGTTACAAGGAGGGCTCAACCAAGCCGAGGCGAATATCGAGAGCAGTCAGTGCCGTGTCGAAGAACGATGCCGAGCAGCCTTTGTCTGAGAATACAAGGTAAGTTGACGAGAACGTTGAATGGTTTGTATGGAAAATTCGGAATTTGACACATTTGATACTGCCTGCCACGCGTGGATCAGATTCAGTTCAGGGAAATTCGTTCGTTCTCGATTGTGAATCACCCCCATTTTGTTTTTTTTTTTATTGATTTCTCTTCCGGAAATTTCGCAATGAAGTCAGTCAACTTGAACATGGCCACAGAGTCGAGTGCGATCGATCGGCTGTCGGGTGTGTCAGATCGAATTCAAAGATCTCGAGTTGCTCTCGTGTGACGGATAGTGGTATTTTTTAATGAATACAAAATTTGTGAATATTTGCGTCCTCGTATTGGAATATGTATACATTCTTGGATATTCAAGATATTTCACTGGCAAGCGGAAAGTTGGGAAAATAGATTTGTGATCGCGGATAAAATGGATAAACTCTTATCCGGGGCGGAAAATGATAGGATAGGAAGTGTTTGTTGTTAAATGTCTCGTATTTTAATCGTTTACCTTCGTTGGGAGGAAACTAATCCGATTGTGCCAGGTTCCAGTTTACAAACTATTCGGTGGAGTTAAAAAGAAATCCTTTATTCTTCCAGCTAATGGCTTTAGTAATATGTATCTCGCGTTGTACACGTCCTATCGTCATACTAAATGACGTTGAAAAGATGAGATTTCGTACTAAAAAAGCTTCTCTGACAGTTTTGTGATTGGTTGATATCAAAAAATCAAAATCATCAAAAAAGAAAATACGCCAAATTTTAAAGTTTTCTTTCGACAAATGCGAAAACGCAGTCCAGGCGGTTGAAATTGTGAAAAGTGTGTGTGGTCCTGGTACTGTACAGCAGTTTTGTTGTCATTTCCGGTAATTTTGCCGCAAAATATGCACCACTCGGTAAATGGCCAACTGCCGAAAATGTGCATAAAATCATGGAAATTGTCGTATCCGACCGTGTTGTTTGGCACTGTTTCGATTGCTGAGGAGCTAAACATTCCACAAATAGTCAAGTCGAGAAGAAAAAAACGTTTGGAACGTTGACGTTTGACTAAGGCTGTGTTCAAAAAGAATCTCGTTACACGGTTGCTACATGAGTTAAATCAAAAAAAAACACCCCATGGACCGAATTTCGATCTCGAATCCCCAATCACTGCTGAATCGGAACAAAATCGACCCACACTTCTGAAGCGGATAGTGAGTGCTGATGAAAAGTGGATGTACACAACTGTTGTCCGTTCCATTCTCACCTACGGCTCACTAGTGCACCTCACTTCACCTACGCCCTAAGCAAAAAATACAATTTACACAAGCGGAACTTCCGGGGCGATGAGATCATGCCCCACCGAAGTATGTAGTCATGTGCAGAGCTATCAGACTCAGAGAAGCGGGAAGTTGGGCAGCTAGAGCGTATGGCCATAGCAGTGCTCTGCAACTCCTGCCCGATCACCTAACCCCAGCTTCTACACCACACACTTCGATAACGCGGCACAGTGCCGATTTACATCCAGAGATGACTGGAAAACCCAATCACTCGTCTCTGATTTGAGACAAATCGGATGGCCAATTAAGCCAACCAACCGATCTCCAATGTCAAAGAAATGCCAGAGCGTGGTCAGGTACAAAGAAGATGTGGGACGCTCTCTATGTCTCTCTCGTCTCGGCAGCTTCTGTAGAAGTCACGCGTGATGGCGTAAAGTTGCCGTGAATTTATCTCAAGTATTGCAACTTCTTCTTGGGTTTAATGTCCAGCGTAGGCCATCTCACATTTGCTGTGTGGTTTCGAGCTGCACCACTTTTCTTAATTCAGAGCTGTGCTGTCAACAATTAGACTGACTGAAGACGCCAATCGGAAAGAAGCGTTCAGCCGTGTTCCACCATCAAGACAACGCCAGGCCATACACATTAATAGTGACTGGCCACAAGGCCGTGCAGCTTAGTTAAGAAGTTTTTATGCATACGTCTTATAGTCCGCACATGGCACCAAGTGACTCAACAAACAGACCATTCAACAAAGATTTCATCTCAGGATCTGGCCAAGATGGGCGGACATTTTGCCATTTGAAGCCAACAACAAACGTATAATCAATACTATTGACCTGGAGTGTATGTGCGTGAACCACCGGATTTAAGAACAGATTTGTATAATCCAACATAACCTACATACATTTTTTGCAGTCGTGTCTAAACGTGTACTCTAATCACCGTAATCCCTCCGCTGCTGCGAAAATTACACTAGATATCTGGCACCTAAATTCCATATCTTGTGCAAATGATAACAAACCTCTCGTGCATGTGTTTTGGCTTAGCGCAGATAACCCGCTCAACGATTGTCGTTCAAGATCAAGGAGTCTAGACGCCCAAAACGAATACTTTAAGAAACGTTCGATTTAGCTAACAAATCACACTCATTTAATTGGGAAAACATAACCAATCCGAAAACCGCAACGTGCATTGCCTGTTCAATGTACAATCGTGATATTTTTATTTAAATCATAGTCAATCCGGATCAGATTCTTTGCTTAACGATTCCATCCACGCACGGAAGAAGTTAATACAACTCTTTACAACTAAATCGATCGTCATGTCTAGGAAGTGAGTTGGGAACTGAAGTTTCTTATGCTCGTCGTCAATAACCCAGAGATGGTCTTGAGCACTGCTTTCAAGCATGAATTTCAATTGCGTGCGGGCTTGGAAGTGCAATGCAAATTTTGCGCAAATGCCGGACCTATTTCGAGTCGAAACACGACACGTCTTTATTGAATTTAATTTCGCTTATGATATCTGCCAGCAATCTGGAAACTCAGTCAAGCCCGGTGTTCGTAATCGGGATCTTGTCAAAACTGATCGATTGATTGATGCGGTTCATGGGGAAGTTTGAACGAACTTCCTGGGGAAAAATATTTTCTAAGCATGTACTCTATTATCTGGTCTCGCGTGGAGTCTACAATCGATTTGGCCAGCGAGAGGACATCTATTCAGTGAATCCATCAATTTAATCAAACGCAAAATGAAGGTACACTCAAAGAAGTTGTAGTAGAGCGCAGTGCAATCGACATTTATTTGGGTCAGAAACGTAAAAGCGATGTCATACACAGGGTGGGCCAAACACAAGTTCTTTTTAAAAATACAATAAAATGATTTGAAATCTATTACGACTTTATTTGTAAGAACAAACATTCCCATTATTTATGAAATACAACGTCGTTCAAGTGGCTGCCTCGGCTGGCTTCGCAGTAGCGCATCCTTTCACCCTAATTTTCCAAGACCTTGAATTTTTCAGTCCAACGAACGCACTAGCTTACCGACATGATTGTTGGCGTTTGTTGGCACCACTTTACCGCACAAAATGCCAACTTACTCTGAACTTTGGAACATCCTTTGTGTTGTTTCGGTTCCGAACCATTAAAAATGATTGATCTCGAAACGGAAATTAATGCAATTAAACTGCTGCTCTTAGTCTCTGAAGCGGAAACTGCTTTTGTGGGAGGTTTAAACGTGCCTGGGGTGCCATTGCATAACCCCTGTTCCCCGACGTTAGAACCCTTCCCGGAAGCCCTGTTCTTCACTGTAACTCCTCCCTCTTCAAGTCGAATTCAATTGCTTATCAAATTCCCTTTTTGTCTCCTTTCAGATTCAAGACTGTCCCACCAAATCTAATGGTGCGATGGCGAAACAATCCTGAGGCAATGCTGGAGGCCCAGTACCCGTCAACGGGTGAATTCGAATACATGGAGTGTGGTCCGTCGCCACCGGCGGAGAGTGCGCCAAGTATGTACGACAGCTTCGAGGAGCCAGCGAGCGAACTGAGTGTGCAAATATGCAGCGACACTCTTCGCATAAGTTTGATTGATCAGATGAAGACCGCAGCGGGACGCGTACGCTTCTTCGAGGACATCGAGCAGGCCAATGTGATTGCCGACAATATAGCGACGCACTTCGAGACGGCAACGAAGACCGAGAAGAACTTCTGCTTCCTGTGGGCGGCGTTCCTGAAGCGCTGGGATCTGCTGGAGGGACTTCTCGCCGCTGGAGCTGATTTGAATTTCTGCGATGCCAATGGCATGTCGGCGCTTCACTTGTCCGCATTCAGCGGCTGCTTGTCATCGCTGAGCTTCCTCATCGACAAGGGAATGAATGTGAACCAACAGCTGAAGTGCTACACGCCACTGCATTGCGCGGCATTCGGGAACGCAAAGGAAGCCGTGAAGATGCTCATCAGCAACGGGGCCATCATAACCATCGACACGAACAAGCCGAACTGCGAAGAGTCCCTGCTGCACTGTTCGGTGCGGGCAAACGCCATGGAGTGCGTCCACCTCCTCATCGCCGAGGGCGCCGATGTGAACTCACTGAAGCCGAATGGCACCAATCCCATTCACCTGGCCGCTGACTTGGGCAACGCGCAGTGCCTGGAGGCTCTGCTGAATGCGCCAAAAGCAGATCCCAATGTCCGCATATGCATTCGCGAGAAGGAGTCCACTGCTCTGCATCTGGCCGCGGACGAGGGAAACGTCGAGTGTGTGGACCTGCTGCTAGCCAAGGGCGCCGATGCAAAGTTGAAGAACCATCGCGGGTTCACCGCTCTCCACCTGGCCGCGAGGACATCCAGCTTGGAGTGCGTAGAGTCCCTATTGCGAAACGGAAACGCCGATCCGAACGCGGAGGACTTCGACCACAGGACGCCGCTGCACGCGGCCGTGGGCAAGTCGGAGAACGCCTTCGACATCCTCGAGACCCTCATCTCGTGGGGGGCCAATGTGAATCACAAGGACATCTACGGCTTCACAGCCCTTCACTTGGCCGCCTTAGATGGACTGGCGCAGTGCGTGGAGATGCTGATCTTCCACGGCGCCGATGTGACCACAAAGTCGAAGAAGGGCACGTCGGCTCTGAACGTGATCACACGCAAGACGCCCGCGTCTGTGGCGATGATCAGGCAGAAATTGGACGCCGCCATCACGCTGCACCACTCCCAGGACCCGGTCAACAGGGAAGTCGAGCTGGAACTGGACTTCCGGCAGCTGCTGCAGCACTGTCACCCCAGGGAGATCAGCTATTTGAACACGTTCGTGGACGAGGGCCAGAAGGAGATCCTCGAACATCCGCTGTGCTCCGCCTTCCTGTACATCAAGTGGGGCAAGATCAGGAAGTACTACATCGGCAGGCTCATCTTTTGCTTCACGTTTGTCCTCTTCCTCACTCTCTACGTGCTGACGGCACTCGCGCACAACTGCTACAACGGCAGCAAGGACGACAACACGACAATCCAGGCGCAGGAACTCTGCCAGAAGCAGTCGATCCTCGGCGACATGCTGCGCAACAACCCGTTCGTCATGGAGATGCAGTGGTGGGTCCTAGTGGCCATCACCATTGTGGAGATATTCCGGAAGCTCTACGGCATAACCGGCTACTCCTCGTTTAAGCACTACGTGACGCAGGTCGAGAACATCATGGAGTGGTTCGTCATCACCAGTGTCTTCGTGATTTCCTACATCTACACCAAGCAGACGTACACCTTTCAGAATCACATAGGCGCCTTTGCCGTGCTCCTCGGCTGGACGAACCTCATGCTGATGATCGGGCAGCTCCCCGTGTTCGACGTCTACGTGGCGATGTACACCCGAGTGCAGGGGGAGTTCGCGAAGCTCTTCATGGCCTACTCCTGCATGCTGATCGGCTTCACTATAAGCTTCTGCGTGATCTTCCCCTCCTCCTCGTCCTTCGCCAATCCGTTCATGGGCTTCATATCGGTCCTGGTGATGATGATAGGCGAGCAGGATCTATCCCTCCTGATCAACGACCCCGACGGCAAGGACCCCCCGTTCCTGCTCGAGGTCAGTGCCCAGATCACTTTCGTCCTGTTCCTCCTGTTCGTAACTATCATCCTCATGAACCTGCTGGTCGGCATAGCCGTCCACGACATCCAAGGGCTGAAGAAGACAGCGGGCCTCTCGAAGCTCGTCCGCCAGACGAAACTCATATCGTACATCGAATCGGCGCTGTTCAACGGCTACCTGCCGACGTGGCTGCGAAATCTTCTCCACTACACGGCCCTGGTCTCGCCGCAGGCGTACCGCGTCGTGCTGTGCGTCAAGCCCCTGAATCCCAGCGAGAAGCGCCTGCCTCGAGAAATCCTCATGAAAGCCTACGAGGTGGGCAAACTTAGGAAGCACTTTGGCCACACTATCTCGGCGAAGAACTCGGCCGCCACGTACTTGTCGTACAAGAACAAGTACAACAACAACGGCAGCCAATCGCCCGAGTACGGCGACATCGACAATTCGGCCACCCTGAACGCGCTGACGGGCAAAATCGAAGACAATGCCGACCGCCTCGAATTCCTCACGCAGGAGGTGCAAGAGCTCAAGCAGGTGCTTATGCAGCAGCACCAGCAGGCGAGCAAGGTGATAGACAAGCTACTGCTTGTGATATCGAATCAACAGAAGAATAATCTAAGGAAATAATGACACATGTGACAACCCATGCACAACCCAGTATTTCAGTTAAGCAAACGAACGACGAGTATTACGGACGAAAAGAAACCGAGTGAGCGTGCGCAGCGCCCGCAAGGCAATGTATCAGTATCATAGCATCTAGTAGAGGGAGTGAGTAGTGTAAGCATCCTATGTTAATCTATGTATATGAATATGTTTTATTTTAAGTAATAAATGTGGCATAATGGCTGTGTGTTAGAATTTCGGCATCAACAGAGCTAAGGGGGGGTTCAGTATCTTTCAAAGATTCACTCCTTGAGTGGCGGCAAATGGCGGGTAAGTGCGCAAGGGAAGAGGCGACTAATGGGTGAGCCATTTTGTTTATACACGTAAGTACATGTTGCAGGCACAGGCGTCTGGACTTAGCCTCTGTCAACGAAGGTAGCAAACCATCGTCGCACATCGCACAGTGGGGAAATTTTGATAGATGAAAGTTATTACATATTTCGTTGCTCTTTTCTTCTTGGCTGCCGGAAGTGGAAATGATGTGTAGGACACCCTCTTATTGAATGTGCGGCATAATATTCCCAATTCGATAGACCTCACCGTTCCCGAGATATAGATTTTTGTCCGCAGTTTGGCATTCTGTCCCACTGTGCGTCATTGGTGGTAGCAAACGAGATCGGGGAAAAGTGAGTTTGTGCCACGGTTCATCTCTCTTTTCGGATGGCGACGGTAGGAACTGATCAACGGACTGGCCAGCGAGGACACCCAGAGCTCCAGTTAACAGTAGCAGACGATTGCACTAGAAACACGCGAGAACGTCTGAAAACAAGCTACATTAAGGCTAATCCCCCGGAGACATGCGTCACGATCGAGAGGTATCATTTTGAGCTAATAAAAAAGTTTGTCTATCTCGAGGTGAACTCCGCAATTGACAGCCTCTTGGATCCGAAGTATTCATGCTCCGAATTTCGGTGGCGCTACCGGATACGGCGCATAATGTACTAAGCGTCGCTTCTAGAAAAATCATCCGTCTTGTACGTGCTATTGCTCCCTTAGACGCTTTTCCTGGACACACATACTCTGAATCATTGTCCGTGAATCAATGGAGATGTGGCGCCGTGATCGTGACTAGAATTGAACTCCGAATCGGATGATACGGCGGCAGCGGAGGATCCCTATTCTTCTATATCCTAGCTCGCGAGGTTGCCGACATCGGACGCATCTGGAACCTTCGCTAGAGGATCAAGGAAAATTCCTTAGCCTCCCAATTGGTGGTTGTGCACCACACCACGAACAAAATTCTAGGTTCAGAGACAAGCAACTACTGCGTCGGATACGAACGAATTCCTCGTTTACGCCCGCGGAAAAAGGATTAAAAACAACCGAGACTTTGGAATGCGAGCTTTCTTGTACAGACGAAGAAATCGCTGAGGCCTCGGACTACTATAAAGCAGACATCACTGCCGTCCAGGAACCGCGGTGGAATTGGCCGGTATAGGCCATCTTCTGCGGCGATTGCACCAGAGAGATGCGCTTATTTAGATGTAGCAGGCAAAGCTTAGATTTGTCTATAAATGCAAACGCCACAGACTAATAACCATCGCCGTCAAATTCAACAACAGCGTGATTTGAGCTCAAGCCCCGACAGAGGACAAGTCTGACTTTTATGATCTCCTCAAAATTACATAAGTACAATCAATGAGATGACTCTAGGAAATTTCACTAGGTGCGGCGCACCATGTTTACTAGAGTCATCGTGAAAACGAGCTCACATTCGTTAAGCGATTCAGATTCGTGGACTTTGTCACCCTCTCTGTAGCTACTATGCAGTTCCGCAAAACCTCAAGATCTATATGTCAATTACATTAATCACTCCACTATCGCCGGCAGACACTCCTCAGTTATTCTTGACGTCCGATTAGACTCAATGCACTTCCTTGTTGTTGTTCTCGTTCAATGACGATCGGAACCCACATATGACTGTCAAGCTGAATGTTCCAAATAATCTGGACAATGATAAACGAGAATTCGGTTCCCCCAATCTAGAAAAGGTCAAGATAACAATGTCAAGCCTGAAGTTTAAGAAAGCTGCCGGTGCAGAGTGAGTGCGCTCGCTTGAAGCTGTTTCTGGAAAATCTGACGAGCCCAGATCAGTCTGGCTTTAGGCGGAAGTGTGGTCCACAATATACCGTCGTTCGCTTTACATTGCCATATGTAGTGTTGACATTCCTGCATCCTACATCATTTTGGAAAAGAGACTGGAGGCACGATCTTCTAGAAGTCATAGTCATCTAACGTGGAATGGTGTTAGGCGTGTAAAAGTGTATACGCGCATGACATTGACGTGATTAGCCGAAAGCAACGAGCTGTGCAAACTAAGCTGGAAACCCAATATCTTAGGAAGGCTTCTTCCGCTACTGCTGCAAAAAACCCATTGGATCAAGGATGCAAATTGGGACTGAATCCATGTATGTATATTGGATATATATCTATATATACCTAAACCGACACTAACGTATGGAGTCTCATTTTTGAAGACAGCACTTAACAAAGCAGTCAACTGTAAGGTACTCAACCGGGTGCAAAGACTGGCCGGCATGGGTGTCAATGGAGTGTTGACAAGCACTCCATCTTTTACACTTAACACAACTGCTCCACCTTACTCCGCTGGATCTTTCAGCAAACTAACAGCAGCCAGCCCAGTCCTAAGACTCGAGACAATTCGATTGTGGTCGGAACACTCCAGCGGTCACTCAACCATTTTTAATGAATAGAATTTTGCCACTACCCCAAGTCATATTCGAGAAGAACTTCCTCCCAGCTTTCTTCTAGATCGGACCAATTGATTATGTTTGCAGAAACTGCATCACCTCCTCTGCTCGTGCAGTGTTGGGAGTGCAGAGACAACAACCTTAGCGAACTGAATAATGTCAGTATAAGCCAGCTACACATGTTCGTCAAAAGCACCAACTGAGTCCAGGGGCAGGAGTGAATCAGTACGCGTGGTACCACAATGTACCTAAATTGGCAGCCAGCCACTCTTACATAACCTAACCTAACGAACCGTCAATGTAACGGGGGAGAAGAGAAGCATGTCTTCAAGAAAGGACACACAAGATCAACGTTTCGAACATGGTGTCACAATGGGCAGCTATAACTTCGAGATGAACTGTACGAGCAGTACCGAGATCAGACGCAGAGTAACTCTTGCCAATCGCTGTTTCCAATTCTTCGGGTTCAAGAGGCAATTAAGTAAAAGGGCCGTCTTTCGAAGGACCATGCTGACTTTATACAACACATTTATGATCCCAGTCCTGCTCTACGGCGCAGAGGGATGAACAATTTCAAAAGCGCTCTTAGTCTTTTTGATTCTGCACGCAATCTTGGGCCCTCTCTGCGGCAACTGGGATGACAAATTGCTCGAGCTGTTCAGCGACATGCGTCTAGACAGGTGTCCACATATCTACCGCATAAAGCTGCGGTTTTATTGTAATCAACTTGACTTCTCCGTAAGAAGCTTCGATTCCGACCCACTGGGACAAGGCAATAGAGGACACCCAGGCCTAAGGTGGAGCACACAAGTGGAGAAGGACGTCAACCAATTTGTGCCCACTTGGAAGCCGCAAGTGAGAGATCCCACTAGCTGAAGTGTTTAGTTGGTTGAGACTCCGACTTTAGCGCCACAGAAGAAGAAGGCTATATACTCGTATGTGTGAACATTTTTTTGAATGGCCTATTCAGTTGTCAATTTCCGAATTATCACACGCAAATTTTGTTCACGTCAATAAAAGGGAAAACAAATTAGTGCCGCACAGCATACCGAAAATATGACACTAGGCAAAAAGATCGCTTGACAGATGGAAAAACACACAGAAACGAAACATATGTACCTATGTCGCGATTAACGAGATTAATTAGATTAACGCGATTAACAGCACACGAGATTATAGAGTTCCGCGTTGTAAAATGTGTGAACGAAAAGCAAATGCCAGTTAGTATTTTCATATGTACATATGACGCCCACCAGATTTCGTCAAGAAAATGCTCTGTCGTTGAGAAGAAGAAGATAGGGCAGCTACAGGCACAGAAGGCTTTTTCTTTAGCTTTTTCATATAGTAGTCCAACTGATGAGTTAGGGGACAACACCGACATTTTTGCGCATTTCCAGCGTGATAGGTGGACGCTTTCACAGCAGTTAAATAACTAGGGTCTCTGGGTAAAAGATGAGAGAACATGAGAGAACGAACTTTCATCTAAGGCCACGACTCGAAGGACCAATTAGACACAATTGGCGTATTTGGCCCAATGAGCAACCTCAGCTGCCAATTCTGGGGAAAAATACACCGTTTGGTTCGGTTTAAAGTCCGGCGGTAGCATTGGCCCCTATTTTTCCAAAGGTGACCGTGACTTTACCGTCAATGACGCACGCTATCGTTCAATGCTTTCGAGCTTGTTTTCACTAAAAATGTTCGAACTGAACCTGGTCGAGATGTGATTTGAGGGCGACCCTGGCACTAGATGCAACACAATTTATCTCTCGTTTTGGACCAGTGAATTGGCTGGCTAGATAGTGCGATGTTACTTGACACTGAATAATTCGCCAATTCGACAAATTATGTATTTAGTGTTTCCTAACTTAGAATGTCGTATTATTTGGTTTCCTTCTTATGAAAATACCATTAGAAGAATAGAAAGAATTCACAAAAGATAAACACGTTACACAACTTTCAAACGTTACTTGTTTGTACGTGCGTCTCTTTATGACTTCAACTTGTCATCTTATCTTTTCGAGGTCTATGCATCGACTGCCTGACAAGATCGGGGACCTCGTCAAAGACGTCTATTTGCATGCGCACATTCATGTGCGGGCATCGAGCAGATACGACCGTTGAGAAGGGTGGTGGTGTTTCTTTGTATGTCCCTGGACGTAGCCTAAGAAACAGGCACGACATATGTTATGTTCCCAATCACCTAAAAAACTATGGTCAAAACAAGCCAATAAGACGTTTCTTATTAATCTACAATTCTGTGAGTACTGAGTTTGACTTAGCAATGAGCAGGGACGTTTTTAAGAAAACTGTTAAAAAACCTGTTTAGCTTCGTATAGACATTAACAATTATCATATCGATTGTAAGTTCATTGAATAAATGAAAATGAAAAACAAGGCAACGTCACTTGTAGAATTGGCAATTGGCCGCATTTACACACGCAACTTTTTACTCACGATTTTCTGCAATTCCCTTTTGTGATCGCAAGCCACTTTTACGCGTAAAAATAATCCAGTTACAATTCCTGCTGAATTTTTCACCCTTCACACCCTTTCACACATGTGTCATCTCTTTCTTACATATGCATAGCATGCCTCCAATACCCAACACTGAGAAGGCAAGAATAAAGTAATTCGAAAAAACGAAAAGAGATAAAAGGGAATACGAATGATCAGTCGCAATTCTCGAGCACAGGCAACCCGGGCTACCCCTCGCACGTTTCACCTCCCTTGCCCACAAGTTTGGAAATCGCAGACGAATTTAGCGTGTGTAAAAGCGGCCCAATGTGCTCGAAAAAGTGACTCGAAATTGAACTCTCTTTAGAAACCACTTGCAGCGTAGTCGTGGCCATAATGTACATAAAATGTGAACTCAAATAAATTTTGTATACACTTGTCTAATTTCCCAGTGTTCTATTAAAAAGCAAACATTTAAAATATCATCCTTTATAAAGCAGACGATGGACGATAGAAAATAAGGGAGAGCTGATCCTTTCAAAAAAAAATATATACGTCAGACATTTAGTCAAGAAGTAAATGAGACAACAACAAACTGTGTGAGCAGTACAAGGAAGTGGATGTAGTCCGGAAGACAAATATCCGAGATCAAGCATATGAACATCTGTGCTCCGGTTGAGATGGTCTTCGAATTCTAGGTTTCGGTTTTGAAAAGGAGCAGTGAATATCCGATATAAAAAAGCCTGAAAGGCGCGATGAAAAGTAACTTCGCCTCAGATCATCCATAGGTCGCATGCCTAAGAAGTAACACGCCGTCTCCACTGGCCATGAACCATGCCATGCAGAAATAAATGAGTAAAGAGATATTCAACTTCTTCTGCTCTTGCCCCTTGATTTCATCTGACAGCGTTTTTTATACGTTTTTTCTCCCCTGTCTGTGAATACGTGTGAGCTCTTGTGAACAGCTGGCGAACAGCTGATACCCTTCCCCAACCTTAGTATTGGGGTGAATTAGAGTTCTTATTTGAAAATTCGCTCGTTACTTGAACATTTTTCAAATTTCGGTGTCAAATTCTCAACACAGTAACGAGGGGTAAGCAAACGAACAAAGCGTGTGTTCATGAAGTACCTTTCTGCGAGTTACAGTCTAAGGTAATAGGAAAAAATAATTTTGCCATTGTTTTCATTAATTATTTATGCATTAATTATTAATGAATATACGACTTCATGTATGTATTTTTGCATATGCATAATATCGAAAAAAAAAAGCATTCACACGAAACATGTGTACCGGCAATATTATTGAAACATTTGCTTGAATCAATTAAAATAAACAGCTTTTTTGCTTATTTTACTTGTTTTACAGAAATAGAGATGAAAGTTAATTGCAAATTAGTTTTGAGTTAGGTACAGTTAAAGCCATTGATCTTAACAAATTATGTAATTTAATTGCAGAAGTTTTCACAATTCATGAATGAAAGATATAAAACTAAGTTCATTTGCCAGTCATCGCATATAAATCAGCTATATTTTACTCTGAAGAATTAAATTGATGCAAACTATGCCTGTAAAGAGAGCGTAGCATTACATTTTTATTCACGCAAGCACCTTTTACAAATATATGTTCTCTTAAAAATATGAGTCACCTTCTGAACACCCTCCGAACAATAAGTACATGTTCGTGGGCAAATTCACGAATATCCCACAAAATTCACGAATCGGCCGCCATATTGGGGTGAATTGACGAGCGTTGTAAAAGTATGAGTGTAATGCAAGGGAATTCCACTACTATCACATTTTTCTCCGGTGTGGACCAGGGGCAAAAATGGCCGAAGTTGAATATCTCTTTACTCATTCATTTCTGATATGAACATCTGTACTCCGGTTGAGATGGTCTTCGAATTCTAGGTTTCGGTTTTGAAAAGGAGCAGTGAATATCCGATATTAAAAAGCCTGAAAGGCGCGATGAAAAGTAACTTCGCCTCAGATCATCCATAGGTCGCATGCCTAAGAAGTAACACGCCGTCTCCACTGGCCATGAACCATGCCATGTTTATGAACATGACATGAACAAATCTAGTGGAGACAAGAAAATCCAATTTACGACAAGACATGAGCCCTGTTCAAAAGTTGGACATGGGATTTGACGTTTTACTATACGTGCATGTTTTTTGTAAATGTGGCGAACTTAACACGTACGAACAGTAACTAAATACGTAATCCGATTGAATAAAACAAGGACGCCCATTACAAACGGGGACCCTCCGAATTGCGCCAACTATTGAGGCGTCAGTCTTCTGAACATCGCATACAAGACCTTATCAGCCGTGTTGGGTGAATGCCTAAAACCGTTCTTCTAGAGCTCGGTCGGTCCATACCAGTGTGGCTTAGGTCAGGAGAATTCACCATCGACCAAACATTCACAACTAAATTTTGGACAAAATATCGATACCCACCATCTTTTCATCGATTTTAAAGCCGCGTATGACAGGATCTATAGAGACGAGCTACACAGGGCAATTTCTACTTATAGCATCCCTATCAAAATCGTCCGTTTGTGTAGGATGACGATGGAGAATGCTCGCTGCTCCATTAAAGTCGGTAAAGACCTAACCGAGAACTTTGATGTACAAAAAAAAAAAAGACTCAGGCGCGCTGCCATGCGACTCCTTCAACATAATTATTGAAAGGATTGCTCAAAACTCGCACGCCAACACTAGAGGCACAATCTTTCAGAAGTCGACTCGGATGTGCCGACGAGACATTGACATAATGGAAGAAGACAGCGTGATGTCAATGGCACTTTTGTGACTATTGCGACAAAGGCCGCAATAATGGTAAATGAGGACAAGACCAAGTATATGCTGTCAACGAGGAGAAAGGACACTCAACACAGACGTCATGGACAGAACGTCACAGTAGGCAGATATAGCTCTGAGGTAGTCAACAACTTTGTCCGTCTCGGAACCGCTATCTACTTAGACAACCACAACAGTTCTGAAATCAAACGAAGAATAAGTCTTGCCAATCGTTGCTTCTTCGGGCTAAGAAAGCAATTGATAAACAAAGTCCTCCTCACTCGAACAACCAAAGTGACCCCCTATACGACCTTAATCGTCGTCCCTGTCCTCCTTCATGGCGCAGAGGCGTTGGCTTTGTCAAAAGTGGATGAGGTTGCTCTTGGCTGATTTGAGAGGAAAATTCTTCGAATGATTTTCAGTCCCGTCTGCATGGATGGTGAGTGGAGGAGAAGATATAACAACGAACTGTAGGGGCTGTTGAACGATGTCCACTTAGCCCGAAGAGTGAAGGATTGAGATGGCTAGGTTGTGAGAGCGGATGGAACCCAATGTTTCACCCGGAAAATCTTCGAATCCATCCCTGAGGGACGGCGCTGGCGATAAAGACCACGACTCAGGTGGCGCACGCATGTAGAGACGGACCTCAACCAACTATGTGTGAGAAACTGAATGCATCTAGCTAAAGACCGAGCTGGCTGGAGACGCTTGTTGAGACCGAGAGCCATCCCGGGCTGTAGCACCATCTTCAGTAAGCCCCATTACCAATGAGATATTCACACACTATACATGTGCTTGTTACAATTACATTTCACATGTACACAGATCATTCAAACGAGGAAAGATTCTTCAATACATAATCCAGATCAACGGAAGTAATCGAATAAATCCTTATTCGTGTCGATCTTCGCAATGTAATCTTTATCATTATGTTCCCACTAACCTGTTCTCTGGACTGTGAGTGTTCAAAGTAAGTAATATCCTCTCCATTGATCTGAATTTGTCCTGTGCCCGGAAAACGAAGTGTTACATCAGCTCGCGCTCTCTTCCTTAGGCACTCTGCAAAAGAATGAAACCGTAAGTCACATGACATCCCCTTCTGTCAGACTCTTCTCCTACCATATGTCGTAATATATTGCCTGCCCTTCTCATCGATTTGTGGCTTTGGAATTTCCGGCTGCTTACTTTGGTCCAGTAGAGGCCTGGTGTAATTGAAAATCAAATCCTTTTTCTTATAGGAATACGGATGAGCAACCAGACGATCCATAGCGTTCACAAAGTTTCCATACTCGATGTCGGCGATCATTTCGACAAGTTGCTTCTCCAGATCTTCCTTTGATATCCACTGGAAACCGGTGAGATCTCTGAAAATGGAAACACTACACTCATGTCCAACCAAGGCGTCGCAAAGGGACTTACACTTTCTGATTCGCATCCGGTTTTGTGCCGCGTCGCATCATTCTGTCCTCGAATTCATTCAATTTGTTCATCTCCTCAACGATATCCTACGTTTTTTTTTATTTTAAATACTATTCTCTTGTCCAGTCCTTCATACTCACATAAAGCAGTTTGAAGAAGTTAGCTCTACCGGTGTAGAACATAGAATGGAATGGTCTTCCGGTCTCATCGAATTCAGCTGCCTTACGTGCGGGAAATACTTCTTCGGGACTCTTCATCGCTGGCCGGGCCAATTTATCATAAATGCCAGATGGGAATAGATACGCAATCGCATTCTGAAATAGAGCTCATCAGACAGGTTGCTTCTGGCGCTTCCTCAACACTGCACTTACGTCTATATCATCTTGAGTGAAGTTTTCGGGATCCTCTCCCATCATATTTGCCAAATGCCGCTTGCCAATTTGATACTCGATGTGTTGGGTTTTCATGAATTGATCATGTTCTTGGGCACGCTGAAGGTAGGCCTTCATAGCTTTGCTCACTTTTTGTGTCTTCACTGCCAGTGGACCAGCTTGCACTGTGACTTCCGAGGTGTAACAGGCCTGTGAGCAAACAGAGGATATTTTAGGTTAGAAATTGAAGCAAAACCAATTGATGGCACTCTTGAATGGATATCACTTACTGCATTTGAGTTTATGAAGAGATTATTCGAGTTACTCAATAAGGCTAGTTTATTTGTTTTCATTAAGTTTAAGCAAGATATTCTTCGGAGAGCCATCGTGAAGAACTTCCGCAGACTTTTTTTTCTTTTCTTCTTTCCAAATGTGACAGCTACCGAAACTGACAGGAGGGTGGCCTGGTGACAGTACGTGCTACAAGTTGTGTTCACATTTCATATTTTTATATTACTTGTTACTTGTTATATGTGACTGGTCTTCAGGTAGGATATTTATTTGAATGGTTAAAAACTCGATATATGCAAACTATGAAGTTAATCTGAATATTCAGTGTTCTCCAATTTGATGTTACGGGTTAAGCCAGAAATGGTTTCATAAATTTGGTCAATTATTTCTTTTTTCTGACTACTTCTTGAATTGAATACACACGTTAAATTCGTCGTCAATTTTTCAATATTGCAGAGAAGAGAGGTGAGACAAAAGGGACTACACAAAGAAAATAACACACCGATTTTGCATTTAGGGGAACTATAACTGCTGCTTTTTTAAATTATGAACTGAACTGCGTTTCGTGGCAGCAATAGGGTGCCTAGTCGGTCTTAGGCCGTGGCTCACTTAGACAAACTTGTTGGGTCCATTGTGTCCTTGTTTTGGGGTTACTGTACCACTGTGAGACCTACTTCAGTTCAAAAGCTTTTTCCTAGCCACCACAATCTCAGAAGATTTTTCAGTTCAACACCGCTGAAGTCCTCTAGCTATACGAAGAAGTGCTTAACCGGGAACTTTGTCCTTTTCTTTGCTAGGACTGGACAGTTGCAACGCAAATGTTGGATAGTTTCTATTCCTTCCTCATCTCTGCAGCTTCTGGAAAATTCGTAATGCGGTAAGTTCAGACGTACAGCGCGTGCACCTATATCACAGTGCCCGGTAAGGACTCCTATTAGCATGCGTACATCCTTGCGCTTAAAACCGATCAGTGATGTTGATCCCTTTTTGCTCAGCGTCTGCCATTGAGGACTCGCTGTTGCTCTAATTCCTCGGCTAAGCCATCGAGCTCTGGGTCTACTTAGGGCTTTGTCCTCTAGCTTATGGAGGTGAGTAGCATATATGCATACGGAATGGCTAGAGATTCTCCCGACTGTGAACCTTGGCTCGCTAGGCTGTCCCCTTTTTCGTTTCCTTGGAATGCAGTTTGTGCCGGTACTCATGATAGGGTCACCAAGGATACCACACTGACGCTTTGACTGCACAACCTCATCAGTTTCGAGGTCAAAATGTCCGATGCTTTGACGCCTGGCCGTCGAAAAAGATGAAGATCGATTTTTTGGTTATGCTGTATTCTCTCAGTGCTGCCTCGTGTGTTGCAGCCACTTCGGCTTGGAACACGCTACAGTCGTCTCTTAGTGATAGTAATTTTTCGAAGAGGTCCCAAAAGACCCCCGCGCCTGTACCCGCGCTCTCTCTTTGAGCCGTCAGTGTATAAGGCGATCCCCCTTGGCAGCGATAACTTTGGCCATTTTTGCATAAGAGCCATGTTATTCAACTGCAATGGACGCTTCTTGTCAACACCCTATTCTCGCAATCAATAATTTACTTGAGCCTTAAGCAACGAAATCAAGATTACTCATGCCATTCTAGCCACAAACCGGAGATGGATGGTAACAGACTTGCATGACATCTTAACAAATGTGTCATGCACAAAAAAAAAATAAATTCAGAACTCATGGCGAATAGGAAAATTGGAAAACCCAGGTTCAGGGTAAGTATACACCAATCATTGCCTTTTGGATATCATGTGAAATCAATCAATTATCCTTGTTGGAAGTAGGTCAGGTTAGGTAAGAGTGATTGTCACAGCTGAAACAGTTGTGACCCACTTATGTAGATCCTGTTTGGATCCATTGTGCGATACACCAATTCCTCGTTAGCCAGAGGAACTAACTGATACCTAAGAAGTACGTGCTGGTATCCAAGGGGTCTCTTCAGGGATTGTCAACTTCATTACTGGGTTATAACCAGTGATGAATATAGCTATGTTCTGAGTTTTTAGGCTGCTGAATAAATAGTTGCCTAGCGTACTTTTCCTTGTTCTTGCAAGGGCTGGACAGGTGCCGATGTAGTGTAGCGTGGTTTCTACTTCTTCCTCATCTCTGCAGCTCCTGCAGAAGTCGTTGTACGGGCTGCCATGCTTTTTGCGTGTGATCCCAGGATATAGGGACCTGCGATGATCCCTACAACCTTACTGATTATATTCCTGTTCAGGCTTAGGAGTGTATTTGTCTTTTTCGGATAAATTAAAGGTCATAATTGTCTCGAAGTCCTGCAAGTGTCCAGTACCATCCATCTCCGATTGGTGAAATTGATGGCATCTGAATGTAACATGGTATTTAGTACTTGTATTGAGGGGTAGGGGGTCTCCTGATTAATTGCCAGTGGCAGGGCCTCCCCCTGTTCTAGGTAGCTCGTCGGCTATTTCATTGCCTGGAATACCACTATGCCCAGCGACCCAGCATAAAGTAAGCATCTAGCCGCTATCTCCTGGCGGCAAAGTTTTACCATCTTTGATTTAGTTGATAGTGTGTCCAGAGCCATGATGGCGATAGATAATCCGTCTATCGGATTCATTAACAGTAAGCGGGCAGCCTCCTGAGCAGATTTAACTTCTGCCTGCAATACACTGCAGTGGTTAGGTAGTCGAAGAGACAGAGAGAGGGAGATCTCTGACGAGGTCGCGGATACTCCGCCTTGTCCGGTGCCTTCGTCCGTGTAAACTTCCACATTAGCAGGTTTTCTTACTATATCTTTTGCCCAGTCCTCAATATCTAGGATTAGTATTTTGCACCCAGATTCGAAGTCTTGAACCTGGACTACGTGTTCTGTTCCCTCGGTTACATTCTCTCAACCTAATCGCTGCCTTGGTAGCTGTCAGCTTCCCGTATATGTCCATGGGAAGCAGCTGTAACATTAGCCGCTAAATATGTGAAACGAAGTGCTCCCGTGATGCAGATACACGCAGATCTTTGGATTCTGCTTATCTTTTTCAAATTTTCTTTGCTTTTCAGTGCTGGCCACCATATGTTGGGAATGGTTGACTTGGACGACTGCTGTATACGTCCAGTGTGTCATTCTCGGTTTCAGTTCCCTTCTGGGGCCGAAGACCTTCTTGCATCTATATATAGCTAGCGTCGTCTTCTTAGTACGGCCTTTTCAGCTTAGTTTGCTGTCTATTATCACGCCTGAGTACTTGGCGAGACTAGTGAAACTAAGTTCCTTATTCTTCAGCTTTGGTGGACTTATTTTAATTATTTTGTAACTTCTTGTGAACAGTACGAGCTCAGATTTGGACGGGTTTACATCTAGACCTGCTCTTGCTGTCCACTTTGCTGACTTATTTATAGAAGTTTCCATAATATCTCTAATGGTGTGAAGAAATTTGCGTTTTACGACTACGGGTATGTCGTTTGCGTAGGATATTGGCTTGCAGCCGACATTAGTGAGTTCCATAAGGATTTCGTCCACTACCAGTATCCAGAGGACTGAATGCTCTCCTGGTTATACTGTTGTGTCCTAGTTCATTCTCAAATACTCTCTCTAATCTGAAGGGCGTTGATTATTGCTTCGGACTTTACATACGAGGGGCGTTCAATATTCTCGGTATCGGGGTGAAGCTTTGGTTGTATATATAAATTGACTAATTTATCAAGTAATACCATTATTTTAGTGCATTCATGTAAAATTGCATATAAATGTGAATTAATTCGCGTTTTATCTCTAGTTAAACAGAATCATAATGGCAACTGAGACGACGATTGTAAAAATTGAGCATCGCGCTGTAATTAAATTTCTCACTAAGCAAGGAGAAAGTCAAAAAACTATTTATGAAGAGATGGTGGCTGTTTACCAGGGTTCCGCACCTTCATTATCAACTGTGCAAAAGTGGTCAAGTGAGTTCAAGAGAGGCAGAGAGAGCATTGAAGACGACCCCCGCTCCGGCGCTCCGGCTACTGCTTGTACGGGAGAAAGCATCAAAGAAGTCGAAAAACTTGTTCTTGAGGATGCCCGAATAAAGGTGAAAATGGTGGCAGAGATCACCAAGCTTTCAATTGGTACCATGCACACCATTCTTCATGATCTTAACCCTTCAAAGGTCAGTGCAAGGTGGATGCCACGAATGCTCACAGCGCCTCAGAAAAAAGTGAGAATCGCATGCTGTAGAGAGCTTTTGGAGATGTGTAGTGAGAACGCGGACGGTGTTATGGATCGAATTGTTACTGGTGACGAAACATGGGTCCACCACTATGACCCTGAAAGCAAACAAGAGTCCATGCAGTAGCATAAAAAAGGAACAGACCCCCCGAAGAAGTTCAAAGTCACTCTGTCTGCCGGGAAGCTCATGGCCACAGTTTTTTGGGACTCAAAAGGAATCTTGCTGATTGAGTACAAAAAAAAATGGTGAAACCATTAACGCCACATCCTACGCTTCCACTTTGCATAATTTGCGGGAGGAAATTAAAAAGAAAAGACGGGGTAAACTCGCAGCGGGTGTGTTGGTTCTTCATGACAACGCTCCTGTTCACACGGCGCGAGTTGCCAAGGCTGCTGCGAGAGATTGTGGTTTCGAAGAAATCCAACACCCACCCTATAGCCCAGACCTTGCTCACAGAGATTATTTCCTGTTTCCGGATTTGAAAAAATGTCTTCGTGGAAAAAGATTTTCGGATGATGAAGAACTCAAGTCGGCAATAAATGGGTATTCTGTTTAACTAGAGATAAAACGCGAATTTATAATCACATTTATATAATCACAATTTATATATACAACCACAGCTTCACGCCGATACCGAGAATATATTGAACGCCCCTCGTAATCACATTTTGCTGGAAGTACCCTTGAACGAATTGCTGAGATGAGAAAGAAGAGGAGACAACATAGCACTTGCACCACCTAGTAAACGAATGCTGTTGAGATATTCATCATGTTACTTGGAAGATTTATGAGAGAAATGCGTGGCAAGCCGGAACAAAGTAGGATTCCTAAGAATCACAAACTGGCTATAAAAAGAAACTACGATGAAATGGGAACTACAACTGAAGTCAGAGAAAGAAGGGCGAAAATGTCGATTTTAAACCAATAAGTGATCGCCTGAATGTGATCCGAAGATTCTACAACATCTGCGTCATATGTGCACACGTTCCTACCGACGAGGCTGAAGACTCTGTCAAAGAGGAATATTACAACCTCCTGGCCGAAGCCTACATAGCATTGTCCGGAGTACGATATAAGAATCGTGCCAAAATCTGTAAGGAAAGCATCTTTTGGCGGTGTGCTCCGAAAGCACAGCCTCCACGACATGACTAAAGATAAAAACTTCTGACTCACCACTTTTGCGACAGCACGTAATATGGTCATGAGTAGCATGAGATTCCCTCGTAAAGAATCCACACAGTAACCTAGCGATCTGCGGACTGTCGAACCGCCATCTAAATCGACGCGCTCATTGGCGCAAGGCATGCATCAAATATCGTCGACTCTCATTTCCTCGTGGTGGCACGATTAATAGCTCGACTGTCCAATGTAAGAAAGTTGCATCAGCATTGGCATTGGTCGCCTGAACACACCGGAGATTGCCAGAGCCTACGAAGAGAAATTAAGTGAGAGACTCTACGGAACACCAACGCCAACGGCCATCAGAGAGGTAGCTGCAACCACTTTAGGCTACCTAGTACCTACAACCCACGACATGAAACTCGTCGTATGATGGCGAGTGTGAGCTGAAGAAACGCACGACGACGAGGCATATCAAAAGGCTCTGCAACAAAAAAAACTAGAGCCGCGCAAGAGGAGTACCGGACTAAAAGACTGAAGGCGAAATGAGCTGGTCTTAGGATCATGAGGATAAGACGAAATATTTATATGCTGGCGAGCAAAAAACGTACCGCGTCACACCACCTGGAGCAAAATATAACAATCGACAGCTAATATAATTCAACTCCGTAAGAGTGGGAAAACGTAATAAAAGATGCCCATTGAACCGATGGCGCACAGACGTCAACCAACTTGGCGTGCGAAATTGGAGGCAGCAGCTTGTTGGCTGAAGCCCAGGTCCAACCCGGACTGTAGCTCAATTATAAGAAGATACAATTTTGAGGTATTGAAGTAGCTTGTCTACCTCTGCCTCTGACCAAATGTGAACTCCACAAATGACATCCTAGTGGAGATCCGACTTAGAATCGCCCTTGACAACCGGTATTACTTCGGTTTGTTTAAACAACTGCACTCAAAAGTCTTGACTCGAAGGACCAAGATCATGCTTTACAAAGCCCTTATTTTGCAAGTCCTGCTATATGGGACCGCGAACTCTACAAGTCCGGAAAGAACTGGCTCGGTCACATTGAGCGTATGGACAACAATGCTCCAGCAAAGAAGGTCTTCGAATCCGAGCCTCCTGGTTCGAGAAGGAGAGGAAGACCGAATCTCCGGCATGACACGCAAGACAGCTTGGCTTTGATGACTGGAAGCAGACTGCCCAGGATCGGCGCTATGGAAGGCAGCTATTGCTCAGGCTCTGACCCTTCAAGAGCCGTTGGCCTGATAAGTAAGTAGGTTAGATTAGGTAGTAAGTAGGTTAGATTAGGTAGGTAGGTAGGTCACGTGGGTTACCAAAAAAAAAGATGTAGGCGTGGAAGGCACTTGGTTTCAAGGCGACCAGTATTTGCTTATCCTGGACGAATTCCTTCGAGTTTTAATGACGTGAGCTGGTCAACAAACTCGTGTGATTGCCTCCATTTGTGCGGCTCTGCAAAAGAGAGTGTTTATGCGCACAATCTCCAAACACTTGGCGTTTTGTGAACCAGTATTTGCCAAGTTATTGCCCGGTTTGTATCAAAAAGACATCGGGAGCTACCTTGTCAGAGACGAGACATGCAAGAACTCTCGTGGAGGATATTTCATTCACAATGGGAAGATCCAAACAAAATCTTGCTCGAAATCTAAATATAAAACTGCTTTATTTCCAATTACTTTTGAATCCACAAAATGAATGACCCTGTCTTATCGACATTGATGGACACTGTAGATTTCTTCTGAGTAGTTCTTTAATTAATTTGCAGTCACACCCAAAGAAGTTACGATTGACTTGCTTGCTTGCTCGTTCACGATGTGATAAACGTTTGCAGTTCCACATGATCAATCAAAACTGATTTTGTTTTGACTAGCTTTGCTTTATTCTCCTCGCCCCTAATTTATCGCCTTTCTCTTATCATCTTCCCCGAGAAACCACAAACAACACGTTACTCATCAAATGCAGCGTAATCTAATCAATTTCAAATTATACTTGAATGATGTGGCTGTGCTGCATACGAAAGCAATTTTGATGATGCAGCGAAAAGATTCCCATATATAATCACTTCGTTGCACTCACATCTTCACATGCTACATTCGAAATGATACAATTTACCTACTCTATCAAATGCATTATTCTTTATTTCGTGTCTTCTTTCTTGCCATTTCCAGAACAAAGAAAATAAAAGCAATGAAATCAAAACCACTCAATCTACATACACTTTTCCAACATTGAGTGTAAACCCATAGAAAAAAACGAACCACGCACAGCATCCGACGGCTTGTGCAAGCACCCTTAAATGTCAAATGTCCGATAACTAGTCCACCAATCAGCGTGACCCACATTTATATTATTCTCCGTCCTGCCAACAACACAAATGAGTTATCTCCCTCACACCAATGTGCGCTTCGTATAAAAAACTTTGCAGCCACAAAATTCTGACGTGTGTCAAAATATCTCTGACTAGAAGCGGCTGGAAAAACTGAATTCAAGATTTGATATCGCAACTAAATCAAAGTTTATTGGTCTTAAAATCACATCAAAATCAGTTTTTCACAACAGAAAAATGTTCTAGAGTGTCGCAACGTATTGAAATCAAACAATCTCACAATTTGTAGCTGATCAACAAGCCAAAATATGAGCGCATTTCTAAGTGATTTTTCTCCATTGGGAGATAGGAAATTAGCTGCGTGTGCGATATTGCTGCTTTTGGAATTATTTTTGGATGGTGAGCTAGTTTTTGTCTTTTGGCATCACATTCGATTGCATATAAGTAACTTTTGCTGTGTTGCGTAGGAGCCAGAGCTGCTAAGAGTGCCGACATAGAGAACCACCTGGAGCTGGGAAGAGAATTCCTTGCCAGGGGACAATTGGCAGATGCCTTAACGCATTACCATGCAGCTGTTGGTGAGTGAATTGAATGATGTGTGTAAAAAGGACGCTTCTAATTCCGATGTGGTACACAGAGGGCGATCCAAGCAATTATTTGACGTTGTTCAAGCGAGGTACTGTGTACCTGGCCCTGGGAAAGACTCGTTTCGCCATTCAGGACTTCACAAGGGTACTCGAACTGAAGCCAGACTTTACAGCGGCCCGACTGCAACGAGGTACGGTTTATATGAAGTCAGGCGAATACAATCTGGCGGCCGTTGACTTTGAACAAGTTGTAAGTAGAAGAAAAAACGGGTCCAACCCATGGAAAAATAGCTGATGACGCTTTTCTTTTAGATTCACGAAGAGCCGTACAATGATTTGGCGCACGAAAACTACGCCCGCATCGAGCCAGCGGAGGAACAATGGGTGTTGATACAAGAACTCACAGACCGCGGTGACTATCGAAACGCAGTTGCGCTCCTCACTCAGCTGCTGGAAGTCTCCCCATGGTCCACACTGTTCCGGCAGGCGAGAGCGGACGCCTACATCGCACAGAACGATTACCTTGCGGCCATCTCAGACCTCCGGTCGGTGAACAAACTCTCTCAGGACAGCACGGGGGGTTACTTCCGGCTTGCCGAACTTCTGTACAGAATCGGTCACGCCACTAGCTCCCTGAAGGAGATTCGCGAGTGCCTTAAGCTTGACCCCGAGCACAAAGACTGTTTCCCGTTCTACAAGAAGCTGCGGCGTGTAGAGAAATCCCTGACAAATGCCGAGACCGCGCGCAATGAAAAGCAGTTCGCCGACTGCATCACATCTGCCGAAGCTGTTTTGAATCAAGAGAAAGAGGTCGATATGATCATCTTCGAGGCTAAGAAGCTGCTGTGCAGCTGTCTATCGCAGGACGAGCAGCACACCAAAGCGATAACGCGCTGCAAAGAAGCACTGGACGTCATGCGAGACGCACAAATCCTCTGCGATCGGGCCGACGCGTATATCGGTGCCGAGATGTACGACGATGCCATACATGACTTCCAGGCCGCCCTCGAGCTGGACGAGAACCTGCAACGTGCCAAGGAGGGCGTGGAAAAGGCGAAACGCCTTCAAAAGCAATCCGAACGGAGAGACTACTACAAAATTCTGGGCGTTAAGCGCAACGCCAACAAGCAGGAGATCACCAAAGCCTATCGCAAGGCTGCGCAAAAGTGGCATCCGGACAACTTCAAGGATGACGAGAAGAAAATCGCCGAGAAGAAGTTCATCGATGTGGCAGCGGCCAAAGAAGTGCTCACCGATCCCGAGAAGCGACGGCAATTCGACAACGGCGAGGATCCCCTCGATCCCGAGGGCAACCAGCAGGGTTTCCGCGGCGGTGGCAGTCCATTTGCTCACTTCCAACATGGCTCGCCGTTCCAGTTTAAGTTTCATTTCAACTAATCCCATCACCCACAATCAATGTGGGCGATCAATCAAAAGACTTCGCCTCAATGACACGACCACGCTGCGAAACGGATTCCAGAGTACAGCCACGTTTCAGATCGAAATTGAATTTATTTTTATAACAGCATTAAGCTACAAGTATTCGAGAAGCAGACACATCAGTCGAGGACAGCACGCATGCGACATTTAGATCACAAACTCCGATTCTATTTATTTACCTCTTATAGTCATAGCCGATGCCGATGGATCCCAACCTGTGCGTGACGTTCGTCGTGCTACCAAGAGAGAAAATATTAAGGAACGCAAAATAATATTTACTGTAAATAGTAGGGTAATTTCGTCATTTAAACATAGCGGTAATAAAAATTGAGAACAAACTTTGTTACTAACTCGAATGTTGGTCATTTATCACTGGGTTGCCGCGATCGGTGGGGAAGATGCTTACACCGAACTGTGGTTGCTTGCCGTGAGTTGTCGACGACGTGGTGGCACGATGAGGGAGGACTTCAGTTGGAGAGTTTTTGATCTTCGCTTAGACGCCATCATTAATAGGTGGCGGGGTTGATGAACAATTCGGAGCGGAGTAAGCAAGCGATGAGTCGTTGAGGGAGTGAGCACCCAGGGTTTTGATCAGAAGCGACGATTGTTCAACCTTTGAATTCCTTCTCCATCCAATACGGAAGACGTTTGCGTTGCCGCCTTACCTCATATCGTTGTATCCCAAGAAGCAGTGTCCTTTAACGACATCAACAATGTGATTTATACGCGATCTGTTCAAAGGGAGCAGCTGTTTAAAGCGATCGCGCCAAGTCAGTTTGAGTTGTTCGTTTGTAATACTTGTCAGGCACCTCGTGTTGGTTAAATCGGTTACTATCCTGTGCGACAAACGTTTACAAGTACCCCGCAGTCCCTGGATATGGTATCCTATTGAGCTTTGTTCAGTGGAGAGTGGACACAATCAGGGACCCAGAACAGACGAATGGTGAAATGCTCATCCCTTAGGATAGGTCAGGCAAGTGGGTAGACGTGGTGGAGGCACGCCTCAGTTAGGTCCATTGTGGTACCCAAAGGGGGAAATTTAAAAACCGTTCTTTCCTACATAGCATTCGGTTAGTCTCACCAATGGTGAGAGTTCCACCTTTGATTAGCTAACTCCATGATTTTATCGTCCACTTTCTTCCTGACGTTTGCCAGAGGTGAGTCAATGCATGGGATGGGTCGATTTCTGCCCCTTTCCTGGCAAGTTCATCTGCTACTTCATTGCCAGTTATGTCCCTATGTCCTCGGCCCCAGCATACAGTAATCGAGTGCTGCGTGCTGCGGCAGCTTACGACCAGCTTGGACTGGATTTCTATAGCCGAAATTGCTTTAATGGCCGTTTCACTGTCGATTAGAATGGTAATATCAGACGGTGGTATTTCCAACAATGATATCATTTGGGCAGCTTCTTTGACCGCCAGGACCTCCGATTGGAAAACACGGCCGTAATCAGGTAGTCTGATAGAGCAGCGCATGTTTAGTACTTCGGAGAAAATGCCCGCGCCCGCGCCTGTGCCTTTTTCCATCTTCGACCCATCCGTATAGACATGGACGGATGTCGAGTTGTTGATAGGTTCCTTATTGTTCCATTCCTCCCTTGTTGGGAAAAACGAATTAAACGGCTTTTCGAAATCTATTGAGGGAACGGAGTAGTCACGTACAGTTTGTTCCATTTGTAGTCTTTTAAGTATACGTGCGTGGCCTTGGAATTGGCCTGACAATCGCTGTGTACATTCACAGGATTGTTTTGCGGTGCAGTTTCTACGCCTTTACCTTTCATATCCCAATGCTGTGCACAAGAGATGGTGTTGTACTTGAAATTACTTTGTATGTTCGCATTAATGATTTTTTCGAACGTTTTTATAACGAACGAGGTAAGGCTTATTGGTCTGTAATCTTTTGCTGTGCAGTGTCTGGTCTTATCTGCCTTGGGGATGAAAACAACGTTGTCTTCCCTCCCGGTAAGCAGTATACGACCGTAGACTAGGCTGCATGAAAAGAGATCTATGCTCAGCCATTATGAACTTTCTGCCGTGGCACACTTTGACAAACATGTTGGGTCCATTGTGCCCTTCCTCTAGAGATAAATGGCAATTTGAGTGACTGATTTTAGTGCCTTCATGGCAGACTGAATATCCGTCTACATTGCGCGAGGATAATACATTCCATTTTAACCTCGACAGCGCTTCTCGAATTGGCATAATTTCCCTATGAAGCACGCTGCAGTGTTGTGAAAGTCATTCTAAAAGACGAAGATCGATTTGTTTAGAGAAGACTCAACTTCCAAGTCCTGTCTTCAACCATCCGTAAACAGCTATTTAGAGCTTCCGAACAGAACCTCGTTGTTAGTCCGGAAAACCAATTTAAAAGTACTGGATGGTCCACTTGGTTGAGTGCCTGCCCTTGGTTAGAGGGGTCCGCTGTTCGAATTCCAGTGAACGCAACGCTTTTTTCTGGTTTTGAAATCTGGTCCAGTCAATATTTGACGGTGGGATCAAAAATTAACGGTTGAGTTGTCGATCAGTGGTAGTAGTGTGACTATAGGTATCACAAGTGCGCTGGGGATTTTGCTGACAGCCCACTTACATACCTACCGAGGTTGCTACGGGTAGTACAGTGGACAAGTTTTGAGTCTTAGTAATGTTGTACAGATTTCGGGAGGATCGTGCATCTACTGAGATTTGCACGATCTTCTCAAGGGCGATGTTGTCGAAGTCAGTATGCAAGAGCGAACAAAACGTCTGTTAAATATATACCAATGAACCGATTCCAATGAAATTTGGAACATTTTGCAAATGGGGCGAGTTCGTCGATTATAAAGGTAGAGAGAATTAAGGCATAAAATCAAAAATTTATTAAAAAAGAATATTGTTTTCGTGCAAAAAATATCTTCCAAATCTCATCTCTGATGTCGAATTAAGTCTTTCAATTGATAAATATACATACATATATATTGTAGTTTACATTTTTTTTTAATTTATTTTATTAGTATGTAAAGGGTTATTTTTTAAAAGCTATAGGAAAGTTTTTCAAAAAAAAAAAAACACATAAAATTCAGAAAAATGCATGAAGTCTTTATTTGAATCGATAGTACGGTCCATATAATTTAATGCTTGAAGATTATTTCATGCAAATGTTGACCTTGACTGCGCCTCAAATGGTCCATCCGCTTAGTCCAATTTTGGCATACTCTTTCCAACATTTCGGCCGGTATCTCACGAATAAATGCTTCAATGTTGTCTTCCAATGCGTCAATTGAAGCGGGCTTGTCTGTATAGACATGAGCTTTAACATAGCCCCACAAAAATAGTCTAAAGGCGTTAAATCACACGATCTAGGCGGCCAATTGACCGGTCCCGAATGTGAAATAAAATGTTCACCGAACTCGCCCCTCAATAAGTCCATTGTTGCGCGTGCTGTGTGGCATGTGGCACCGTCTTGTTGAAACCACATGTCATGCAAGTCAAGCTCTTGCATTTTGGGCAAAAAAAAAGTTGGATATCATCTCACGGTAGCGCTCACTATTCACAGTTACGATACGATTCGCATCACCTTTGAAGAAGTACGGTCCAATGATGCCACCAACCCATAAACCGCCCCAAACTGTGACTTTTTCTGGATGCATTGGTAGCTCTTGCAATGCTTCTGGCTGATATTCACTCCAAAATCGACAATTCTGCTTATTTACGTACCCATTGAGCCAAAAATGAGCTTCGTCGTTGAACACAATTTTTCGGAAATGGAAATGGAAGAAGCGCGCGATGAACTTTCTTAACAGAGCACGCATTTTGATAATATAGAATACTTTAAGTTCAGATAAATTCAATAATATACAGTATTTTAATAAAATATTATATAATTTCTTTTAGTACTTCAATACACATTATTCTCAATAATGGCCTATCCGTCTCTTCTTTTACTATATTATGTAATGCATTAAACAGTTGAAGTCCTTTTATTGTTAGAGTATTTTGCGCTGACGATACAACGCATTTTTGGTGGCTGGGTGCTGTGGGAATCGGGTAGGCACTGACTGGCGTCAACCTGGCGATGCCCAGTGTTGTAACTTTTTCTACACACCAATTGTGCTTATTTTACCTCCAAGTGGTAGCCATCGGGTACTGGTTGTACTTCACCCGAGCTCAACTTGCCAAACTTATAAGTGCGACCTCTTGTCCTAGGGATTACAAAAAAGGAACTGGCCCTCCAGGTTGGGGGTTGTGCCGTCGGGGTAACTGCCCGGCCACACAAAAAAAAAATACTGATGACGACCCCTGCAAACGATATACGGACAACGATCTTCGGATTTGTACGTGGAATGTAAGGTCCCTTTATAGGCCACGTGCAGCCGAACAACTAGCGGAAGCCCTAGACTGCTGCAAAGCAGATATAACCGCCATCCAAGAAGTGCGATGGGATGGACCGGGCAAAAGAAGGATGAAAAACTGTGATATACTACGGTGATTGCTACAAACAACAAAAACAGCGCCTATTTGGATGTGGATTTGTCGTTAGAGGCAGACTTAGGCAAGAAGTCCTATCGTTCAGGTCCGTGAAAGAGCGCCTCACGACAATTCGCATCCAGGCTAAATTTGCCAACATAAGCCTTATATGCGCACATGCCCCCACAGAGGAGAAAGATGATGACACCAAAGACAGGTTCTATGAGCTCCTGAACAAAACGTATGAGCAATGCCCTAGCTACGACTTTAAAATTGTCCTTGGCGATTTCGCGAAGATGGGTTTAGCGGTAAACGAGGGTAAGACCAAGTATATGCTGTCAACGAGAAAGGGCACCCAACACCGACGTCTCGGTCAGAACGTCACAGCAGACAGATATAACTTTGAGGTAGTCAAAAACTTTGTCTATCTAGGCACCGCTATCAACTCAGACAATGACACGAGCGCTGAAATCAAACGAAGAATAACCCTTGCCAATCGCTGCTTCTTTGGGCTAAGAAAGCAACTGGTAAACAAAGCCCTCTCTCGAACAACCAAGATAACGCTTTACAAGACCTTAATCGTCCCAGTTCTGCTATATGGCGCGGAGGCATGGACTTTGTCAAAAGCGGATGAAGCTGCCCTTGGTTGCTTCGAGAGGAAAATTCTTCGTGTGATTTTCGGTCCCGTCTGCATAGACGGTGAGTGGAGGAGGAGATATAATGACGAACTATACGGGCTGTTCAGCGACATCGACTTAGCCAGAAGAGTGAAGATCCAAAGACTGAGATGGCTAGGTCATGTAGAGCGGATGGAAACCAATACTCCGGCCCGAATAGTCTTCGAATCCACCCCCGAGGGACGGCGCAGTAGAGGAAGACCGCGACTCAGGTGGCGCACGCAAGTGGAAAGGGACCTCAACCAACTATGCGTGCGAAACTGGAGACATCTAGCTAAAGATCGAGCTGGCTGGAGACGCTTGTTGGTTGAGGCCCAGGTCCACCCCGGACTGTAGCGCCACCTTAAGTAAGTAAATAAGTAAGATACAACGCATTTGAAAAAAAATATTTCAAGAAGTAAGCATGCAGTTTTTTTGGGCTATCAGTCGTTTTATCAGATTTGATAATGGAAATACGCGCCAGAAACGTAAACAAACTGACAAAGCAGCAGCCATATCGGACAATTTCATTGTGTTGAACAGCAACCTCCAGGATAACTATAAAGCAGGAGCCAACGTCACTGTTGATGAACAACTTTATCCTTATCGTGGTGGCACCGCATTCACTCAATATATATGTATGTACCTTCAAAACCGGCTAAATATGGAATTAAAGTTTGGTGGGTATGCGACGCTATAACTTCTTATCCAGTCAAAGGACAAATTTATTCTGGTATGTATTGCACCCTCTGCAGAAAGAGAAAAAAATCAAGGTGAACGCGTGGACAAAGATTTGTGTTGCAATCTGTTCGGTGGAAGTGCTCGAAACATCGTATGTGACAATTTTTTACGACCTATAATTTGGCTTCTACTTTGATGGTAGACTACAATTTGCCGATATTGGGAACTGTAAACAAAAGACGTAAATTCGTACCAGCCGAATTTTCCAATCCAAAAGGAAGAGCAGTAGAATCATCAATCTTTGGATTCAGCTACAACATAAGTATGTTTTCATATATACTAAAAAAGAACAAATCTCAAATTTCAAATTACATTTATACAAATTTAGAAAATCAATTACAAGTTGATGTACTTTACACCGATTTCTCGAAAGCCTTCGATAAAGTACATCACACTTTGCTTTTAAACAAACTAAAGTCTTTGGGATTCCATTCGTCAATGTTAGAGTGGTTTTCCAATTACTTAAAGGACAGGAAGCAATTGGTAATGATCGATAGTTTTAGATCTCGAGTAATAAAAGTTACATCGGGCGTTCCACAAGGTAGCCATATGGGGCCATTACTCTTTCTATTGTTTATAAACGATGTTCACGAAATTTTCAAATATTGTAAAATTCTAACATTCGCAGACGACTTTAAATTGTATTTATCTATTAATAGTTTAACTGATTGTAATAATTTCCAATTGGATATACATGCACTAGTGGAATGGTGCAAGCACAATGGACTAGAGCTGAATATTCAACAATGTAATATCTTTACGGCATATCGAATTACAACCCCGATTGTCTATGATTATTTCATAAATGATCATAGACTTAGTCGCCTAGAAGAGGTTAAAGATCTGGTTGTAATTTTTGATACAAACTTAAATTTTGCATCACATTATGATTATACAATTGCGAAGTCTAATGCTATGTTAGGTTTTCTGAAAAGAAATAGTAGAGATTTTCGGGATATAACTAGTCTTAAGTCCATCTATTGTTCGTTAGTCAGACCGTATTTAGAATATTCTTCCATCATTTGGGATTCGCCATATGATACACAAGAACTCAGATTCGAAAGAGTACAACGAAAAAAAAATGTATATACACAGACGGCTCCAAAACAGACGACAACACAGCCTATGCAGTTGTTAATCAAGAAGGCTCGATCATTTCGCAAGGCATCCTATCGAACATCGCCTCCATATACACCGCAGAAGCAGTAGCTATACTCCACGCCGCAAAAAAATATTCCCAAACAAGAGGTAAGTGGGTTATTTGCTCCGACAGCCTGTCTTTATAAAAGCCGTCGCAAATCCACAAAACGACTCTATAACCCCATCCAAAATTCGTGATATCCTCATCAAATCACAAACGAAGTTAAAGCTGCTATGGACACCAGGCCATGTTGGAATTGCGGGCAATGAATATGCAGATGCTGCTGCAAATGCCGCTCTCAAGGCACCCAGCCTCTCCTACACCTTCTCTCAATGCGATCTAAAGAGATACATAAATCAAAAGTGCCAACAACAAATATTACGCTAGTGGGAGAATTATAAACATCACTATCAAATAATTAACCCTAATAAAACTCAGCCAAAATTCCCAACCGATATACCTAAATCGGATATTAGGATGTATATCCGGCTCCGTCTTGGACACACCGAATTTACTCACCAGCACCTGCTCAAAAGAGAGTCCCCTCCAAACTGCCTCACCTGCCGCAGACCAGTAACCATCACCCACCTCTTAAGTCAATGCTTTTTATCATCGCAACCAGCACTGCAAAACAACCTCAACCATAACGTAGACCTATTACATCTCCTCAAGAAGCCAAACCAATCCAATATTAACAATTTAAAAAGTATCGTAGGAAAACTTACAATATAGACAGACATAAGTATTTCGAGGGCCGTAAGTCATCGCCACTATTTGGCCCCTATAGTTCATATTGATTACAATTTAAATTGTACATTAATATTATAATAAATAAATAAATAAATAAATCAGATTCGAAAGAGTACAAAAAAATGTCACGAGATATGCTGTCCGTAAATTGTATTCCTTCGAAGAACTCCCTAAATATGACGATAGATGTAAAATAATAGGCTTGCAAACCTTAAGTTTCAGGCGTAAGGCAGCGTCAGCCATGTTCATCCGCGATATTATTAATTGCCGTGTAAATTCACCAGACTTACTTTTTCTCATGAATATATATGCCCCCCAAAGATCTCTTCGGATGAGAAATTTACTATATGATAAGAGGCATAGAACCAACTATGGTTGTAATGAACCTATTACAAGGTGTATAAACACTTTTAATGAACTTTGCAACGAAATTGATTTTAGCTTGTCTCGATTGGAGTTTAAAAAATTGATCCATGCACTATGCTATAATTAATACTGTTTATTTGATGTAATCTGTGAGATGCAAAATCGGTAGATGATCCTTAGTCGCGCAGCAAAATCTGCTGTGTAAAGCGATACTGAGAGTTAACACTTAGAGAACGTAGTGTTTTGTGTACTCTGTGATGGAAAATAAAAAAAAAAAAAAAAAAAAAATCGGTTGTGGTTGTTTCCACTTCCCACTATAGCATCGAAATTGAAGGTCCTAAAAGAAAGCCAAAAATGATATTCGATTACAACAGTAGCAAAGGAGGTGTTGACAATATGAACAATATGGCCTTGGTGAATACAGTACGAAGAGAGAACGAACAGATTGCCTTGAGCTTTTTTTTTATAACATTGTGGATGTGGCTGCATTTGCAGCATTCGTGATATACATGCAAAATAATCCACACTTGAAGCCATCAACAAACCGTAGAAGGTTGTTCCTACAATAGTTGAGTGAACAATTAGCTATGGCAGAAATCCAGGATTGTGCGAAAATTCATGCGAAATTTGCCATCACGCAATGGAATTGAAAGTTTGTTGGGCCACCTACAGAAATCAACTAATAGAGATATCCAACTTCCTCGTCTCTTGCCCCTGAAATTAGTTTGACAGCTTGTTGTAGTTGTTCCATCTGTGAATACGTGAGAGGCGTTTCGAACAGCTGAAAGTCTTCCCCTTCGAAATAATGAGGTGAAGCAGAGCATTTTTTTTAAAAAGTGATCGTTATCTGAGCGTTATTTCAAATTCATATGTTCCACCCCGAAAAGAAGGAGGAGCTTAAAACACAGATTGTGTTCAGAAGGTACATTCGTATACCTGGAAGTATATTGGAATGCGCTGATCATTGACACGTTAAATTTGAATTTAAATATTTTGCCTTTGAAATATTAGAAAATAGGTAAAGCAAAAGGGTTTTAATATGATTTTGTGGTTGAATTCAATTTGTAAATAATCATTCACAATTCATAATAATGCAATGATGATGAAATAGAAATTTTGCAAATTCACACATGTATGTATGTATGTCTGATCGTTCGTTTTATACATAAATTTACAGAAAACAACTTAATTCCATGAATTATTTCGTATTGTCACTTTAACATTGTATATCTATCGATTACAAACACTTCATTTTGCTAATTAATTCGATTTAATTGTGTTGCAGCAGAAGTCATTACTTGAAGCATTTTAGTTTTCGACTCATATCACATATAAACTGTGCAGCAAAATTTGAAAATTTGTCCTACATATCCATTACACGCAGTTCGTAAAGATTTGCTTTAATTTTAAAATGCAACTTGTGAAAGAAAATTCTTTTTCGCATGTTATAATACTATTTAATTTGCTAAACTTGACGAACATCACTCATGGGATATTGCCAGATCGTGGGCAAGTTAAACACATTGGAAATGTATTTGACACTCCTACGGGCAAAATATGATTTGGAGGGGTAAACAGCTGATCAAAAGACACCACTTGTGAAAGTAGGCGTAAAATATAGCTTCCAAATAAAGAAGTATGCGTGTTTTGCGGTAGGGCATGGTATTTTTGGCTGGAAAGTTGAATATCTCTATTAGTTGATTTCTGGCCACCTAGTAACACCGACTGTTGAAAATCTTCCAGTAAGCGCTCAAGAAGAACGTGACAATTCTGGCAGAATAAAACAGAAAGAAAATTGTGTATATGTAAATATGTCCCACAAGAAGACCAACACGAAAAGTCTGCAAAGAATGCAAGAAGCCAGTTTGTGCTGAACATTCAGTGGATATAACCCAGTGTGATGGATGTCCATCCTTACATGTATTTATTTTATATGTATTTTCCTTTTTTCCAAACAAAATGAAAATAATGTCCAATGAATAAGAAATATGAATTTATACAGAAACAAGTGCTTTTCTGCATTTCCAGCTAACAATTTACATACATTTTCCGATGCACACCCGGGTGTGTTGGGTGTTGGGTGTTGATGCAAGGGGTAAGTTCCAAAAAGTGCTTGTAGATCTTGACCCAAAAGGAAAATCTAAATTTTTTTTTGAGGCTATTGAAAATCCCAATTCGATACGACACCTAGAACACAAGATATATCAATAAGCCACTTGAGTCCTTCCAACATGTTATTTATGTGCGTTAGTCTATTACACATTAGGATCGTCTTCATACCTTAATTTTTTAGATTTTGTTGTCGCTCGATTTGTCCGTGGTTGCAACATGTTTATAATGCGCTTGAGCAATACTCGAAGTGTGGTTTTACTAATGTGTTATATATCATTACCGCAGTCTTATTTTCTCTATATTTCTTATTCTTTTTAGAATTATTTTTTACACATTTTTTAACAGATATGATTCGGATGTTGTCCAAAGATATTTAATAGAATCTATTTGTTCAATATCTTCCCCAATTACGTCCAGAGTATTTCCATCCACTTGGTTTTAGTCTTATTTAGTTTTAATTTGTTCATCTTTAGCCATTGTTTACCCTACTTACGTCCATATTGATTTTATGCATGCACATTCTTTCATCCTCGTCTTCTGCTTAGATTAATGTGTCGTCAGCGTATAGTACTATTTTACTGCCTCTTATTACGTTAAATGATGAATAATAATGCACCAGGTAGACCCAGGACGGAAACCAAGTCCAAAAACTCACCTAGTTGCGGCTGGATGATGGCGGAGGATCAAGTGACCTGGAGATCTCTTGGGCGTGCTTTACCCCGTGACCCCTTTGCGGATCATGCGGGTCAGAAGATGATGATGATGTTTCTTCAAGAAAAGACACCCAGCAACTTCAAGGTAGTTGGGGACATCGTCTACATCGATGTTAAACGCAAAATTACTTTTGCCAACCGCTGATTCTTCAGGCTCAAGACGCTCAGGGATGCAGTCCTCTATCGAAGGATCAGGCTGACTCATGCAAAGCGTGTGAAGAAGTCTTAGAGAAAAGAGAAGTTCTGGGTCCGAACTTTGATTCAAGCACGAATTGTTCGAAAATAGTGACATTAGTGTAACTTGCGAAATCCAACTCTTAAGTGGACTGCGCCATATAGAGCACGTGGTTAGGTCAAAGTCTTTGACCCCGAAACTGTGAAACAACACAACAGATGACGCTGCGTCTGATGTGGCGCACACAAGTGGAGAAGGACCTCAACGAACTTGATGAGCACAATTTGAAGCAGCTAGCCCGAGTTCGCGCTTCTCGAAGTTTCTTGGCTAAGACTCAGTTCCTCGTCGGACAGCAGCTGCACTCTGCTTCGTAGCAGCCAGCTAAGCTCTGAATCGCACTACCAATGGGTGCTTATAAATCTGCTAAATAAAATCCCTTTTGTAAACCAAATCGACCTTAACACGCCAGGGGTTGGATCATTAATAAAAGCATACGAAGAAGCCCTTCGAAACGGAATGAAATGATGTTTTTGTCTGTTTCCATTTACGACCATGGAGGTGAAGGTTCAACAACGAACTGTACATAAGTGCGCTGGCTGCGCATTCAATGCCAAAGGTGAAAGAGCGTGAAAATAACACTTGCTGTACATCATTAAAACTTGCAAAATTAGACTTGATTAAGATCCTTGTCTAGAAATTGAATATCTCAGAGCTCCGTCAATGGATTCATTTAATTTTTATTTTAAAAGAAAGATTTATATTTCTTCTAAAAATAAAGTCCTAGTTGCATTCTTTTTAAGCATTATTGGCTAAGAAATTATATCTTTTGTACCATGACCAAAGTCAAAAACGTGGTTTTTAAATCTGATATAACGAAACAAATTTGAACATAAGTCCGAAAAACGCAGAAAAACTCAGCTGATTTTTTCTGTGCTAAAACTCGAAAGTATAAAGCACACGTTGATGTATATCTCGACGCGTATCTTGGTGTAGATAATTTTAAAACTCAAGAAGTTTCATCAAAAGTTTTTAGTACCTTTTTTTAGTACCCATGTTTGAGGCTACTTATTGGAGGCTTCTTTGAAGATTTTTTTTTTTTTTGCATTTTAGATAGTCAAGAATAGATCAGTAAAATGATGCACAAAGATATAGAATTTATTTTAAGAAGCATGGTAAAAAGCCATGTAAGCTTTTGTTGGAAGTATGGTTCGCAACTTGAACAAATATTTTGATAACTTTGATGGCTTGTAAATAAGTGCATAGTTTATATACATTAGAAAATACCTTGAAATCATAAGCCCGGGTTATCTAAGAGTACTTAGAGATAAAACTCAAAAGGATACATATAACTTTCTCCAAAGACCTTTGTTCCGCTCTCACACCACTGTGCATTGTGTCTCCAAGACTGATGTTCAGATCACTGCTGTACCTACTGTTTAACATGCTTACCGGTAGAAGTTTCGTAGTCAAGAATGGCAATGTGACCTCTGCAGGTATCTTTGAAGTAAAAAATGGTCTCCAACATGGTGCCGTTCATTCGCCGATCCTGTTCAACATTTTCTTGAGCGATCTGATAAGTTCTCTTCCTCACGTAATTGCGTACGCCGACGACCTGATCGTGTACAGATCAGGTAAAAAGACGGAGGACATCACCATTCTCGCGCAGGGTGACTTCGACTTATTCATGAGAAATTGCGATGACTGCCAGAAATCGGAAACCATACTGTTCAGGACCCCGTTGTATAAGGCTTCGGCGGATACGAAAAAGAATTGGCGAAAGTTGTCAATTGTTGAGCGACACGGGCAACCACTGGCGCAAAGGACTGTAGTCAGATACCTGGGGATCTGGCTAGATCAATATCTATATTTTAACAAACACGTAGATGCTGCTCTAGCCCGAGCCCAAGGTGCTTTCGCTCTTACAAAGAGACTGTTTTATAACAGCCAACTCGATGCCAGGGTGAAGGTAATCTGTTCCATGGCCCTCATCCGGCCAATGCTCACCTAAGGCTGTCCCGTGTGGTTCAACGTGAGTGCAAGCTTAATGGAAACGATTCGGGCGTTTGAGAGGGCTTGTCTTAGGGCCTGCCTTCGCCTTTACAGAACACCAGAGCCCCAGTACAAAAAATTCTACTCCAATGAGGTATTATACAACAGGGCGAACCTGATACGAGTGGACAATTTTCTGTTGAAATTGATTCGAGGCCACACTGCCATAGCGATGAACTCTGTTAATAACTTGATCTCTGGGGCTTACTATCCCAATCCTCAATACCACGAGAGGGTACGTTATAACGGCTTCGTCCCCCCAGAAGCTTTCTTCCATTTCGATAAGCACGGTCTGATTAAAAATGAAAATGTGGTACCGCTCCTCTTCCACATCGCCCGTTCAACTGTGGATGGGCGACTCAACCACGACCATTCCGTCGCACAACGAGCTGAGGAAGGTCGTATCAAGTACGGCGGTATCAAGGCGGGATGTTGCAATGCAGCATCGAAAATTCTGGTGTCTGGGTAGCGAGGGAACTCCATCGTCGAACCCTTTCGTAAGTTGTATATTTGCGACAAAAAAAAAATGTGTATATATATGTATATATATTTTTTTTTTTTTTTTGGTTACGTCCATGGATGTGGCAATCTTCGAAAGATACTAGTAGCCCGTGCCATTAGCATGCACGATTCGCAAACCCAAGTTCTCGATTTTGGGAATACGCCTACGTACTAACCCACACCGTGCACTCTTCTACCACTCTCCCCGCGGAACTGCCGTTAGGTATTACTTCGCGGGGCTGGTTAGCGACTCAAGCTGGATCGACTGTGTTTGCCTGTTCGGCTCGCCTTACTCTTTCAAGCCTTCTTAGCTCGATCTGCAAGTTTGATATGAAGGAACAGATTTCCTCCCACTTCTCGGCTGACTCCGTCATATGACCGACTAGGAGCTCCGGTGTAGGTAGGTAGGTTTATTCTTGTCCCTTCAAATCATCTGCAGAGGAAAGTCGTGTGTTCTGCGTCTTCTTCAGAGTCCTCACATTCTGGACAAAGGGAAGAGCTATCGTGCCCGAACCTTCGAACTTTCGATAGACCCCGTGGCCCGACAGAAACTGCGTAAGGTGGAAGTTGCAGTTTCCGCTTGCTCTCTTTGTCCACGTTTCGATTGTTGGAATCAGTCTGTGAGTCCATCTACCTTTGTTTGAGGTGTCCCATCTGGCTTGCCACATTGTCATTGAGGCTGCTCTTTCTTCCTTCCTTATCCTGTTTACGCCAGTCTCTGGCCGGTTCGTCGATCGCCTTAGGTAGACCCTATGCATCTCATTTGCGAGAATGTCGATGGGGACCATACCCGCAATCACACAGGCTGCTTCGTCCGAAATTGTCGGGAAGCCGCTGATTGTTCTTATGGCGCAGAGCCTGTATGGTGACGAGAGCATCTTAGCTGTCTCCTTTATAGAGAGAGCACTCGACCAGACTGGCGCAGCATATAGGAGAATTGAACTTACCACTCTGGAAAGCAGAATCCTTCTTGGGTATCCGGGTCCTCCTATGTTTGGCAGCATACCAGAAAGTGCTGCCTGCATCTTTGAAGCTCTCCTGCTGCAGTATTCGACATGCTTTTTGAAATTAAGTCGGTTGTCGAGCATCACTCCTAGGTATTTCAGTGATTCCTTGGATCTAATTAGCTGGGAGCCAACCCGGAAGTTTGCATATTCCACAGTCTTTCGGCTGGTTATTAAAACAGCCTCTGTCTTGTGGTCAGCCAGTTCAAGGTCGGAAGATTCCAGCCGATTTTTTATCCTGGCGATTGCTTCGTTTGCGGCGGTTTCCACCTCGTGGATGTGCTTGGCCACCGTCACGACCGCGATGTCGTCAGCAAAGCCGATGACCTTGACTCCATGTGGCAGCTTTAGTCTCAGTACTCCGTCGTACATTAAGTTCCACAGGAGGGGTCCAAGGACTGAACCCTGTGGAACGCCTGCAGAGACGTCGTAGTATTTAGTACCATCGTCAGTCTGGTATCTCAGTTTCCTGTTGGTAAAGTAGCTGACAATAATCCTCTTCAGGTACTGCGGTGTGCTCATCCTATTCAGGGCTCTCATTATGCAGGACCAGTTCGCCGAGTTAAACGCGTTTTTTATATCCAGCGTAACTACGGCACAGTATTTGTTTGTACCGCCCCTCCATCTTGTACCCGTTATGGCTTCACTTGCTGTGTCTACCACCTCTTTGATGGCGTCGATGGTGGAGCGCGACTTCCTAAAGCCGTACTGGTGGTCTGACAGGGCTCCTCGCTCCTCAGCCACGCCGATTAGCCTGCCGTATATGATGCTCTCCAGGATCTTTCCCGTGGTGTCCAGCAGGCAAATCGGTCGATACGCTGAAGGTTCTCCGGGGGGCTTATTGCCTTTGGGTATTAGTACCAGGTGTTGGAGTTTCCAGCGGTTGGGAAAGTTTCCCTCTTCGAGGCACCTTTGCATCATCGTCGTAAACAGCTCTGGTCTCTTCTCGACAGCTGCTTTGATGGCTTTATTGGGGATGCCGTCGGGGCCAGGCGCTTTTTTCTCCTATTTTTCTGCACGCATTCTGCAGCTAGTCAACCGTGACTGGTGGGATTTGTTCCGGACCAGCTCCTTGTGTGAGGACGAACATTGTAGGAGACTTGCTGGGGAACAGGTGTTCAACTATTGTTCTGAGCAACAATGGGCAGGTTACTTGAGGAGACCTACTGCCCCTCAGTTTCTTCATTACGATTTTATATGCTCCCCCCCAGGGATCTAGGTCTGCTTCATTGCAAAGAGTTTTAAAATAGTTTCCTTATATATATGTATATATAGATATACACATCTGTACACTGATATCGGTACACATCATCATGTATACAAACACATCATGTATACAAATGTAAATATTTTAAGGACATACATATATATACAAGCATATATTTTAATATATACAGACTTATATGTAAATATGTATCATTAGTTTAAGTTAGTTTTAAGTTATTTTAAGGCAGCAGTGTAAGTTTAAATTAAATACAGTTCCAATATTAAGTTCTTTTTTGCAATTTTCTTAATCTGAATTTGTTCATGCTAATTTACTTTTATTTAATCATGTAGGTTAAGTCGAAAGACATATTTTAAGATTTAGTTTAGCTTAGAGTGCCCGTCGAGGGCCAGTAAGTTAAACTAGTTTTAAGCATTGTTGTTTAGTATATAAGTCTGTTATGAATTGTAGAAATAAAAAAATTAATTTGAAAAAAAAAAACAAACTGATGTCCAGATCGGTGATCCATTGCTTTAGTTTTTCCGGTACCTTATATTGTTCATGGGCTATATAGGTATGTATCCTGAGACACTAGTAGCGTTCCCCTTTTTGGGATTGTAATAATTTGTACTACTTTGCACTTGTTAGGAAAGTAGCAATTGTTGATACAATTGTTCATGATGATGGTTAGAAGTATCATCAACGTTTATGGCATTCGCTTCAGGACGAAATTCGAAATTTTGTCGGCTTCGTCTGCACGTTACACTAAGTAAGTTTAATAATTATGCCAAGTAAGTTGAATAAGCTCTTCGTTTCCTACTGGATCGTCCACTGGTTTAGTGTTGAAAAGTCAAGATGGAATGTACAGGCAAGATTCACAGCTTCCTTGGTAAGCAGCCAAGACCCGTTGATTCCGGAAATGATTATGAAACATGTTATCTTCTCCTCAGTGAGTAACTTCATATTGTTCTTAATTTCGAATTTCCAAGTCTTCTAAAAGAATTGTGGAAGAATCTGAAAGGTCGGCGTGTAGTTACTGAGATTACACCCCTCACATCTTAACCTGTATCTGTGTTCTTCTGAATTGTTTTGTTGATTATTAGATGTTGTTAAAAGCTCCTTCAATGTCCAGGAATGCAACCATGGTATACTCCTTGAAGTTTAGTGATTTCTCAATAGTGCGCACTAAGGAGTGGAGGGCCGTTTCTACGGATCTGTTGAGATAGTGCGAGTTTGGTAGGATCTAGAGTAGATCTTAAATGTAGGTCAATGAGTCTTTCTAGAATTTCTAATAGAAAGGAAGATAGGCTGATAGGTCTAAGATCCGTTGGATGTACGTGGGAGCTTTTACCCGCCTTGGGTATAAATACCACCTTGACTTGTTTCCATCTTGAGGGGATATGGCACAGAGAGAGTCACCCTTTGAAGATGGTTTCGAACCAGGGGATGATTGTAACTGAGGTTTGGTGAAGTTCAGTTCAGTTGTATGGACGAAAGCTTTTTTTGGCCCACATGATTTTGTGACTCATTATCAGAGTATTGGGGTTAGAGACAGGCGTCGCTCTTGCCCGGTTTGGAAGAGCGCTGTCTACTGAATGACCCGGGAAGTGGGTGTCCATCAGCACTTTGAGTGATTCCTCGTTTGATGACGTCCATGGGTCGCCGGCTTTTTTGCAGAAGCTGGGTACATTAGGACAGGTGGAGAGAACTGTTTTTCGCAGAACTTTTTTCACGTGTTCCTTTTTGCTGTCCTGACTTCAGTTTTGTAAAAGTTAAGGCTTTCTTTGTAGGAATCCCAATCTCGTGTCTCCTTACCTTATTAAATTTTCTCCTACATTTTAGGCGAAGATCTTTTAGGGTAGCGCTCCACGATCGCGGTTTTGGTGTTTTCCCGGATGTTTTTAGGGGGCAGTGGTGACCCGTGGCGTTGTGGGTATGTGCATCGACTCCTGCGCAGTTGGACCTACCTGTCTAGGTTCGATTCCTGGTACGATAAGAAATACTTTTCACGGCCCCACCTCTTTCGAGTCGCTGACAATGCTCAAAGAGTATAACTGTCTAGAAAAAGCTTCTCAAACTTGGCCGTTCGTGATAGAACAATAGCACGCGCAACACGAGTGGTTGCTGAGAAGCTAAGCCCTGGTCCTCTACGGGCTGTAGCGCCACCCATATTATTATATTATTATTATTAGGGGGCAGGCGATATTCAGATCGCTAGATCGTCTAGCTCACTGGTGTTTTGAGGAGGCGCATGGGGTTGATAAGGCAAGGAGAAGATGCACAAGTAGAGAGACCTTGTTAGTTACAAAGATTAAAAATAACTTTTTTTCGCACTCTTCCATCAACTTACTAAGCTGTTATCTACGAGATAGAGTACAGTCGGTTGCCACAGGGCTTGGCTACATACACCCTAACGTCATGTTGAAAGGTGTTCCACAAGACTCTGTCCTGGGTCCACTCCTGTTCTCCCTTATTAACAATGAAATCCCAGGTATCATGTACGCTGATGATATTATAATATATTTTTCGAGTCATATTGGTCTTATAGAAGACTGTGTTGCCAGGGTAAATGAAGATCTCGATAACATTTGCAACTGGTCTAAAGGTAACGAATTCAAACTGAACCCCGAAAAAACTGTCTGCATCCTTTTGTCCGAAACATGACATTTATTTTTCTTACTTAATCTGATATTAATTATATCTACTTATTTATTTATTTCTTCTTTAAAAACTTTTGTTGTCTTAATTGTTCTTAATAATAATAATAGTATAACAATTTTTATGCACAATCTGTAATGTCTGGAAAACTAAACTTGCAAAAGATATCCAGTCTTGTAATATTTATGTAAATTCAATCTAAACACAAATACAAACTTGTTGAACGTTGCTTCTGACAACTTTTTGACAGCACCATGAGTACACGAATAACCATTAACCTGAGCATTCGCCAATCCATGCACTATTACTGATTGTTATATAATACAAAATATAATATAATAATGAATAAATTCCAATAATATCGCAGTAATACATTCCCCCCCAAAAAATGGAACATGTTTACAAACCCACCACTTTCATTGCGTCACCACCTTTAACCAATCATCAGTTTACACACTCAACAACCAGGTGTCGCATGTGTTGATATTCTTCAATAATGTGACATTTCTGTCATGCCTTCTCTCTTTCGCCATTTGTCAAGTTTCCGGTACGTACGCGAATTTAGGTACAAGAAAAATAAATTAGTATTTTTTCCATGAAAAATACGTTTAAAATAAAAAATCTTTACATCATAACAAAAAAGAAAGCAATTCTGATATGATAATGTAGTTGGCTAGTGATTTACCGAAAAGTTCTGCGCGATGTTTGCGGATGAAAGTTCGTCGTCTTAGTGTTGCAAGTGAGGATAGCTTCTCGGGAATTCACTCGCCAACTCCTTTCATATGACAGATTATTCATATTTATTTGTGTTCTGTGCAAAGTAAGCTTGAATTGAAAACCAATTTCAGGTAACAATGGTTGACACAACAGTTAAGCCAGCAGCAGCACCTGCCAAGGCAGCACCGCCAGCCAAAGCTGAGAAGGTTGTAGATAAGGACGCAAAACATGTTCGCCCACTGAAGCGACATGGACGGCTCTTCGCCAAGGCCGTCTTCACTGGATACAAGCGTGGTCTGAGGAATCAACACGAGAACCAGACCATTTTGAAGGTGAGTTGTGTGCGCGGGTGCGGGTGCCTGACAGCACGGGAGTTAACTGACAATTTGTTTACATTCCGTTTACAGATCGAGGGTTGCCGCAGGAAAGAACACGGTAGCTTCTATGTTGGCAAGCGATGCGTTTATGTATACAAAGCACAGACCAGGAAGTGTGTGCCCCAACATCCAGAAAGGAAGACCCGCCTTCGCGCTATCTGGGGCAAGGTGACCCGATTGCACGGAAACACCGGCGCTGTACGTGCCCGTTTCAACAGGAACCTGCCCGGTCACGCAATGGGACATCGTATTCGCATTGTAAGTTCACTTAAACGCATTTCTCCAAGTTGTTGGCCCCATCTAATCGAAACCCTTGTCTCTTTGCAGATGTTGTACCCGTCGAGGATTTAAGTTGATGTGTTAAAACATAAAACAAATTTTATAAATAAAACTAAACTAAAGCCTGAAGCACGCTTTATTTGATTTTGCTCTGTTCTGGTGTTCGTTGAGAGATATTTTTTGCCTTGGACGAAACTGGTGGGGCTGTGTGATGTGGATTTGGACAGCGTGCTGGTGTATGGACTTTGTTTATACATTGCTGCCGTTGACCTCTATTGACTTAGTCGCAATGCACCGAGTTCGGTGTTCCGATTTGGTGTAGTGTGCTGCGTTTTGAGGTTAGCTCGATAGGAGGGTGATGTCACTAGGAGTTGGTGATTTTCATCGTCTTTCTCGGCAATTGACGATCACTGTGTTAGTCCGTCGCCCGTGGTAATTCGAGTCAATCTTTAGATGTTGCTTTACTTGGCACGCCCGTGGAGGGTCTGAGACTAATGCAATGCTGCTATCTACACATGGTCACGGTGCATTCCAGTCAACAGCAATAGTTGCTAATGGCGCTTCTACATCTATTATCGACTAAGATACCGTCAGTCCACGTGCTTAGGTGTAGAGAAACTACTTTCTAGATGTCGCTTATGAGGTTCAGACGGATCCATTTTTTTCTCTGCTTTCTGCTCTTCATTCGCTGTAACGAAAATCGGAGGAAGCGCGACGGTATTATCTGCATGAAACCTTCCAGTCATGGCATGGATTTTTGTAGACTCAGCCAAAGCAATGTCCAACAAAGATTTCCTTTCTTCTAGAGTGGCTCAACGGTTCGAGGTGTATCTTGGTAGCAACCTAGAAGCCTCTTTTTTTTTGGTTGATGTGGCAATCTTCGAAAGATACTAGTAGCCCGTGCCATTAGCATGCACGATTCGCAAACCCAAGTTCTCGATTTCGGGAATACGCCTACGTACTAACCCACACCGTGCACTCTTCTACCACTCTCCCCGCGGAACTGCCGTTAGGTATTACTTCGCGGGGCTGGTTAGCGACTCAAGCTGGATCGGCTGTGTTTGCTTCGCCTCTTTCAAGCCTTCTTAGCTCGATCTGCAAGTTTGATATGAAGGAACAGATTTCCTTCCACTTCTCGGCTGACTCCGTCATATGACCGACTAGGAGCTCCGGTGTTGGTAAGTTTATTCTTGTCCCTTCAAATCGTCTGCAGAGGAAAGTCGTGTGTTGTGCGTCTTCTTCAGAGTCCTCACATTCTGGACAAAGGGAAGAGCTATGGTGCCCGAACCTATGGAGATACTTTCGATAGACCCCGTGGCCCGACAGAAACTGCGTAAGGTGGAAGTTGCAGTTTCCGCTTGCTCTCTTTGTCCACGTTTCGATTGTTGGAATCAGTCTGTGAGTCCATCTACCTTTGTTTGAGGTGTCCCATCTCGCTTGCCACATTGTCATCGAGGCTGCTCTTTCTTCCTTCCTTGTCCTGTTTACGCCAGTCTCTGGCCGGTTCGTCGATCGCCTTAGGTAGACCCTATGCATCTCATTTGCGAGAATGTCGATGGGGACCATACCCGCAATCACACAGGCTGCTTCGTCCGAAATTGTCCGGAAGCCGCTGATTGTTCTTATGGCGCAGAGCCTGTATGGTGACGAGAGCTTCTTAGCTGTCTCCTTTATAGAGAGAGCACTCGACCAGACTGGCGCAGCATATAGGAGAATTGAACTTACCACTCTGGAAAGCAGAATCCTTCTTGGGTATCCGGGTCCTCCTATGTTTGGCAGCATACCAGAAAGTGCTGCCTGCATCTTTGAAGCTTTCCTGCTGCAGTATTCGACATGCTTTTTGAAATTAAGTCGGTTGTCGAGCATCACTCCTAGGTATTTCAGTGATTCCTTGGATCTAATTAGCTGGGAGCCAACCAGGAAGTTTGCATATTCCACAGTCTTTCGGCCTCTATCTACAGTATTTTGCTAGTTCCTCTGTTATAGTCATTCTCAAATCATTCTGCATAGGTGTCATTAAACGTGGTCGCCCTCTATGGCGCTTTCCCAAAAGATCGGAGTCGATAAGTCTTGGAAATTCTTTGAATTTGAAGTCAACTAAGTGGTAGCAAGAGCAGGAATTGAAACATCGTTCCTTTTGTGTTGGCGAGTAGATTTTATCCGATCCGTTGATGTCGAGAAAATTATGTAACAGAATTCTGCATTCGGCCCTCTTTGGAGATTCACTTTCATTCGATTGCATTGACAAGTTTTGAGTTTGTTACAGAGTTTGATGCAACTGCGAGGATTCTTAGACTTTAACTAGGTACTGAATATGGCTCGTCGCCATACACGTTAGCTTGAATGATTGGCCACAGTGTGGATCGTTTCCAGTTTCTGCTGTAGTCTGGGGTTATAGTGGCTGCTGCTGACCTAAAAGTGTGAAGTGTAGTAAAGTGACACTTAATAATGTACTTTACTACACATGTACAAATTTTAACAAATATTTTGTGACAAGTGTCAAAGAAGTCTTCAAGAGTATCAAATCCGTCGACTACGTGAATCACATCAGACCAATTGAGACCACCTTTAAATTTTGCAAAGTGACTGAACTATTCCACATACCCATACAGATCGATGAAAAATAGACCAGATTATTATAAAATTTTATTTAAAATTATAATGGATAACTGGAATAAAATGGGACGAACTCTTGTAGAAGTAGTGAATAAGTCGTTGGAATCGGAAGATTTCCCAGATCCATTGAAGAAATCATTGCTAATTCCAATTGAGAAGTTCTCTAACACAATAAAATGTGAGGAGTTTCAACCTATTAACCATGTTTACCATGAAAAAAAGTTGTTTCAAACGAAAGTCGAAACGCCTCTGTGATGTCGGTATTACGATTGTCGATAAGGTAGTCGATAAACTTATGTGGAACGTATTATTTGTGTGACACCTGTCGTGTATCGGTATTCCGAAAGTCGATTTAATACACCAAAACGACGAGTAACACGACAAAAGAAGGCGGTTTGAATTTTGTGAACGACTCTAATGGAAAAACATGTAAAACCCTGAATTTCTTTGTTTTTTAACTGGAATGGTGTAAAATGTATTTATGTAGTGTTTTTTTATAGCTTAAAGGTTAAAATTTCCAGCCCAAAACAAATAAAGCGACTGGTTGAATTGATGGAGGAAAATATGAATTTAGCAACAAATTTCAAAACAGGTTTTTCTCAAACGGATGCAAACAAAAGTGGATGTAAGAAGTCTGGAAGCTGCAAGTCACACACCTGTCGGCACTGAAGACGAATGTCATATGTCCGAAGCATTATTTTTGATTTCGTCCAGCAAATAAGCAAACGCCACCTTGTTTAGTCTAAAATACTTGTTAAATCTGAAACTTATTAATTTATTCACAATTGTACAATGCACTTAGCATCTGGTAGATCAAATGGATTGCATTTTAATCGGATACTTCTTCTGATGTTAATTAATTCCCTTTTCTGCAATTCTTGATAGTCGTTCTCTTCACTAATCCAATAAATAACCATAGCAATACTGTCCATATTTTCTTTAAATTCCAAGAATAATTTAATTAAGCAAACGCCTCAAAACAACAATTTAGAAATGTGTATTCCGGTAGAATTTATGAAAACTACCCCACTTAACGAATTGATCTGTCAAATTGAATGTGTGTGGAACAAAAGCTTGAGTCGATTAAGGTTCGTAATACCGATGCTTAAACGCCGACTCTCAAAACGCCTTGTGTCGTTCAAGTGAAACGACTTTCGTAATCGGGGTGATTCTTCAGCAAGCGTTGAATCAGAAGGCTCGGATTCGAGACCCTCTTAGCTGGAGCATTGTTGTTCATGCACTCGATGTGGCCGAGCCAGTGCAGTCGACGGATATTTGCCTTCCGGACTACAACCACATCCTGGTACAGCTCGTAGAGTTCGCGGTTATGTCTTCTCCTCCATTCGTCTTCCTCGCAGACCGGACTATATATCCGACGTAGAATTTTTCTTTCGAAGCTACGAAGAATCAGCTCTGCAGTTTTGCTTAGCCACCAGCAAAATAAGAGTTTTGTAGAGCACGATTTTAGTCCTCCGAGTCAGGACTTTTGAGCCCAGTTGTTTTGACAAACCGAAGAAGCACCGGTTGCCAAGGGCGATTCTACGACGGGCTTCCACTGTGACGACAGTGGTCTCCATGTTTGCCCCGAGGTAGGAAAACTCCTTTACTACCTCGAAATTGTATCTGTCGTTAAATTTTGTCCAAGGTGGTGTGCGACGGAACGTTCTTCGGTCGATAGCATATATTTCGTCTTATCCTCATTGACCTTGAGTCCAGTTCGTTTGGCATGTTCTTCAATCGCCACTACGGAATGTTGGGAACGCCATCTGCGTACTCCAACAGTTGGACTGACTTGTGCCTGGTTTACAGCTGCTCTCCGCACTATCTTCTCCAGAACCAGATTGAAGAAATCACACGACAGAGCATCTCCTTGCCGAAATCCAGTGCAGGTTTTAAATGGCTCGGAAATCCTTGAGCCGAACTGCACGTTAGCGTGGTGCGACACAACCGGATCAGTTTTCCCGGGATCCCGAATTCGGCCATCGCATCGAATAGCTGCTTGCGATGAATGCTGTCGTATGCGGCTTTAAAGTCGATGAAAAAGTGGTGCGTATCAATTTGAGACTCACTGGTCTTCTCCAGGATTTGCCTTAGTGAGAAGATTTGATCTATAGTCGATTTGCCAGGCCGGAAGATGCACTGGTACGTGCCGATTAGTGCGGTGCAAGATGTCTTTAGACGTTCACACAGTACGCTGGACAGGATCTTGTAGGCGACGTTGAGCAGAGATATTGTTGCAAGAGGTAGGACCGCCTTTTTTTGTGGATGGGGGGATAACAAACATTTTTGTTCTGTAATTTCTATGCAGTAAAAAATAATTTAGTACAATTTCTTTTAGAATTTCAATACGTTTTCAAATGACTCCTTTTCATTTCTGGTTGCTGGTAATTTGTTTAAAACAATGGCAACAGTTATAACTAAGCGAATTTTGAAATATGAACTCCAATTCACCTCACTACTACGGTTGGGGAAGGGTATCAGCTGTTGGCCATCTGTTAGCAAGAGCTCACACGTATTCATAGACAGGGGACGAAGAAGTAATAAAGAGGCAGGGAGTATAAAAAGCGCTGTCCGATGAAATCAAGGGACAAGAGAGGAAGACGTTGAATATCCCCTTACTCATTTATTTCTGGTTGTTACAAGAGGTAGGATCGTATTTTTTGTGGATGAGGCAAATGGAGCTGGTATTACAGTCATCGAACATGCTTTCGTCTTCCCAAATTCAAGATGATCTGGGACATGTTCCCTAGTAGAACATCGCCCCTGGCCTTGAAGAGCGCCGATGGTAAACCATCTGAGCCTGCGGCTTTGTTGTTCTTCAGCTTTTTAAGGCCGGGTTCCTCCAAAAACAACGTGTTTTTTTTTTCAAACTAATTTTATTTATTTATATAGAAATTTATTTAATTGGCGGCTCCTAAAATCCCTACTGAAAACACATCCCTTTTGTTGGTGGGTGACACGATAACTCAACAATGAATCATCTGAAAGCAAAGATCAAAACGGTTTCTTATTCTGTATGGCTATGGTCGGTACAACAATGAAACATTTTCAACAAAAAAAAAAAAAACAACAAAATGGTGGATTTGTTTTACCCTTTTTTCACTTTTTATTGTTTATAACTTTTTTAAATAACAATGAATATTTTTGATTGTAGTACCGACCATAGAGAGCAAGTAGGTTCAAGTTTATAAGTGCAATAGTTTCTAAATAAGAGTGTCACCCAGTGGCTGGAAAAACGTGGTTTCGAGAAATAGGCGATTTAAGTGAAAAGTGAATTTTATTCACATATCTAATCCGGCTGCGTACACAACTCCTTCCCGGTCTTCATAGGCGTCATTTTGAAGAATTTTTGCATTTCTTGCTGCAGTCCTGTGCTCTTTAGACGCTTTATTGGTTTCAAGCTCGGCTCGATCCACACGCTTGTCGTTGACTTTATCAGCGGACTGCCTTGCTTGCGCGCAGATTTTGACACCCATATCTTCCATACCTGCTCTACCTGCTCTCCTCTAACTTTTTCTAACTTTCCACTTCTTGCTGCAGTCCTGTGCTCTTTAGACGCTTTATTGGTTTCAAGCTCGGCTCGATCCACACGCTTGTCGTTGGCTTTATCAGCGGACTGCCTTGCTTGCGCGCAGATTTTGACACCCATATCTTCCATACCTGCTCTACCTGCTCTCCTCTAACTGTTTCTTTTTGCACAAGTCTCTGTATTCGGCTATCGTGTGTTTGTGTAACGCTTGTGCGAAGTGCGAGTTTAGTCTGTGTACATGAATTTCTTCCAGGCGTGCGACACGTTTCCTAGGAGGCTAGAAAATGATGGTACAGTGGACTCACCCTAAGTCGAATTCTCACGGGATATCAAAATTTGTTGGAATTAGAGGAAGTTCCGCTCACATGATGTTTTTTTGTGGAAAATTGATGGAAACGCCAGAATATGACGAACAAAATATTCGAGTTAGAGGGAATTTTCTCTTAGGGAGAGTTCGACTTAGGGAGAGTCCACTGTACATATAAATTGTATAAAATTAAAGCAAAATTCAGCAAGCTTTGCCGCACACTAATCGCAGCTAAATCGAGTTGGGTTTGAATCAGTTTGACAGTCACAAACAAAACATTTCGAATTGGGTACCAAATCAATTGCTCGCAACCGAATTAGCCAACTCGAGTTACAACTCGGTTTGCTTCAATTTCAACTCGGTTAAAGAAGTTCCGGTTTGGACATGACGGGTACGAGGAAGGTTTTAAGAGGAGAAATTCCACCTACGGGCATCACAATGGGTCCATCCGGACCTAAGTGAGACGTAAGTTACGCCTTATCTTACCAAATACCAAGGTACCTTACAATAGTCCTTTGCACGTAACAGTTATAATACAATGTATCCTGGCAGAGGAGTTTAGGTTATTGTACGCGATTATGCATTACGAACAACTAAACAAAAAAATCACAAATTACGTGCTCTTGTTACATACTTACCGTGAATAGAAATAAGAAACCCTAAATGTAATTCGTACCAATTAGTAACGCATTGGCAACGAGTGACAAAGAAAAGGCCTGGCGTTGCAGTGGATCTACCTGAATTCTTGAAAGCATCCTTAGTAAATGCCTCTATTGGACTGCCATATGTTCCACTATTAGTGTATGGTGACAAGTGATAATGGAACCGAAGTCAAGGAATCAGATCAACATGGCTGCTATCTGCACTAACAAAATTATTCGAAAGCCTTCTAGTGAAATGAAGTCAACTTATAAAGAAGCAATTTCATATTCTTCTTCTCCTTCTACAGTTACGCTCATTAAGATGCTTGAGATCCTTCTCAAATGCGTTGTCCCACAGGGCACAAACTCGGAATCGAATACCCCTGCTGCAGAAATCAAGATGTCCATGCGCTCTATTTGACCTTTGGCGTTCGATCAGAGGTCTAAACTAGATTCTGGCTAGTCTCATGCCGTTGTACGCAGTTCGCCTTTGAATCTTCTTTGAATAAAAGAACCTCACTTTAGATTTTCAATTTAAAACGTTTTGAAGCTGCCTTAATTTGAGAATGCAGTAACAAAGCCTTTGCCTTTATCATTAATCGAATTAATCGAAAAAAAAAACTTTTCCATTTTGAAAACTTCAGATGATCGAAAGTATTGTACCAAGTATAAGGAATTTCAAGCTAAAATACAGCATGCTCCAAATTTTTATTCTTTTTTGTTTGGCGCTGCAATCCGGGGTGCACCTCGGCCTCAGCCAACAAGCCTCTACAGCCAGCACGATTTTTCGCCAGCTGCCTCTAGTTGCGCACACCAAATTAGTTGAAGTCATTCTCCACTTGTGTGCGCCATCTCGATCGTGGAGGTACTCTATTGCGATGTCCCAATGGCTAGGATTCGAAGGCTCTTCGGGCCGGAATTGTGGTGTCCCTGCTCTACATGACCTAGCCATCTTAAGCGTTGGATCCGTTGGTGCATGCCGCTCTACAGCCCGTACAGTTCGTGATTGAATCTTCTCCTTCAGAGGCCATCAACGCAAACAGGACCAAAGATAGCACGTAGAACTTTTATCTCAAAACGACCAAGAGCTTCTTCAACAGCTTTCAAAATCGTCCATGTCTCTGCGCCATAGAGTAGGACAGGGATGATCAGGGTTTATATAAAGTCAGCTTGGTGCTTCGAGAGATGGCTATGTTTCTCAATTGCCTCTTGAGCCCAAAGTAACGGCGATTGGCAAGAATAATTCTACGCTTGATCTCGGTACTGGTGTTATTGTCCCAGATTACTGCAGAGTTCCACTCGTGATAGAACAATAGCACGCACAACACGAGTGGTTGCTGAGAAGCTAGGCCCTGGCTCTCTACGGGCTGTAGCGCCACCCATATTATTAATATATTACTGCAGAATTCCCGAGGTCGACGAAGTCCTTGACTAACTCAAAGTTTCTGCTGCCCATTATGAGGCTCTGTCTGAGACGTTGATGTAGTGCGTCCTTCCGTGATGACAGGACTCGTTTACCACTAGACTCATTGCCAGCAAACGCCTCATTGACGGTTCGCTATGTTCGCCCAATCACGTCAATGCGTATACTACGTCCGTGTACGGACTTCTGGAAGATCGTGCCTCTAGTGTTGCCGTGTGAGTCCTCCACGATTTTCTCTAGGATGATGTCTCGGGCATGTTTTCTTACAGATGAGCTGGTGCCTGTGCCAACCAGATTATCCGGAGCTTTAAACAGTCCATCCGCTCCAGCAGCTATGTTTGACTTCAGCCTAGATATCGCTATCTTGACCTCGTCTAAGTCGGGAGAACGGAATTGTAGCTTTCCAACGTCAAACCGTGGTATCCTGTCTCGACTCCGTAGTTCAATATCCTAACCCTTACCTTGGCTGCAACAAGGAAATGGTATTTGATGTGAATTCTTATAAGGCGCTCGCTTACATACTTAAAGCTTAAGACTTTTTTTTTTGCCTAAATCTGCTTCGAACAACAAATCCACATCCAATGAAGCACTGCTCTCCTTCCATGTGGCAATCGCCGTAATAGAGGTCGCAGTTTCTCATACACATTCCACCGCACTTCCTGGATACCGATTATGTCTGCTTTGTAGCAATTAGGGCCTCCGCGAGTTTATTTGCTGCACGTGGTCTGTTAAGTGACCTCGCATTCCACGTGCAAAACGAACGAAAATAATTGCCCTTTTCCGTTTACTGGGGTCGTCAACAGTAGATCCGTCCGTATCCATATCCGTTAGATCACCATACAACGGTTGTTGTGATTGCTATCCCGGGGGCGCCACGAAGAGGCTGTATGTCAAACTTGACTTATTCACAAGCAGGGATCGCGCTGGCATCCTACCAGGTTGGGTGTAATAACCTACTTTGGCCTGTGGACACAAGGCCATGCCCCCCTCTCCCATGCAGTTATTATCTCATTAAGTTATTATATATTATTGTTTGACCTTGAAAAAACGGAGATGTCGTCGAAAAAACGCTACAGTGTATAAGTCAGTGTAGAATTGTGACTTTTTTTATTTGAAATTTACTGATTTGTGCACACCACTGAACTACGGAAACTCGTATTAAAACACAAGTCTGAAGGAAACACATTACGGGAGATTGCAAACATTATTGTGTTTGATCTTCCACACTCTAAAGTGCAAAACAATAATAAAGACTTATAAAACGACCGGATCATTCAATCCTAAACGCCGATCTGGACGCCCGCAAATATTTACCGATCGTGAAGAGAGTCTTGTAGTAAGGCAAATGGGCAAATATCCTAAAATAACCGTATCGGAAATAAAAGCTGGGTTGCTGGACGAAACGGGTTAGTCTTGTGATGCAAATACGGAGAGTTCTCAAAAGGGACGGTTTTCGGAGTAGAGTGGCCAGAAAAAAGCCCTTTATTAGCGAAGTGAATAGAAAAAATAGGTTGGCCTTCGCTAAATTCCACCAAAATCATGCAAATCATTTCTGGCTAAAAGTTATATTCAGCGATGAGTGCTGTTTGCGATTGAATATTTACGACAATGACGGTAAAGTGAGAGTATGGCGGAAGCCCAATACCGCGCTGGAGAAATCAAACACTGTTGGTACAGTGAAGCATGGAGGTGGAAGCGTTCTCGTTTGGGGTTGTATGCCAGAGGCGGTGGTTGGAAACCTAGTTTTTTGACTCTATAATGGATAAATTCGTGTACTTGAATATTCTTAAAAATAACCTAAAGAAGAGTGCTGAAAATCTAGGATTGCGGGAGTCGTTTGTCTTCCAACAAGACAACGACCCCAAGCATACCACTCGCCTCGTACAGGAATGAAGTGTATACCACACCAAACAATTGAAAACACCCCCAATCTCCTGACATGAACCCTATAGAGCATTTATGGGACGAATTGAAGCGGCGCGTCGATCACAGTGGTCGATTTCATATATCAGTAGCTGGTCATAAGTCAAAAATGAGCATATTTTTTAGCTCATTTACCGTCTAATCTAGAGAGATATATCCAAAGAACTAGTTCAGAACAACAAAAGCGGACACTCAAATTTGCAACTGAACTAATGCCGCAATGATGCAGTTTATGATCACTTTGCCATTGTGTGTTTTAGTTGAGAATTTGCATTGTCACTGTAAGTACAAGATTTTACCGACTAAAAAGGAATGTCCAAAAAAGCTAATATGTTGCAAGATCCCCATTATAAGTACTTTTTACTTGTGAAAGTGCTGTCTCTATTCAATAATTTAATGCCTGTCTAAACGTTACAAAAAAAGTCCAACATAGTCTGATCACGAAAGTTATTTTATTATAAATTTAGAATCTTTCATTTTAATTAAAAGCAAAAGTTAGATGCCAAGACCCGCCATTAAATATGTTTTTTCCTTTTTTGAGGTAGCAATGCCCTTCCAACAGAAAGGGCATCAGTAAGAGGAAAAGAAAGAAGTTCTGTTTCTGATTGTGCGGGTGAAGTACTAAAGTTTGTTTTAGCAAAGCTTTCCATATTGGAGATACCAAAACGTTTGTGTCACTAATTTTTCAAGAGTGGTCTGCAAGTAAATGTACGCTTAGTGTGTTCGAAACTTAAGGTACCTGAAATAACGAAGTCAGTAATACCGTATACAGCTGAAGAACCCTAGGGACAGAATTGAAATTAACGAGGCATCAGTATAAACATCTTCAACAAAATGCTAAAGAAAGAAATGCGAACATATACCCTAGCTATGACTATACTGGAAGCAACAAAAAAAGTGTTATCCACCTAGTACATCAATCACGATAACAGAAACTTTGTTTGAAATCAAGCTACAGCCCTTACTGGATTTTACTGTACAGCGTCTTTCAGAAGCACAAAGTGTAGTATTTGATTCTGGATGTGATAATGGCGATACTTTTGAATGTATTTGGAAGTGGGGAGTTGACGTTAGCGGGGGACACTCCCGCTATAAGCAACACTTTTTGGTTAATCATGTCGTAAGCGATATAAGGCATCTTCCAAAAAAAAATCGTTTCCTCTTGAAGCATTAGATACGCTGTTAGAAGCATAAATAAATAACTTTTGCATTACAAAAATTAAAAAAAATCGTTAATTTCATATTAAAGTCCAGCTAGCAACCATAAATCGATCACTGTGCGGCGTCACAGAAAATAACCATCACATATGTGCATGCAAAGTTTTAAGAAGGCTCTTGAGGAAAAATGGGCCAAAATTGATCCCTCAGTTACCAAAAAATTGGTCGAATCCATGCCGAAGAGGATGAGAGCAGTGATATCCTCAAAAGTAAATTCAACGCCTTATTAATAACGATCGAATAATAAAGCGAAGCATATTTACTTTTTTGAATTTTACTTTGTTTTTCTAGAAAAATAACTCGTTGATTGACTCGAACTTTTAGTGTACGTGTACGTAGACTTTTGTCACTTAGTGTATGTATTACAATGCTGTACAAATTTACCTTTTGAATTCTGTGGGCGAAAGAAGATAAAAAGAAAGCCAATCTCTACGCAGATTACCTGGAGGAAACGTTTAAACCATTCGACGGTCAAACGCTCCCTGCCCGATACAATGGACCTGACGTACTTGACGACAATTACATAATGAGATGTGCTACCTTGTCAGAGCCTAAGGAAGTACTAAAAAGCTCAAACCGAAAAAAGCTCCTGGTTATGATTTAATTATAGGAGAAATTCTTAAAGAGTTACCCAAGAAAGCCCTTCTTGAGTTACTCCACATAATTAATGCCGCCCTTAGACTAGAACATGTCCCTAGTCAATGGAAAGTGGTAGAAGTTGTAATGGTACTAAAATCCGGGAAACCACCAACGGATAAAAAGTCATATAGACCAATTTGACTTCCTCCAAGGTTTTTGAAAAAAATCTTAATTGTGGAAGAAAAACAGCTTATTCCAAATCACCAATTTGGTTTTAGAAGTAAACACTCAACTATTGACTAAGTACATTGTATAACTGATATAGTAGAAAAGGCATTTGAACAAAAGCTCGTTTGTTCAGCCGCATTTCTTGATGTTTCCCAAGCCTTTGACAATGTTTGGCACGAAGGCCTGAAATATAAACTTAACCGATCCCTACCGGGGAAACTTTTTAGTATTCTAGCGAGCTATCTCTCTGATAGACTCTTCCGTGTAAAACACGGAAGTGAATATTCTGCCTTTAAAAATGTAAATGCTGGTGTACCGCAAGGGAGTGTTCTTGGCTCTCTGCTATACCTGCTGTATATGAGTGATTTACCACAAGACGACACCGCCATTATGGTAACAGCCAAAACGATAGAAGGGGTCTACATAGGTCTACAGCAAAATTACAACGTGCACTGGATCAGATATACGAATGGATGAGCTTCTGGCGAATTGTCGCTAACGAAGACAAATCTGTTCATATCAATTTTACTTAAAGGCACGTTGATAACTTGCCAGTCTTTCTAAATCGTGTCCAAGTACCTTTCGGTAAAGAAGCGAAATACCTAGGGATGACTCTTGACGTAAAACTCAAGTGGAAAGAATACGTTAAAAAAAAAAGTGCAGAACTTGACAAAAAATACAAAGATATGTACTGGCTTATTGGTAAGAACTCCAAGCTAAGTATTGACAACGAATTGCTTGTATACAAGCAAATCCTAAAATCTGTTTGGACGTATGGCATACAATTTTGAGTTTCTACCAAAGCAAGCAATATAAATCTTATACAGACTTTTCAAAACATGGTGCTTAGAACTATTGTTAATGCACCATGGTATATCAGAAACGATGTGGTGGCCCGTGGATATGTGCGTCGACTCCTACGCACTTGGACCTACCTGTCTAGGTTTGATTCCTGGTACGACAAGAAACACTTTTCACGGCCCCACCTCTTTCAAGTCACTGACAATGCTCAAAGAGTATAACTGTCTAGAAAAAGCTTCTCAAACTTGGCCGTTCGGAGTCGGCATAAAACTGTATGTCCCTTCCACTCGTGATAGAACAATAGCACGCACAACACGAGTAGTTGCTGAGAAGCTAGGCCCTGGCCCTCTACGGGCTGTAGCGCCACCCATATTATTATATCAGAAACGACGATATCCACAGATGAAGATCAAGATGAAATCAAAAAATCGCTTACACACATAAGCGCCGCCTGAGCATACAAACTCTGCAGTTTATTCGATCCTGAAGTAAACTAACGTCTTGCTAACTAACGTCCGACTTCAACTAAACCCCTTAAAGGACTTACACCCGCCCATGGTTGCGGTGTTAGCAGGAACATTCATTGGAGAGCTACCTGTCAAACGTATCTAAATCAAGAAATACAAACTACTGGATAAATACTTCACTTAGTTGTAGTCGTCACATAACATTTAAAGGGAGGTGGTTTTAGTGAGTAAAAATCTCACACTTCTATGGTCGAACGTTCGCCATAGAGCCTAGTTGAAGGTGGACCTAGGAAAATGGTCTCCAACAGGGTGCCGTTAATTCGCCGATCCTGTTCAACATTTTCTTGAGCGATCTGATAAGTTCTCTTCCTCACGTAATTGCGTACGCCGACGACTTGATCGTGTACAGATCAGGTAAAAAGATCGAGGACATCACTACTCTCGCGCAGGGTGACTTCGACTCATTCATGAGAAGTTGCGATGACTGGAAGTTGAATATCAACTTTCAGAAGTCGGAAACCATACTGTTCAGGACCCCGTTGTATAAGGCTTCGGCGGATACGAAAAAGAATTGGCGAAAGTTGTCAATTGTTGAGCGACACGGGCAACCACTGGCGCAAAGGACTGTAGTCAGATACCTGGGGATCTGGCTAGATCAATATCTATATTTTAATAAACATGTAGATGCTGCTCTAGCCCGAGCCCAAGGTGCTTTCGCTCTTACAAAGAGACTGTTTTATAACAGCCAACTCGATGCGAGGGTGAAGGTAATCTGTTACATGGCCCTCATCCGGCCAATGCTCACCTATGGCTGTCCCGTGTGGTTCAACGTGAGTGCAAGCTTAATGGAAAAGATTCGGGTGTTTGAGAGCGCTTGTCTTAGGGCTTGCCTTCGCCTTTACAGAACACCAGAGTCCCAGTACAGAAAATTCTACTCCAATGAGGTATTATACAACGGGGCGAACCTGATACGAGTGGACAATTTCCTGGTGAAGATGATTCGAAGTCATACTGCCAGAGCGATGAACTCGATCAATAACTTGATCTCAGGGGCTTACTACCCCAATCCTCAGTATCACGAAAGGGTACGTCATAACGGCTTCGTCCCCCCAGAAGCATTCCTCCATTTTGATAAGCACGGTCTGATACAAGACAAGAATGCGGTACCGCTTCTCTTTCACATCGCCCGTTCAACTGTGGATCGGCGACTCAACTACGACCGTTCCGTCGCACGACGAGCTGAGGAGGGTCTCCTCCGCTTCAGTACGGCGGTATCAAGGCGAGATGTTCGGGATGTTGGATTGCAACATCAAAAATTCTGGTGGTTAGGTAGTGAGGGAACTCCCTCGTCGAACCCTTTAGACCCGGGGTAGAGAAAGGGTAGTACAGATCCCTTATGGGATGCAGTCGGTCTCTGTCTTGCAGCGGATTGATTGAAATCTATCTGCCGCAACCTACGGCCGACCTACATACTTAGCTTAGGGTAGTTTAAGGTAGAATAAGCTTAAAAAAAAAAAAAAAGGTTTTTGATTTTTTGAATTCTAAATTGTTCACTTTTCTGAAAGTGTGATAGCGATCATTTTGCTTCTTCCGTGAACATTAAAATATTGCCAGCACGTGTGTATGTATGTATAAGCATTTATGTATAACACTTCGAATCTATTAATAAATAACTTCCACACATCATTCACAGAAGAAGAAAAACAAAAAAAACCCAAACTTAGCACGGGGTCTCGGCAAAAAAAAGTGTCAACTCTGCTCTGAATTCCTGGACTTTTCCAAATTACCTAACAGGTGGTTGATTTAATTTTCCCACGAGTGAGTTTCACTCACACTCGCGCAAGCAAATCCAAACAAGAAACCGTCCAACTCCTCCCTCTCGCCGAAATTCACCTTGCATTCCACTACACCAGCAGCTCGCACAGCACACACACACGTCATAGTTGATACGATCACAGTGCGGTGTGCCAGTGCCAACTGCCACTCTGCCAGTGCCAGAGGCAGAGCAAGTTATTTCATTCAAAACCAACAACAACAATCGCATGCCGATTCCACGAGATATGAGCCCCGCTCCATTCCCATTTCATTCGCTGCTCGTGTTGTGCCGCGTGCTTGTGTTGGTTGTTGGAGTCTCAATAAAAATAATTGAATCCAATTGAACGGCCAGGGCCCAGCATTCATGATTGTCACCGTCGCCAGTGCAGCAGTCTTCCATCAGACATCGTTTCGGTAGGTGGTTTCCCCTGTGCGACAAGTGAAAATTTCGTGCGTTCTGTTTTTGTTATTTGTTCTCGCTTGACAAATTCGTATATTCCCCAGCCATTCGTTTTTTTTGGATTGTTACCTCGAGCGGATCCTTTGGCTTCTTTTTCTTTTGTGTGTATGTTTACCTGTGCATTGTCTTATCGAAGTGAATTCGCAAGTTTTGTGCAGTCTTGTGTTTTGTGTGGATTTCAATCATTTTTTTTTTTTTGGATTTCCTCTTCTTTTGCTTCGCCTGTTGCTGCTTTCCATGCACAAAATGGTTGGCTTCCATTGTGTGTAACGAGAGAGGAAAAACGGACGCGATTTACCCACAAAAACACACAACAACATTCCGCTTATCGAGTGCTGCACGTTTGAGTTAAAAGAAAAATTAACAAAAAAAAAAAAAAGTAAAAAAAAATTATGCTCCAATAGCTCCATTGGAATTTGGTACAAAACAACAGAAAATAAAACAAATCGAGAGAAACAGAGAGAGAGAGGGAGAAATAATACAAGCCCGTTGGTGTTTATATGGCTTTGAAGCAAATTGAAAACCGGTTGCTTTCTAAACACACCACACACACCGCCGAAGAGAATACCATCATCAGCTACGGGGCAACAGGCAACATACCATACCCTACCACAGGCTTTCCTGTCTCTCCCCTTCGTCAGCCATCGTCGTCTTCTTCGTCTTCGTCGTCGTCGTCGTAGTGTAGTGTCTGTCTCTTAGTGTCGCCCCCCGCGCCGAATAACAGCTTTCATAAAAGAATTTCTGTTAACACTGCGGCTGCTGCTATTGCTGCTCCCTATTGTCGATCGTTTCGTCTTATTGTCGTCGTCGTCGTCGGCGTCTATTCGTGTGTTTTTTGTTCGTTGTTGTCACTCTTTAAATCCGCTTTTTTTTTGATTTTCAAGAAAAAAGAGATACATTCGCAAAAGAATCACTAATCGCACCACAACAACAGACGTGAATTCTAAGTTTTGCATCCATCCCATCCATCGCCCCCGCCCCGCATCTGCTGCTGTAGCTGTTGCAATTTTTGTTTTTGGCCAACATCATTTTGGATAACCCACTTGAGAGCCTTTGCTGAGGTAAGTCTAGCTCTAGATACATCTAATTGCTGCTGAATGGCATTCTTTTTCTCGTGTACACGACAACAGGTTGCATATGTAATCATTCTTCTTTCGACTGGCTACAGGTGCTCTGTTTACCTCTTGCGGTGACCATGTGAATACCATTTGCGTGCACCCTCCACAACCCGCGTCTCTTTCGAATGCACGCCAAAAGATACCCGAGACACAGAGAGAGAAAGAGAGAGAGACGAGTGTAATTAGTGGATCGGAAAAATTCCTCAATGGTCGGTCGGTCAGTTGGCTGGTGTTGGACTGACGGGAGCTTTCGGTTCGTTCGCGATTCCATAACACATGGCGGATTGTGGAGGTGCATACTATGTATGGGCCTCATTGGACCGCTCACTTGGCGGGTTCAGCAATTATGCATGCCAATGGGGGAATGGTGAACAACGGAATCTCTTGACATCTAGCTGCGCTTAGTAAAGTGCTTTGGCGCAGGAAACTGAACCACACACAAGAACCATTATAATTGATGTGTTTTCGCTGGATTTATAACAGTTTATGTGCGCGGCGGCGGTAATGCATACAGAGGCAGCCAGCCAACCAAGCCAAGAGTCTTGGCCACGAGAACATTGTTGTTGGCCGCAGGGAATGTTGGCGAAAAGCACATTAGCAAAGTCATTTGGAGATCTACAAATTAGAATGCCTTGGATCCATAATGTATCTGGAAAGATTATTTTTTTGAATAAATTTGTGTGAGCAGTTATGAGACGAATGGCTTGAGGGGTCAAATGAATGACACAAAGGGGAAGTTCATTAATTTCGTCTTGTTCTTTGTACGTGAAGGTTGCTCGTGGAATGTTAAATGCGGATGTCAAAGGCTCTCATTAATTTGGGTATTGGGTTCTTGTTGAGGTACTTAATGATCACAGTGCGTTGTGTGGCCCTTGAATGACCCCGTTTTTAGAGTCAATTATCTTCTGCTCATGGTCAACTGAACAGCTCGTTCTACGACCGATTCTGGAACATTCATATTTCACTGATTAGCTGTTGTTAATGAGGAGTTTGAAGATGAACTAGAAAAATGGGTAATAATCCCTTACTAACCACTGTGGATTTTTCAGGTGAAATTTTCGATGCACTCCAAATGTATTTGATTCGATTAATATACACTAGACAACAAACCCACAGGTGTACAGAACTCGAAGGTAGCCTAGTTGGACCGCTGTGGCAATTGCTTACGATCTGCCATACATTTTGAGGCAATGTGTGCCAGAGTGTGTCTCTGTGGCGGCAATAAACCAACCTGTCCTCACAGTGCGACGATTGAATGGAAGGGTCTACCAATAAATGTCTTGTCCTTCTAACGATCAGGACTACGGAGAGTCCAATTTAAACTCATTTTTCCGAGCATATTGGCTGGTATCTCGCTGAAAACACTTGTAATGTTCTCTTTCAATGGTGCATGTGACACTGCCTTATCGACATAGACGAGTGATACGGCATAGATACAACGCATACAGAGAAAAAAAATGTTTAAAGCTGACTGGTCGAAAACGTCCACGACAAACCAAATTCGACGTACAATGATACGCTTTTAGGGGCAAACCCAAAGAATCCGTGGAGTGGGTTGCGTTTTGAATAAACAAGAATCGTGGTTGCCGGATTGCAAGGAGGTGCCCAATGAATATGGGCGTTTTCCAAAAAAGAAGTGTCAAAAGAACGCAGGTCTTTCAATTAGTCAAAAAATGCTTACGAGACACTGCGATGTTACGATTTATAACTCTCTCTCTCAATTTTATGTTTTTAAACAAATGTAAAGAAACGTAGCATTTGTCGTTTGGACATCGCGTTTGAATTTCTTGTTTGGAAGGACGACGGTAGAAGCAACACAGCTTTGTGTTTCAGTCACAATACTAGAGAATCGGTGTTGTTCTCCTTCTCAGCCCAGGAGTTGCGGGTTTGAAGGCCCCCTTAGCTGCAGCACAGGTGTCCATACGCTCGGTGTGTCCAACAATCCAAGAATTGAACTGGTCGTTGGCGGAATTTTACCTTCCGAACTACATCTAGTAGAGCCTTCTTCTCTGTTTGCAGTCCTCCCAGGCAGGGAGTCACATCTTGATGCGGCCTTAAGATCCCTTGTACTTTGTACATTTACTGATACATTTCAATTGTCAATTTCACTTATATTTGTGAAGCATTTGTCGAACACTCATCAGGCCATTGGAACTATAGAGTTGTATGAGCAGTGGTTGATGTGTCTGTTGTCATGCCACAAGCTAGCCTAGCAATAACTCACTCAATTAACGACTTAATTGGAGCACATATCGCATGTTTAAATCGCTTAATTCGTAGGGTTCCCCGCCCGTGGGTAATGGATCAACTCTAAGCGACCCGACAATAGACCAGTCACGTCTAGGTACATCCCCTTCAGTCACATCAACCTTCTCAAACTCCCTACCTTGACTACACCCTGCTGCGTCATGGTCATTTGAAGCACAGAATCTTCTCTGATGGGGCTCTGCAAACCTTTTTTGTTTTGGCTTAAAAATGCCTGTAGTTGTGATTAATGCCTCCTGTTGAGATTTTTAAGCTATCACCGACTTTCTCGGTGTGTCCTAAAACAGCTAAGCTCAGACCAAGAGTTGTCAGTTGGAAGACTTGCAAACGACGATGGCCCTAGACCTCACAAAGTCGACCAAGCAGCTCCGAATTCAGCCGCCACTGAACATGAGATGTCTGGTTTGGCGCAGCTTTCACAGCCTTCTCAATAGAGCCGGACATCTGTTCTTTGGACATACAAGATAATCGCTAGGTATTGATGTTACAGACTTTAGGTTACACCCTGTCATTTGTCCCTCTGTAGAGCTGTAGTTCCTGGTTGACCTGCTGCTCAACGAAGAAGGCTTTCCACGACAATTTGTTTGTCTCCACGTTTTGCATACCACCAGAGAACACCCGCTTCATTCCCAGAGGGCACTCTTGCTTTTGCACACCACTTGAGTGCCTCACCTTGAACCACAGCTGCCTCTGTTGCGTGGTTTCATTGGTCCCTGTAGAGTTCTGTCACTTATTTTTAGACCCTTTGTCGCCGTGATTTCGAAACAATAAGAAACTGTATTTTCATGTGATTTATGGATGCGACGGCTAAATTTTTAATTATAATTTTATAGCTGACGCTGCGGTTATGCCCACGGAACACTACGGCACCCTCATGGGGCTTCAAGCGATGACAAGCACAAACTGTCATCTCCTGTCATAATCTTTACCAAACCGCGTCACTGAATAACAGCTTATATATAAGTGTAGCTGTCATGGGACATAACTCCTTAAGTCCTTTCTTTCATGTAACAACTAATAAAGCAGCAGAGAAAGTCTTGGTGTCTAGAAGATCTAGAGGTTGTGTAAATGCCCATAAGATGGCGGACCCTGTTTTGGCAGTGCTCTTGACAGATATAAAGCCGTCATGACTCTTTGTGCTGTAGTTAACGTACGCAGACTTAAACCTATTTCAGAACCGAACGATAAGTAGTCAGAAGCATTACCAAATTTCAAAGTGCTCACAGTTGCTTTTGGGGACTTTAGCAAAATTTCGAAACCAACTGTCATTTTTGAGCCTAGAGAGCGACTGATTTAGCTTCGTTTCCACTTAAGTCAGCGAAAGTTACGTTAGTCAAGAGTAACCTAAGCAAAAGTGACCGTCAACAAGACAGAGACTCTCGGCAGGTAAATAAGTTAGCAAAAATGAACGAAACTTAACGAAACTGAGCCGAGCAGTTAAGTGACAGTGTACCCCTTCTGTGTGTTCAATCGACTCCTTAAATTGACTTAAGTCCTCGCACATCCATTATGAATGCGCCATAAGGCTTTCTGTCAAATAAAAAAACTTGACATACTCAGACATCCCCATTTCCCGTTGTTCACCTTAACCTCTCTGTGACTTAGAATTTGTTTCCACTCACAAACTTGTGACACCACCAGAGGGTTCAAATCACAGACTAACTGAAAATGTCAAACTGTCACGAGGCGTCTATGCAAATGTCAAACGCATTCTTTAAAATGTCAAAAGGATACATACATTTGTGTTACTTTTGCCAACGAACATCATGAACAGGTTCTGACTCATCCTCATCCTCATCCATCGGTAATCCACCAGCACCAGTAAAATTACCGCATCCAGTGTATTGCGGATTTGAAACGCACATCTATTATCGAATTTTGACAGCTGTCAGTTAGTTAACACAAATTTCAAAATGTGCACCAAGGCATGCCGCGTAACACTTTCTGGTGCCAGGAACTGAGTGTAACATTTCTCCTCTAATGATTTCCTCAACAAAACCTGCATATCCACACACGAGTGATCAGATTGCACTTCAAAGCACGCTAAAACGAATGACAACACATGCAAGAAACCCGTGTTGAATTGAGTAACAACGGATTACGGATGATTTTTTCTTTTTGTTTTTGTTTTATTGTTTAGCATTTGCGTGCGCCAGTGATCCATTTAGAGAGTTGGGAAAAAAACACTTGACTCTTCTTTGCCAGCGGACATGTGTGCGGCCTCATTTCGAACTGCCTTCACTTCGGTAATTATGATATCAACTTCAGTCGATAGATAAGCACTCGCTTAATGAACACACTCCCTCGGCAGGCTGTGCACATTCCATTGTGTGTGCCGTGACCGGTGGTGAGAGAAACCCGGCACTGGCTGCTTGCAGTTCGTCCGTCCATAAATTCAAATTAATTACCCGCTTAGTGCAGCGATCCGTCTGCAATTTAACCATCCCGGGTCAATTGCATGGAGTCAACTGTGGCCGACACTGTGGACTGTGAATAGGCGGAGTCCTGGCAGCTTGGCGGTTGTTTAATTGCTTCTTTTTGATGTGAAATCACCGAGAGTGGGTCGGAGAGCGCGATGAAAGTCACCGAGTCACAAGGCGCCCGCTTGTGTTTCGGCTTGGAATCTGTCAGCTCATCCCAGGCCTCCGGGGATGGCCGGTTGATCACATCTGCTGGCCGGGGCGCACCTTATTTTCGCCGATTTTATAACGCCTGACAAAACGCCGCAGAAAAAAATGTGGGAAAGAAAAGAGAAAACCAACAAATTAGAAACGACGACGGCCGTGGAGGAGGAGGCGGTGTGGTGTGGCCGGTGGCGTGGTGCTGAACAAAAATCCGATGCATTGTCGGGGAGCGAATGTTCGCGGTGGAAGCGGCGACGAAAAATAAAAGAACGATTTGCAATATCAAAACGACTTCCGATTTATCTTCTCATGAATTAATAAATAATTGAATCGTTGAGTAACACATGTGCCGTGAGCCACGGGTGTGGGCCCGAAACACAGGTGTTGCCTGTGCCACGCTGGTGAAGAGGCACAGCCAAGAGAGATGACTGGGTTAGCTAATGATGGGAAGTGGTGTCGACTACCGGCTGCTTGCAGTGGCGCGTAGTATGAATGGAAAGTCTGTGCTTGGCTGGCACAACTATTGATGTTCGATAGTCATCAGCGTGTAGCGTTTTCCTTGTTCCTCCTCGCGCTGTGACGATAGGAAGTGAATATCCATTACGAGGTTTAAATATTAGATTACTCTGCGCACTTGATACGAACTACTGTTTCTGGTGGAAGTGAGTGCTGTGATTGAACTTGATTGAGGATATAATTTCTGGTTGCTTGTGGAGCTGTGTCCTATAAGTAGGCTGATGGTGTTCGGGTCGACGTGACACAATCGGGAAGAAGCTGCGAGAGATGGGAGGCGTTAGGTGTTAACTTCCGGTTCAATTTTAGTTGGCTGTGGTGTGAGCTGGAGAACGGCATTGCCATCAATCCATTTAAGCTCGGGTTCTTACATCAATTGCGTTTTATGTGTGCATTGACTGTGGAGGACGAAATGTCTTGGCCAGGAAGTCGAGTTAGTGTTCCTTGACTTTCACGAACTGCTCTGATGTACTGAACGTCTTCCACATGGACAGCCAGTATGTCGAACACCACTAATTGACTCCATCTGCTTGCATTTCAGAAGAAGTGCTGACTGGACGTTGCTTTAAATAATCTTATAAGGCGAATGGTAAATAAGGCTCCTTGTTAACTTTTGGGTTTTGAAGATAAATCGTTCACCGAACTCATTTCTGAATTGGTACCAACGATTGCGTGCATGTTTCACAGTATTTCTGGAACCAAATATCAACTAGGTTCAGCTCGTACAAGCAGTTCGACATCATTGAATGACAGTGAAGAAAAAACACTTGTTATTTACGTTTTATTTACTAAATTGGTCAACAAATTGAAATAAGTTTCGCATAATGAATTGCATTTAAACACCACCCAATTTCCTCTTTCAAGGCGTTGGTGGTGGTGGGAGGTATATAACTTTAAGTTGGCAACACTATTTTAACTGGCGGCCATTTCGTCACCTTTCAAGAGATTTTTTTTTAGTTTGGTTTGGCATTTCAACATGAATAGACTGACGGCTGAACACTGCTTCCAAATTGTTCCAACTGTGTTGTTCTGTTCGAAATAGTAAAAGCGCACTACGTCCATTTTCACCATGCTCACTTTCGGTTGAATTGGAGCGATGATTGGCCGTATTTGGAGAGATAAGACCCCAGTGTATGTTAAGACACCGTTACATCCACAAAAACTGACTGTTTGGTGTTCTTTATGGGTTGGTGGAATAATTGGTCCGTAAAAACGATGCTGACCAGAACGTTATAGCGGTCAGTTGTAACCCCTATAGAGCCATGATTACTGACTTTTTCGTTCATCAATTGAACAACCATGATGAGCAAGAGCACACAGCTCACACAGCTCGTGCCACAATTGATTTATTGAAGGAAACGTTTGATAAACGCATAGTTTCACTTTACGGAACCGTGAATTGGCCTCCAAGATCGTGCGATTTAACGTCACTTGACTATTTTCTTTGGGGATATGTAATGTCGCTAGTCTACGCCGATAAGCCCGAAGCTATTGACCACTTGGATGACAACTTTCACGGCGTTATTGCTGATATACTACCACAAGTATTGGAAAAAGTCATCGAAAATTGGTCCTCCAGATTAGACTACGTCCGAGCCAGTCGTGGCTGTCATATGCCAGAAATCACATTTAGGTTATAATGCCAGAAGTTTATCTTTCGAATAATTAAATTTCATGTCAATTTAAGGTAACCATCTTTGTTTTATTCCATTTCAAAGTTCTATACCTCTAAAAAAAACATACTTCGATTTTGTTTGTACTTTGTAATTTGGTGCACTTTCTGGGCTCGAGCATTCTCATTCCTAATCGAATCGTATGTTACCGAGGATTAGACCTACCGGGGATACCCGTCCACCTCTTGTGTAATGTGGAAATGACGTATGCTGCCAAAACAGCAGACCTTGCACAGGGCGCTGGTTTGGCTCAGGCCGGCGCTGTACACCACAGGCTATGTAGTTATTGAATGGCTGTGTTGGAGTACTTATACATGTTTTGGCTGCGTGAATAGATTTTATAGAAACCGACGGATGAACCACATTATCGGTCGGCGAAACCTCTTTACCGATCCTTTTTTAATCAACTGGCTTCTGTCAAATTCTGAAGAATTGTTATCGAATGTGTGAAATTTGTACATTGAAGTGAACCAGGGCCATAGCAAAGGTCATGGAAAGGTTTGTGCCGGTTTTGCCTCTGCACTGCTCTGGCCAGAATATGGGGGAAAATAATGTAGTTAAGAATCTACACGGATGGCTCCAAGACCAATGAAGGATCTGGTGCTTGCGCTTTCGTGTAGAGCGCTAACATATATCTGGGTCCTGGGCCACGGGAAATGAGATCGCCGATGAGCTTGCTAGACAAGGATCAGAGGAGATACCTAGGCCCATTGGGAGTACCCGCGTCCTCGGTTAGAGCTTCCATCGATAGCTGGGCTTCTCGAGAGCACAACCGGAGGTGACGTGACTCTACAGGATGTAAACAAACCAAGTGCATGCTCCCAAACGTCTGTAAGAAATCCGTGGCATTTTTGATATCTCTGAACAGAAAAGACTGCAGAGGACTCACCGGCGTACAAACACCTAAATGTGCTTGGCCTAAGCGATGAAACCCTCTGCGACGCCTGTGGAGAAGACGACGATACTGCAGAGCACTTCTCCTGCAACTGTCCCGCCTTGCCTTTGCCTTTGCTCGGGTTATTTGGTGCTGATGAGGTGAGAGCCGATGATGTAGACTCCTTACCACAGAAGCGCCTGCTGGTGTTTTTCCGGAATACCATGAAATTTCATTAAATGTATGTTGTTGCCTGGTAGTACAATGGACCAGTTTTTTTTTCGAGTCTGAGTGCTCCAGTGTAGTATTCAAAAACCTCCGACAAAGTAAAACAAAAACCCGTAAACTACTTTATCGGCATCAGCTCACTTTCTCGCTTCGTTTTGTCGCATACACTACTTTATCGACATCACACAACACAATTTCTCATGTGCGTTTTCAATAATACGAAAATATTCCCTCCGCAGCTGGTTTCCACAATCGGCATGATTGTCTAAGAAAACGAAGTAATGCCGATACTTAAACGAGTGCAAAATGACGATTTAAATCTTTTTTCCGCAATTTGAGGTTACAGCTTTGCTCAATACTAAGGACGAAGGGTCGAAATCAAGACAACGAAACAATTTGGCTACTAAACCAAATGGGGTATTCGTATCAATGCCTGAAAATCGATACTTAAGGAGATCATTCCGAGGTGGATGCAGATCAGCAGTCAAATGTCGGAACATGTAGATGGTGCTCCCTAACGGTACGGAAATGACAACAGAGGTCAAGTATCTTGGCGTTAACTTCACGGAAAGACTGAAGTTTAACAGTCACTCAAAACTGACCCTTAAGAAGGCCTAAGCTTCCATTGCATCTATCCTTTGATGCGTAGACAAAATCGATTAAGCCAGAGGACAAGCAGCTAATACGGCAGATCTTAACGAACGGCTTCCCAATATGGCACACCATTTCGAGGACCACCAAGGAGAAGCTCGCAATATTCGAAAGGAAAATACTGCGAATATGTACAGGTCTCACCTTTCGACAGGGAGAGACGAAAGCACCACAGCATCATCCCCTTACCCCAGTAAATGGTTGCACTGTTCAGAAAGCAGCTTCTAGACATTAGCAATCATCCCAACTAGGCAATCAGGAACCTGAGAAACACCATCCTCGGACAATGCTACCTCAATGAGCTAAATCTGCAAAGCGAGCAGAACTTCGCCACAACCTTCCAGAGCAGCGATAGCAGTCATAATCGATCCCAAAAGGTCGAACATATGCACACCGATATGAACAATCCCATGTAAGCACTGGACGTTGTAGGACATTAAGGGTGTTTTCATAAACGTCGGAAATCTGCACTAGTACAAAATACGTTTTTGAACACACACCTGGTACAGAATGTCTGCAGGCTAGCTTTAGTACAAAATCCTTTTCTTCTAATCGACCCTTTTTGCAGTCAAAAAATAATGACGTTTATGAACAGTAGGTACTGCAGTTCACCTAAGTTAGTATGATCGTATATCTGCATTAATGAATATGGAAAACACCCATAACTGCAAAATGACATGTCTCCCAAAATGACTCTAGTTGAATAAATAAAACCGAAATAGGTGTGTTAACAAATTTTATTGGCTAAACGACTATTACTGAGTTACAGCTTCGATTTTGGGATCGTCGAATTTAAACTCTGGAAACTTTGTCATATCGGTACCGACGCCACCACCAAATTGTTTAGCAACTCGCTCAAGCTCGTTCTTTTTTTCTAGTTCGATTTGAGGATTCGAGTCGACCATTTTCCCACCACTTAAATGAAAAAAAAAAAACATGGAAATCAGATCAAGCCTTGCATATTTTTTAAGCACACTCATACCTGCTCTTCGACTTGTACTCCTTAACTTGGTCCAAAAACAGCTGTTGAATCGGATCTGTGACTTTCCCACAAGCAATTGAAGAAACCCCGAAATTTCGAGCTGAGAAATATGCCAACGATTTTACGAGCAACTAAAGAGAGAGAACAAAAAAACTAAATTTTAGCTATTTATATAGTCAGTTACACAACCCTACCATGTTGTTTTTATTTTCACGAACGCTCTGACAGCAATTGGTACAGTGAAACACTGATGTGAATAGCATCACCTCATGCGCACTTCCAGTTTTCGTACATCCAATTGCTTCCAATGGCGTCATTAACTCATCCGTAAGGGATGGGGAACCTTTTTAGAGAAGGAAATGGTTTCGTTTACATTGCAAGACAACTGTGTGCCCAGATTTTGGCAATGGAAGTAATTCGAACGAATCTGTCTATCGTAGAGAGAGAGCTATATATAGACAATTATGCATCATATCTGTTCTTCTTTAATAATGTCAAAATTTAACGAATTCCAACTGTTCCATAGCATGTGGAGGAAGAATGGCGACTGTTTTCAACAGCTGTCATAGCCTCTGCGTGTGATGTTTGTGGAATGAAGCGGCATGGAGTGGTGGCTGGTGGTGGGAAAGGAACTGTGTGGTTTAAAACACTCGGAGTTCAAGAACCCATCAGAGAGAAGAAGAGGACCCACAGAGACTGTATTCGCTGGGGAGACTCAGCTTCTCGTGACCAGTACACTGAAGCGCGAAGAACTTGCAAATTGGCTGTGCGAGCAGCTGAAGAGGAGCTGGCAATCCATTCGCCGACTCAGAGGAAGGAAATTCAACATCATCGAAGGAGTCAAATCCAAAGAAGGCGAGTTGCTTTCCAATGAGGTGGACATTTTGCGCAGATGGAGCGAGCACTTTTCGGAGCTGCTCAATCCCGAACACGGCATTGAGGATGGCGGACCCGTAGTCTTGAGTTGGGCGGTTCAACGCTGGAGGCAGTCATTTTTGGCGATTGAATCGCTAAAAGTTGACAAATCCAGTCAGAAATTCTTAAGGCCAAGAGTGAAGAGGGAATTTTATGGCTCTCTCGTGTCATGAAGGTGGCCCGGGAACGCGGCGAGACACCTGGCGATTGGCAAACTGGGGTAATTGCTTCTCTCTTCAAAAGAGATTGATTCGACTACAAGGGCATATGTCTTTTAGGTCTTCCCGGGCAAGTCAACACTAATTGTATCCTTCAGCGAAATCTCCAAAAGGAGCATTAAATAATTGTTAAAGTTCCTGAGCGGCGCCACACGATGGCTCTAAATTCACTACAACGCAACTCGAATGAATCCAGACCATCAGCATTCTATTGGCCAAGTTGCATCCAATGCCAAAGAGTCGATTAAGTGCAACCACGTAATCCACCTATAAACTGGTCGAAATGTTACTAGGATTTACTGAGATTACTTGGCATCGAATCCCCCTCTTAACGAGCTTTGAGTCCGGTGTACATCAGCGTATTTCGCCAAACTGCACTGCAGTCCAAACCTGCGTCAATTTTCCGTTGGACACATGTTGGATTTCGCCGCAAAAAATCATTTCCAGTGCAATCCAATCGAATGCGGTTGGCTTCAACCAACGGAGGCTCGTAAAAGGATGTAACAATGAAGGATATACGAGTGATTTTCTGCGAATATGCTTAAAAAAGTGTTCGTATGGCTTGATTTTTCACAATCATTATCAGTTATACGTACTAGGTGGCGGAGTTGGTTGAGTGCCTGGCCTTCGTTAGAGGGGGCGAAAAACACTTTACTACACAAATGGGCCAACAAAATCAATCATACGGACATTTTGTGACAATTCTTGAAAGACATTCATGGGAAGGAGTTTTGTTTACATTAAATGACGCCACATATGTAGTTTCGTAAATGATTTAAGAAACAATTTAAGTAGCATCGTTATCAAATCATCTGAACCGTGGATCTCCTTCTCTAGAGAAGTATGAATCAGAGACAGAGACGTCGAACGAGCCAACGAGCCATCTACTCGAAAAAGTTGTCAATGATTAAGATTCCCGAATGCGGTTAGTCAGACGTTAACCAGAATTTGTATTCTTTTCAAGCTTGTTCCCAGGATTGAATAAAACCATTAAAAGTGACGCATAATGTTGTTCCAATCATTGGGGCACAATGCTGACAATGTCCCTCTCAGCGTGACCCGAGATTCTCTGTCCGATTGTCCACTGTCACAGCAGGTAATACATGCATGGGAAATGTGGTTCCATTTGTAGAAGAAGAAATAGACAGAACACGGAGGACCTTTTAAACTCTAATCATGTGTGTACGTAAATTTTATTCAAACTATCTGAGGTTACGGCTCTCAACTTTGGTAATCAACCGACGATATTTGTTCCTTTTGGATGGACCCACCCTTGGTGGGTTTTGGAATCCGTTGGTGACCACAATATCTTTCAGAACGTTTCTATGAAAGAAAGAAGCGCTTGACGAAGTTTCAACTATTTATGTAGAAGAATACCTAGGTTAGGTTAGGTAGAAGGGTAGACGGGCGACAAGTAACGGGGCAGAAAATCGCTTTCGAATTGTTAAATTTGTACTCCATCCAGTATACTTGCATGTCCAGTAGAGCTTGGGACCACCGAATTTCTCCCATCTGAGTAGGGTTCTTATAAAGAGATAACTTCGCCCCTTGAGGCTATATTTATGTCCTCCACAAATAACCTTGCAGGCCTCGAATCCAACAAGGCATTTATCGACATACGTCGATCAACGATTCGGCCATAATCATGGTTTTAATCGTTATTTTCTTTGCCCTCATCGGCATTGAACGGCTCTACCAAAAAAAAAAATACCCCATATTTCTTGAAGAGATAATTGTTTTTCTAGCGGTGACTAACGGTGCAAGAATATCTCAACGGAATATTTTTGGTCTAAAGTGGTCAATGTTGGCTCAGACAATGGTTTCTTTCGGCAACGTGGTGCGACTTTTCGCACAAATCGAGCGAACAATCGTTTTATTGCGAGGAAAGTTTATTGGATTGGTTATTTCGAGAAATGTTTGGTTGTGAAAATCTGACGAAATGTGATGTTTTTCTTTCGATTCTTGACCTGGATTATGACGAACGAGTGTTCTATTGCGTTTTTAGCTTGGAGGTGCTCTCAAGTATGCAGGTAAAGCAGTCTCCAAGATCAGTTCATACGTCAAAAATGTGACAGCTGGCAAGTCCGCTTCTAGACAGTTGTGCCTGCACACAGTTCCACTTGTAGAAAGTCTACGATGACGGAGTAGGCAGTGTATTTATGTAAGATTATTGTCGTGGAAGGAATAAAGGCAAGCGTTGGTGTTTATAAAGCGAATGCCGCAACAAATGCATTCGAATGACCATTGAGACAACAGCTGCCTACTTGCCTCTCCCTCTTCTCTAACCTGTCCCTAGATCTATATCAAATCAATCAATCAATCAACTCCTGTGACGATGATGAAACATTTCACTTTTTAAAACCATCTCCTGACCCGGCCGACTCCACCGCGTCGTTGGCAACAAAGCACCTGTTTACTTGTGCGTGACGGCGTCTAACAATGTTTACTGAATTAATGGCAAATTTCCTTCGAAATTCTCATGCTCATTCTGAAATGGGTGTTGGACGGCGAAAAGAAGAACACACAGAAAGAAATAAATTTGCTCAAAGTTCCACTTTCCGCCGACAAAGACCGTGACGCCGTCGACATTAAGCACATGCCCCAGTGTGTGCAAGATTGAGAATTAAATTTAATTCAAAATTCACGCGAGAAGGTCGAGAGAACCGAATGCGAATTGAAGAGTATCTTCATTTTAATTGTTTTCTCCATTGGCCGGTAATCCGGCTCCCATGTGGAACAAGATACGTCTAATAAATGGGTTAAAGAGACGAGCGCACAGACACGTTTAATGGATCCTCTTACGACGCGGTAAGTGGTTCTTAATTTCGGCATACGCTTTCCGGTTGCGCGATAGGTTCTAGTACAAGTAGCTGGCCTCCGCACAGACACGTTAAACCGAGCCATTGAATTCGGGTCAGATTACCTAATGAGCAAATGAATTACTTGCAGATGTTGAGTGATGGGTAGGTTTTCGTTTGTTGTTTATATGCCTTGGTAAGGAAGTTTCGCAAGAAGTGGTGGGTTGAGGCTTTTTTTCACTTAACTGCTGTCATTTTTGTTTTTGTGGAATCTTGTTATGAATCTACTTATACTGACTGCGACTGCTGAGTGACGAGGTTCTCTGAAGGTACGAGCATATGAGAGGCTTTCTTCTTGAAGTCGTACCGAGTGAAGAAAGGTTGCCGTCATGTGTACAACTAGGAGACAATGAACTTCTGAAAACTAAGTAGGCGAATAGTTGAGAGGCTTGTAGTTGGTGTGTCGTAAAGTAACGAATGATTGTACTTGAACAAGTTGATTTTACGGAGTTCAATAGTGTGAATGCAGAATGAGCGCGAAGAGTTCGGACACTTTCCTCGGGAAGGAATACGGTTGGTAGTTATAGACGACCGATCGACATTAGGGACGTCTGTTGTACAAAGGCATGCGTATGGCGGACTACGTCCAGTGATAGCTTTTTGAAAGAGCTTACAGTGCTACTACCCACGATGGGCGTTGCAACCTAGCCAGTGGCTGCAGTGCACTGAGTCATGTCAAATGGCGTGGATTTAAAATAATCCATTGATCCGTTGAAGGTTGCTGGCGATTTGATTGTTTTTTCCCTCGCTTGCATGCAATGCTGTGTTCATGTGGAGTAAAGTAAGTCCCTGGGCTACAAAATGCGGACTAGGTATCGACTCAAGTAAAATTTAACTCATGGTCTTCACCACAAACGTCAAAATACCCAACTTGCCACTTCCTAGTTGTTAAGACGAGGAAGAGGCACGTACTGTCTATCCATCAGCGCCAAGTAGGCCGTTGAACTGGCGAGGCAGGGATCTGCACTTCAGTACTCGCTTGTAGAGTCGATGCACATCTAGTCAGGGTTAATATCTCTACACACTTCCTTGAAATAGCAAACTCCAGATGGACCAAGCAAAAGATATCGTTCGATTGGTGTCGGCCTGTGAATACATCCCGTAAGTGACCACCTATTGTGAAAAGAAAGGATTTACTATCGACGATGTGGCATGTCGTGGGAAATTGTCGTACAAAATAATACATTTAACAAACAGATCAACCATCGTGCCAGCCATGACCTGTCAAAATCTACACACCGCCAGTGGAAAACCCTTTCGTTCAGCCTTGAATTGTTGGGCAGATCCCATTGGGTAGTCAAAAATGCAAGTAAACTCTGTCAAAGATGCCAACAAATGCAGATGTCACGTATCATAGTTAAAGCAGTAATAAATTTGATATATTTTCATAACTTATCATAATAAACATGTTTACTACCTTACCGACATTAACACAGATCTATCCAAATTCAGCATTTGTTGTGATCAACAAAAAAGTGTAATTTTTGCGATGATTTTACGGGCAATTTTAATGCTTGTCCCACATCATGAAATGTTGCGCGACTCCGTTGCAAGGACATGTCAACACTTGCGAAATTGCGTACCAAACAATCAGTGGAAGCCGGTGTTCGGAACAGGTTTCTTGTTTTGTTCAATGATTTTAATTGTGCTCACACTATTTGACCTGTGTAGGCTTCAGCCATATTATTGCGAGTCTTAATTGTCAGTCATGCAATTAGCACTTGGAACTAGTTTCAGTTGGCGTTAATAATTGCTCTTGGTACTGACCTGTGGAATTAATGAAGGTCTGATCAGGTCCTTATCGTAAATACCTCAATTCAATGTGAATTTAATGCGATAGGAATGCAAATCTCAGAGTCGGTCGTTTCGTTCGTCGTGCAGCACAAATCAGAAACAGTTGTCATTCCGTTACTTCTGCCTGGTAGAAGGGCTAAGTTGGCATTCAATGCAAGTTATAAGCAAGATTTCGATTACGAAAATACAAAACGTGACAATTTATCCATCTATGAAAGGAAATGTTGGATATTCTGATACCCCTTGAATCATGATGAGTTCGTTGCGGTGTCGTCTTAATTCTTGACTCTTTTCCCCTTTAAGAACATAGAACTTTTCGTCTACGATAAGGCAAATTTCGCTATGAATTGTTGGGTATTCCTTCACCGCTTGGACGCAGGGATCCTTCAATTTCCTTGGTTTTTTACATATCTCGTATATGCTGATTGTACTACTCGTATCGGGTAAATAACTAAACACTATGAGTGAACTAATGGAAAGAGGAGTATCGTCAATTAGCAGTTGGGCTACACTAAATGGCCACAACCTAAACTCTAGCAAAACTGAAGTCTTCACTAGGAGACATAAAGTCCCTACCTTTAGAGACATCAAAATCAAAAACACTGCTCTGCCGATCTCTAATCAGGCTAAGTTTCTTGGTATAATCTTCGACAGCAATCTTAGCTGGAAGCACAAAAGGCACATAGGGCTATGCAAACGTATGTTCGGATCGAAGTGGGGACTAAGCCGAAAATAACCACGCCTCCATAGCAAGACCAATCTTACTATACGGGGTCGTTGGATGGTGGAAAGCCCTGGAAAAATGATCCACTGAGGTAAAGCTTCAAGGGCTATAACGCCTCATGTGCATTGGAGCAACGGAGGCTCTAAAAACAACATCTACAGCGTCACTAAACATGATTCTACACCTAAATACTTCCCAATAGCATATTTGCCAAAGGCATCGCGGCTAAGACGGCACTAAGGCTAAATGCGGCTCTAAGACTAAAGGAGGCACTAAGGCTAAAGGCGGCATTAAGGCTAATTATAAATTTAGAACTTTAGATTCGTTAGATTACCAACAGCCCATCACCCGTTTCGACCCAATTTCGACTAGAAAACACTCGTCGTAACCCATAGCTGGGTCGGAAAACTCAATTAACGTATACACAGACGGCTTCAGGCAGCAAGTAGGGATCAGTGCTGGGGTATATAATGCATCGCCAGACGTTAATACCTGTTACAAACTGGACGAAAGAAGTAGTATCTTGCAGGCGGAGCTGGTGGCCATCCAGAAAGCTGCGGATTGCCTGATAAGCTGCGCAAACCGCCGCGCTCAAGTCACTTAGAAGTAATGCAACAAAGTCCACACCGATACTCAACTGCTTCAACGCGCTGAAAGATCTCTGTTGTACCAACGCAGTCTCCCTCTTGTGCGATTGTAGCCGTATGGGAATCCAGGGAAATGAAACAGCTAACGAACTAGCTAAGAGTGGCGTCACAATGTCGTCTGACAAATTAAGCATTTCAGGTTTGATACAATTTCCCTTCAATGAACTTGACAATGTATGACTGTTAACAGCAAACAATGCGTGGAAGCTTACTGATTCATGCCTCAGCACCAACATCTTCTAGCCCCTATATAACACCGCTAAAACCGAACTAATTTGTTCCTAGTAGGGATCATTACAGGCCACTGCCTGGTGGAACACCATGCTCACAGACTAGGCCGGACTAGACTAGACTAGATGCAGAGACTGCAAAGAAACAGAGGTGATTGAAACTCTGGAGCATCTTCTCTGTTTCTGCCTGGACTTAACCAAAACGCGATATAATACTTCAGGTCAACTATTCTTTAAATCATTAAGTAAGTAAACTTTGCTAAGACCACTGGAACATTTTGCCTAAATAAGACTAAAGTGGACTTCAACTTGGTTTACTTACTTCAACTTGAGACTGAGCCGCTACCCCGTAACCTAACCTAACCTATGTACATGCCTTGTCAGCCACAAAAGAGTTGTGATTGACAGTTCCGAAGTTTAGCTGAAAGTGTGTTGCCGCCAAGAAGATGATGGCATGCAGAGGTGTTGGGAATTCCTGCTCCCTTTTCTAAGAAATCTTTGGGGGTGGTGATCTTTGGAACAGTGCTACGTTACAGATCAGCTCATGCTTACGAAGACTGTTGTTGAATTCTGGAGAAACAGCTTTCTTTTCTTTTGCTAGGACTGGCCGTTTGCAGAGCAGAAGTTGGACTTATTCTATTTCTACCTCGTGCGAGCCCTGTAAAGACTCCTATTAGCATGCGCACTTTCGTGCGACTACAACGATGTTGATCTCGTTTTACTCAGCGTTGGTCACAGGGCCCCTTGGTTCAATTTCCCGGCCGTTAATAAGGTCTCCCCTGCAAAAGCCAATGAGGTCTACAGCCACGCAACTTCTGATTGCTGTCTCGCCCCAGAAAAGATGATTCAAAGCTTTTAAAATTGCGTGCCTGTTCCAGTTTGCATATCTCACGTCATACACTGCCCCAAGGCATGGTCAAGTGCGCTGAGAAACTGACGCAATCTGAGTCGCACCCACGCACATCTCAAACTTCATCACACACATCGTCGAATGCTGGACCCTCTTGTACGTGTGCTTATCCCAACGACCAGAACAGAACTTCGAAGCCAATCTGATTTCGGATCGAGATGAAAATTCCTTACGTCATGATCCGCCACTTGAGCTGGTCCCTTTTGATCAGAATCAACACCCGTTTCATGGCACACGGGAAACTCCACCCAGTCGCTGAAGTGGTGATCGTCGCACTTAAACAGGTCTAACCTCAAAATCGAAATACATTGGCCCCGGGAGACCACTCACAAGTGGCTTACTGTTTATCTGCCCCGACATGGAAAACACTTGACATTTTTTTTTCTTTCCTTGTGATCTGATATTGCTTTGAAGACAATGAAAATATGAGGAGTGACGTCTTTTCCCATCGAACATTTTTTTCTTTTATCTTTTTCTTCATTTTCTCAACCCACACCATTTGCGGAACACTCCCCATATTCATCATCATCAACATCATCACTCATAACCGCATTCAATTAAAAAAACACAACCAACTCACACACAAACGTCAACCGGGTCGTCGAGTGACAACTGACAACTGAGAACGTGTGTGCGCGAGTGGGGTTCTCAATCAAAGGTCTCTCAGGGTCTCGGTGATAGTTTATGAAACGAAACAAAACAGCCTTCGCTGGGGGCTCTGCTGATCGGCGAGTTCCGTCCCCGGGCACACGGAACGGAGAATGTTCTAAATCCAAAGCTCGTAATCTTACATTGTCTCGGACAAGGTTGCGCCACGAAGGGGGACTCGCTCAGCCGGCTTGTGGACAAGGGATTTGTTTTGTTTTCAAGCGAAGCCAATGCCAGCCATTTGGACATTTGCCTAATTTGGCAATTTAAAATCCAATCATCGCGATAGGGGTAGAGGGAGGGGCCGCGACACATTATCTTCGTTTATGGTCGCCTTCACTTGTCGCCCCTGATGGCAGTCATTGGGCTCGATCATATTTTCGATCGACAACGTTTTGTCTCGGTGACGTGAGAGAATGATTAAAATGTTGCATTATTGGTTGTCACTTTGACAGCTGTCACACTGACGTAATCAGATCGAAATAACGAACTTTATCGCAACCATTTGATTGGCATATCCTTCAGTGTTGGGAGGCAAAGAAGAAGACTCGATCGCCGCCGTCATGTCCACATATATAAGCTACTCAAAATCGGGTACTTGTGTGAATGAATAGTTCACAAATGGCACACCTCCTTTGAAGGCGCTTTAAAGGGTGATAAGTGGAAACGATAATGACTCTAACACTGACGCTAATATGAGAACTATTGATTTATTGTGCCTTGTCATGAAGAGTGACCACATTCGAACTGCACCTTGATCGCTAGACAACATCGCCTTAGATTGTCGACGGTGCTCGTCGGTCAAGACGTGCGCTCTAGACAAAGATAATTGTTTAAGTGCACACATGTGCAGAGGCACTTCAATGTGCTCTTATAAGACGTGTGTAAACAAATATGTAACATTTTGTGCGTTTTGTGAACATTTTTGTTGACAGATGGAGTAATGCAGTGATTGTCTTTAGCAGGTGGTGGTGTTAGTTAGGCAACTTGGACGATTCTTAACGATAATTTGATAAACTCTTGGCAGCACTGTTCCTGGTGACAACCACTATCTACAGTCATCGAAGACTCATAAGAATTCGCAAATACCTGGAAAGTGGACGTGCGAAAAGGCATGTTTATGAATGGCGAAAAAGCGAATGTCAGAACTGAACGAAAAGTGGCGAGAAGTTTCGTAAAGATTCTATAGTGTCCATAGTCGCTTCTGGGAAATATTCAAACAGTGACTATCATTTACGTACGTAGAGAGCAATTGGTTTCACACTTTCCACTTAAGTAAACACAAGTTAACTAAACTGAACGAAGGTATTATTATGCATCCAGTGCAATATTCGATCGATTGTTTCATTCGGCTGAGGTCTTCTCATGTTGGTCCTTTACTTGTTCAACAACGATACTCGATTCTGATGGAAAGTTGGAGCAATGAACAAAGTTTTTCAGCCAATTTGGACCCTTTGAGACTACATCGGGTTTTGACTGCCATTGGACGCGGAAGATAGCTAACTACAGATATTGTTGGCACGAGGGGCTTTTAGGTGAATGCATTGACTTATCCCGGATTCACACATCTTTGAACGTGTTATTTTTGATTTAGGTTAGGTTGCAGTGGCTGACTGGTAGTTGGAAGCAGTCACACTTGATTAAGGTTCGTCTTTCGTTCGATAAAATTCGAATTACAGGGAAGCCAACTTTGCTAGCCACTTGCCAACTTTGCTTCCCAATCACTGACATTTGGTTCACCTAAAATATTCTCTTCTACATGTCTTCCGAATTTCGTACTTAAGACCCTGACAAGAGTCAGGTTAGGACCCAGTTGCAGCTCAGACTGCAGCGCCACCTATATTATCACTATTATCAGATTCAATCAACTGCCTTTCATCAACATCAGCAAAGCCAGTTGGTACACCTTTGAAATAAAGGTTGATGGGTTTGGGAAATAAAACAGGACCTATGACGAAGACTTGGGGTATTCCTACGGTTAGGATAAGAGGGCTGATCCTTACACATCAAGGTGCTGCAGTCAGCGTCGTCTCTAAGTGAAGTTTGCTTTAAGCCTACTGGCAGTGGACTCTTGGGCTCCAGGGGGCGACGTCTCCAGTGATCTGGCGCGTTTGGTTACGAAATCCTTGGTAGGGGCCTCCTCTAGAAGGCTCTTAGTTACCCTTACAGCTTGATCAGCCCATCGTTTATTTTGCTCCGATAGCTTCACCCGAGGAATGAAGACATTCCGTTCCAGAAACCGGGAAGAAGAGCGCCTCTTCTTACAGAAGATGGCCGTCGAAGATGAAGCTATTCCTTGAGCAGAGGTTGAGGGATCCATGGGAGTCTCCGTGCAGGATAGGATTCGGGCGTGCGCTCCACGCGGTTCGTGGTAGTTTTAGACTCGGTGTGTGCCGCTCTAGCAATCAGAACTTCAGGAGCTGAAGCTTGTCTGGAAGATTCTCTAGCCGGTGAGAGAGGTTTAATAATTTGAGTCCCACGAGTATCGGAGAAAGGGATGTCCAGCTGTGCGGATGTTTATTCGCGTTATACAGCTAAGGCAGGTATCTCGGAAACTCCGTTCGGGACTGAGCTAGTTATTCAAGTAGGCGCCCAGCCAAGCTGATCCTCAGCACGAGTCATATAACACTTTGATCTGGCCCACCGGTAGAGGGTATAGTTGAATCTTAGCGTCGGTCCTCCCCATGGACCTCTTGAGCCACTGATAGTTACTAAGCGTTCCACGGTAAGGAAAAGCTTGACATGATCTTGTAGACAATTGTAAATGATCCTCTTCTGTTGAGTTATCGTTTCGTTTGTTGCAAAAGATGGATGCTCAGGATCAGCTCCCGATTCTGTAAAAACATTACAAATTGGCAGCAACTACTTGACTGTCTTGCTGTCCTGGATCCTCCGTACGGGAAATCGAACCCTTCACTTCAGATGGCTTTGATTCAGTCTCAGTGTCTCAGCACCGATCGACGACAACAATGTACAAATGGAAATAAAATCGTCGTCAGAAGCTTCTCGCAGTCCGAGCACGTTATGGGGAGCTTGTGTGAGTCAATTTTCGTTTCAACATCGTATCAAAATGTGTGATGTGTCATTTCGTAGGTCATCGCCATAGCTGCCCAGCCGGGGCACGTTTATCTAAATTACTTCATTTGATGGCGACTTCAGGAAAATAATTGTTCTTCCCTTTGTGACTCATATGTGTGCCCCATGCATCAGTGTTTTCGATTACATTTTGTAATTATGCTTCTCTGGAGAAGGAGAGAAATTCACGAAGAATGTGAACTTTACAGCGTTTTTAAAGTAAAGTGACTTAAGTAGGGTGATGTAAATTGTAGTCCCAGAAGCCGGGGCACCTATTAATATTGTTGCACAAGATGTTGTGGATTTGTATGCTCTTATTCGACGTTCTCGTAGACATCTGGGGAGGAGGTTTCATTTAGAATGATTCAGTCGTTGTATGAGTTCCGCAATGTATTGGAAATTGGATTGAAAATGGAAATCTACTACGTTTTTAGACTGGGACAGGTCGCCCCCACCGAGAGTTGAAGAATGAACGTAGTCTGGAGTAGATCTGGGAGATCTTCTTCTTAGCACGCTAGAGTCCGAGGTGGATCTGGGCCTCAAACAACAAGCCTCTCCAACTGGCACGATCTTCGCCACCTGCCGCCTGTTTAGCACATCAAGCCGGCTAAGGTCCCCCTCGACTTTTGTGCGGCACCTTGTGCGTGTACGTTCTCTGTTGCGTTGTCCCACAGGCTCAGAGTCGAATATTATTTGAACTGACTTCTGTAAGATCGTGCTTCTAGTGTTGGCGAGTGAGTCTCGCACGATCTTGGCTGAGATTAAAGAAGTCGTGTGGCAGCGCGAGCGTTCATGGACTCCACAAAAGTTAACGAAACTCAACGAATCTGAATAAAGTGGCGCGAGCATTCAGTCCGCAAAATTTAACGAAACTCAACGAATCTGAATAAAGTGGTTAGAATTATAAAAAGCGATCACAAATATGGGGGAGGAGAATACTTCGAGGGTGCACAAAAATCGTGCACCACCGAGAACTATTTTATTATTCAAATAAAAGATCAACTGTGTGTGTCGCATAGAATTGAGTCTGGCTTCATTTTGAAGTTAAATTGTTTGCCAATGTGTCTGAATTAACACATAATTCAAACGGCCACCTAGGTTTCGCTGGCTGTGCTCGGTCTAATGTTTGATGACTGTTTGATGAGAAGTTAATCGAGTGGTGTCAAGGCGCATGATCTCGACGGCCAATTGATGAACACACTTCGAGAGTTGCATCGCTTGTAAAGCATTCAATGGCATCTTGTTTGAATCACAGCGCGGGTATATCGATGTTGGCGAGCTCTGGCCAAAGGAAGTGGGTTAATATCCGAAAGAATAAGGTCGACAATATAAGCTGACGAGATGAGATTTCGTCGTGCTCTTGGGCGAGTTCGTCAAACACGGTATTGCCCGAGGAACTCAATGTTGACAGGCGAGTTTCTTCGAATGGATAGGGCTATGCTTCTATGGTTTGGTCACGAATGGCCCCAGCATCACGACTTCCGAGGTGTGCGTTGAATACGACTTCATCCGGTAGGCGATCGCTAGGCAGACCATGGATCACGTCCATAAACTCGCTTGGGTACGACTCCTGATGAGTTAGAGTTGATGGGGGAGGATGGAGTGGCCTTGGAGTGACGAGATGAGAAGCAATCCTAGTTATCAAGCAGCGAGTTCTAACGATTTCGGATCCGTTTACTGAATTTGTTGACTGCCGCGTGTATTAAAGGACTTCTCCAAGTCTCCAAGCAGGACACTCGTTCGCTGCTTTTTGTTTTTTTTTCTATTGTAGGGACGGACAACAATTTTGACGCCGCCTTTATCGTGGTATTGTTGCACCTATCAACAACTTGACTCCTACGCTGTCTAACCTCAATTCCCTGACGAACAACTTTCATACTTCATGGCTCCGCCTCTGCCTGCCTATACTGCCGGCATCAAGCTAGAACGAGACCACCATCTTATAATAGCTGACGCCTTCACATACTGCAGCCGCAAATATCGGTTCTCCAAGTACGCCAACAGATTATCGACCACCTTGCCTTTGAAGTAGAAGCAATCAGCAGCTCAAGACAGGCAATCGGGGACTCTATCGTATCTGGAGACAAATCGATGAGCGTGTAGCAATATAAGTTCAAATTGCAGCGGCTTCAGCGGTAGAGAGAATCGATCTAAATGTGCAAGAAGGGTGAAGAAGAAAGGAGTGCAGCCTAGTGTAAGACTAGACAAACGTCAGTATATCGACACGCTGACTTCTAGGGCTGAAGATGCAGCGAAAATGTGCGACGTTAGGTCCGTTTTTCACATCACCATGGAACTCATTGGTGGTCGGAGCTTCGAACAACATCCGGTGAAGGGTGTAAATGGTAACCTTCTGATTTCGGATGAAGAGCAAAGTACACTTTGCTACTGTCTTAAACCACCTAGACGAGGGCGGAATGTTTTCGAGCTCTAAGGTGTACTCTGTCGCAACAAATCCCCGAATTCGCCCCGGAACTCGAAGCTAAAGTGAAATAACAGCAGCAATCAAGTCCCGCAAGAAAAACAAAGCGATGATGGCATCTCTCTTTATTTCAACCTGCACCGAATGTATCACCAGACTTGCTGCATCCGGTGATGTGCAGAGCTTGGGATAACGAACAATTCCCGCAGGAGCGGCAAAGGGCGATGATCATTAAGTTTCTGAAAAAGGGAAATCTGGAGCGGTATTTGCGTTCTGGAACGGATCAAAGAGCATTTAAATTCAACTCTTGACGTGGCACTGGTGGGTTTTCGAACTGGATCCTCATGCATCGACCACATAAACACCTTACAGATCATAAGCGAGCAATCCAGATATGCGTTCGACTTCGAGAAGGTTTTCGATAGCTTGAATCGAGATGCAATCTGGTCGGCCTTGCCCAGGAGGGGCATTGCGGAAAAGCTCAAAGCTAATATAAAGGCTACGAATAGGTAGAAAGTGTCACGTCTTGCACAAAGTTACCAGAGGAGTTTGAGGTCCAAAATGGAGTTCGTCAAGAGTCCATACTGTCACCGCTATTGTTTCTGGTGGTTATCAGCTATGTACTTCGTGCAGCATTGACGGACGAATATTATGGCATTCGATGGACTATGACATCTTACCTGAAACACATAGACTACGCTGACGATGTTTGACTTCTGACGATGTTAGGTTATGTTAGGTAGAGTGGGCTGCCAGCGAAATCGCCAGCACACTTAGACCATGTTTGTCCATAGTCAGACTACTACCACTGATCGACGACTCCAGTAATAGTATCGATAATTTGATCCCATCGGCAAATGGTCACTGAAAACCGGGTAAAAACTTTGCTTTCACTGGGATTCGAACCGGGGACTCAACCAACGGCGCCATCCAGCTGTGTTTTTCTGACGATGTCTACTTTGGCATCGGATAATGGATCTTCAGTCGATGGCCCATAATCAGAAAGCTGAGTCCTTAGCATTTCTGACAACCACACCCAACTGAACATTGCCGGGCAGGATGTCGAGAAAGCTAACAGCTTTCTATGTTTAGGAAGTGTGGTCTCGGCTAATGGCGGTAGCACCGAACTGGATGTGAGCAGCAGAGTCGGGATGGCTAAAGCTGCTTTCGGAAGGCTATCCACGATCTGTGGAAAAGCAATGTTAACGGCTTGAGAAGCTGCAACTGTTCCGCTCCATCGTAAAACCACATATGTTCGATGTTCATCTCTTAATCACTTCGAAAAGTAGCCAGTGCGAGGAAGTCACATTTGCTTACTTGCATCTCTGATCAGCAATTCATTCACGGCTTGGCAGCATGAATCATTTTCTTGTCTGCTGCTGAATTCCATGTAATTTGTACTGCAACTGCCTAAAAGTGCGATCACTCGATCTCTCAATGTTTTCCTACGTTTATCTACGTCGTCCCAGGCATCCACTGATAACTGCACCGCTCATTAACCCTTGGTTCCCTTAAACACTGGCAACCGGGGGATTTTGCAAGTTCTCCACCCTTTCTGCCAGACCTTACCACTCACCCATTAGTCATGACAGATCACTTAAAGCAGCTGCCACCGATTGGTCACACACAAGGTCGACAGCAATCACAAGAAATTCCCAGACCTATCACTCAGCACGAGACGGCCGCCGCCGCAAAAACAACAAGAAACAAACAGAACAATCATGTGCCTTGCAAGTGATCGCGGCCACCGACCGCACTGATCAATCTTCCACCCAGATTCAATATGCAGCGATCGGTCTGGTACATCTTTTCCACGAATGTCTGGCCGCCGATAAGTTTGCTAATCCCTAAATTGACTTCACTCACAGTGAATCATTGTCGGAATACTATCGGCTCACATGCTTTCATTCCTTCACTTTATCGCATCATCGCATCGCAATCGAAAGTCGATTCGATAACAATAATCATGCGAAGACATTAATTTCGAGCTAAGAAAAGGCCCAAGGGTTCTCAGCCACGGCCGAACAGCAGACTGTGTGTGATCGACCATGGCGAACAATAAAAATCACAGGCACACTCGATTCGATCACTACTCCAGTCGATACGCGAAATTCACTTCAAAAGTCATGCCAAATCGATGATAGAATCTTTTTGTTGTGCGCTCGGGCGGTGGGTGCGCGACGAGGACGCCCCAGCTATCGATCACAGCGCATATTTTACGAGAGATTAATAATTCTTCAACGTTTTTTTTGCGATGATTACTCAAATTCGTGTGTGAGTTTGTTTTGTGTTTGTTTCTCCGTTCCCCTGGTGCTTTGTTCTCTTCGTTAAGTGACAGGTTACGCAACTGTTGCCGTGGAATCGCTTGTAATCGCAGTCGGGACGCTGAATTGCGTTCTTTCGTGTCAAGCCCCGTGCATTTGTGCGGCTCGCTACCAGAACTAACGAGCACCAGCAGCAGCACCGTGCCTGTGTGCTATGATTCTGTTTCGTGTGGCAGTTTCTTTTTTTTTTTTTGCATTTTTTTTTGATTCGTTTGAATTAAATGACAAAATCACTTGTTTATTATTCAATCGTCGGTAATGGCTACAATGATGATGATGATGAAGATGACGAGATGTCGGTGTGTGGCGCAGAATGGACGGGTGCTCGTGGGAGCTTCGTGTCGAATCGGATGGCTACTCGAATGTGACTCGCTTAGGTAACTCGCGTGTGTTACGTTTTTATTTTGTTTGTTTGACTGCCGCTGAACTGCATTTGTCATTCGCGAGATGCGATTAAATGTGAAGTATTTAATCAAAAGGAGAAAAAAAAAAGAGCGAATATCAATTAACTAAGCAAACAGGAAATGGAAGGCGCGATGCACGTGCTTGGGTACGCATTTGAATACGGCGACGAGATGAGACAAGCTCGTTACGACTGTGAACCCTAGTCGCAAGGGCAAAACGTGCGATTTCTTGTGCCTCTTGAACTGACTGTCACCCGAAGGCATTTGTGTGCAAGTGCCCTCATTAAGCAGAAACCACTTGAGCTTAAGCAGCATTCAGTTAGCACTTTGGTGCTAATTGACTGATTGGTGCTAACCAACGCAAGAGGATCCTTGAATGCGATGTGTGTGGAAATTTCACACGTCTTGAGTGGAAAAAGCCAAACATGATGTATGATGACGATGATGTCTGCAAAATGATCTGTCTTTTAGCGGGGAATTCTTGTTTGTCGGCAAGGAAGTGTGAACTAAAAGACTGTGTCTTTTCGGAGGAATTATGAAACCAGTGGTGTCAGACGGGGTAAGAACAAAAAGTACTCCCAAGAGGGGGGTAGTTTGGATCTCGGTTCTAGCGGATCTGTCATTCCATTGCTGGTGTACCAACCGAAGCTAGGTTAGATTAAAGTGCCTGGCTGGTCACTTAAGTCAGTGGCGGTCTATTAAGATGCCACGCGGAAGCATTTTGAACCAATTGGAGCTTGCTGCATAGCGGTTTAGCTGGTTAATGCTGATGCCGTTCAGTTCCTTCAAGTTATTGCAAAAGTACACCTTTAGATGGGGGTTTCTGTGGTTAGCCAGATGGCAGCACGGGCAGATTTGCACAAAGGGGACGCAGCTTCTGCAGAGATCATTGTATGACCGATCTATCCAGAGGTCTTGTGTGCTAGGTGCTCTATTGTGACGCCGATGAGAATCAGGTCAGCTTAGTCGGAGCAGACATATTGTCCGCTTCGGATTGAGTGTTGGCCATATTCCACGTGATGAACAAGAGATATAAAAGGGAGAGAAGATATTGATATCATACAAGGCCTCTTTCTGCCTGAAAGGGTTGTTGAGTGTGAAAGTGAGGTCTTTGAAGTGCACACGTAGACCCACTTTTTCATCAGTCCATGATAGGAACCACACCAACAGCGACATAGCAATAATGTCGGACAGTCGTGCTGCCTTCTTGGCACTGGACTCCTCCATTATCAAATCTAAGCTTGTGACAGAATGCCTAGAGAAGCTCAAAGAATTGAGCAGTAGAAATAGAGTAAGACTCTGCTGGATACCTGGCCATACAGGGATAGAAGACAATGAAATAGCCGACTCCCTAGCCAGGAAGGAGCATTGAAATCTTTCATAGTTCGTGAAGCATTCTGTGCAGTGGAGACCATGTCCTCAGAGAAGAATTCATCCTGAAGAGAACTGACTTAGAGAGAGTACTCTAGAACATTTCCCTATCACCTAAGCACACCAGGAGGCCAACGCTCTCCATATAAATCTGGAAAGAAGTATATATGAGGGAACTCGAGTAAGAGCTAGGTAGTAAGGGGCACGATAGATATTAAGGTCGCAGTGCAACATACCCTCAAAAACTACTTCTTTTTCAAAATGTAATAAAATGAACAAAATAAAAGTTATTCTACATGGTGTGGCTTTATTAGTAAGAGCCAACCTTCCCGTTAATTATGAAATACAACGTCGTTCAAGCGGCTGCATCGGCTGACTTAACAATAGCACATTCTGTCACCCCAATTTTCCAAGATCTTGGTTATAGTTTTGGGCTGTAACTCACGGATATTGGTTTTAAGAGCTTGAATCGATTCCAGATTGTTGGCATAACATCGGTCCTTCACGGTTCCCCACAAAAACAGTCCAAATGGGTCAAATCCCAGCATCGAGGCGGTCAATTGACATCGCCAAAACGGCTGGTAACACGGTTTGGGAATTTGGTGCGCTAAAGATCGATTGTTGCATAGGCTGTGTGGTATGACGCGCCATCCTGCATAAGCCAGTGGTCGTCCAAGCCCGTGTATTCAATTTCAGTAAAAAAAAAAATTGTATATGTAACGAGCACTGTTACCCGAAACGTTGTTCCCAGCCTCATTTTCGAAGAAGGCCACAGCAGCAACCTTCTCATCTGTACGCACCGTACGACAACGGCGACCATGAGTGTTGTCCACTTGCCAACCACACCAGTCTCACGAACTTTTTGCACAAACTTGCGTAGAGCTGTCGCAGTGGATGCTTCATTTCGGTCAAAACTTCTTCTGTTCAAAAAAACGTACTGTTTGGGCTACAGAGCACTCACTTCGGAAATAAGTTTTCAATATTTCCCTTCACTATTCAAAAGCGTAAAGCTTGTCATTTCGTTCCGCGGAGGTATGATACTGACTTTCTGTCAAGACTTCGAGCGGTAAGCAGCTGTCAGTGTCAAAAAAAACTATGATTTAAAAAAAAACCACTAGATGGTCCAGCCTGCATATCTTCTTCGTTTCTGCAACTTCTACAAAGGACACTGTCACACGGGATACCAAGTCGCAAAGGTTGAGTGTACCGGTAAGGACCCACACTAGCATGGTTCGGATCAGAAGCATCGCCCCTCACTCCTGTCCAATTGCAGCCATGGAATTCTGGCTCTATCCAAAACTTCGTTCTTTTGTTTCTTCCTTCTAGAGCTTACCGGTGTGTATGCATAAGGGTCTTCTACAGATTCCCACCAGTTTAGAGCAATCTTTCGCAAGATTGTCTGTGGTTTCATTTCGGAAAGAGACATCTACAGGTTTTTGTGTTGATTTGTGGGAAAAGGCTATTCATCCATGCGTTTGTAGGTCCATCGCATTCGTTGGTTAGTCCATGAAGAGAGCATGACCAAGCCAGCTCCAGTTCGAAAAATCTGCGTCCCCTATCATGTGGGACAATGTAACTGAGGACGTCCAATTTCAGGTGTCGAACAGAAATGAAAAAGGATCCCAACCAACTTTTCGTCGACAACTAGAGACACCTAGTGAAAGACTACCTCAAGTCTTTGCCAAATACAACTCGTATTTGAACAAGTTGCCATAGACAATGTGTCCAAGCCCCCACACCCGTTTGAAGCCAAAAAAACATCCCGGAAGTATCTGTTAAGCCCCAACCCTTCGCCTCTTCCTCTCCAGTCGTCACAGCAAATTCACAATTCCCAAGGAACATTCTAAATGAGTCAACTTCCTCCGCGTGTGACTCGTCCGAATTTGTATTCATCTCGAAAAAGAAACAAGAATGACAAAAAAAAACCAGACAAGAACAAGAAACCACACATATAGCAATCCATCTACACATGTTGCGACCGCAAAATCCGTACGAGGAGCGAGATGCGTATGCGCGGCATTTCGTTTTCGGTTTCAATTCTGAATCATCGCGCCTGTCTTCCGTCACTTCTGTGGCTTCCCTCTCAAGCGCGACTGCATTCACATCTCTCCGTCTGCCCTCTTTCGCCGCGGAGTTCTTTAATTGACTGAGACTCTTGATCACGGCGGCGATATGATACCCCAAGTGTGTAGCCGCCGTCGTCGTTTGTTATTCCTCTTCCTATTTTGTTTTGTTCTTTAGTTCGAGTGCCCACTTGGTACGAATGTCTTAGCAAACACTCTGCACGCATTCGAGCGCCGCACCGGAGAGGGTTCTAAGACGAGTGTTTCGCTTCGGAGAAGCCGCCGAACCACCACCTGTGGGCATCTGTTGTTTGGCCAGCGTTAGAGCCGAGGGCTGGCGGTCGGGTACAGTCGGTGGATGGGTGCTATAAATAGACGCACTGCGGGAGTAGTTACCATTTCGATAAATTAAGGCGCCCTCACTCGGCATAAATCCATCAAAACGCACACAGAACCTTTGAGTAGGGGGATACATTCCGATGGTCTTTCCGTCTTTCCGTCTTTCCGTCTGTCCGTTTCCCCCGCTATGGCTGGGCTGTAATTCGCGTCCGTGTTTATGGATAATTTATCTTTTTTGACATTTGACATGTTCGCCTTCATTAGTCGGCTAATTAGAGGTTGTCATAATTTCACGAGACGCCACTGCCATCTATCGAGTTCAGAGGGTATTCGCGTAACCTGACGTTCAGCGAATAATTGATGTAACTTTGAACTGTTTTTTTTGTTTGCTGCTTTTCGTCAATTAAGCCACCATGTGTCACTCCATTTGCATTTCGCTCTCAAACGTGTGGAGAGTGGAGACAAATGTCAGAATAAATTGGTGACGGTTCGTGTGTAATGTCATTGAATCCAAGGTCGCACTGCAGTTGGGATTTGATGGCTGGCATCAGGAAAGGCCCAACTGGGCTCTTCGTGTTGTTGTTGTTTTTGTGCGGCGAGCGTGTGTCATTTGTCTCAGGTTGTGTGACAAATGATTAAATCTGACATTTGTGATGAATGTGCTTATGTTGGCGTTGATGCAACTTCGGGCTTTGTGATGTTGATGAGGGATTCAAGGGTGTGTTGCGTCGGTTGACAAGCGATGAGATTGTGGTCTTGTCTTTGGTAGACATTTGGTAGGCACTAATGTGATTAGTGATGACTTTCCACCTGACGGAATGATTGCAGACGCACCAGCAATGTTTGACAACAAAAATCACATCAAACTGTCGCCTATTATGGACTGTGAGAGAGATAGAGAGAATGTTTCACTATTTTTCTGTCCAAAGACTCATCGAAATTAGCCTCATCAGTGAGAATTGTTTTGTGTCAAGAGCCTGATCATGGTCAGTCCTTTCCAGCAACCAGGGCATCACATTTAGGCCTGTTGGCTTTGTGCAATGCGGTGCAACGTGATGGTGGATATGCCTAATTGTTGGCATCGCCTCAAACCAGCAATTTCAGTCACAACTGCGATTCTCTTAATTGATCATGCCGAAGTGCGAGTTGAAGTCAATCTGTCGGAGATGTTTAAGTTGACAATTAGGTTCGCCTATAGAGATGACGATCAAAAGGAACTCGAACTGAGCATCCCGCTATATATTTTTCTCGTGTCTGTCTTCATTTCAATCCTTTTCTGATGTCGTTTCTATCCCTTTCCTCTTCACTTTCATAAATGATGTCCCACCAGCTACCCTTCGATGATGACAGCACTCGCAGCTTCTCGTATTCGATTGAAGACTAACGAGACTGCCCTTCGGTCGTAGAATTGGAACGGCAACCTTGCTTAAAACAATAAAGTGGAATTGAATGCTTCTACAACTCAATACCACCTCTGTCTCTTGAACGAAGAGCGGCGGTGGTGATAGTCCGAAAGGTGACGAACCGAAAGACGTTTCATCTTGGATACATATGTGAATCAGCCCACACTTGGGAGGTCGCTGTAAGTTGTCTCAAAAGATTCAAGAACTATTCTATCCCGCCTTTATCAGTTCCAGCTAAGCCGTATTCACAAAAGACGCTGTGACATGAACAGCAATCTCGTGTAGTCGATCGACTTCATTTCGCCCCTTCATAACCTCTACCGCAACACTACCTTCGTTCAGAATGAATAAGGAATCAAGCCAGCTTTTGAACGCACAGTCAAGTCTAGATAGCAGGGACATACGAATATGAACCCAAATATTTCCCAACAATTCGCAGACATTGAAAACCTATGTGCACAAGCAACTCCGCTCCCTTTCTACATTAAAAAGAAAAACACGTTCCTCAGTTTCGTTAAGTTTCGTTTATTTTTGTTAACTTTTTTGTATTGCCTTTAGATTGCGCTGTTTGTTAACTTCGAATGCTCGAGACTATTTTGTCAATTTGTCTATCACCTAACTCGACATAGCTCCATCGAAGTCTGTAAGAAACCCTCCTCCGTTCAGTGTCAAACAAGGTTTTAGGCAAGGCCACGCGACATGCTTTCATGCGACTTCTTCAACATCGTTTTTGTCAAGTTCGTACAAAACTCAGACGTCAACACAAGAGGCACGATCGTCCAGAAGTCCTTGGACAAAGCACCACAATGGGTAGCTATAAGCTAGGTTGGTAGTGACATTAATGCACTAAGGCCCAAGTAGGCCCATTCCACCGCGAAGTGAGTGCTTCAATTAATAGAGAGGGATATCGTGAGCCATTTTTGTCAACAAATTTTACTAGTGCGTTCACCGGTATTCCTAAAGTCGCTTAAACTGTCGAAGGAGTAGGAGTCTGTGGTGACTTTCCTAGTTGAGGCTAGTACAGGACAGATGAGTAATTGATTAACGTGATCATCTGGCATACGCCTTATATCACGAGTTCGTTTACTCCTAGGACCATTTACGAACGCTGGACCAGACGCCTTCAGTAGGAAGCTCAAGTTCCAAATTTGGAAATAGACTTATGAAATTATTTCTCCACCTTGGTAAAGTGATGAGGTCGTAGCACCTGGTTGTATTTATCAACTGCACGCAAATTTGAATCATATACCTTTCACGTCTCGTAGTCACCCCCAACCAAGGTTGACTCTCAGACATGCAGGTATAATCTCCAACTCGCCTCGCGACCTTGGGTGTTGAACCACAGCTCCCACTTGGGGGCCAACCTTAATTGATCAGGCTGAAACCTATGCTGGTATCAGGGTTTCCTGATCTCCGGTGGCACCAGACTATAGGCTCTGGTCAAGCTACCAGTATGATGACATAACATCCGAAGACTCGCCGCTAATATTCAAAAAAAGCCGTGGTCTTGTCAGCACCAATCTATGACTGAGACTGGCGCGTCACTCTTTCTCTATTCATTTCTTTGCGAGCTTGCTACAATCATATTTGACGAGCACTGGTATAGGGACGTATCCTAAAACCTGTTGCTCTTAGCTCATGGATTTTAGTCGCCTCTTACGACATACATGCCTTACCTCTGGTATATTCTAACCCCTACCCGAAGGGGGATGCTTGTACAGGACAATTGCAGAGGTGTCGAATGCTTTCCTCCTAATCATCGTCTAGGCAGCTTCGGCTTTGTAAACAGGCATAGTCATTTTACGTGAAGGCCTAATAGCCGGTATCCGATAAATATACCCACCGCAGTGCAAATTTTCGATCTCTTTAGGTAGATCAGGCTGTTTGATCTTTTTGGATCGAGATGAGGCCAGATTTGTTGTGGGATTCGACAAGTGGCGAAGTTATTGAGCTGTAACTTGAAGGTAGCTGTAGGGGTACCTATATTAACTTTAAGTACTTGAGATGATTCTGAACGTCAATTTGTCTATCACCTAATTCTTCAGGTTTGCGCTTCTCCATCGAGATCGGCAAGAAACTGTCAAAGACTTTCAGTGTCATACAAGGTCTTAGGCAAGGCCACGCGACATGCCTTCAAGCGACTTCTTCAACATCGTTCTTGTCAAGTTCGTGCAAAACTCAGACGCCAACCTAGAGGCACTATTGACCAGAAGTTCTTGGCAACGCAAATGGGCAGCTATACTCTCGAGGTTTTTAGGGAGGTCGTCTAACTCAGCTTCGCCGGGAACAGTACAGCCAACGCCAGTATTGAGATTAAATGCAGAATAATTCTTGGCAAAACCGATGCTCCTTTTTCTTCTTTTTTTTTATTCACCATTTCCTTTGTTAACATTGTATTGTTATCTGCAAAGCCGGAAGGGCTTGTCTGCAGAAGACTGGTGTAAGAGTCAGTTGAGTAAATGAGCCCATCTTTAGACAGATAAAGCTGACTTTATATAAGATCAGTGACCATACCAGTCCTGGTGCACGGCGCAGGGGAATTGACAGTCTCAGAAGCAGATATTGAAGTCATCGGTCTCTTTTAGGGAAAAGTTCTGCTGGAGCTTTGGTCCTGTTTTCGTTGATGGCAGCTGGAGGAGAAGTGGTGGCCTGTGGCGTTGTGAGTTTTTGCGTCGACTATTATACACTTGGACCTACCTGTCTAGGTTCGGTTCCTGGTACGACAGGAAATACTTTTCACGGCCCCACCTCTTTCGAGTCACTGACAATGTTCAAAGAGTACAGCTGTCTAGAAAAAGCTTCTCAAACTTGGACGTTTAGAGTCGGCATAAGACTGTAGGTCTCTTCCACTCGTGATAGAACAATAGCAAGCACAACACGAGTGGCTGCCCTGGCTCATATAATATTATTTTTATCTGGAGCAGAAGATTCAAAGACGATGATCTGTACAGCGACATGATCATAGCCAGGCGACTACGGAACCAACGCTTAAAATCTCTATCTGTTCGATTTCGAGTTTGTGGGACAACGCAACAGACGACGGCCGCGTATTAGGTGACTCATATAAGCGGAGATGCAAAATGCTAGAAGATCAAAAGTCCGAATCCAAAAAAAATCCATTCTGCGGGGCACACATTTGACGTTTGGTATCTAGGAACGACAAATTCGACTCCCTCTAGAAATACGTGCAGATCTGATCAAAAACATGCTTATATTCAAGCATTTATTCGGCTTAGTGCGAATGGCCTCAACCAACTTTGTACTGCAGTCAGCTAGATCGCTGTAACTGGAGAGGTTGTTGGTTGACTGCTTCGTTTGGGCCCGGGTCCAGCTCGGACTGTAAGAAAGGAAGTCAAATGCGGACAGAATTTCAAGACCACATCACTGAGCTCTTTGCGTGACATTGCCTTTGCTTGAATTTGCATCAATAAATGTGTGTGGAGAAGATTTCTCCTTCGATCGAAACAAAATCGCAAAAAACTTGACTAGAGACAGATTCCTTTGCCTAAGCTTAAGAGTCTCTCCGTAAAATACTTCTTGATCCAAGCACATGACATTTGCCATACAGTCGAGGTTTTCAGCAGATCTTCGAATAGAATGGAGAGAAACTACTGTGAGCCACGGCCACAAAGCCTACCTACATGTCATCCTCCACTACCTCCCAACCTGTCCCTCGCTCTTAAAGAGTCTTCTTGCCAATTAAACGTTCACTAACCTCGTACATAGATGGTGGATCATGTACACGCATTTTCACTTTTCAAGCCCAATTTTCACATCAGTTGTGCCGAACTCAAGTCGAAACCACCAACTGAATCATTCTCTAAGACCGCCATAAAATAATTTTATGAATCAATCCACTTTCTCGTGCATCGTGACATATTTTCTGCATCAACACCGCTCAACTCGAAGTGCTTTCACAGAGATCCGTCATCACGATTAATAGCATTTTTGTAAGTTTGACATAATTTGAAACGACAAAAGGGCCAGCTTCTAATATCCACCGACACACTTCCATTTTCATCAATTCATCAAACCCCGTTGCGACAGCCGTGCCGCCATAGTACGCACGTTTTAACACAAAGTCCGTCATAAAAGTCCATCGTGTACATATTTTTATATTCCCCACTGTGTGCCGTACGCATAGCGTCGTCGTAAAAAATGGAATTCAAGACACGATCACTGTGGAAACTTCTTCGTTTTTCTCGTCTCCGTCTCCCGCTTCAGCATTGTCTTTTCGTTGACAGCAAAACTTTCTACGGTACGCGTTTGTGACAATTGGCAAGAGACGACGTGCAATTGCTACTTAAGTCCATAAAAAGTCTGATTATGACTGTAGTTTTATACATTTTTGGCTTGTTACCTAAATTTCTTTAAGTTGCTTGCTTTTGTTTTTTTTTCTACTTTTTTTTTTCAAGAAATCTTGTTTTAGTAGCTGTCGCCACGTGAGTGTTACACGAGAGTGGTGCACTATGAGCGTATGGTTTTGATGCGTCCGCGTCGCCGGGAAGGGAAGTGCCGGCGACGCATTTTACGACGCCCGATTAAGTGTCATCCAGTTGGTATGTGTGACAGTCTATTTTGGTTATGAAATCATGACTGACTGATGAATTTAACACGGAACGTGTTAATTCAATTTCAACGGGGACTTAATTGTGAATGTTGACTGGATTTGATTTAAGAATGCTCGAAGCATCGCTAGCTAGCTCGTGGAGTGGATACTCGCATTCTTTGGTTCATAAGTCGCATTATGCGCTCCGTCCGGCCGTTATGGACGGTGTTGACGGAAGTCGAACTGTCAGAATTGAGACTATTTTCTGAGATGAGCTAATGACGTAATTTTGAAGCTCGGAGGGGACATCATTTGTCCAAATTTTTGGCTAACGTTTCCTTCTAGACACTAGCTTATTTTACTCCGTAATTGGCAACAGACGAGTATGGGTAGAAACTTAATTCAATTGAAGGGCTGAGTTCCGCATCATTTGAATGAAGATTTTAAAGTGACCTAAGGCCCAGCCATAGTTACGTAAACCTAACCTTAACTCAAAAATTATCGAAAAGTGGTCAGAAGCGTTGCATATAATTACATAACTCACGAGTAGAGATCATTTAATTTGGGACTTCCCAGTTAAAAAGGAAAAAATGAACGAAACTTAACGAAATTGAGCAAATGATCATGATCATTTTAATTATGGTTAAGATCGCGGTGCTTACTTTCCTTGTTCAATTGTTTATGTCGACGTATGCTTCCTTGTGTCCATTATGCTTTCCCTGTTCGATTGCTGAAGTTGACTTACACTTCCTTGCGTCCATTATGCAACTCTTATGAAACCTAGAAGTCCGCTGGTCTATGGCCTGTGATGCGAACCCTATTTTCAAATGGGGAGTAAATGTCGTGAAATAACGTCAATTTGAATGCGAAATAAAGCTGAACATTCGAATTTTGCCTTATTTCTATATAGAATACAATCCGTGTTATTTCTCTGTACCAAGGGGAGTATAGAGGGAGTCTATGTTACAGTCATTGACGATTGAACGCCTAACTATACTGAACGTACCGAGAAATGATTCTGTAATCATAATAACCACTTCGCTGAGTTTCGTTAAGTCTCGTTAACTTTCGTTCACTTTTGCTTACTATTGCAAATCGATCCTTCTCTTCGTACGTAAATGACAATCGGTGTTGGATCCCATTCTGCTTACTTTTCGTTCAATTCTGGCATAAACTTGAGTTAAGTCATTTATGGTTGCTACTTTAGTAGTCACAAGAAAAACCCTCGATTATCTGACTCATCTATTCTAAGCGCAATCAAAATAAATCTTTGCACACGGTCCACCACCAGCCAAAGGAGATTCACGACTCACTTATATAATCACTAAACGCTGCCATTTGTCCATTGGCCGAAGCATGATTGGTCGAAATCTGACAAGAACCATCAAAACACACGCCACTGTGTGGTCGCCCGTTAGGTGCTAACAGAATGGAAAGTTCATGGTTTTGCCTGATTTGAGAACCTGTTTAGCAGAAAAAAAGCCAATCGATTTAATATTCCAACAATAGAATCGACTCCACTGCGCTAATGAGCTAATCACTTCCCAGCAATTTACATGCAGCGCCTATTTTTGAACTGTCAATTGATGGAACTGACATTTCCCATGTCAATCTGAAGTTCCGCGTCCGCACACCTCCGCCAGGAGTACAATCATCACTCGGCAAGCCGCGCTGACAATCCCCGTTGACAGCTTCTGATCATTTATCGTAATGTTATTGTCCGGACAATTAGAGTGATGACAGATTTAGAAATTCTCACCCTGACACATCCCTGACTTGATCGTTGTGCCCAAGGAACGGACAGACATCGTCGCGTCTAAAAATAAGTCCACGCTAATTGAATGCGACTAAATTTATACTTCTTTCTGAATGTGAATTGAATCTGTTATTCTTGGGTGGACAGGCCTTTGTGGCCACCGATCGGCGGCGTGCGGCTGTGTGGCGGTTGGCGGTTGGCGTTGACGTCTGTATTGATGGTCTGCGGTCGGAGAGGTTTCTATTTTCGCAATGACAATGCATTGTCAGCCCACTGAGCTGTGCGTTTGTTCCGGGCTGCGGCGGGTGGCGTATCCCATTGTGTAGCTGTACAATAAGCCTTTATTGGCTTTGAATCGTAAGCCGTGCTTTGAATATCGCATGAGGAGAAGGGGCCCAGGCGAGCACGACCGTCCTTAAGCTGAGAGAAGAAGACACGTGAAAATGTTTGCGTGCCTTCATTTTTTGTGCGTCAAATTATAAGTGTCTGGCATAATTTTTAGGCGGCCCGATTATCGGGTGAATATGGACTGGAATAAACTTGATTTTTGGGTGGGGTGTGTTCGCACAGTCGGCGAGACTGTGTGTGAAGAAAACATAAATGTTTCAACTTTCATACGGTCTGAGTTCGGTAGTAAAGCGCTGCAATTAGTATTTCTTGGCGTTGCTCGGGCAAATGCAAATGCTCGGTGGAATCGGTAACTGGTTCGAGTATGGCAAGCGACGATACAATGCCAGCAGTTGCTTGGGTATGGGAAATGGCGTGAACGGCGGCGTATTTACATGGCAGCGAATGAGTTGTCTCGCATACGACGAGACCTTTGCACAACGCTACTGCTGCCGCTACTTAGTGGCTGTCGCCGTTGACGCTGTTGTCGCGCCATCGTAGTCGCCGTCGTCGTCGTCGCCACAGAAGTCTCGCTCGGCACAGTGTGCTTGTCGCGCATGCTTGGCGAGCATTGTTTGAGTATTTTTCTCACGTAAACGTTTTGTTTTCCAAATTGAACTGAAATTCTAAATACCAGTCACGCCAGGCACCGCGTCGTTTTCTTCAGCCTCTGGTTCCACCAATTGTTCGCCATTTCGATCAGCCTCAGCCGGGATGTCAGCGAGCGCGTCGAAATCAAAGACCAGTTGTTGGTGGTTGAGTTTCTGCGACGCAGATACGAGTACACTCTCACATGCATCTGTGCCTCGCGCACCTGAAGCCGACCACTGTGTGTGTGCTCATTTCATGTGCATTCCAGATATCGTTTCTTTATGGCAATCATACATGCTGGCATGCGCAATCGTACGCACAAATCATTTGCGTTGCGACTGCTGGCGAAAACCCTAAAATGAAATCAGCAGCAAGTGCAAGATACCTATCGCCTGTCGCTGGCCGTTTGCCGTTTGTTGCTACTGAAGAAAACTACTGGCAGTGCTTGCTTACCCGGCGGCTTAGAGGTCTATGCAGCTTTATTGTTCAATTAACCTGCATAACACGGTATTTAGCGGATGAGGGAGCACGCATGCGTGTGTGTAGTGAGCGGTGAACTCTTTCGATTGGATTCACGGGGCATCGCTTAAATTTCGTATTCTGCAACAGATTGTGGAATACTTTGGGTATTGCATGCAACTCACTCAGAAGTGACCATGTGGCGACTGGTTTTCAATTGACTACCGAATGGCCGAGCGAGTGAGTGATTACAACATGCTCTAGCATAAGTGGTGATGCCAGCAAACGTGATGTTGCTGCTGTTGCCGTTGCGTTGCACACCGAGGCCGAGGATCTGAGAATGTGAAACTTTTTGCCAAAAAAACAAAACAAAAAACTGAAACAAAACTCAGTTCGAGGGGGGAAATCATTGGCCAGGCATAGGAAGAGAAAGTCGTGTTCCACATTTCATACGGGTATCGCCGGTGAGTGTGTGTAAGGGATTGACGACAGGAATTGACTGCTTGTCGGATGGCGTTTTTGCTTGAATGAACTTCCTCGACGGGGTTGTGTCTCGTGGGAAGAGGGAGTTTTTGGAGAAAGTTAAATCGAGGTTCGATATGAGGAAATGTGAGGGTTTTGTGGATGATCTTAAATGTGTTAAATGAAACAATTTTACATTTGCCCACCGAGTCCTTGTGCTCGTTGAGGATGTACACTTGATTGATCTTAATTTAGTAGCTTCTTTTGTAGAAACTGTAGTGATCTGAAATTGTTTGAAGGTTAATATTCAGAATTACTTCTTTTGAAATTTGCGTACAACGGTACGGGACCTTTGGAATGCGAGTAATAAACGCACTTGACAAGCTTTAATGGATTCTTTTCTGACTGATCGTCAGGCACACCGTCCGTGAGGATTCACATTTGACTGATCCAAATTTAGCAGCAGAACTGACAACATATTCTCATGGACATTGCTCAATTGATGATATCTTAGATTTGGATGTGTCGTCTCGTATTTTTATTCACCAAGTTTCTGGTGATCTTTTGGTGTTCTTGCGTTTTCTTCTTCATCTTCTCAAGTCGGCGATCCATGGGGACTGAGTTTAACGGTCCCGGAGAACCTGATCCTAAGCTGTCTTGGTCTTTGAAAAGATCCTATTCTCCTTCTCGAACCTGGAGTCTGGAATTCGAAGCCCCTCTCAATATCGCCTCCATACATCTCCCTCTGCTAATCTGCTTTTCGTCTTTAAATAGCGTTTCGACTCCATATAGCAGAACAGGCAAAATGGGGATTGTGTAGACACTGATTTTGGTCCTTCGAGGCAGGAGTCTTGAGCAAAATTGTTGCCGCAAACCGAAGTAGCACCCGCTGCCAAGGGCGATTCTAAGTCGGATTCCCACTGGGATTTCTCATTTATGGTGTTCGCGTTTGCCCCGAGGTAGACAAGCTCCTATCGCACATCTTTTCCCGTGTCGGATTAAAGAAATCACACGACAGTACCTTCCCTGTCCGAAATCCGGTGCAGATTTCAAACGGCTCGGAAGTTCTCTCATCGAAATGCCTGCTGCATCGCGCAACAGTGACAGGATGAATGTTAGACTGATCCGAATGTGATCAGTTTTCCCGGAAGCTTCTCGCAATGAAGACTGTCGTATGCGGCCTTAACATCGATAAAAAGATTGTGCGTATCGATCTGAAACTCGTTAGTCTTCGCCACGATTTGCCTCAGTGTGAGAATTTGATTTACAGTTGATGTGCCGGGACGGAAGCAGTGCCAAACCAAGTTAAACGTTCACGCAGTACGCTGGACAGGATCTTATAGACGACGTTGAGCAGTTTTTATGGATGGGATATATGCAGCTGATATTCCAAATCGTCGGGCATTCTCCCGTCTCCAAATGCTGCAGATGATCTGATGCATACTCCTTACCAGAACATCGCCACCGGATTTGAAGAGCTCTGAGGGTTATCCATGTGAGCCAGCGGCTTTGTGCCGACTTGTTCAGAGCTGGGCGCTAGGACTACTTCATCGTCTTACTCTATACTGGTCATACCCGTTAAGCATCTGAGCGGCAACGCAATGTTGTTCGAAGTACAATATACCTGAGCTCTTCGTAGGCTCCAATAACTCCGATGTGGGTAGGAGTCCAATGAAAAACTTTTCTTTGTTGGCAGGTGAGGAGAATGCGGGTGAGGGTGCCAATATTAGACCAGGAGCAAGCCATAATTGTATCGTATTGAGGTACATGGTGTCCTCAGATCATCTACGTGGAATGAATCGTTTCAAGAATGAAGATATGTCGGCGTGAGGGACACAAGGAGAAAGAGAGAGAAACGCGAAACATTCAAGCAGCAAGCCGCAGACCCATTCCAGCAAGTTCGTCAGCTTTGCAATTCTTGCTTCGGAAATCACATTAGGTGGACGCTACAATACTCGGCCATCTCGTTAAATGATAGGTGGCAGTGACTGCATACATAGACTTGATCGCCGGCGTGGCTGTCAGAACATAGGACGAAATATCTCGTTGATATGCATTGTTCTTTATTCAAGACAAGTCTTCCAAGTTTCCTACCATTTCCGCCTAAAAAATACAACGATGGTTTGGGAAACGAAATGATGATCGAATGTTTAGGTCCTTGGAGTCCTACTCTTTCTGTAAAGATTCGCAAGCGACCATTCACTTTCTGGTAGCCAGACTCATGCTCACAGACCTTCGACCATCTTCGATTCGTAGAGGATCAGTCTCGGGTAGTCAGTCTTAGGCTTCAGTGGTCTGTGTTCCGTAGTATGAATCCATCAATTTCCAGAAGGGAGTTCCTTCCACATTAACAGTGACTTAAGTGTGAACGTTAAGGTGGCCGCTTCCTGTTTTTTTTTTTTCTTTTTAATGAGCTAAGGTAAGAAGTATGTTCAGAGCAGAGGACAGAGCAGTTTTTAATGCTAGATTGCTTAACAAAATTAATTTTAACTCACCCAACTGACCGATCGTTTTGTGTCTCAGCAGAGTCGTTGCTAGTCATTTGATACATATTCTAGTCACTTACAAGCTGTCATCCCATGTGTAACGATCTTGTTAGGAATGTATGCTTTAACGTGAAGCTCAAGAGTATCAATGTGGTTCTGTTTTAAGCTGAGCCGAAACATGATTGGCACCTTGACCGGTCACAGCCTAAACGTCAAACATGCGAGAGCACTTAAAGTACGCTACAATGAATTTTTTTAGAAACGTCTAACACCTCATATGCACCTCCCCTTGGCAATTCGAAGGCTACGATACCTCAGAGACCCCATTTTTGGTTACCCAAGCGACCTAAAGGACGTCGTCTTCTTCTCTCGATGGATTTACTCCTTTTTCGATCACAAACCGTGTGGCTGCGCAGTAAAGCTCACCCGATCTGAGTACATTCTAAAGCGAGTGCCGACTTGGAGTGGTGGGTGATCTTGAGAGGAAAGAAAATGCTATTTATGGCCCAAGGAACGCGAGAAGCTGCTGAACGCAGAAACTCTGGGAACGTCACCAACATCCGACTAGACTGCTTCTTAAAATTACTTTCCACAGCATTTCACAAGAGTTGAAGACGTCCGCTAAGTATTTTTCCTCGAAACCGCTAAGCTCTTACCCTACAGACGTACAACGGTAATAAATAGTGACAAGTATGTTTTCAATAAAATCGAATTCAACTCAAAAAGCGATCATTTTCAGCCTGTGCCCCCTCTGAAGTCATTGCCCTCCTCGTTGAAGCATTTTTGAACACACTCCGTACCGTCTGACTGCCAACGTCACGACATTTTCCACACTGATACCATCCATTAACTCTCGAGTGGGGCAAGAAATCATTTTGAAAAACGGTTTCCCTTCTCACTGGAGCTACTAAAGACCCTCATTACGCGCCCAAAAATTTCGTTCGTGACTGAAAAGCATAAAAGCCAAACGTCACGCTTCCCTTAAGCTAAGCCCACATCTCCATCCCTCGCTGGGTCACTGACACACAATCGCCACTTTCCGGCACGATAATGTTCGTCTTTCTTTTATTTTTTGTTCACCGTTTATCGTGATTTATCCCTTAACATCGATCAACGCGCAGACCTTGACTTACGACCACTTAAAGTGACAGCTGTCAAACGGTATAAGAATTGTGCACATCGCTCGCATCATCACCCATCTAGTTGTTGATGCGGTTGCCTCTCCCGCCGGGCAAATTCTTGCATCATATTCATATTCTCTCATATCTCAGAATGTAAATGAAACAAAGTTCAATGGTCACATCACGTGGGGGCTTGCCATGAATTATGCATGTGGTTCGGGAAAAGTGTAATCTTCTGCATGAAGCACGTTCACGAAGACAGACTGACAGGCAGAGAGAGAGAGAGGCAGAGAGAGGGAGACACACCGTCATCTTGAACTTTCATCGAATATGTCAATCGGCACTAAAAGACTGTTTGACAGGCACTTGTGATGTTTTGTCGGGAAATCTTTATGAATTTTATGCTCGACGATAATGCACGTGACCATGCGTGAACCTGTGTGTTCCAAATACACGCACACATCGTCTAGCTAGCTAGAGCTTTGTTTTTTTTTTTATGGTCGAGGGGCAATAAAATGTCACTCTCAGAATGCAGAGAAAGTGTCAGAAATGTGTGTTGTTTTTTTGTTTGCTTGTTTGTCTGGTTCGCTTTATTTCTTTTACTTTCTGCTGCTCCAGTGAGTGGCGGTTTGGTTTATGATTTTATCAACCGACCGATCCCTTGTGAGTGTGGATTGATACGATTTTTACGTGCTCACTGTGGAGTGGGAAGGCGGGGAACAAGAGAAGGGCCTTTTGACGTTTAAGTTGAGGAATGTCATTTGAGTTGGTGACAAGACTGCGATGTCGGTTAGCGGACGTTTAAGAGTTGATGACCATGCGCCTGGCTAGAGAGGCAGAGAATACGTTTCTTTTTGAATTTGCTTTTTGATGCGATCAACAAATCGGTGATAATTTGACGCGTTTTATCTATTTTTAGAATGGTTTGCATTTATTACATGCTTTATGGCATTCGGGGACATTTTATGTTGCTCGGCATTTCTCTTTTTACATCGTATGCTGCGTGTTCCTTTGCGTTCATGTGATGTGTGTGAAAGGGTGTCGAAATTAGAGGGGGCTTCGTAAGGAAAACTCGATGCGACTGGATTTATTCATTAAAGAGGAGTTTTATGGCACTTCTGGGCGTTAGGGTCTATCTGGGGAAAGATAAAAGGTGTAAAGTGATTGTGTTACATGAGAGAAATCTCTGGGTGGTCAAATAGCCTGTTTCCTTAAAATAGCTTCTCCTCCCTTTTGCGGAGAAGGTTTCCTAATGATGATAAAGAGGTACGGACATAAGGTGACAGGGGTTCCAGTTGAGTTCGAGCTTAAGGTCGAACGCGAAGAGGATTTCAGCTACTTTGCGAGGTTTGTTAAGTGTTTGCAGGCCAATCAACTGTAGGAAAGGCTATCTGACAATGGGAGACCCCTTAATGCAAAACGTACGAACCTACGTTGGTCAGCTTCAATACGAATTGTGTGGCTGACGACCAAATTTGACTGGCATATGCGAGGAGAGGTCTGATGAAAGTAATGCAGAGGGATTTGGTAAGAATCCAGTGTGGACCAGAGTTGGTGAATCATATGGTGAATGCGGGATTGGAAATTTAGCGCCCCGTCACATGTGAATCTTATGTCACGTAGAGCGCCATTCATGTAGCGCTTCCTATCTTTAAATTTAAATAGAACAAAGTGTATCATTGAAATGTTTCATTCGTTTGAACGGCTTATCGATGTATCGATGCCATTATGTATGGAATAGAACATCCATGCCGGACACTAAAGCTGCCATTCACTTCAAACTTAACACTTATTTGTCCATACATAGTCTTTTCAACGTTCGAATTAGTACTGAGAGGCCTTACTCTTATTCTTGTCTCCCCACGTACAACTCATATTAATTACCAGAAGCTTACATGCGATTAATCTGCAAAACCCAATCAAGGATTGCCGAGTCCTTGCGAATTCATTGTCCCTTAGTCTAATAACAAAGTCTTTCGCATCACTTCTGCGAGAACCCCTTACATCCAGACGATCACCTTTCAAATAGATTCAATCTCATATATATAAACAATCGTTGCTTTAAATAAAATCTCATCATCAATTTTCCCTGTTGGCAACACCATAACCATTGGCTGTCAATAATTGAATCTAATTGGTGAAAGTCATTGCCAGGCATGCTGGAAAAATGACTGAAAATATAAATTTGGAGGTCTGTTGGGAAAGCAATCCCCTGCAAATCACTGGGGCAACCTTTGAGACTAGAAACTACTACTCGAAGCTCGTTAATCACAGATGGCTAGATCAACGCATAGTCACACATGTATGGAAGTAGGATGTTGAGTAGTTGCAGTCTGATTTCTGCTGCTGAAATCAACCCAAATGCTTTCTGACAACAGTAGCGGAGAAATCCATTTGCCGTCTCGCGTTGGGCAGGAGATGACTGACTGGGTTTCGTATATCTTTCTTGACGGAGCGAGAGTCGAAAGAGCGTAGAAAGCGGTTCAGAAAAAGAGTTGGAGCATTTTTTTTTAAAGGAATATGCCTGGTATGCCTTCAGGGACAACTCTGGGAGAAGTCGTCTTTGATATGATTTATTCTGTGACGTAAAAGTGCAAAAGTGCATTTGTATCACCAGACAAAGTTGTGTCCTCAATCAAAGGAGGCGTGTAATCAACATCTCATCGGAACACAACGCCAAAGCAAAGAATAGCTGCCTTCCTTGACAGTCAATTGATGGCAGTATCAAGGTATTTGCATCGACCTTCATAACCTCGAAATTAGTCCAGGAATGTCGTAGTGGGCTTGCTGCAGCCAGACTACAACGTATCACAAATCTGACGGTCTTCTAAATAGGACTCGCACTGATACAGTCAAAGAGCCGAAAGAGCGAAAAAGGAATTCTTCATAAGACACACCAGAATCCTTGATTCACTCTCTCGTCCAGCGCCTGCCAGAGCAAGGCAACAGACTCTAGGCAAATCGTTTCTTGAATCTCTCGACGAGATATCCAGAATGAACGTCAAAGAATTGGTAATGTTCCCGAACCCCGCACGTCGGTTCTAAATGCACATCAAAATTCAACTTTTGGAGCTCTCAGACACACACATGGGCCCCTAGTGTACGCTTTCACATTTGTCGTCAAATCGCACGTTACTTCATGTATCCAAGCTTACCGGCGTCCTTTCACCTTTCAAGCCTCCGCAACATAAGACTGAGAATTTGCTTACCAACCAGTTTCAAACATAACTCTAACCATCCACTGACAGCTCATTGAACTAGATCGCCTGACATTTCTCACGGTCTCCGCTTGAAAGCACACCCATGTACGTTTGACACTAATGATCACTCTGACTTACACCTCTGGTATGCACAATCTGAGAGTACGCACACGCCTCTTTCGGATTCATAATGAAGGTCACTACCAGTTTATCGGTCAGTGTGTTGCCGAACAGATGTTTACTCTGTTCTGTCATTGAAAAGTCAACAGAATTGCAATGAGTGCTGGCTTTCAAGTGTCAAGACCTTGGCATTGTAAAACAAAAAATACACTGAAGGCGGGCTAGTTAATCGAATTTTCCACATCTTATTCAGACTCATTGATGTTTCTCATGAGTTTTTCTTGTTTGCTTGTTATGCGCCTTGAAGTAGGTTCGAGGATAAAACAGTTTGTAGGAACTGTCATGTTCTTGACAACCTCGGGGCCTTGTCTGTAGTTGATTTGACATTTGAATCCAAATGGGGGGGTCGTTCGTTCATACAATTTATTGGGCGGAATGGGAAGCATTCATTCTCAGCCGGCTTAAGGCAGCTTCGAGGGAACAGTCGCTTGTAGCATCTTGGAGGAAAATTTGAGGATACAATACGAGACAACCTCAGGGTTTGGTGGTGCCGGTATTTAGACAAAAGTGCCCCGTCAACCTATTGACAGCTCATATTTATACACTTCAAGTTCGTTAAGTTAATAGAAGTATTAAATACAATGGTAAGGTAGTGCGCAGTGTGTTCATTTATGTATTGGTTCAGGTTTAAATAAAACATAAGCATTTGTGTGCGATCTTCCATATTCCTCGATGCTAATCAGTTCATCCCTTTTCAAGTTCTCCCGGTCGACAAACTCCATTTTGTTGCTTGCAACGTCAAAGGTGCTTGACATTTGGCTCCAGGCTACATTCACTCGTGTCATTTATGGCTTTCACAACAGAAACCAACAAACCTTCAACACGATAACATTTTGAGATTATGAATACTTTCACTGACAGTGACAGTAACAGTGACAGTTGAGTGACATCTTGGATGCAACAGCTGTCTTTCAAGTGCTTGTGATGACAGAAAAGTGTATCTTGCGACATTTTATAAACACTTCTTTTCTTCATTTCCTGACTAGCACAATCTTTTTGACAGTTCTTTCCTGACTGGTGACATCTTTTTGAAATTTCCCCTTTTTTGGCACATCAACGAAAGCTATCGCATTCAGTGAAAGCATTCACGGGCAAGGACTGTTTATCTTCGGAGTTCCCTTTAGGTTGGTAGGTAGGTTATGGTGGCTGTTGGATTGTCGGTCGTTTTTGTGCGATGCTAGTTAATAATTGGGGCACCATTCGGAGCTGAGGAAGAAACGGCGTATGTTGAAGAAGTAAGCACCCAGAAATATGTGAGCAGAGGATGTGCAACAGGTTTTCTGTCCCTTCTTTAGCCTTGTTGCTTCTGAAAAATTCATTTGTGGCGCTCCTAGTCTTCTAGGCAAGAGGCGATTATCTTGGAGGCTTGACATGTGTTGCTTTTCAGTTAATAAATTCAGTGACTTCGCTCGATATCCTTATTGGGCGATGTCCTGTGGACTGAGTGGCTAACTTCACAATGTTCTGGAATATCTCTATGTCCTGGGACCCATCAGATAAGCGACAGTTTGATACCAGCTTTGAGTTTAGCGAGTTTTACTCCAGTGCCGTCCAGTTATGGTTCTCTGAATGTCTACAAAATATGCTAATATCGCCTACGGATATAACGGTCGATTTTATCCACGACATTGCTTCATGAATTCCCTCAACTTCTACTGAAAAACGAATCAATATTCTGGGAGTCTTTTGGGTTAGGACTGAGTTGTTCAGAAAAAACTGACTTAATTTAGTTCCGTTTCATTTTCTCACGACATTGACTTCTGTCAACTTTGATAACCACTCAAGCTATTCGAATTCGCATCTTCTAACAACATTGAAATTGACAGCTTTGACACGCACCCAAATTACGTGAAAACAGTTTCCATAGGTAATCACAGCATTTAAAGGGCGCCTCTTCTTGCCTTCTGACGTAATAAAATCCATTTTTGACACCTCCTTCGTTCAACGAAATCAGCTAACTCCATCGGCACGTTCCTTGGCACGCGTCCCCTTTTTAGGTCACATGTAACATTGTTGACAAATACTCAACTTATTCCACATACAGTAGCTGTTCACTTAGAAATGAGTTGACGTCTGTCACTTAACGAAACGTGATAACACATGAATAGTGCATAACAATTGGAGTTACATGGTGTCTTGGACCAGCTGTGAACAGATGATATGTCCCCTGTCCTTTGAGAGTTTGACAGTTTCCTTGACTTTTAACACATAAGCTGTCAAAACTGACTTTCTTAAACACATTTTGTCTAATTTATGACTTCTTTTCTCTACCGCCCATCGGTCAATTTGACAAATGACTCGATATCAAAGCTCTCCCACCACTTGTCACGTTTCACCAGCCAACCGGACGTATTCAGTGCGCACCTCTATTAGACACATCTGATATCGCCCATTTACTTTAATAGCCCCCGTCCGCCTCCCTCGGTGCAGGAAAAAAAAAGCCCTCGTAATTTCCATGAATTCATTTAAACAAGCATCGAAACAAATTTCTCTCATTAATTATGCATCGAATGTGTAATCGATTAATCGAAGCTATTTCACCGAACGCAAATGCGAATGATTTTATGTGCCCACCGCCACTGCGGCATGGGCAAACAATTAGCCAACGAGTGCGCTTTGACATGCGACTGGCTCTCCTGTCAATTCCTCAGTTGCTCTATTATTGATGAAAATTACACTTCAAAGTGCACGAAATGACCGGCCCGTCGAAGCATGCGAATTATCAGATTTCGTGTCATTATATCACTCATAAATTACCGCTAAGGCGGCACTCGAAAAAAATATATTCATCACCTCTTTCTGCCGTGATCCGTCATGTGTTTGGAGCCATAAAGTAGTTATTTTCGATACCGTATCTGGTTTTGTAACCCGTACACTGGTGTGTGCGTTCGTGTGTATGACATTACGTGCGAATTTGACGTGTCCAATCCCTCGTGTTTGTGCTGTGGGAAACCTATGATCAAACGGATGGCTGATGCATGACATAAATGCCTTCAAACACAATCACTTTCGTGCATATTCAAATCTCGCGATAAACAATGAAGCGGATAATGGATTGACAATCTTCGCAAATGTCAATTCGCCAGTGACACATTGTTTTTTCGGCGGCGCGGCAACGTCTGAATTGAGTTTCTTTTCTTTTTTTTGTTGGCTTTGTTCGTTGATAGGTGAAATTGAAAATGATGATGATTATGACAGCTGGGGCCAAGGTGTGTGCGTGAGTGTGTGTAGATGTACCGAAATGGATTGTGACATGCAAAGCAGTAATTGTCAAAACGAACTTCTCTTCTTTTTTTCCCAAAAAGGAATCACGCAAGAAACGAGAAGAAGAAAAGAAAAAACGAAGTGAAAAAGTAGAGAGCAGTAAACAAAGCAATTAAGGAAGAGGAGTCCTCTTGACGTGACCTTGCGGCGGGCAGATGACTCTCTTTGTCACGAGTTCAGCGGCGCGAGTGGCTTTTTGAGTCTAGTGATCGTACGCGCGTCTCGTTCAGCAGCCATCAAATGCTTGAGTTGTTCATGTTGAACCAGGTCCGGATTTAGAGTGGACGTGTGTTGTTTTTGTTTTTTTTTTTTTGCGGGCGCATCAAGATTTCCACATGTCACACCAGCACTTATGCTATCGATGTAATCGCAGTGGGACACGATGGATGTGACATAAGTTGCATTCCGGTGGCAGTATTCCAGTAGTGGTTTGCTTCCTTCCAATGCACTGAACAGGTTTTGACTTACTGTGAATATTGACATTTGTGACATTTCTCTTGCGGGTGACTATAGGGAGAACCTGTCAGTTGTCTATTTCTGTTCCTGTTCCATTCGGATGAAGACGAGTACGGTTTAAGCCGGTTCGTAGATTTGGCTTAGTGAAATAATTAGCTGTGTGACATTTCGGGATTTTGGTATTTAGCTCGGTGGTGTAATCCTTAAATGTCGTTCATTTCTGAAACCAAAACAGGGTCTTGGCCAATATATATGACGTTCGTTGACTTATTCATGGCTAGGTGAATTTGTAGACTTCTTGTAGCGAGATCATGTTTAACAATCTCTGTGGCGCCTTGCATGAACTTAGGTCAGAAGAACGCGATGTCAATGCAAATTGTGCCACAATCATTCTTCATTCTAGTATACTTTTGTTCAGAAACGAGGTTTTCTTCTTAAGCTTTTAGAAAACCAAAAAAAAAAACAGTTCCCTTGCTTTCTTCTTGACTGTTCTTCGCCATCTATTTCTAGGGCCGCCGCGCATTCTTTCTTCTGCGTAAGCGGGTTCCATTACATCGCGCAATTTGACGCTGTCAGTTGAGGCAATACTCCCAACATATTGAAAGCTCTTTAATCTCTCAACCGTTTGTCCTGCAATGCATATTTGAGTTGATCAGTTCGGTCGCCGGCTGATCATTTATGTTTTAGTCAAATTAATGTTGAGTCCAATGACGTCCACATTAGCTGTCATTTGGTGCATGTCCATGTCCATTGGTCTGTGACAGTAGTAGGCATATATCGTCAGCGTAATCTGGCTGTTTGACTTCAGATGTAAGCGTTACCCGAATGCCTCCATTTCCTGTCGAAAAGTTAGCTTAAGCACATCGCTTATCGCCAATGAAAACAATGTTGGTGAGAGAATGCACTCTTGACGAACCCCACTTTGTACGAATTCTTCAAACAGTATCTGGAATGTCACTGTTGCGCAAGGCACGCCAAATAAATTCCTGGTGAACATTGTTAAACGTTTTTCGAAATCGATAAGCAGCAGGTGAAGTGGCGATCGATATTCAACGCACTGTTCGATGATGATCCTTATGGTGTTGATGTGGTCGACACAGAAGGATCCAGATCTTGTGTCCTTACGGTGAAGGATAATGTTAGCTATTACTTAAGCTGGCGATGGCGGCACGCACTCACGTCTCCATTTTTCACACTGCATTAGGTTGCCTTCTTTTGGGAGCTTGACGAGCATGCTCTATTCCCACTCATCCGGGAAACATTCGGCCGCCCAGGCTCTTGCAACAAGTGAAAGCAGTAGTTCCGCCGAGGCAGTTGGCACTGCTCATAGGAATTCTGCGAGTGTTCTATCAAGTCCTACAGCCTTATTGTTTCCTTACTGGGGATTATAGTACGGATTTCCAGCATCTCCACGGACGTCACATTCTGAATTGGGTGCACATTGTCGGTTCAGAATCGAAGCAATATACTCCTCCATCGTTTGAGCTGATCCTCATCCGATGTGAGCAACGAACCGCCTAGACCTTTCACAGGGTGTTGAGTAAAGCTGCTGCCACCAGGTGTTAGTGATTCTATAGACGTGTCTGCTGTCGCACCTAGCTGCTGCTTCTTCTGTTTTCGCAGCCAACGCATTGATATAATTTGATTAGAAGCCGCACACTACGCTATTTTTCCCCATCTTCATGCGATATAGGGACACTAGCTCTATTCTTCCAGCTATTGGAGTCGCTGCGAATCGAGCACTGAGCTGTTTTCATTCGTCTGTCTTTCTTCAGATCTTCTCAGAAACCCGCGCCTTGTGTCGATCTGTTCAACCTTTCAGCACCTGATGTACAAACCAATTTTCACAGAATTCCAATAGTCATGTGTGGAGCTGTTTCAAAATTGAGCCAACTTGGTCAGTCCTACAGAAAAATTTAGCAGTACACGTGAAAAAGACCCCGAAATACTTGAGCTTCTCCACCTCCTTCAATGGGACTACACTAACATGTTGAGTGCATTCTGGAAATGATTTGTCCACGTTAATCTTCATCCCAGCATCTGCAACAAACCTACCGAGTGCGCGCTGGCGCTCCGTCTGGGAGGATGCGAGGATAACTAAGTCATCTGCAAAAAGAAGATGACTCTCCCAATGTGAAACATTCCTCGCCTCGGCTGCGCTGCAACATTCAGTCCATATATAAATTGAAAATGAGAGGTGACAAGACGCATCCTTAGCGAAGTCCAACGCCCACGGTGAAAGGTGTTGATTTAACACCGTTAACCCGAACACATCTGCTACAGCTTCTGTATAGAGACTGAATGGCCTTCAAAGGAGGACCCCCAATCCCACATTCCTGCAGAACAGTTCTTGGTCGTATGCCCTTTCAAAATCATTTAAGCTAAAGGGTGATTTTTTTAAAGCTATAGGAAAGTTTTTCAAAAGAAAAAAACACATAAAATTCAGAAAAATGCATGAAATCTTTATTTGAATCGATAGTACTGTCCATATAATTTAGTGTTTGAAGATTATTTCATGCAAATGTTGACCTTGACTGCGCCTCAAATGGTCCATCCGCTTAGTCCAATTTTGGCATACTCTTTCCAACATTTCGGCCGGTATCTCACGAATAAATGCTTCAATGTTGTCTTCCAATTCGTCAATTGAAGCGGGCTTGTCTGTATAGACATGAGCTTTAACATAGCCCCACAAAAAATAGTATAAAGGCGTTAAATCGCACGATCTGGGCGGCCAATTGACCGGTCCCGGACGTGAAATAAAATGTTCACCGAACTCGCCCCTCATGTGGCACCGTCTTGTTGAAACCACATGTAGTCAAGCAAGTCAAGCTCTTGCATTTTGGGCAAAAAAAAAGTTGGATATCATCTCACGGTAGCGCTCACCATTCACAGTTACGTTACGATTCGCATCATCTTTGAAGAAGTACGGTCCAATGATGCCACCAGCCCATAAACCGCACCAAACTGTGACTTTTTCTTTCCAAAATCGACAATTCTGCTTATTTACGTACCCATTGAGCCAAAAATGAGCTTCGTCGCTGAACACAATTTTTCGGTAAAAAAGTGGATCCTCGCCCAACTTTCCAAGAGTGCATTCACCAAAAATTTTACGTTGCGGTAGGTAGCGTTGTTCGTTTGTAAGACGATTCATGGTTAAATTATAGACCAAACTGAAGATGTTTGACAGTGAAACAAAACACGAAACGTGCGTCAGCTGTTTAAACCAATGTTGCCAAAAAGATAATAGCTAAAAAATCACCCTTTAGCTGTACACCGGCTCCGAAGGCTTCTCGATCATCATTCTTAGAGTGGAAAGCTGGTCGGTTGTACTTCTGTCGGGACTAAAGCCGCATTGTTCATCCCTCATCCTGGACTCGACCACAGCTCTAGAAAGCGCCTCCAACACCTTAGCGTAGACTTTCCCGGAGAGACTTAAAAGATATATATATATATATATATATGATTGCAGTTGGAGCAATCTCTTTCGTCCCCCTTTTTGAAAAGAGTGAGAATCATTCCAGTTGATCAGTCGCCAGGTGTCTCAGCGAGTTCCCAGGCAACCTTAATGACACAAGACAGCCATAAAACTCCCTCTTTACCAATGGCCTTAAGCATTTCTGGCCGGATTTCATTCACACCAGTTGACTTTTAGCGCTTCAAACGGCAATATGACTTCCTCCACCGTTGGACTATTCTCCGCCCCACTCAAGACTACGGTTCCGACATCCTCAGTGCCCTGTTCGGGATTGTGCAGCTCCGATAAGTGCTCGCTCCATCTGCGCAAAATGTAGACCTCATTGGAAAGCAACACACCATGTTTGGACTTAACTCCTTCGATGATGTTGAATTTCCTTCATCTGAGTCGGCGAATGGTTGGCAAGAACACCTTTTTCGCCGATCTGTGGTCGCTTTCCCACTTCGAAGTGGTTTTAGAAGCAAAAGAAGGCATCTCTATTAACGGCTCAACATGTTGGTCTAAGTGAGCCACGGTGGAAAAGGCACCCATATCCCTACCAATCCCTTGATCGACGCATCGACCCACGTCCACTAACATATCACATAACTTTTATCTCATGCCTCACAACAGACATAACACAAAATGATTCACCAGCCCCATCGGTGACATTTGAAGTGTTTACCGTAAAATGAGCAGATAACAACCGTCCGTCATTCCACTGGCTAAGATCTCTCCAAAGCAACGTCTCCACATCGGAAAAAGTGACATTTGAATATCTAGCCCGCATTAATTTCGGAATAATTTCAACCGAATCGCATTCATTCTAAATAAAGAAATGCTGTCACAATAATTGTGCGAAAAAAAAACAAAAGAAAAAAACTCTCCACTCAGACGACTCTTGTCAGCGCTCGATAAGATACCATCCTGAGGACCTTAGCACACTTCGTGCCAATTGGGGGGTGTGTGCGCACTCCTCAAGCGATTTGTTAACTCTTGTCTATTTCTGGATCGTCAAGTGCTTTCCGTTGTTATAATTTCATTAACTCTGACACTGATGTGATTTATCAGCTGGCAATGTTTGAAATCCACACAGGAGAACCTCCACTGAAAGGCTTTCAATAATCGCGTGACTACCGACAGATAAGCTTCCCTTTGTCGATCGAGATTTTGAAGTGGAGTTGTTCGCTCTCTCTCTCTTGCTACCGTGCGTCTGACGGAAGGCGATGTTCGATTTTGACAATCTGGGTGACAGTTAATAATTAAACAGAAAAAAAAACTGCTTCCAAAAAGCACGTCGAATGAAAGTTGTTCGCTCGATCACAATCGTAATAATTGGTGTCAATCAAGACGGCAGACAAATGCGTTAAAAGAACCACCGCGCTGGCATGGCGGCCTGACATGGTTCACGTAATAAATCGGAACGATGAATTTAGCACCGATGTGGACGCGTTCGGGCCGCGTTATGCTTTCGAGGTCAGCAAAGAAAACAGGTGTGACGCTCGTCAGGGCAAAAATGTGTGGGCATTGTCAGCAGTCAGCATTGAAGGTGCGAGCAAGTCGCGTGCGCTCACGTTTGTGGGACAGAATGCGATACGAAATGGTAACCAACTCGGAAATTCCACTAAGAGGATTTTGTTTTGATGTTTTTTTTCTCTCTCTTAAATCCCTCTGTGGCGGGTTGAGTAATGAGAATGCGGTGGCCGATATTTGAATGGAACGATTGTCGCGGGGGACACAATGAAGAACTTTGCGATGAAATGAGAATGATTCTAACTGAAGGAACGTTTTTCTCGATCGTCTCTTTGAAATGAATGTGAAGTGGAGGATAAGATGAAGGGATTGGTGCTTATGGCATGCGGTTTTGCTGTAAGCGCCATGGTCTGTGGAGGCTGACCTAGGTCGTGTGGAAATAACGCAAAGCGAAGGAAGTATATGACCCAACTTGGCGAGGTGGACTCTACTCTGTCTAGTCAACCGACGAGAATGATCTCTCTTTTAAACACCAGAACTACTGGCGTCGCCTGCTCACGTTTTTATCAACTCAACGAGATACCCATCTAACAAAGCAGAGACGGTCCCGAAATGCTCTGCGTGACATTTTGTTTGGAGTTGAGTCGCATAGTTACTGACTTAAGGCGGCGCTACAGTCCGGAGTGGGCCTGGGCCTCAACCATCAAGCGTCTCCAGCCTGCTTGATCTTTAGCTAGCTGTCTCCAGTTTCGCACGCATAGTTGGTTGAGGTCCCTTTCCACTTGCGTGCGCCACCTGAGTCGCGGTCTTCCTCTACTGCGCCGTCCCTCGGGGGTGGATTCGAAGACTTTTCGGGCCGGAGTATTGGTGTCCATCCGCTCTACATGACCTAGCCATCTCAGTCTTTGGATCTTCACTCTTCTGGCTAAGTCGATGTCGCTGAACAGCCCGTATAGTTCGTCATTATATCTCCTCCTCCACTCACCGTCTATGCAGACGGGACCGAAAATCACACGAAGAATTTTCCTCTCGAAGCAACCAAGGGCAGCTTCATCCGCTTTTGACAAAGTCCATGCCTCCGCGCCATATAGCAGGACTGGGACGATTAAGGTCTTGTAGAGCGTTATCTTGGTTGTTCGAGAGAGGGCTTTCTTTACCAGTTGCTTTCTTAGCCCCAAGAAGGAGCGATTGTCAAGAGTTGTTCTTCGTTTGATTTCAGAGCTGATGTCGTTGGCCGCGTTCATAGCGGTTCCTAGATGGATTCTTTGACTACCTAAAAGCTATATTTGTCTTTTGTGCTGTCCGGGACGTCGGTGCTTTTCTCCTCGTTAACAGCATATACTTGGTCTTGCCCTCATTTACCGTTAAGCCCCATCGTTGCGGCCTCCATCGCAATACTCACAAAACTGCCATTGACATCACGCTGCGTTCTACCGATTATATCAATAACGTCGGCATATGCGAGTAGTTGGAAGGGCTTCTGCAAGATTGTGCCTCTGGTGTTGAAGAAGTTGCATGGCAGCGCGTCGCCTTGTTTGAATCGATTGATCAAAGGTCTCGGTTAGGTTTATGGAGCAGCGTGTATTCTCCAAACGGACGAGTTTGGTAGGGAGGACAAAACTACACATTGCTCTGTATAGCTCGTCTCCACAGATGCTGTCATACGTGGCCTTAAAATCGATGAAAAACAGGTCGTGGGTATCGCTTTGTTTCTGCTCTTGGATTTTTTCTAAAATTTGCCGCAGTTTCACACTAGTATGGACCGACCAGATTGTTGACGAACGGCGATTTTTAGAAGACTGACGCCTCTACAGTTGTCTTAAATCAGAGGGTGTCCTTTTTGCGTGGATTGGGCAATCAACGCTGAGGCTCCATTCATCGAGCATGCTTTCTTGCCACCATATTTTAGAGACAGAGTTGTGGCATGCTCATTACTAAGTCATCGCCTGCAGCTTTGAAAAGATCAGCCTCTAGACCGTAAGCTCCAGCAGTTCCGGGTCACGGATTTGTTGATCTACATCGTCTCTTCACTCGGATTGAATGGTTCATTCTGTCTGATAGCTTTGGTTCTTCATCGTCTACGGGAATGGTTCCTCTATATTTTCAGCATCGCCTGCGATTCTACCACGGTGTTCCCTTGATCGTCCGTGCAGGCTCCTTTCTCCTTCTGCTCGCAGAGCTCGCAATCAGCTCTTGCCTCTTGCAGTGGGCATCTTGATTAGCTTCATTTGTCTGCCGACACTCGTTGTCAAACTATGAATTTCATTGTGGTGGTCGCGTGAAACCCAGCATATCGAAGACGTCACCTCTAATGGATTATTGGCAATATTGCCACTGGTCTTCAAAACTTAATGTTGCCGGTGTTGGACTTCTTATGAGATTAAGGGAGACTCAATCTAATGGGCCTCATTTTGGGCTTCAGCCCCTCGCCCGCCTGATGCAGGTTTGATTTAGGCTTGCCAACCGTTCTGTCATTACAATTACGTCCTCTGACAGAATGGCTGCTACTAAGTCTATTTCTCGTTCGTTTTGACAAAATCGATTGATATTTCCTTTCATGGAGTAGCTAGTAGTGCAGCTTTATTTTGGCATTTTGTGAGACTAGCTGGAACTTGACAGTCTGGATGGCCCGTTGCTGGCTGCTACTATTATCAGAGTCTGGTAACAGATCGATCCCGGTGTTACCTTGCACCACGTTCGGTTCTGTCTCTGTTCCGTTTATTGTTCCAAGTTCGTGTTGCTTACCGCAAGTCGCAATTGCGTCAACGTCCTTCAATGCCCTGAGTGAATACTTGACGACGCCACGGCACCTAAACACCTGTTTACCTTTAATCATTCCCTACCAACTGCGACTTTGAACTTCACACTTAACGACCATCCTTGAGTGCACCATAATTTCCCCCAAAAAGAGACAATATTTGTCACTAAACAAAGTTTTATAGGTCACCTCGGTTATTCCCCAAGAATAAAACAAACAAAGTCATCACACACAAATGTGAACCAATAAATTGTCACCACTAATGGATTAAGGTCAGCACTACGTGCACACATGACCGCTAAGTTCATCTGAAAGCAGACAACGAAAAAAAAAAAAAAGACAGACTCACCACAGCCAACAAAGTTCAATGAATTGTGATTTGAGCGAACATAACGAGATTAATTGCCGGCAATTGAGAAAATGCGATCCCGGTTCTCGGTTCAAGCGAATTAAACAATTCTACAGCGACGCCAGCCGTGCTGGGAAGCACCAGCGCGCGTCACACGGACTGTTCTAGATTCAGTCGCAATGTCATGTCCCTTTCAATTTGAATCATTGCTGTGAGTAATTTTTTTCATGAAATGGAACGAAATGTGAATTTGTTCATTGCTTGGGTTGGTTGGGAGTGCCATGGGAGACGTGTGATGGTGACGACAAGAATGAGAAGAATTTTAGTTCATGTTGCTGGCAGTTTGTGTGACTAAGACTAAACGTCTGTCATCTGTGTCATGTCACTAGATTCTCAGGAAATCTTCGATGTAGAGCGTTTTCTAGGAAAAAATATATTCCGAAAGGCAGTCAGAATGTGCAAACTTAAGCTGTTATTGAAGAAAGGATACCGGCCAGGGTTCCCGAGAAGCTTTGTTGTTCGGCTGAGTCGAGGGCATGGCCATGGAGTTCCATGGACGTCCCTTGCACTCAATTAAGAGCCTCGACACCAACAGCTTCTCCAAATATCATGTTCTCGCGAAAACATCGTGGGAATAATTTGTTGCCACCAATGGCGTGGATTGCATATTAGGCGGAGACTTGTGAGCGACAGAAAATGCGCACCGCTTGGGAAGATGACTGATTACCAGCTATCACGGTGCACCTAACTTTCAAGAAAATATATCTGTTCTTATCCCCCACCATCCAAGAAGGGCTTGAAACGTTTTCATTATGTCGTCTTTAAAAGCGGAGCCCAAGACGAAATCTCAATTTTTGAGTGGCAGCACTTTCGGAGCTGCTCAATCCTGAACAGCCCACTGAGGATGGCAGACCTGTAGCCTAATGGTGGAGGAAGTCATATGGGCGATTGAATCGCAAATCCGCCGGTGTGAAAGAAATCCGGCCAGAGATGATTCAGGTCATGGGTAGGGAGGGAGTTTTAAGGCTCTCTCGTGTCATTAAGGAGGCCTGGGAACTCGGTGAGACACCTGGAGACTGTCAATCTGTGGGGTAAATAGAGGTCCTCAGGGTGGCGTCCTATCTCCTCTGCTATGGTGCATGATGGTTGTCTCTGCTTGACGCCGTTAATAGCTCTAATGTCTACGCCCATTCATCCGACTGTCCATTGGATCGTGCCTAGCAGCTGTGCGTTCAAAAGCGCAGGCGGCTCTAGACGTGATCGACAACTGGTGTACTAGGAATGAGCTTTCAGTTAAAAAAGAGGTTGTTCTCTGCACGAGGAGGAACAAGTTGACTGGTCTGACTCAACTAGTACTAAAAGTTGTCACCATCCGCTTTTCCGATGAAGCTAAATATCTACGTGTTATCTTGAATAGACAACTTCTCTTCAATTTTCAATCGAAAACTACCAAGGCGTTGTTAGTTTTCTGGCAGCGTAAGTGAATTTTCGGCAAATCCTGGGGTCTACCACCCAAAAGATCCCTTTGCATCTACACGGCTATAGTGAGGCCTCTTCTATCATATGCATCGGTCGTTTGGGGGAATAAGCTTTCGCGTAAATACGTAACTGCTGCTTTCACTAAGCTTCAAAGAACGGTTTGTCTCTGCGGCATAGGAGCCTTCCCTAGCACGCCTGGCTCTGCTCTTGATGCACTTCTGAATCTCCCTCCCTTGATATCCACATCATGGGGTGCACTCTCAAGGCCATCTTCCGTTTAAGAAGAAGTGGTCTTTGATACAACACGCACTGGAGTTTCGATGACCTTACGCATCGCATTTCTTTTGACCACAGACTCATAGATATGTCTTCTGACGCAAGTACACCAGCAATCCAGCTGCGACGCGCTTACAAAGTTGACTTTCCCTGCACTCAGGACTGGCCCTGGCCAGAACATGAGCCAGGAAAAGAATGTAGTCGAATCTTCACGGATGGCTGCAAGACCAATGAATGGTCTGGCACTGGCGCTTTAGACGGAGAGAGTGACAACAGTAAACTGCACACCACGTTAGGTAAATTTGCGTCGGTCTTCCAAGCGGAAACCTATGCGATCCTAAGGGCCACGACCTATATTGTGAAGAACAGGTGGAAGGGGGAAGTATTTGTGTCTGTAGCGACAGCCAAGCTGTGCTTAAGGCCCTACTCAACCTTTTAACCACTTCCAGGATAGTCCAAGAATGCAAGTCTTATCTAAATCAGAGGAGATACTCCTAGGACCCGAACCTGCGTTGGGACTACCCTCGTCCTCGGTTAGGGCTACCATCGATGGCTGAGCTTCTCGAGAGCACAACTGGAGGTGGCAGGACTCTCCAGGTTGTAGACAAACCAAGCGCATGCTCCCTAATGTATGTAACACATCCGTGGCATTCTTGTTTCTTTTAACAGAAAAGACTGCAGACGACTTACCGGCGTACTAACGGGCCACCTTCGCCAAACACCTAAAGGGCCTAAGCGACGAAACAAGATCGGGATTCAATAGGCTTCACCTACGATTCCTTTCCAATTCTATGGGCGAATGACAGGACCCCTCCTTTTGGGAACGAATATGAAAACCTCCGAGTACATCATCGAAGAAGTGAATTGGATTCGAAGTAGCAGTCAAGAGATCATTTATAAAAAAAATGAGAAAGAGTGTTGAAGATAGAATAGAGCCTTGCGGAATACCAGCATATAATTGCACCCAAACAACTTGAACGGTTCTATGGGTAGTTTCTAATCCATACAAGAAGATATTCAATGAGCTTGATGCTAAATCTAATTTTCGCCAAGATTGTGGAAAGATTGATTCAACTTTTGCCATCAAATCACGAGTGGACCAGTTTTTGTGGAAGCCACGCTGCCGGTCATTCACAAAACTTCCACGATTCAAAGGGTTTCATAAGCTGACGATTGACCGTAGAAAGAAGAGACTCGGTACGTGGGAGTTGACGAAGATTCGTCCTTTTAGGTACGGGCTGGATAAACGCTGTTTTCCATTTGCTTGGAAAAATAACCTAAAGAGTAGGATAGATGAAAGAGCGAAGCTGCATTTTTGCCAGCGGAGAAGGACACCTCTTTCGCGGATGTGTATACAATGAGATATTTATGTGCTCTTGCAACGAGTCCACAAGGTGATTTGATGGACTCAACGCTCTCGAGACAAATTGTAATGTGGCCACACGTTCAGGTTTCCTTGAATCATCGAATATTGCAGCCCATCATTGCTGACTCTGCCATGATTCGACTGGTGTTCAATTGCATCGCCCAAAATGTTGCTTTTTCACTACCTAGACCCAGTCAACAAGGTGTCAGATCTCGATAATGGCCACCAACTCCAACCTGCGTCACCATTACAAAATGCAGGTGGTCACGTCTGTGAACTCAATCCAAGATCAAACAAACTCCCACCCAGCGAGTAATGAGACAGATCAACATTCACTGTCACTGTTCACTGTTTACACTCAATTCGAACCACGACCTCCCCAAATCTGACCACTCTCACAGAGCAATGCAACCGTCTCCCGCGCCAAGGTGAAGAAGCCACTTTTAGCACTCCACTCCGGCGCTGACTGGAGGACGCACTAATTCTTAAGCAAACGATGCTCCTTACGGAAAATTACTCAATTAATCACTGAAAAGGAGAATTCTCAAAATATCCGCTCGTGAATTGTCATAGATTGGATTAGAGCCGTTTAGCACGTACCATCCCCTTGTGCTAAACCACTCTGTTTGCATTTTCGCTTAAAGCAGCCGCGCCGTCAGAGGAAAAAAACACACACAAGTTCGCCTCACCGTGACGGCCGGTAGGCACACTCTCGCACGTCGGCCATCGTCCAAATGTGTTAATTAATTCCGTTCTTTATTAAATTTTTATGAATTATTTTGTTTTTTTTTTTCTTTGCAGACACAAACACACCGCAGAGCACGCGTTGATGAGATGTAAAGTCAGAGAATGATGCTAAACATCAATCACTGTTCTAATAACATAAATTCGAGTACAAACAATTGCGTCATCGGCAGCAGCATGACCAACCACGGCACACAATCCAAAGATGAGGTCGACTTTGTCCTCCGTCCGCAGGCGACAGCCGGCCACGATCGCAAGAAGGACGAGGCGCATGCGGCTGAGCAACAAACGGCTGCGGCTCACAAGAAGAGCGAAGTTCAAAATGGCGTCAAAAAGCCAGTGCTACCAAATAAAACGAGCCACACGACCAGCAGCGACATGAAGGGCAACCTGAAGGCCTCGCTGTCCACCCTCGAGAAGCTGTCCATATTCGGCTTCAGCAAAAAGATCAACAGCAAGTCGAACACGTGCGCCACCGTGAACACAGGTCTAAGTGAGCACGGTGTCAATGCGACAAATGATGCCAAAATGCAGATGTCCCTGACCGGAACCATGCCGCAAGAGGGCCACATCGTCGGAAGTCACAAGATCTCGAAGGGCGCCTCGATAGCGCGTCTCCTCGGCAACACCTACAACACAAAGAAGTTCGAGAAGGAACTGGCCGCCGGCGGTGACATGAAGACCAAATTCAACACGTTCTCCGGCGGCAGGCGGAGAGGCAACGGCCCGTATTTGGAGAAGTTCAAGAAGTGCTGCAAGGAGGACGAGGATCTGTGCGTTGCGAGGCCGACGGAGACCTGCAGTGCTAGCAAGGATGTGGCGGCGCTTAACTTGGAGAACTTCCACGACAGCAATAAGGACTTGAGTGCGAAGGCATTTCGGACTATTTCCCGCGGGCTGGGCAAATTGTGGAAGCGGACGCACAGCGTTGACATAAGCACCCCCGATCCGGAGTTCAAGGTCTCATATCTGGGCAATGTGCTCACTGGATGGGCGAAAGGTGAGTCTATTTGACATTTGGGTGCACTTTAGGGATCTTTCGTTGGAGCTTTGAAATTAAGGCGACTAAAGAAGGACTCAATCGGAAGTTGAGATGGTGGTTAGCCATAATCGCGGACGGACGTGGATATTCATTCGATGTGACCGCCGGTAGATCATTGTTTTGATGCCACAATATTAGGTGCAGTGAAAGGAAATTCGTTGTGTTTGCCTGAAATTGAAGGCTTTGCTTAGCATGGCTAGACTGATTCGATTTGTGTCAAATGCAGTGAAAGGAAATTCGTTGTGTTTGCCTGAAATTGAAGGCTTTGCTTAGCAGTGAAAGGAAATTCGTTGTATTTGCCTGAAATTGAAGGCTAGACTGATTCGATTTGTGTCAAATATGCGCCATTTTGTACGAGAACTTGTCGCCATTCGGAACATAATTCCATTGTGACTGGGGCCAGCCTCTTTTGAGGCTCCACTTTTTACCAGCAAATTAACTCGCCATGGACGAACAGGTGGTGATCACTTGATGCCAGGTCTGGATCAGAAATAAATGAGTAAAGAGATATTCAACTTCTGCCATTTTTACCCCTAGTCCATGGCAGAAATTTTGAAGTGTAGGCCGTGAAGGATTAGTGTGTAGTTGAATTCCCTTGTATTTCACACATACTTTTACAAGATTCCCAGATTGACCACGATAATGGCGGACAATTCGAGGATTTTTTAGCAACATGGCCGCCGATTCGTGAATTTGCCCACGATCATGTAGTATTATTCGGAGGGTGTTCAGAAGATGACTCATATTTTTAAGAGGACATATATTTGTAATAGGCGCTTTCGTGAATAAAAATGTAATGCTACGCTCTCTTTACAGTGCATCAATTTAATTCTTCAGAGTAAAATATAGCCGATTTATATGCGATGACTGGCAAATGAACTTTAGTTTATATCCTTCATTCATGAATTATGAAAACTTCTGCAATTAAATTACATAGTTTGTTAAGAGAAATGGATACAACTATACCTAACTCAAACAAATTTGCAATTAACTTTCATCCGTATTTCTGTAAAACAAGTAAAATAAGCAAAGAATCTGTTTATTTTAAATGATTCAATCGAATATTTCAATAATATTGTTATTATTAGTTGCCGGTACACGTGTTTCGTGTGAATGCTTTTTTTCGATATTATGCATATGCAAAAATACATTAATAATCCATGCATAAATAATTTAAAAAAATGGCAAAATTATTTGTCCCGAGTAACTCAGACTGTAACTCGCAAAATGATAGTTCATGAACAAACGCTTTATCCGTTTGCTTACCCCTCCTTACTGTGTTGAAAATTTAACACCGAAATTTTAAAAAAGTTCAAGTAACGATCGAATTTTCAAATAAGAACTCTAATTCACGCCACGGCTACGGTTGGGGAAGGGCATCAGCTGTTTACCAGCCGTTCGCAAGATCTCACACGTACTCACAGACAGGGGACAAAAAAGCGTATACAAAACGCTGTCAGATGAAATCAAGAGAGGAAGAAGTTGAATATCTCTTTACTCATTTATTTCTGGTCTGGACTGTAACTTGACAAGCTTGATCTTGATCAAGCCTGATCTTGTGCCGAGTTACTATCGATATGAGGCTTGATGAGCACAATCCGTCTCATATTTTGCAATTTCTGTGTGACTGCTGCCTTCCGACGATTCAACTGTTGGCACCAAAGTCCAACAACTAACTAGCGAATTTCTTCACCCTAAATTCATGGACCGTCAATTTTACCGCCTTCTCAGTTTGACAAGTCGTCAAGAAAATGATAAATTCGCTGGAAAAATATTTAAAATCGGTAATCAGGACATTTGAACTAGATTTTGTGGAGATTTATTCATCATTAAATGCGCAGTATACATTTTTCTTCTATTTTGCCACAAATTTTTAAACAGTGGCAGGTCGCTTTTCTTCATAGCTCTTAACTGAGAGCACCAGTACATCTGCCCAGTAGTATATATAAAAAAAAAAACAAGAAATTGTTCACAACTTTCTAACAAACTTAATTAGCCCTTCCCCTCAATACCTCACAAATACATAAAGTATTCTTTAAGTACTCATACTTCCATTTCAATCCTGTATACCCGCCCCATCATTTCCAGCTACTTAATGTCCCTTTAGACGGAACTCGTTTGAAAACAACGTCGCCACTCATATTTTTGCCTCGTGTTTGTTTGGTTGCGCCGTCATTACACAACGAGATTAGGAGTATGACCTTTTTGACACAACAAAACCGAACAGCAAAGCACACGCAAAACGGAAATTAGTTGACTTACAAAACAAATACCTTTTTATGTGTATCTTTGAGAGGAGGTAATTTGCTATTTTTTTTTATGGCGCTGGGGCAGTGGTCATAAATTTACAAAAGCTTTCGAGGTAGATCCGCTGTTCTAATGTCATTGTTGACAATTTACGACGGTACGGAACTAATAACTGCGATTTGCATATCGTTTTATTGTGATATGAAATGTTGGTGTTACCTAAATCAAGGGGATCTTAAAATGAGATTTTAAGGGCTGCTCCCTTTTTAGGGTTTATTTATGTGGACTTAGCAGTAATCTTGACCGCACCGCTGACAAAAAAATGAAGGATTTACTCTTGCGACTGGTAAGCTGTGGCTTCGGGCTTGGACGGCAATTGAAGAATAAAGTTCTCTCTCTTGAACGACCACGCTAGCTAGAGGACCTTGGTAGTCCCAGGCCTTCTGTGTGGGCGTGGAAACATGAACATTGAAACCAATGTGAATACCAAAAGCGGAAAAGATTTCTTGGTCGAAAAGGCCTTAGGACTATCTTCGGCCCCGTATTTATTTGAAGGAAGAGACTGAGCGACGAACTTTACTGGCTGTACAGCGACATCGGCCTTTTTAACCGAATTCGAGTATTCTTCGAGAAAGTCTCGTTTCAGATGGATGAGCGACCGCAACACCAGGGGACAACGTAGTAAAGTAGGTCCTTGCCATTTATCTCGAATGTCAGACTGCGGCACTAATGTACGAGGTCTCAGTTGGGTGGACAGCATTAAGCAGACCTGTCAACTTAATGCACTTAACCGGGTGCAAAGCAATTAACATACTCCTACACCTTCCTCCGACATTTTCGGCAAACAAACAGCAGACACGACAGCCCTCAGACTCAATACACCTCGACTGTGGTCCGAACTCGCTCACCATCGAAAATGACCGAAGCATTCATGATGCATTCAACTTCCTTCCCAAAGACACCGATCGCCTACTACCCGAGCAGTCTTTGAGAAAAACTTCTCTACCAGCTTCCCTTCCCGATCGGATTGAGTGTCTGACAATCAGACGCTGGATGATCCCCTGTATATCTGCACAGACGGACGAAAGAGTGGGTGTGGGACTCAACTCTAAAGACTGCCACTGTAGCGTTTTTCAAGCAGAAACATTGCATTGTGATAAAAGAGGCACTGACTCAAGAACAGTCATTAATTACAGGCTGTCGTCCATAGATGCCTTGCCCCAATTATCAGACCCAGAGCTTAGACTCTTAGTTTTTTGTTCCTTATGGAGCCAAGCGGCGTATTGTTATGGCTTCTTCCAGTTCAAATCCGAGCGAGACTCTCCGTTACTTGGATTCCAGTATGCCCCCATAACCAAAGTAGGGTCATTGTGTTTACCAGGGATATCTCACTGATGCTCTTTTACAGTGACGTGCCGTAGTGCTTTCAGTAAGGTGTTCACCAACTTCTTTTTCAAATTTAGTTACAATCTAGGATCACCGAGGACGAGAAATGAATGTAGAGCCATGATTACTGACTTTTTCGTTCATCAATTGAACAACAATGACGTGCAGGAGCTGTGGTTTCAACAAGATGTCGCAACATGTCACTCAGCTCGTGCCACAATTGATTTATTGAAGGAAACGTTTGGTAACCGTTTCACGTTACGGACCAGCGGATTGGCCTCCAAGATCGTGCGATTTAACGCCGCTTGACTATTTTCTGTGGGGATATGTGAAGTCGCTAGTCTAAGCCGATAAGTCCGAAACAATTGACCACTTGGAGGACCTCCAGATAAGACAACGTCCGAGCCAACCGTGGCGATCATATGCCAGAAATTACATTTAAATAATACTGCCAGAAGATTATCTTTCGAAAAAAGTAAATTTCGTGTCAATTTAAAGGAATCATCTTTGTTTTATTCTAATTCAAAGTTCTATACCTCTAAAAAGAACACGCTTTATAAGCTCTTTCTAAGCATATATGTCTGTATCCGCACAGCGGTGTGTACATCTGTGGTACAGACTGTGAATCCGCACCCGCAAGAGTGTATGAAAATGAACAAGAGTTCCAACGTACTGCTCATGCGTTGTACACAACTACCCTACAACCGAGTGTGGAATGAACGATGGTGCACTGATTGTTTTTGAACACCTAACCATATCTAATCTGAATTTTTCTCATATGTGCATTTGTTTTTCTTCATTGCGCTGATTTAGAGAGAACCAAGAACGAATTCTCTTGCCATTCGCAAAGGAGGATCGTTGAGAAGTGCGCTTGAGAAAGGTGAACATGTTTTTTAAACTTTGTATTTGTATGGATTCGGTGCTCTAAAGTTAACGAGAACACCTTTCACTGATAGCTAGGTAGTTGCAAAATAAACACAAATAAGAAGACTTCGGTATTTTGGTAATATATGCAAAATTAAGATTTTGGTAGGGTGTGCGGTGAACACTTGCGCACCTTCGAATAAACGTTACTTCTCTCTCAGCATAACCTGACCAGCTTCTATGTCAGAATGGTATGATCTTTTTTTGTCGCCGAGCTACTAGAAAAATGGTAATGGACCTGTCCTGATGCCCAGGTGTACCCCGAACTGTAGCACCACACGAAGAACTTCCTACTTTACGTGTCAGAACAAACACGACAGACTCTCCTGCGATAGGCTGTACACAACCCATTAATCCTAGGCAGAGATCAGAATATATCTTGTCTCAAGATGTCTTTTAAATCGATCTCCATTCGTCCCACACGTTCCACTTTACCTAAGATTGCTGATGGGTCTTCCAGGAATTTGCAAAAACCCAACGTCAATTTGGTACGAGATCGATTAATTGAATGGTTACGCAACATCGGCATACACAAGGATTAATCGCGAACAAGGTGTGGGTCCCATTTCGATCCTAATTGGCGTTGACCGTTCTGCAAATTCCTTCACTTTCCTCGAATCAGGCCAATTGGCGGCTCGGCCTGTGAATCGGAATCGATGGCAAAACTTTTAAGACGTATTTCCCAATCTCATCATCAAGTCAGGTCCCAAATGTTCTGACAAAATTGTTTACCTCACCGCACAGCCACAGCCGCAGTCACAGTCACAAGGACAGACTAATTTAAATTTTATATTCATTCATTGTTTGATGTATATCATTTCAATTCTACTCAGAATCGTTGTGTATAAAAAAAACCTGATGCGCAACTTTAAATCAGTCCCCCACCCCTTCCGGTGGAATGTGTCCAGTGTCTCGCGTCACCGCGCGCACGCTACGTCGACAAAAAAGCACCCGAACAGAACTGGAAATTATAATCAGAACAATATATTATCTGTCTCTCCTGCGAATATTTATTCTAAACACCCTTCTTAACACAGACACACGCGCGCCGGCACAAATCACAAATCTGCAAAAGCACACACGTATAATTAATGTCAGCCTGTTCAGGTTGATTGAATTTTAATTATCAAAACATTTCGACGACGAAGACGTTAGCATTTACACAACAAGCTCGATCGCGAAGTGTGAACCGGAGAGAGAGAGGGAGAGAGACGAGGAAAGGCAGAAAAAAAGTGCGCAATGCGTGGACGACGGGAGTTCAAGTTCGGAATCCCTTCGGATGTCATTGACAAGGTGACTTGGTTACGCGACTGTGAGCTGAAACGGGAAGTAGTCCATCAGAGTCCAGACCCAGCCCTTCTCCGACGGGGCGGGTGACCTTCCGGCGGAGAGAAGGGGAGAGAATGTATCCTATGCCGGCAGACGAGCTAAACTGGCTTCGCTTGTTGAAATGTTCTGAGCGCAGAAACCTGCTTGAGAACATGTGAGCCGTAGTCAGTGGTTTACGGTGATATCATCAATCGTGTTCGTTTTAATAACTTGGTCACACTGCTTTATAAAAAAAGAAAAGCAATTAATTGCATACTATGCTAGTGCGGTTTGTGTTACGAAGAAACAAGTGTCAACACTCAACACTTACACGTGGTAGAAAATCCTAAAGACTCGGCCGTAATTGACTTAAGTGAACTCAAGCTTATGTCAGAGCCGAAAGAAAAGTAGTCAACGATCAAGTGTCAAAGTGCACTTAATTGCCGACATCGACTAGCGATGAAGCGTACGTCTAAAGCGATTGACGTCCGTCTTCCAACTTTAGGAGGCAAAACTGAACGAGACTTAACGAAAGTGATTGCTTAACAGATTGACATTGGGACCACGTCCACGTTAAATAAAAGTTCGGGAGTGATGGAGAACCCCATTTTCGGTACTGAGAGACACGGAAATGAAAGAAAAAAGAATGCGTTGGCCTCCAGGTACCCAAATAAGACTCTTTCAGTACGACAAAATGTTGCTAGCTATGGTAGAATAAGATAGTAATGTGGATAGACGTGCGGAAACACGTCTCACTTAGGTCCGTGTGGACCCATTGTGTTGCCCAGAGGGGGGAAATGTTCCTCCTTGTACACTTATCGTACTCATCTAGACCGCTTCTGGAGTCCTTTCTTTGTCCATCCAACCCGACATCCTTATGAAGTTCATAATTGGATGTTATTCAGTTCTTGCAGGTCCTGGAAGAAGAATTCTCCCATGGTCCTGTATCGTAGTTCGCTGAGGCTAAGGTAGTAGCAGAGATAGTGAGGAGTATCCTCTCTTTCTTCCACATCGCCGTATCCTCCGCATATGTAGACTTGGGATAAGCCCATTTTTGTTTCATGATACTTCAGATGGTTATGTCTCGTTAGAGCTCCAATTACCATCCTCAGCGGGCTTTTGAGTTTGTCGGTTTTAGTTCTAATGATATCGGGCCATAGCATCCTAGTAGTTTTACAGCTGCTTTTATTATACCTTACTTACTTACTTAAGGTGGCGCTACAGTCCGGGGTGGACCTGGGCCTCAACCAACAAGCGTCTCCAGCCAGCTCGATCTTTAGCTAGCTGTCTCCAGTTTCGCACGCATAGTTGGTTGAGGTCCCTTTCCACTTGCGTGCGCCACCTGAGTCGCGGTCTTCCTCTACTGCGCCGTCCCTCGGGGGTGGATTCGAAGACTTTTCGGGCCGGAGTATTGGTTTCCATCCGCTCTACATGACCTAGCCATCTCAGTCTTTGGATCTTCACTCTTCTGGCTAAGTCGATGTCGCTGAACAGCCCGTATAGTTCGTCATTATATCTCCTCCTCCACTCACCGTCTATGCAGACGGGACCGAAAATCACACGAAGAATTTTCCTCTCGAAGCAACCAAGGGCAGCTTCATCCGCTTTTGACAAAGTCCATGCCTCCGCGCCATATAGCAGGACTGGGACGATTAAGGTCTTGTAGAGCGTTATCTTGGTTGTTCGAGAGAGGGCTTTGTTTACCAGTTGCTTTCTTAGCCCAAAGAAGCAGCGATTGGCAAGGGTTATTCTTCGTTTGATTTCAGCGCTGGTGTCATTGTCTGAGTTTATAGCGGTGCCTAGGTAGACAAAGTTTTTGACTACCTCAAAGTTATATCTGTCTGCTGTGACGTTCTGACCGAGACGTCGGTGTTGGGTGTCCTTTCTCGTTGACAGCATATACTTGGTCTTACCCTCGTTTACCGCTAAACCCATCTTCGCGGCCTCCGTTGCAATACCCACAAAAGCGCCATTGACATCACGCTGCGTTCTTCCGATAATGTCAATATCGTCGGCATATGCGAGTAGTTGGACGGACTTCTGAAAGATTGTTCCTCTGGTGTTGGCGTTCGAGTTTTGAACAATTCTTTCAAGAACGATGTTGAAAAAGTCGCATGACAGCGGGTCGCCTTGTCTGAATCCTTTTTTGACATCAAAGGTCTCGGTTAGGTCTTTACCGACCTTGATGGAGCAGCGTGCATTCTCCATCGTCATCCTACACAAACGGACGAGATTGGTAGGGATGCCAAAACTAGACATTGCTCTGTATAGCTCGTCTCTATAGATGCTATCATACGCGGCCTTAAAATCGATGAAAAGGTGGTGGGTATCGATTTGTTGCTCCTGGGTTTTCTCCATTCATCGGGCATGTTTTCCTCCGACCATATTTTACAGATGAGTTGGTGCATGCTCCTTACCAAATCATCGCCTGCGGCTTTAAAAAGCTCGGCGGGTAGGCCGTCAGCTCCCGCAGCCTTGTTGGATTTCAGTTTAGATATGGCAATCCTCACTTCATCCGGGTCGGGTGGACGGAATTGTTGATCTTCGTCGTCCCTTTCATTGGGGTTGAATGGTTCGTTCTGCCTGACAGCGGGATTTGGTTCTTCGTCGCCGTTATACAGTCTGCAGAAATGGTTTTTCCATATCCTCAGCATCGACTGTGACTCTACTACGATGTTCCCTTGATCATCCTTACAGGCTTCGGTTCGGACTTTATAACCTTGACTGGTTAACTTTACCCTTTGGTAAAACTTCCTCACCTCATTCCTGCAGTAATATCCCTCTATTCTGCCGATCGCGCGCTTCTCATGCTCCTTCTTTTTTCTCCTGAGAAGCCGGTGTTCGTCTCTCCTCTTCTGCTCGTAGAGCTCCCGAGCAGCTCTTGTCCTTCTTTGCAGTGCCGCTTTGTATGCTTCTTGCTTGGCTGCATTCGCCTGCCGACACTCGTTGTCAAACCAGGGGTTTCGTTGTGATGGCGGATTGAAACCCAGCACATCAGAGGCGGCATCTCTGATGGCTTTTTGGCAATGCTGCCACTGGTCTTCAATACTTGATGTTGGCGGCGTAGGATTTCTTAAGAGGTTAAGGGAGACACGATCGGAAAAGGATTTGGCATTGTAGCCGGCTGACGTTGAACTTCCTCACAGTATTTCTTTGTCTTGGCGGTGTTCGGCATATCCGCAGCCTTACCTTGGCTACAACAAGGTGGTGGTCCGAATCAATGTTGGCGCCTCGGAACGTTCGGACATCTATGATACTGGAGGAGTGCCTTGCGTCTATCGCAATATGGTCAATCTGATTGACCGTTGATTGATCAGGAGATCGCCATGTTCCTTTGTGAATATCGAGATGTGGGAATCTTGTACTGGCTACTACAACATTTCGCCCCGCAGCAAAATCGATCAGCCAAAATCCGTTATCGGATGTGGTGTCGTGTAGGCTGTGCTTTCCGACCGTACTACCAAAGATGTTCTCTCTTCCTAGCTTTGCGTTAAAATCGCCAAGGACAATTTTAAAGTCGTAGCTAGGGCATTGCTCATACGTTTTGTTCAGGAGCTCATAGAACCTGTCTTTGGTGTCATCATCTTTCTCCTCTGTGGGGGCATGTGCGCATATAAGGCTTATGTTGGCAAATTTAGCCTGGATGCGAATTGTCGTGAGGCGCTCGTTCACGGACCTGAACGATAGGACTTCTTGCCTAAGTCTGCCTCTAACGACAAATCCACATCCAAATAGGCGCTGTTTTTGTTGTTTGTAGCAATCACCGTAGTATATATCACACTTTTTCATCCTTCTTTTGCCCGGTCCATCCCATCGCACTTCTTGGATGGCGGTTATATCTGCTTTGCAGCAGTCTAGGGCTTCCGCTAGTTGTTCGGCTGCACGTGGCCTATAAAGGGACCTTACATTCCACGTACAAATCCGAAGATCGTTGTCCGTATATCGTTTGCATGGGTCGTCATCAGTAAAATCATCCGTTTCCGAGGCTTGTTGTTGCTTCGTAACTAGCAATTTTTTGTGTGGCCGGGCAGTTACCCCGACGGCACAACCCCCAACCTGGAGGGCGCTTTTATTATACCACCTTACTCTAATTCTAGAATTTTATGGCAAGTTCATCTGCTGCCTCATATCCCTATGTCCTGGGACCCAAGGTAGAGTTATCGAGTGGTGCGCGCTGAGAGCTTTAAGCTCCTCGCGGCAGCTCGCTTGGATTTAATTTCTATTGCCGAAATTGCTTTTACGGCCGATTGACTGTCAATTAGAATCGTAATATCAGCATGTGCTATTTCCAACATTGTTATCATTCTGGCCGCTTCATTGGTTGCCAGGACGTCCGTTTGAAAGACACTGCCACTGCATGTTTAATAATTCGGAAAAAATGCCCGCACCTATGCCTGTTTGCATCTTCGATCCATCAATATACACTTGGATGCTCGAATTATTGATTTTATTTTTTTTGTGGTCCACTCCTCTGTGGTCCGAGGGGTATTTCGAAGTCGAGGAAAGGGAGTGTATAGTCACTTACTGACTGTTCAATTTTTAGTCTATTCAGTATACAGCATGTCCAATGGGACTTGAGAGCCAGCATTTAGATTGAATGCCTCTAATGGCACTCTTAGCAGCGTTGGCTTGCATGTAGAGGTCAAGTGGGAGTAGGTTTAATAATGGCTCTAGGCCCGCGGTCGGGGTAGTGGGGATAGCGCCTGTAACTCCAAGACATGCTAGTCTCTGTATACTAGTAAGCACCCTGAGGTTGGTAGATCTGCCACCATAGCACGCTGCCGTGTGTCAAGATTGCCCTTACAATCGCAGTGAACATCCACAGGATTGTCTTGGGGTTCGGACCCCACTTTTTGCCGAATATCCTGTTGCTCAGGTATAGGGTACAAGCTGCCTTCTTGACCCTTTCCATTAAGTTGAGTTTCCAGTTTAGTTTCCTGTCCAGGATAATCCCTAGGTATTTCGCGTTTATCTCCCAATTTTAGGAGGAATTTTAGGTGCCCATATTAGGAGGGCTCCTATTCCATTTTCAATCAGCTCGCTAAGAGTCGGTAGAAATTTACCACGAGCTATGATCACCACGTCGTCAGCGTAGTCAATCGCTCTTCTCGTTAGTCTGCACTCTTCTAATACCTCCACAGTCCAGTGTGTGTTTCACTTTTGGCCCGACTTCTGCACAGTCCCAAAGTCAAGGGATCATTTCCACCTTGCCAAATACTGGGTTGACGAGAATCTTTATAAGCGAATCCCTCGCTCAGCCAACACCGCAGCAGGAGCCAGTTACTTTGACCCCATGCTCTGTTCTCGTATGGTCGCAGTAGAGCTTGTATTAAGGCATCCTGACTGCAATAATGGAGTCACAATTTTTTTTTCTTATTCGGTTAGTTGCAACATTTTGATTTCTGCTTTACCTTTTTTCGGTGACATTTCCAAGGCTTGTATTCCAGTTTCGTGACAAATTAATGTGCCCAGTGCTTGTAATAGGGAATCTTTACATGAAGCCAAAATGATTCTTGGGTCGGCAGAGTGTTCTCCAAGGAAGTTAGCTGCCGCTGATATTTCTTGAGAAGCATCTTTATCCAATTACAAAGAACAAAGAGTGTCATGCCAAAGTTGGGTATATTTCGAAGGAAGTTATATTTACCTCTTATATCAAACTGAAGAGTTAAGTCATGAAAACTGAAATCTAACGTCGTATCCAGAAGGATTGGCAGAATGTTTATGTACACCTCCGGTGTAAATGCAAACAGTGGACCAATTTCTGATGATTTCTGATAATAGAAGTGTGGAAATATTTATATGGCCCCCTTTCTTCTAATTACTCACTTTAAGCGTGTTTAATGTACACTTCAACAGCCAGAGCAGGAGTTTACGCCTATGACAGCCAAGAGCAACTGATCTATACCAGGCTTGCTTTCGTGCGAGCTCAATAGAACGATTCTTTCAAAAGATGTGTGTGAATAAGAGTTTTTTTTGTATCAACCCGATGGTACCTTACCACGAAAACAAGTTCTCGTTGCTCAAACTTTTCACATAGCTCAGTTATCGTGTCGTTGTTCACATTATTACTGTACACACTATTCCGATAGCTCCCTCAATTGCTTCGTCAAGTCGGAACGATTCTTTTTAGTTCCCATGAGAACGTAGTTAAGAGACGAAAGTTCATCGCGAACTGAAGATATCTAGAAGAAGAAGACAACACATATATGTTATAAGAAAATGATTCAGAACAGCTGACCTATTCAAAGCACTTGTGCTCACCTTTACAACATACTTATGTCCCACGGAGTAGTAGTAAATCGTGGCAATGTCTAGAAGCTCGTACAAAGACTGTAATGCGATGGCATTGCCTGGACTTGGTTCTTCAACTTGTTGTCGATAAAACTGGATGTGCGATGGTGAAGAAGCGCTCCTTTTTAAGACAAGACAGTTTTAATAGACTGCATTTAATATTCGTAAATAATTACCCTTGTGTCCTACCCAATATTGAAACATTATTCAAATTCGCCGGAGTGAAAAGAACAGACGCTCCTTAAATTATACATTTTTAATTTTAAAGAACTTATGTATGCAACTTTCACATCATATACCCATTTCTCCGGTACGGACAGAATTCCTCTCTTGAATACTTAAGACTGCAACGCGTTCGGTGCCGAGCTCTTGTGTCATTTCGTTTCTATGCACCTTATAGAGATGTGATAAAACACCTCCAATACGATCAAAATGTTGATATTGAAATGTTCCGTCGAAAAATAGCTTCGGATTGATTGCAATTTCTTCATTTGGTGAATGTTCTTCCAACAGCTCCTTTATGACATCAATCAGCACGCAGAGAAACGAAAGAGCGACTGGTGACTCGATTGGATGATGAATACTGCTTTGCATAAGGAACATTGATTGTAGTGGCTGCAAAGTAAATTTGGTTAGGCACTCAATTTTCTTATGGGAGCTCATTAACTACATTTTAGAATATAATTAGCCAGTGTTGCTACTTCTATTTGTAGACTGAATTCAGCTGAATAAGAATACGTAATGTACGAACATTCGAGATAAGACGCGTAGTTTTGTCCCGCTAACTTATTGATGGAACATGATGGGAGAGGAAATGATACCCAGACAAACTAGACTAACTTTGAAAGAGCAACCGAATGAAAGAAAAAGATGTTAGGAAAAGATATCATCCACTAAATATGAGACCCTCTGAATTGCGCTAGCTGTAGAGGCATCAATGTTCTGAACATCGCATATTGCGTGTTGTGTGAACGCCTAAAGCCGTTCGTCAACAGCCTAGTCGGTCCATACCAGTGTGGCTTTAGGCCAGGAAAATCCACCATCAACCAAATATTCACGGTGCGGCAAATTTAAAAAACCCAGGAGCAACAAATCGATACCCATTACCTTCTCATCGATATTAAGGCCGCGTATAATAGCATCAGTATATGCAAGTTACACAGAGCAGTCTTGTTTGGCATCCCTACCAAACTCGTTCGTTTATGCAGGGTGACGCTGCAGAATGCACACTTCTCCATCAAGACCTAACCGAGACATTTGATGTAAAAAAAAGCATTCGCACAAGGCGACACGCTGCCATGCGACTTCCTCAACATCATTCTTGAAAGAATTGTTCAAAACTCGCACGCCAACACCAGAGGCCCAATCTTTCAGAAGTCTGTCCAACAACTCGCATATGCCGAAGATATTGACATAAACGGAAGAACGCAGAGTGATGTCAACGGCTCTTTTGTGAGCGGGTTGATGTAGGATAACCAACACCGACGTCTCAGACAGAACGTCACTATAGACAGATATAGCTTTGAGCTAGTCAAGGACTTTGTCTACCTACGTACCACTATCAACTCAGACAACGACACCAGCGCTGAAATCAAACGAAGAATAACTCTTATCAATCGCCGCTTCTTTGGGCTAAGAAAGCAACTGATAAACAAAGCCCTAACTCGAACAATCAAATTGATGCTCTACAAGACCCTAATCGTTCCAGTCCTGCTATATGGCGCAGAGGCATGGAGTTTGTCAAAAGCGGATGAGGTTGCTCTTGGCTGCTTTGAGAGAAGAGTTCTTCGGGTGATTTTCGGTCCCGGAGTGGAGAAGATATAACAACTGGGGATCTCTACCAACTACGCGGGTTATGTCGGAGTTGGAGACCACCAGCAGAGGAAACGACATACACTCATTCGTCCAAGGAGACGAGTCAGCAATAATAAACACCAAACGTTCATCCGTCAAAGATGACGACTCAGCAGTAATAGATAGCACACACTCATTCCCCAAAAGAGATAAGTCAGCAGCTATGATCAATACCAGGAAGAAGACAGCCCAGACGATCATGCTACTGTCGCCGAAACTACTGTCGCCGCACCCATAGAAGAAGGGATGTAAGCCCTCCCTGAGGGTTGCCTCTTGCAGCTGCAACTTTGATGGAGGAGTATAGGGTTGCATTTATAATTCTCTTGCTGAGCAGACTTACTATTAAACTTTGGCCTTTTCAAGGGCGGACTTAATATCCGATTGTTAACCGACGGCAAGCATTCAACTAAACGTACACAGCCCAGGATGGCCGTCGGTTGACATAAGAATGTCAAATCCGGACCACGAATTGGATGATCCTCTTTACAAGTTGTGGGGTGTCTACGTCGTCACGCCTTTCGTTTCTCATCATCTCCTAGTTGAACCTGTTTTGCGGATAGTGCAAGTATGCGTTTTGTTTTCGTGTTATTTCCCTCGAATTCCAAAAGGCTGTGGCATTGAACTGCTCGACACTGCTATGCAAGTGACTTCGCCTTTTTGTGCACGTATGCCACCAGAAGGGAATGCATTATTTTGCATTCCTGACATGAAATAATAAATCCGTATTTCAGCAATGATTAAAACCCAAAGAAGCTTGTACGTGCTCCAAGCACGTTCTTTGTCGCCAGTGAGTTATTGTGTTGACGCTTGTATCATGACAAAAACAAACAAAAAATCCATTAAAATGTTGTGTTGCGCGATAATTTGAATCCGTAATCTCGCGAAACATTAACGCCTCTATTGCCCTATTAAGTATTTTGTCAACAGTTTCTGGAACTTACGCCCGGAACTTGTTTGGTTTAAGTGGCGCGTTAAATGGCATTAAATGGTATTTCCCCAGTGCGAGTAGTTTTGTATATTGCTGCCATGTTTTCGTTTTATTCACAAGCACGATGCCCATGGATAGGTAGGTCTCTCGGTGAGAGCTTCCTTTTACAAAATTCAACCAGAATCGTACATGAATCGCAGCTGACTTCTCAAATTTGCCTTATTTAAGTCATCCAGCTCATCAATGAGACCATTCGCATAGCAGATGCTGAACAGAATATATTTCCTCTTGACATGGGTCCTTGCACCCATCTGCCAGTCAGGAAAACGCTGACTATCTGGGAGTTCATGCCTTGAGAAGCAATCTCTCCCATTCGGTTTAGGACGAGGTAGCGGCTGCTGTTTGCCCGGTTGCAATGCAACTCTACAGCGAATTGGATCATAATTTCAGGCTTTATTTAACGGTCATGATTGACTGCCACAAGTCGTGATATTTTAAACTAGTGATGGATTAACTCGATTCGATAAACCGGGCTCAACCGAGTTGAACTGGGTTGAATTGATGTCAAATCGAGTTGCCGCAACTAAAACGAATCGAATAAATGATCAGGTAAAGTGAGCACACAATTCGCTTTCAGTTGGTTAAGGCAAAGTGAACACGTTAACATAGTTCTTGTTCAAACCGAGTTGAATTGCCCGCTTCAATAGTTGGAGTTCGGTATTGGTTCTGTTTCTGATGAGTAGAGTCCGACTGTATATTCGACATCGGCTTAAAAAGAGGCCTTTGGTTGGACTCTACTGATGAGACTTGCTTGGTGGGACGTGGTCTACTTGCTCTTCTCGTTATTTATTTGTTCACATACAGTGTTTCGGCCCCTGTCTTAACCAGCGTCCACTTTAACCCGACAAGTCTTAAACTCATAATGCGACTCCAATGTACGTAAAATGTATGTCTTTCCCTTGATAAATCGACACTGCCTTGCAAAACATTTGTCGGATTACCGCGGGTTCACTGTAATATTGTTTGAAACCGATTTAGCTGCACTCGGTTTACTTCAATTATTCGGGTTAAGTCGGTTTATGAAAGATTCGGTTCTTCGGTACACCACTAGCTTAAACCATGAGCACCACGACGGATGGTCAGGCTAAAACTACGTTTCAGGGGCACTTCCTGTGGTACCGTTGCCATGGAATGGTTACTACCACTTGAGCTCTTTAAAACTTCGGGATGGTGGCTCAACGACGTACTCTTGTTACACCGATTGCCCACTCGTGGCTGGACTACCATTCTACTCTGCCGTCTTGTAAATGCTTGCCTAAAAAACAAAGGTTGTTTTTTAAGGCGTGGTGTCAACTGATAACTCATAAGCCCTAAATAATAATGAAAGGGATAGATAGAGCACATACGGCCCACAAGTGGAATGCATCACGACGGATAAAATTGGTAAACTTTTAACTTTCTCAGCCCTTTCACACCTAAACTATGTTGTGGAGTTGGGAGTTTTTCGGACGCAACGTACGCGTTCATTGGGCATCTCTTTGAAATCTGGCAGCCACGATTTTTGGGGATTGTAAACGCAACTACAGCCCTTTAGACGCCAAGAAATTTAAATTTAAATAAAACACGTAAAAATGAAACCCTCTTTTGAGTTACTCGAATGTCTTGAAAAGGCTTCTCCAACTTCAACGTTCGGAGTCGGCATTAAGCGTTTGGTCCCTTCAATTCGTGGGAGGACAATATAACGTAAGGCGCCAGTGGTTGTTGTAGAGGCAATGGCATAGTCGGACTGTCACACCATATTTTTAAGAAATTTAATCAATCTGACAGAATTGATCGCATTAAAGTTTGAATATTATTTCAAGAATTGTGACTGGTCCAATTATCATACATTCTTCGCAGCTTCCACCTCCAAGTGTTGTTAGAAAAAGTTAGTAATCATGTCTCTGTGAGTGGACCGTTGAGTGAACTGACTTTTACTGAATGTTTGTTCGTGTTTCGACAACGGCTTCAGTTTCATTGTAAACATTTGTAAACGATGCTCCAGTGTGAGGCTGAACTCAAAAGAACCGTGAACTGTCAAATCAGCAGTCACAGAAAACAAACGCCGATTTAAAGGCGAACAAAAAAAAATAACAAGAAAAGATTTTCTTGTATCTGCGCGGGTGTGTTCTCAGAACTTCTGAACATTTCAAAGGCCTACAGAATGCCATATAATTCCAGTGTGTTCCAGGGGGAACTATTAGCAATTCGGGAGGCCTGTCGTCAAGTCAAGATACGTCCATTTATTCTGCCAAGACAAAATGTCTCAATATGTATTGATAAGCAAACAGCCAACAAAGCCAGTGCCTACTTCACTACACACTATAAACTTGTGGATGCATGCCGAATCGAGCTAGCATCATTAGAGGGCCAACTCAAAATCTTCCTCATCTGGGCGCCTGGTCACAGCGACATCCCAGGAAATGAGAAGTCCGACAAACTGACTTTGCAAGGATCTGCCCTTCAGTGCTCGTTTGCAGAGACAAGCAGTCAAGGCTAATATCTCTAAGCACTTCCTTGAAATAGCTAACCTCAGGTGGGCCAAATTGTGCCTGAGTATGACCGATCCAAAACAAACGATCTCCCTTGGCGAACCCGATATGCTATCGCTAGATTGGTGGCGGTCTGTCCAGGACACTGACCGATAGGCAATCATGCTGCAAAACTAGGTATCCCACACAACTCACACTGTCGCAGTTGCATTGTCCACAGGCACTGCTGAAAGCGAGGTCATATCACATTTCCTGTGTAGCTGCCCGGCACTTGCCAGAGCCAGACAACGAGCGCTTGGTAGACCCTTCATCAACTCTCTGAGATGAGATTTCTACAAAGGATATTAAGGAACAGATGTCCTTCCTAAAATCCTTAGATTGGTTTTGGGGACATCTCAATAACACTCCTCAATTGAATAGTCAGAGCAGTGACATTAAAACAGTGCTTTAAGGTTCCTACTGAACCACCAGTTCTACCTACCTATCTGTATCTGACTGACGTCGCGTCGTACAGCTCATTTTCCCTTCTGATATTCATAGCTCTGAGGTCCCTTGTGTCTGAATACCGTGGACACAATACGTGTTTCCAGTCCTCCCGAGCTAAAACCACAGTCACATATTTCCACATCGGGTCGAGGAGGTCTCTTGTAGGCGTTCAAGAACCCATGTTCCGTCAGCAAGTAGCTGAGAGACCTGTTGAACTTGAGGCCGCCTCTGGCTGCCGAGTCAGTGCGTTAGTCTGACTCTTCCGTGTCCGTAGCTTCTGTCCTTTCGTTAGGAAGTGTCTGCCCAGGAATGCCTACCAATGCCTACCAATACCTACTCGCAAGTCCTTCAGCACGCGCAAACGTCTCTTGACTGAAAAAAGTAGCTTGGTAGTCGGTTAACCTCAAGGTCGAGACGTGAAAAAAAGCCTCCGACAGGCAAGCAAGAACGCTACCCTCTGGTACGCCAAAAATCAACACACCACTCGTTTTGTCCTCTGAGGAGCGGTGGGAACCCACAGTTTCGTGACTCGTGAGAGGTGGAGGCTTCAAATTGAATCTAGACACCCACCGCAGAAGTCGATGCATCTCCCCATGGCGGCCACGAATTAGTGGCTAACTTAGAAATAACCAACTATCAGCAGCAGCAAATAAAATAGTCTTACCACGCAACGTACGAGCTACGCAGTGCCACTAGGTAACCAATGACCACAAGCGTTTTATTGACGCACGGCGCAGTTGTGGCAACGCTTTTGCGTGCTGAACTACTCACGACTTCATCGAGTTGTACGCACGTACTTGCGGTGACACTGCTGTGCATACTGCTTGTGCCGTGAATAGTCACGACAGCGCTCTGAATTATTGCGGCGACGCTGCTGTGCCGCGTCGGTACCACAAGTTGAAGAGCCGTGCATCGGCTCTGGCATTTCTTCAGAACCCGCGCTTGTGAACTCCGATTTCGTTCCGAGACATCATTCTGGTGACTCTCACAAGTTGGCTTGGGATTGGTACCCCAAGCAGTGAAGCCGAACGTGTTCGTTGGTGAGGCTTTTTGAGAGAGATCAAGATTGCAGAAGAATGGAATTCCAGCTGACAGCACTGCAAAATTCATCATTCAAATTCATCACAAACCAGTCCAAATCTTGATGTTCTCCCATCTGCCCGACACAAAAATGAAATTAAAAAACAAATAAAAGCAGGGAATGACATCACCAGCTCCTTCGGCGCAACGTGACATCAGTTTACAGCTTTAAAACCCTCCACCGTTTGTCCGCTGACAGGTAGGAAACATCTCCTATTCACAATGCGAACAAGGACGAGTTTTAAAGACTTCCTCCTCAATAAACAATAAAAAAAAACAAACTACTATTCGAGGCGTTCAAAGATAATCTCTGGTGTATCACTTTTACGATTAACGGCTCAGTGAACCTCGATTTCGAAAACACAATGAGCTGGTTCAGTGGCAGCCATCTGCGGACCCGCCGGACAAGTGTCGTAGCATTGTGCGGGCACGTCCGGTTGACAAATCATCCGGTCGACAAGTTTGGCAGTAGTAGTTACACTCGGCACAAACAGGCTTTCACAATCGCCATGACAATGCGACCAAGTGTGGACTGTGCGACCTCCTAACTTGCATTCTTTGCGGCCAGTTTTGCCCGTCGTCGTCCGATTTGAGGTTAACTATATTGCATTCCGAAGACAGTCTAACTTTCGAGAGCGATAAACCTCGATATCGCGAAGAATAGATGGCTGCACTTAGACTTTTTTTTGCAGTTTTTGGCGCCTTTCTGGTTTTGTAACAATGGCTGCGTGCTCGGCAAGCGATAAATGCAAATTGAATGGCGACAAATTGAAAGAGAAACGTAAAGCTTGCGCAGTAGTTTAGAGAGATCTGAAATTGAGCTTTGGCAGCACACATTCAGCACGGTTGCTGACTTACCAAAGGTTTGTTCGTTTTCTGCTGAATGAGAGTGGTTTGATGATGAGATTGATTTAAAATCTTGAGGTTTTATGGGCTTTATCGTCGGCTTATTTAGGGACGTTAACTCAGTGAACACATAACTTAAGTGTTCGATGGAAGAGACATTGGGCAGAGTTGTTTCGGCATCAAAAGAGCAGACTTGTTTCCTACTGTTGTCTGCTTCGGATATATCAGTTCAAAGTAATAGACTGTCCCTGTTGCAGACGTCTTAAAACCTTTTCATCATCGAAATGCATACTCTACAGGAAAAAGGCTTCCATCGGTGTGCGTGTGGAACAAGACCCAAGATGATTGAGTACAGCACTTGGACATGTCTTACTTTACCCACATTAGCGTATTTTGCAACTGAATTTGCATCAACATCTACGCTCAAGAACAGAGTTCAGTTGACAACGGAATGCGAAGAACGTACGCCGAGTGCCAACGACCACTGGATCCACAGAAAGTCACTACATGGTGTGTCATTTGGTTTGGTGGTGTCATTGGGGCCAATCCCTACCACTATGTTGAGCGTCGTCAAGTAGTTCAGGCGCGTTGACCAATCTGCAAGGATATGATGTAGAGATGTTTTCCATTTCCTGGATGAAGTATCGGCCAATTTTTTGTGTCTCAACTGGCAGATGCTGGGACAGAGGGCGAGATAGTAACGAGGCTCCGCTCTTTCCTTTTCGTCACTAAAGCCCTCAAACACGCAATCCTTGGGGATATTTCAAATGATCGTGGCCAGCAAGTGCTCCAACTACCATCGCTAGCAACTTTTTTGTCTCATGGCGCTGTTAGCAGCAGTATATGGTCTCCTGGAAGTAGATTCAGTATCGCCCCCTGTGCTAATTGCACCTGGGACTTCCAGGCAAGCAAGTCTCTGAGTCCTGGTCTGGAAGTTAGTGGTTATCAGCACAGCTTCCGCAAACCAATTGGTGGTTTTTCTAAAGTGGTGAAAATGACCGACACTAATGCTGCTTAGTTCGGCCTGGTTGTTGAAGTAGCATGCTCAAAGTTGCCGACTTCTTCAGTAGCACAGGGGCGCTGCAATTACAAAGAAGTTGCACAATAGTTTCTTTCTCCGCTTCGTCTCTGCAGCTTCTGCTGAAATCATTGTATGACAGGCCTGATTTAGAGGCGTTAGTTCTAATAGTACATACTTTACGACTTCTATGAGCAACCGTTGAGAGATTAGCGGCAATTCGGGGAAGTCTTTGAGTGCATTGTGACCGCACATAGAGACCTGATCTGATGACCTTCATGTCACGCTCTGCTTCATGATGAATGGCTTGTATTGGATGAGCCACATTACGATTTGCAAGGACCCCCTATTAAACCTTTGTTACTCCGCGTGAGAATGTGAAACAAAATCTTCGTCTTTCACACATTCTAGATAAGAACGAGTAGGATTATGTTGAAATTGGGTGTTATTTAAGCCAGCCTCGTCGCAAGTTGGAGAGACTGTGTATGCAAAAGATATGTGATTTCTTTTCCTGGACTATTCAAATTCAATTCCTGATGCTTTGAAAACGAATCTTGATGAAGTTATGATCGAGTTCTTGCCCGACTTGTATCGAACTCGTGCAAGAACCTGTGTGAAAGGACATCGGCATGATGTTATATTCCATCGAAAATGGCAAGATCTGGACAATATAGATGACCATTCATTTGTATAAGCCTTTTATTGAAAGAGGACTTATTTTCAAGCAACACTGGCAATTTTACGTTCATGGAGCATCTTTATTTGGATTCAACTTTAGGTTACCCAGCTTTCTGATATGAATTTATAACAGTTTCTCCATTTGAAGATTGGTCTCTACAGCATCGACATTTTTCATATGCAACCTGAGGTAGCAGCTGGTTGAGTGCATACCCATGGTTATAGGGGTCCCCGGTCCCAGTGAAAGCAAAGTTAATAAACTTTATCCGGTCCATGCCATCAGCGGTAGTAGTCGGACTATGGGTATCACAATGGACCAACATGGTATAAGTGTTTTGGCTATTTCGCGAGCAGCCCACCTGCCTATAAACCAAATAGAATTTCTGCTTTCAGACTTAATCTCATGTTCACTTGTTCGACACGTCTTGCCTAGATTATCATTCGACTCTCCCGATCAATCTTCTTCTACTAGCGCTACAGTTCGGGTGGATCTGGGCTTCAACCATCAAGCCTCACCACCTGTTCCTCACTTGTTTGCGTCATCGATTTCGTGTCCACTTCGTCGTCATTGTTAGTAGGGTCCGGACATATACGTGGACTATCAGAGTTACCCTCGTGTGAGATCCAGGAACCTGTCTGGTCCTTATTTTACCTCACTTCTAAACAGTGGCTGTAGAGACTATCAGGAGGAGGCACCACGAGGAGGCTGTATGCCAAATTTACCCGTGCGTCTACAGGGATCGTTTCAGGCATCTCGTCTTGTTGAGGGCGATCAAAAACTTTGCCCTGGATGCACAGACCTATGCCCTCCGTGAGAGTGAAAATGATTAGATACATTCTTTTTGCCATTGTCAAGAAGGTGGGCCAAATACATGTGTCTTTTTAAAAATGCAATAAAATGAACAAAATTAAATTGTTGCCGCGTATAATGGCTTTATTAGTAAGAACAAACATTCCCATTAACTATGCAATACTACGTCGTTTAAGTGGCTACCTCGACTGACTTCGCAGTAGAGCCTTCTCTCACCCCGATTTCGCAAGACCTTGTTGATGGTTTTGGGTTGCAGCTTGGATGATATTGGCTTTAAGTGCTTGAATCGATTCCGGATTGTTGGCATAACATCGGTCTTTCATGGTTGCCCACAAAAAAAAAATGTCCAAAGGGGTCGGATCGCAGCACCGAGGCGGCCAATTGACATCGCCAAGACGGCTGATAACACAATTTGAGAATTTGGTGCGCAGAAGATCAATTGTGGGATGAGCTGCGTGACATTGCGCGTCATCCTGAATGAACGAGAGCTCGTCCAAATGCATGTCTTCAATTTCAGTAAGCAAAAAAGTCGGTTAACATGGCCCTATAACGTTGACGGAAACGTTGTGCCAAGCCTCATTTTCGAAGTAGCCACATTCTCATCTCTGCGCACCGTACGACGACGGGGACTATGAGTGTTGTCCACTACCATACCAGTCTCACGAACTTTTTGCACAAGCTTGCTTACAGCAGACTCTGTGGGTGCACCATTTCGGCCAAAACTACTTCTTTTAAAAAAAACGCACTGCTTGCGGTACACAGCCCTCACTTTGGAGATAAGTTTTCAGCATTGATCAAGCGTCAAGCTACTCATTTCGTCCCGCGGCGGTATCATACTGACTTTCTGTCAAGATTTCGAGCGGCAAACAGCTGTCAGTTTCACAATAACCTATGATTTAAATAAAAACTACTAGATGGACCATTCTGTATATAGGAGCTGAACTCTGTCAAGATTTGTCAGAATGACTGTAGAACTTGTCACATATTTGAGATGTAGACTCTGAGAGTAGCTGTTGGAAATAGTCTCAGCCTAAATTGCATTCCAAAAAAGGCATTGTTGACATTGTCCTCCTGGCTAGAGACACTGAGATCAGCATTCACGTGAACGGAGCCATGTTTTACTGCCCTAAAGCCACATGTGATTAGTCACAATAGACATGACATGTACGTTTTCTATGGACGTACAGCTTATTGTCGACGCAGCGCATTTGTGTAGTTGGCGCCGTGGCTATGCAAAATCACGTGATATCATTCGATCCAGTTTCAAGATAATTTTCCTGTAGAAGGCTACGCCTAGAAATGCAACCCGGTTTAGAGACTGATTCAGCTGTGTTCTTAATTCACAATCCGCTGGACTTTATGTCTTCTAGTGAAAGCTACTCTACCTGTCCTGCATGAGCCAGTGTTTAGTGCTCCTCAGTGGCTACTGGGGTCTTTTCCATTATTTAACTACTAATGTTGAAGTTTAATGGTCTGTGGAGCGTAAACAACTTCTCGCACGTGGTCCAGCGTCGACGCTATCACTTGCTTGACCTCAATTTTGAAAAGGACACACCTGAGCAGATTGATTTCCAAAAAAAAGCCCAGCCCACATCAGAGTAGACCCTCAAACCAGATTCGTTTTCTTTTTTGCTCAGTTCCCACATCACGTTACCCCTTTGAATAAACAAACTCGTAAAAACATGCCTTTTATTCGGCTTAACGAAGTGTTTTATTGCTTTCGCTTTCCAATAACGTTTTATTTCACACGGACCGACTCCTGGATCAATTGCGTCCTCAATTAATGCCCATGTGAGTCGGCACCGCGCCTCCAAGGTCGTTTTCACATCTATCTAATCCGCTTTACGATCTGCGGCCACTTTATTGCTTTCTAAGCGATGAATGCGACAAACGCCGACGTGGATCCATAAATGACGTGCTTCGTTTGAGAGCCACCCAACCCATGCCAACCAACACAGAGTCTAATAATCAACACCCTTTTTTTCTTTTACTCGTTTCAGGTGAAGGTTGCGTCGAGAAGCAACTGAACACACTGTGGCGCAACTACACGCAGAACAACAAGCCCGATGTGATAATGCGGATAAAGGTATGCGCGTCCGGCCTGAAGGCCACCACCCGGCAGCACGGCCTCACCGAGTATTGGGCGAATCGCATAACCCACTGCTGTGCGCCGAAGAACTTCCCACGAGTGTTCTGCTGGATCTACAGGCACGAAGGCAGGAAACTTAAGCATGAGCTACGCTGTCACGCGATACTGTGCAGCAAGGAGAAAGTTGTCCAAGAGATCTGCGATACCTTAAAGGTGAGTTGTTGTCAATAGTCTCTCGAGCACAAAAATATCTGATTTTCTCCTTTCGCTTGTAGGAAAACCTGGAGCGTGCTCTGCGAGAATTTAAACGTGAGAAAATTCTCAAGCAGAACGCGAGGTTGAGTCTGGCGAACGCCGCATATGACAATCCCAGTCTGCCGCGAAGGAAAATCCTCCTCTCAGTCGGCGGCAATAACTATCGACCGCCCCTGGAGCGATCGAAGTCCGCACCGAAGTTGATGGCCATCGAAGAGGCAATCGGCGAGGAGGACGGCGAAGAAGCTGAGGAAACCAATGAGCCCGAGATGCGGGCGTGCTGTCAGAAGGATTCGCTTTATCCAGCCATGACGCTTGGCCGGCGAAGATGCCGCAGAGGGCACTCGATCAGGCGGACAGGCAAGGCCAGGCCGTCGTTCTGTGAGACATTCAATACGTCAGGCAGCGGCTGCTGCAATACCAAAGAGTCCAGCAAAGACGAGAAGACAAGTGAAGTGGAGACGGAACGGTGCAAGGACGCCGGCGAGGGCGGTTCCGACGAGGATGACTTCGAGAAGCTGCTGATCTTCAACAACTACGACACAGATTCACCGCTTGCCGGGGAGTTGCTACCGTATTTTGACTTGCAGATGCACAAGAAGGCCAACAGCAGTAGCCTCAATGACCTGACTGTACACCACGACCATGAGGACGACGACGGGGAGGACGTGATCGAGGAGCACCCGAACTTCGAGCCCTCGGCTGGCCACACCGAGGTGCAGACGCCGTGCGAAATAACCATCGGCGAGCTGTGCAGCGATGACGACGAGGAGCTCCTGGACGACGATATATTCTTCCGACAAGCCAGCATCCTGAACATGCTGCACAGGAATTCGATGCGGAAGATGACCAGCCTCTCGATGAGCAGCGGCGAGAGCTCCCTCGAGAACCAGGGCAGCACCGGCACCGGCACCCAGGTGATTTCGAATCGTAAGCAACTTTCAATGGACAGTGATGAGGGTTCCATATCTAGCGGCTGTGAAACAGCCAGTACCATCACTGCGAACGTGGACGACATGTCCCTGAAGTATCGCCATGTCCAACAGCAGCAGGTGGCCACAGCCTTCGCACAAGCACACGCACACGCAACCGCAGAGGAGAGGTCCTCATCGGTGGATGAGGAGAATTGCCAAAGAAATGAACCGCAACCGACCGAAGCCCTATTCAGCAGTAGAACTACCATATCCCTGAAGATTCCATCGCCCAGCGGCCAGTTCAACCGGAGTCCCTGCTGCAAGCAAACGCACATCGAGCACGACGGCTCCGATTCCGAGTGCAGCGACGAGTCCGGCTACGTGGAATACCAGGACTCGAAGACAGCCAACATCAGCACAACCATCACCAGCACCGTGACCAGTCAGCGGGCTAGCACCAGTACAGCGGTCTAACAGCGCCGACGTCGATGCAGCGTTTCTTACTTGATATTTATTTGAGCACAAATTTTTGTTTAAAAACCTCTGGATATGTATAGTTTAGTGTGTAGTCTTATTTGTCTCGTGTACGTGAAGTTTTGTCCAGTAATCGTCCAAAATAAAGGCGCGGCGCGACTTGGCGCTCACCCAGGCGCGCTTGCATCCCAACTCGAGCTGAGCATAGAGCAAGTGGACACAGCGGATGTTAGAGGATTTATTAGAGTCTAGAGTCTAGAGAATGGTCTTTATTACAATTAGCGTCAAATGTTTATTGTTGTATTGTTTTATTTTATTTTTTATTTTTATTTTTATTATTTAATATTATTTGTGAAACCCTATTTTGTAAAACTATTGAGAGTGTGGAGAGAAACTAAGAAATGTTTTCTTTTTCTTTTTAAATTATATCATGTGATGGTTTTCCTATAAAAAAATGTTGGCTTTTTTCTTTTAATTGGTCTCCGGCGTTGAGTCTGTGGGCGTGACGAAGCAGAGGACGCACGCTTCTAAGGTGGAGCACACGGGTGGAGAGGGATCTGAAACGAATTCGTGTGCGGAATTGTTGGAAACGGAGTAGCTAGAGATGCTTATTGATTGAGGTCTGCTCCGGGCTGTAGAGCCGCAGAAGGAAGAAGGTTATTTTTGATATCTTTCGTACATATGTAGTAAGGCTCGCTAAGACTTGTCTGGACTAGGACTTACTTGGGATGAGGTCACCGATGAAGGATCAGAGGAGTCACTCTTAAGACCCGAGCATGCGCTGAGACTACATCCGTCCTTGGCTAGCACTTTTGGCTTCTCGAGAGCACAACCGGAGGTTGCCATGTCCAACCAGGATGCAAACAAACCAAGCAGATGCTCCCAAACGTCTGAAAGAAATCTCTGGTATTCTTGTCATCTCTAGACAGAAGAGACTGCGTATGACTTACCGGCATACTATAGCCGCCACCTAAATGTGCTTGAAACCCTCTGCGACGCCTGTGGAGAAGAGGACGACACAGCAGAGCACGTCCTCTGCTACTGTCCCGCCTTACTCAGATCAGGTGGTGAAAGCTAATGATGTAGGCTCGTCATCACAGAAGCACCTGCTGACATTCCTCCGGAAGTACATAGGTTGCTGCCTGGTAGTACAATGGACCAGTTCTTAAGTCTGAGTGCTCCAGTGTAGTGCTAAAAAGCTCTGATAAAAATAAAAAGGTTCTTTGGTTGAAAGCGAGCTGCTGAATCTGATTCCGTAAGACCAGTCTCCGAACTTAACTGTGCGTCCAAAAGCATTCCTGGGCAGAATTCATGCAGGAATGGGTGGAATGCAGCTGGTTAGCGTACTGTAGCCTTCAGAGACGGGCAGCAGAGTTTTACCATCTTGGCTAAAAGACGAGCGCGGATACAGGCCCGTTAGTCTTCTGTGACCACGTTGAGACATCACTGGCCCTAAGAGACGATTGCAGCGAAGTAGCACTCGCGTTGAGAGACCACAGTCGTTTATCATTTTCTCTGATAGCCAAGCGGCTATAAAGGCTGTATCGCCAGACGTTCTGCTTTCGAAGCTGGTTAGGGTGTGCTGGCAGAGCTTGGTGATCCTCTGCTGGGTACCAGAGCACACTGGCATTTAGTAAACGGAAAAAGCGGACAGTCTCACGAGAAAGGGATGATTAATGCAATTAGGCAGAAATATGCCCATTTTACCGCTAAGTGGGTGTTTCAGTTAAGATAGAGGGTTGCTGTGATTATGACAGCCAGCCAAATTTGTCAACAAATATTGTATTAGTGCGTTTACCGATATTTTGCTGAGGTCGCTTAGATTGTTCTAGTTGAGACGAGTGCAGGACAGTTGCAGAGAGGGTGCTGGATGCTTCCCTCCTCATCTTCGTCTAGGCAGCTTCTACAGAAGTCGCAGCTGTGTCCGATAATTATTCTCACTGCAGTACTAATTTTAGATCTTCGTAGGGAGATCATGCTACTTGATCTTTTTTGGATCGAGATTAGGCCAGATTTGGCTTTGATTTTTTGTGTGTATAAGTAATTGAGCTGTAACTAGAAGGTGGCAGTCTAGTGGCGCATTTAGTGAGTCGATCAACTCTGCAGTTCCTCGGGATGTCGCTATGGCTTAGCACCCAGAGAGCAATGCCAGGGATTTGGTTGCTGCTTGGCTATTCGTACAAATTCAGAGTGGACAGGAGAGGTCTAGGCCTAGCGTCCGAGCTGGGTGGTTTTTTGGAGACCGCTGGTAGGTCTTTGTTGGTAGAGCGCTTGGGGATCAGCTAACTGGGGTTCGGAAACAGTTTTGGCGTGTTGATGGCTTTGCTTTCCTTTTCGGCAGTTTGTTAGGTTTGGTTTTTGAATTTAAATGCACTTTATTCAAACGACTAACGGAGAAAGGAGGTCGGCTCGTGCTGAGTTATGTAGTGCACAGATAAGACCGACTAATACGGAGGATGCCAGATACCCGAATGCTCACGTTCGCGACTGGACGATTTGAAATGGGTCTGGTCGTTTATCGACGCGGGTCGCGTAACACCTTGATCCGGCCTAGGAGGTGTGGGAGGGTGGGTATTGGAGAAGGTTAAGTAAAGAGGGATTAGAAGGGTGGGAGAGTTGGAGGAGGGCAGTTGATTATCTCTTAATTTCCGGTGAGGGCCATGAGAATGACCGGTGCACTACCGCCATTTCCTAGCCACTGCCGTACTCAGCACCATAACCGCGTCAAATCAACTCTGGAGTCCATCTGTGTAAAAGTGTATGAGTTTAGCAAAGGATACAGTGCTGCCGCGCAACGCCTTGCTACAGTTCTCTGCCGGGAATCAGGGTTTCGAAGTTGTTCTCTGTGAAGTGTAGGTAGGTAGAGTGACTGGATGACTGATTTGGAAGTCATGCTCACTTAGACCATCCGGTCCATTGTGCAGTCACGTTCGGCTTTGTGTCCAAAACCCATTTACCCCTTGACCTTGTAGTTGTTCCCCCTTGGGATTTTTGTATTCGTCTTGGGATTTGTTGGCCATGATTTCTTCTGACCTCTTTTATAGCCATTTAGAGGCTTTAAGAAGTTGTAGCAAGTCCTTTGGATCAATGTTTATCAGATCCTCAAGGTTGTTGAAGTAGTACTCGCCTAGAAGTGCGGGACATGTAGGTCCGAGGTAGTGTAATATTGTTTCCTCTTCTTCTTCATCCATGCAGCTTCTGCAGAAGTCGTTATAAGGTGCCCCAAGTCTTCTTGCATGGCTGCTTATAAGACAGTGGCCAGTTAGCACCCCTATCACTTTACTGATTACCTTCCTTTCTAGCTTTAGGAGGTAATCAGTCCTTCCTTGATTTAGCATAGATCGCTTTCGATATCCTGCAAATCGCCAGTTCGCCAGTTTCGTGGAGTGTCTCCTGATCTGCTGACATTGGCATATCCGCCCCCTTTCTTGCTAGTTCATCAGCTCTTTCATTAACCTGGGACCCAGCATAGGGTAAGATAGCATCTGACCGCTATCTCCGTTAGAGCTACACGGCAGAGTTTTACCATCTTGCAGTTTATTGATGGTGTGTCCGCCTGACTGTCTATGTATAAAACAATACATCTACCGCCTATTGGGCTCATTGATAGTCGAATGACTGCCTTTTGAAAAGCTGTTACTTCTGCTTGGAATACGTTCGGTAGTCGCATTGCATCGGAGATCTCTGGCAAGCTGGCAAGCTGGCGTAGATGCCTGATCCCGTGCATTCGTCCAATTTTGACCTGTCAGTGTAGATTTCCCATGCAGCTGGGCTACAGACTTTGTCGTCGTCCCATTCTTCTCTTGTGGGGATTAAAGTATTGTGTTTTATTTCAAAGTCCATGAAGGGGGTCAGATAATCTGTATCCTTAGGGACATTCGTATTTTGTAATATGACCTTGTACCCTCTTCCGTGGGTTTTGTCCCAACTGTTGCCTTCTCTTAGTCTTATGGCTGCCTATGTGGCCACAAGTTTGCCATAGGTGTCCATGGGAAGGAGATGCAGTATAATTTCTAGGACGGCTGTGGGTGTAGTTCTTATATAGATGCATTCTGATCTCTGTATACCGTTTATCTTGGTAAGATTCTGCTTCTCTTGTAGTGCCGTCCACCAGACTTGGACGCCATACATCAATATTGGCCTTACTATAGCAGTGTATAGCCAATATGGGGTCGACGATTTTTTTGCATGTGCAATCGATGCTTTCCTGATGCGTTGCAGTATGTTGCGTTTCCAGCTCAATTTGCTGTCAACTATAACACCTATGTAGGTATTTAGCATGATCAGGCGGAAGTCAGTTCTATCCCTTTTAGCGTCGGTGAAGCTATGTTAGGGATTTTATATCTTTTCGTGAACATCACGAGTTCCGTCTTTGATAGGTTCACATCCAGTCCGACTTCGTCTGTCCATTTCGTCATGACTTTGAGGCATACCTTCGTCACGTCCCTGATAGTTTTGGGGAATTTTCCTGTGCTATATCATCAGCGTACGCAATGGGCTTACACCCGATCGGACTTAGTCTTTTAAGTAGACCATCAACTATGATGGTCCAGAGAAGCGGAGATAGGACACCCCCTTGTGGTGTGCCTCTAAAGACTCTTTTTTCCGCACAGTAGTTTCCTAATTGGGATTCAATTTTTCCGTAGTTCACGACGTTGTTTATCCAATCTCTGATGCAGATTTCAACGTCGAGTTAACTTATGGCCTAGTCTATTGCCTCGAATCTTATATTATTGAATGCTCCTTCCATATCTAGTGAAGTGTAATCTAGATGAATTGAGGTAAGGTTTCGTTCGTGTATGATTTTGGCGTGTCCATAGGTGAAGTCGTACCATTGAAAGCATGCTTTCAGATGAACAGCACAGATGGTTGCGGTTTGCTCACAAAACAAATCCAACGGGATAAGGTTCAAGAGGATTTCCAGCGCATCAATGGGAGTAGTTTTGAGGGCTCCACTGGTGCAGATACAGGCTTGTTTCTGTACCTCCCTAGTCTCAACAAACTGGTGCCGACATTGAGTATGGGCCGTCACACTACCACGCACTGAACAGCCATTGTGTCATGTAAGGTTGAAGACCCCAGGCTTTCTTGCTCATGTATAAGGCAGTAATGGGTTTCCTTAACCTTTCTTCTGTGTTGAGCTTCCAGTTTATTCTTCTGTCCAGTATAAGGCCGATGTATCTTGCCAATTCGAGTGTCATTTATAGTGGGGGCGTCAATAAGAGGGATTTTGTATGTTCTAGTAAAAAAAAAACGATTTCGGTATTTTCAGCATAAACACACAGACCATTTTCAGTCGCTCCGTTTCCGAGGCAAAGAGAATGAGGCGCAATTGTCCACCGACGCCCGCTCCGGGACTGGACTGGATTTGATGATCCACTCAGGAGGTGGCTCAGTGGTGCTGGAGTCAGGTGGTATCTTCGCTACCTGGAGAAGGGCCTAGTGCCTGAGGAAGCGAGGAGAAGACAGACGAGCATAAGGCCCAGGCTTGCTCGGAACCTTCCATCTCAGCAAAAAGGTGCAGTAGTTTCATTCCTCCACCTGTGCGTGTGGCACATAAAAAACGAAGGGTGTCCCCGAAGCAGGACAGGTCGAAGGCGGGACCCTCGAGGCAAACTGCTACCTCGGAGGGCGGAAGCTATGCAAAAGCTGCGGGTGCTAGCAGAAAGTCCACGGGGTCAACGGTGGCCGAGGGGGTAGCAATTCTTCCCTGTGAATATCCAAGGGAGATGCTGTGTGCTGAAGACCGCAACAGCCTAGAGGATGTCTGTGAAGGGAGCATAAACTCAAATTCCATGGCATACATTACAAGCATGGCTACTGGTAGTATGCGAAACGCTGCAAACTGCAGAGTGGCTAAAACATGTAGCACCCAAATTAGGTAACTGGAAGGGAGTGGGCCTGACTACTAAATGCGGCAAGGATATACCACAATTCTATTCCATTATCGTTTATACCGTTTATTTCACAAAAAAGGCCGGACAGGACCACAAGACTAGACTTGCTCTCCTCGAGGCCCAAAATGAGGGTATTAACACTAAACTGTGGAAGGTGCTGTATGGTCGTCATGAGGGAACCGGACATGTACTGGGCCTCGAAAAACAGTCCTTTGAGGTGATCAAATACCAGAACAATTCCCTTAGCTATAGGTTCCGCAAGGTGACGGTGTCAAGAAGTCGGAGGAGGAGATCAGTCAGTTCACCAAATCAATCCCAACTTCGGAGAGCACAGAGCCTGCAAAGGCGAAAAGAGATCCTCTCCAGGCTGCAACATTCACTGCCTCTGCTGAGCAAGGAGCTGTGGAAGAGATAGAAGAGGAATTCATGTCTCTCTCTGAAGACTCACTGTCCGATGGAGAGCAAGAAAAGACGGTTGTGGGTATGGAAGAGGAAGGAAGCGGGGCATCAGACTCGAATGAGCAATAGCTTAATGCTCCTCCAAACCATCTAAAAAGTGGTCCAGGTGAACGCCCATCATGTTATTGCGCCATCTGCTGCTATAAGGTTGTTCACCACAGAAAATCTGGGCTGCGTTCTGATTCACGAGCCATACATCCTGAAAGGGACAGTCAAAGGACTGACATGCCTGAATGCAAAGGTAATTTGGGATGCCAGGGTGACCAACCCAAGAGAATGCATTTTTATTAATAATATCATAGACTATGTTCTTGCAGAGTGTGCTACAAAGGACCTTGTACCCATTCAAATAAAAATTAATATGGCAGATGGTGGGCAGAAAACCATCATCCTTGCCTCGGCATACTGTGCGAAAGACCAACCACTGCCACTGCAAAAGGCTACCGATACCAATTTTAATTGGATGCGACGCCAACGCCCACAACGCCGACACAAACAAAAGGGCTGAGTTCTTGCTGCAATTTATTTTAAGCTCGTCACTTGCTATTTTCAATGTCGGGAACGCTCCCACTTTTGTTACGAGGGTTAGGCAGGAGGTATTAGTCCTGACTATAGGCATTCAATTTCCTAATCACCTAGTCAAAACTGGGAAGTCTCCAATGAACCATCTATGTCTGACCACAGAATAATAAGGTTCGACTTGGACAACTCCAGATTAGCAGGTAAAACTACAAGAATCCGAGTAAAACAAACGCAGCTAGACACCAAACTGGAGCACATTAAATCCAGAAGAGCTCCGGCCCACTTTCTATAGTTAGAACATGATGTAGAGAGCACAACAAAAGCTATCACAACATCGTTTGAAGCAAGTTTGTCCAATAAGCAGGCACTTTAAGGGGAACAGAGTGCCATGGTGGAGCAACAAAATATCCAATCTGCGGGCCAAAATACGCAAGCTGTTTGATGTGGCCAAACGAACCGGAGACTGGGAAAGCTACAAAAGGGTACTCACCTCCTATAATATGGAAATAAAATAAGCTAAGAGAGAAAGCTCGAGACAATATCAAACCCTGCAGCACCTAGACTACATAAAGCGCTGTCAAAAGCAGGGGCGATTCACATGTCGCTAAAGAAACGTGATGGCAACTACACTGAAAATGAGTAACAGAGGGCAAGAATTCTGCTGGAAACTCACTTTCCGGGCAGTCACCAAAATACTGACGGATCTGAGTCCATTTTGCCAAGACCAGTAGTTATGGACTGGAGAGTTGCGAGAGAGATATTCTCCAAAGGACGCCTGGAATGGGCAACAAGCTCCAGGAGTTGAAGAAAATAAAACCAGCCCAACTCCAAAAAGTTAAAAGCAAACTGCTTCCATACCTCAGAATAATAACTAGAAGTTGTCTAGCGCTGGTATATATACCAAACCAGTGGAGAAGGGCAAAGGTAGTGTTTATTCCAAAGATGGGGAAGAAAGACCCAAGCCTAGCTAAGTCTTACAGACCGAGCAGCCTTCCATCGTTTCTGCTGAAAACGATGGAGAAAGTTGTATACAACTACATAAGAGAGGAAGGACTAACTTTATCTCCTCTGCATCACTGTCAACTTGCGTAGAGAGCAGGCAGATCAACAGAGAATACGCAACTGACAGAAACTATCGAAAGCGCTCTTGAAGCGAAAGAAATAGTTATATGTGCTTTCTCGGATATTGACGGAGCATTTGACAACACATCGTACGATGCGACAAGTAAAGCTCTGGACAATAAGGAAGTATGTAAACCGAACAGTATCGAAATGGACGTATGAACTTCTGAGCCCCAGAACAGCTGAGACACATTCATCAGGAGGTATAATGAAAGTCAACACAACAAAAGGATGTCCTCAAGGAGGCGTTTTATCACCCCTATTGTGGAGTCTAGTTGTAGACGAACTTCTGGAGATACTAACAAATCACGGCATCAAATGTCAAGCATATGTTGATGATATAGTAATCATAGCCAGAGACAAGATGAGGAGGAGGTCTTGTGTGGTATCGTCGAATGGGGACTAAAAATGACTAAAGAGTGGTGCCTTTCAGCTGGGCTAAATCTAAATCCGGCAAAGTACCTTCCATAGTACCTTCCACAAGAAAACACAACTTGGAACGACTAAAACAAATTAGTCTGTCAGGCAGAATACTGGCTCCAGTAAAATAGTCATCTTAGACGGCAAACTCATCCGGAAAAGACACACAGAAGAGATCACCAGGAAGGCTACGCATGCTTTAATGATTTGTAGAAGCTTAGCGGGCAAATCATGGGGCTGCATGGTCCAAAAGAACCAACCTGATCAGCGCAAGAGAGACACTCAACAAAGTTCAAAGGTTGGCATGCCTCTGTATTGTAAGTGCCATGAGAACTTGCCCAACTGCCGCCATGGAGGTGCTACTGGAGCTGACTTCATTGCATCTGGTGGTCGCAGAATGTGCAAATAAAACAGTCATGAGGATGGCAAAAGAAGGAATAGGAAAAGAGAGGTGCAATGCATGGAGACAATTCCATGCACTAGTCAAAAAGCTGCCACTCCTGGCCATTCCGAAGGATGACGCGATTAGGAAATTCAATTACCATTAAGCTCAGCACCAAAAAAGACTGGAGCAATGAATCCATAGTCCACAGATTGAGCAGATTGATGGATCAAGAACTGATGAAGGAACATAGGCAGGAGTATTTGGGCTCTGGACAAAGTACTACGAACAAATGGGAAAATGCACCAGTTGAAGTCTATGCCATAGACAGATACGTTCAGATCAATCTTGACAGGAGCTGTGACATCGCAATAATGTCGGACAGTCGTGCCGCTACCCTGGCACTTGACTCCTTTCCCACACGAGCCTGCAATTCATGATACAATCCAGGCTCGTGTGTGAATGTCTACAGAAGCTTAAGAAACTGAGTAGGGGAAACAGAGTAAAACTCTGTTGGACACCTGACCATACAGGGATAGAAGGCAGTGAAATGGAGGACCTGGCTAGAAAAGGAGCATCGGAACCTATTATAGGCCCCGAACCATTGTGAGCTATAGGAGATCACGTCCTCAGGGAAGAGTTCAGGGACCAAGAAAGAAGGAATCGGGCAGATGCATGCAACAACGCTCATGGTATGAAGCAGGCCAAGAATCTCTTGGGTCAACATAACCGCAAGAGTTTTGAAGCATATATGAGCAAAACCAACCTCCGTATCTTAACAGACTTCCCAACAGTTCACTGTAAACTCAGGGAGCACCTAAGAAAACTAGGAGTATCAGAAGAAGGTCTCTGCAGATTCTGCGGAGAATTTAATGAAATTCCAGAACACGAACTGGGATTTTGTGCGGCACTAGCCCACAAAAGACAAAGATATCTGGGAAAACATCTGATATCAGAGGAAGAATTGATGTCACTAGAAACAGCTCTCATTCTCAGATTCCTAAAGGAAACTGCCTTAGAGGGCATACTCTAGGATAAATCTTTTCCACCTTCGCGCAATAGGAGCAAATAATCCTCAATACGACTCTGAAAAGAGCTGCATGGGAGGTGAGCTCTTAAGAATGCAAAGGTATGAATAAGGGCACAATAGATCTTAAGGTCGTGGTGCAATTTACCCTCAACAACAATAATAATAAAAGATATGGGGTAACAGTGCAACGCATACGACATTGGAAGAGTTCATGGGGGACGATGAGACGGATCTGCATGAAATACTCCGGAACAGAAAACTAAAGTCTCGTGAAGATCTAGAGGAATTCGTCTTCGAAATGGGCGCAATTTCTTCTAGGGGGCAGATTGATGAGCGCACTTTGGTGAACTACATCGTGAGTGGGATAACATACACGGAATGCAGACAGGCGTTCAGGGCTGTGCAGCCTGACTCGGTTCAAGATATCATCAAACGACGACAGAACAGGCAAGACGCAGTGGCGAATCGGACCATAAATCCGATAACAGGGGCAACTGCCTAACAAGGTTCAATTCAACAAAGATGAGGTGAATTGAAGTGTTTTGGGTGACAACAGCCGGGCCACCATGGGATCATGGGAAATTAAATCGCCGATGAAAGCTAGACAAGGATCAGACGAGATACTCCGTCCTCGATTAGGGCTTCCGTCGATAATTGGGCTTCTCGAGAACACAACCGGAGGTGGCATGACTGTCCAGGATGTAGATAAACCAAACGCATGCTTCCTAACATCTGTAAGAAATCCGCGGCAATCTTGATATCTCTTGACAGAAAGACTCCAGAGGACTTTTTTTTGAATTATAATTTGCGCGCGCTCAAGGGATTGCTAATACCCTTAAGTGTCCGGGGTCAAGACACAGCGCGGGCCGAAGGTATAGAGGGAGAAAGGGAGAGGAGGTACCTGTGCACATTGGTCTTAAATATCTGCGGATTGTAGTCTGTGGGAAATATAGGGCTGGGAAGAGCATTCCAAATTCGCGTAGTACGGCTGAAGAACGAGTCTCTAAATTTAACTGTGCGTCCGAAAGTAGGCTTAAGGGTAAACTGATGAGCATTCCTGGCGAGACGAGTATTGCGGGTGAATTCATGGAGAGGAGGAATGCAGTTGGCTAGCTCACTTGAGCATCGTTTGTTGAAATAGCGATAAAATACAGACAAAGAAGAAACGGTACGTCGATGTTCGAGCGAGTCTAATGACTTTGCGACATTGTTGTTATCTAGTACGTGCAGGGTGGTCTTTGGGGCACCAGACCAGATATGAGCGTTGTACTCAAGCTTGGGGCGGATATACGCCTCATAAATGAAAGCCAAATCAGAGGGGGTGAAATATTTCTTGCATCGATTAAGGAAACCTAAACATTTCGCAGCATTTTTGGCGACCTCAAATATGTGATCGTTCCAACTAAGTGTTCTGTTGATACACATACCAAGGATGGAAAGCTTTCCGGTTTCATCGACACAAGCACCATTCATGGATAATGGCTGATTAACAAGGGTTCGCTTGAGTGACAGCAGACAGCATTGAGTTTTAGAAGCATTGAATTCCACTCTGTTGTTGTTTCCCCAGTTAATTATGCTGTCAAGATCGGAATTCAAGGAGCTTAACATACGCTGCCGTTCCAATTCTACGGCCGAAGGGCAGGGTCGTGAGTCTCGGAACGAATATGAAAAGCTGAGGGTGCTGTCATCAGCGAAGGAATGGATTGGATTAGAAGTAGCAGACAAGAGATCATTAATAAAAATGAGAAAGAGTGTCGGAGACAGAACAGAGCCTTGGGGTACACCAGCATTTATTTGGTGGATATCAGACTTGAACCCATCCAAAACAACTTGAATTGAACGGTTCGAAAGGTAATTTCTAATCCATAGAAGAAGAGATTCATCGATACCATATGCACGCATTTTCGACAAAAGAGCTTGATGCCAAACTCTGTCAAATGCCTTAGAAATATCAAGTGCAACGATCTTGTTTTCACCTGCATTATGCAAAGATGTGTTCCACTTTTCGGTGAGATAAGCTATCATATCACCAGAGGACCTGTTACTACGGAAACCGTACTGCCGGTCATTAAGAAGCTTCCGCGATTCAAGATATTTCACAAGCTGACGATTTATCAGCGTTTTCATGACCTTAGAAAGAAGGGACGTAAGTGCTATGGGTCGGTACGAGGTGGGTGACGAAGATTCGCCCTTTTTAGGGACGGGCTGGACAAATGCTGTTTTCCATCTGCTCGGTAAGAGACCTAAAGAGTAGGATAGATGAAAAAGCTTACGCAATGGTTTTGCCAGCGCAGAAGAACACCTCTTCAGAAGTATAGGGGGAATACCATCCGGGCCAGCGGATTTGTGCACGTCGAGATCTTTAAGTACTCTTGCAACTGTACGAGTGCGGAAATGGATTTTTCCCATGGTGAAATCAACGCTCTCAAGTACAGGTGGAGACATATTGGAATCTGGCAATGTTGAGCTGGCTGCAAAATGCGCCGCAAGCAGATTGGCTTTGTCTAAAGAGCTGACAGCTGGAATGTCATTGTAAATGAGCGTGGGAATTGAAGACGAGGTGGAATTCTTTATGTTTTTTACAAATGACCAAAAGTTTTTGCTACCTTTGGGACATTGAAGCACTTTTTGCCTCAACTTTTGATCATAGGAGAATTTCACACGTCTGATAGTTGCATTGCAGTCATTTCTGGCCCGTTTAAACTTATTCCGGTTTTCCTCAGTAGGGTTGGCTTTGTATGCCCGGAAATTCAACTCTCTCAACCTGATAGCCTCTTTACAGCTCGAGTCATACCATGCATTTTCTTTGGGCTTGATACTTTTCACTCTATGCGGAATGAAGGATCTCATGCCCAGCAGAAGAATGTTTGTGATCATATCAGCGTCACTATCGAGGAAGCATAATGACCAGTTAAAATTCCGAAAGAAATTGTTGAGTCCGCTCCAATCGGCTTTCTCGTACAGCCATACTGTTCTTTTAGGAATTTGTTCTCTAACTGTGAGTGGTGATAACGAGAAATTAGCTGATATGACACAATGGTCAGACGAGCCTAGAGGGCATACTATAGGACCACCATCTAAATGTGCTTGGCCATCTGCAACGCCTGTGGAGAATACGACGCCCCTGCGGAGCACATCCTCTGCCATGGTCCCGCCTTTACTTGGAACAAGTGGCAGCTATTCGGTGCTGATCCGGTGAGAGTTTATGGTGTAGGCCCTTCATCACAGAAGCGCCTGCTGATATTCCTCCGACCAAGACCATGAAATTTTAGTAAGTGTAGGTTGCTACCTGGTAATTGTAGTATGGACCAGCTTTTTAGTCCGAATACTCCAGTGTAGTGAGCAAAACCCTCCTCCTTTTCCACTCTCAACTGTTAACTGTGTGACCATCGGAGGCCGGAGACTAGAAATTCCAATCGGATGGGTAATGGAGTCATCATCTAGCGACTGGTCAGAAAACAAAGACCAACGTCAACAGCATTAGAAGAATGCACACCCTGAACTGCTTTCCCATGCAGTTACAAACAATAATCTGTACTCGTATTAGAAATGCACACTACCTTACCCAACTCGTTTGTACCCTACTTTACTTCCATTTAAACAATTGCTATCAACGCACAAGAGGCGCGGCGCCAAGAGAAAACAAAAAACTGACGCAAAGAAGTCAGATAAACTGCGTATGTAGGTCTACGACGTGAAGCGTTTATTAGCCACTTTGTATCAAGATTTCTCAGCTTCCGTCGACCTCTGGTGTGACTTTAAAGGATGTCACATGATGACGATGTTACTCTGTTATTACGACGACCGCGACGTTGCGACGCAAATCGCTTGTCGCATCAAAATGTCACAGACAAACCCGAAGACGTGCGAGAAATTAATCGATCTCCAGCATACGTGAATCATAAGCTCAAGCGAGACGCGATTATCAAATCATGGATGCACGAAATCGCTAATGTACATATTGAATCTTAATTCGAAATACGGAATTGCCGCGGCTTATTGAATTTCGTTGGAAATGGCTGAATAGCAAGTACAGACGCGGTATGCATTGAGAGTTGAGGGACATAGATTACATCGGACACCAGGAAGTGTTGTGTGTTTAATGCTGATCTTTTTAAGGAGGAGGAGGAGCAGGGGGAGCTTTGCGTGGGAAACTTTTCAAACTCGGAAAGGGAATGGCCTATGATTCCTGAACTATCACTCCGGTGTAGATGAGGCTTCGAAATTCAGAATTGTGGCACTCTTGATGCAGTGTGAACCACTTTTTCTATTCTAGACTACCAGGCTTGTATTGAAACAAAGAAGAAAGTTTGTATTTTCCCGGAGACACTGCAGGTTTTAATGTAAAACTTTCTTGTTCCTGAACTTCTGCTGAGCACTGAATATAGGGTGTAAGGTGGAACGTGATGATTTCAATCAAGTTTTACGTTCTCTATGGAATTTTCATGTGGTGCACGGTAGAAGAAGAAGATTAAAGAAATATATTTCAATCATCAGTCATAATCTAAGTTGAAGTTCCATGTGGTATGTTTAGCCATTACTTACTTACTTAGCAGTCCTACGACTCATGGAGGGTCCGAGCTTGAGATACAGCTGTCTTGAATCGTCGACGGTCCTGGGCACGCTGGTTCCAGTCATCTAGACCAAGCTCTCTTGCGCCCGCGATGACTTGGTCTTTATACCGGAGGTTCGGTTTTCCTCTCCTTCTCGAACCAGGAGGCTCAGATTCGAAGATTCTCTCTGCTGGAGCGTTGTTGTCCATGCGCTCGATGCTTAGCCATTGGTGAAGATAAAACTGCTTTACTAGACTTATTTGACTTTTCGAATACATTCGACTGTGTAAAGCCATCAATTCTTTGTCATAAACTGTCCACCCTATTCAACTTCAGTAAACCTACTTACACTACATCAAAAAATTGCACATACACCGTGTTCATTTGAAGAAAAAATCATTTTTTTATTTTAAACTTAAGTTTGATTGAAAGTTAATTTTATTTTCAGTTGTTCGTAACGTAAGTAACATTTAAAAAAAAAAGTAATAATTCAAGTTCAAAGTTGGGGGAGAAAAAATACAGAAAGTAAGTCAAAAAATTGTACATACATCAAAAAATTGCACGTACATTAGTTAAAAATATGTCTTGTGTCGCGTTTAATAACTGGTATGGTATCCTTTTGCTAAAATAACATCTCTTAATCGTTTTTTCATTGAAAGCACAAGCTTACTGGTGACTTCGGGCAGTATTTTGTTCCACTCTTCTAAAATAACATCTTTAAGACGATTTTTGCTTGTTATTTAGTGTTCCCGGAGCTTCTTTTCTATAATGTCCCAAAGATGCTCGATAGGATTTAGATCGGGCGATTGTGGTGGATGGGGTAAGACAGATTTTACATTATACAGCAACCATTCCTTTACTAGCTTGGATGAATGCTTGGGGTCGTTGTCCTGAACCAATAAAAAATCGTAGTGTAAGCCTATTTTACTTGCACTAGCCTTTAAGTTTTCTGAAAGTATCTGTATGTACATGTGTTTATCCATCGTAGTTTCAACAAAAACTAGATTCCCCATACCATTAGCTCCCATCGCTCCCCATACCATGATACTGCCACCACCATGTTTTAGAGTGGGTTTTAAGTACTGAATTTCCAAGGCTGTATTAGCTTTGCGCCAAACAAATCGACGACCGTCAGATCCAAAGACGTTACATTTGCTTTCGTCTACAAATATAACGTTCTTCCAAAAGTCATCTGATTTTGTAACATATTCATTTGCGTATGCCAAACGCCGAGCTACATTAGCCTTGGAAATGTAAGGTTTTTTTCTTGCCACTCGTCCATGGTATCCTTTTGTGTGAAGAAAATTCCGTATGGTTTGTGGGTTTGCTGTTACTCCATCATGTTTGGTTAGTTCTGCAGCTATTTTTGGAGCACTGGTTTTGGGGTTGTTCTTTACAATCCTCTCAATTTTTCGTTCTAAGTATTTATTTAACACTTTTTTTCTACCTCTTCCAGGTGCAATGTCAAAGCTCTTATTTTTTTCTTTGAACAGTTGAACGCGGTCTATCGACGATCTGTGATATTTCCGTATAACTTTTACCATCGCTTTTAAGTTTTACGATCGTTTTCCTTATATCGATTGGAACTTTGTTATGCGACCCAGACATCTTAGCAAAAACTTTGTAAAATTGAGGGACACTTAGTTCTTTTTACTTTAGAGGACTGTTGCAGACTTCATTAAAAAAGTTTAATACCCTGATCGTAACAATGCCCAACAAAAATATTACCGTTTTGTGCTGATAAGTTAGTGTTGCCATACTTGTATGTGCAATTTTTTGATGTATGTACAATGTATGTACAATATTTTGACTTACTTTCTGTATTTTTTCTCCTCCAACTTTGAACTTGAATTATTACTTTTTTTTTTAAATGTTACTTACGTTACGAACAACTGAAAATAAAATTAACTTTCAATCAAACTTAAGTTTAAAATAAAATAAATGAATTTTTCTTCAAATGAACACGGTGTATGTGCAATTTTTTGATATAGTGTATAAGTTGATCTCGTACCTAACTAACCGTGTCCAAGCTGTTTCTTACAACACAAAACTTTCCTCCTTTTCTGATACTTCCAATGGTACTAAATGTACCCCAGGATCTATTCTTGGACCGTTAATATTTTCAATGTTCATTAATGATCTTCCAGCTTACCTCTTGGTATGATTGAAGATTTAATTTCTAAAATAAACGAAGATTTGAGTTCTATTACAAGGCGGACTGTCAAAAATTGTCGTTCTCAATCCTGACAGGATCCCAGTCATCCCATTTTCTAAACACTGCCATCTCTATCCAATTTCCCGCTCATAGAACTTAACTCCATCGCCGTTGAATATGCTTACTTACTTACTTAAGGTGGCGCTACAGTCCGGGGTGGACCTGGGCCTCAACCAACAAGCGTCTCCAGCCAGCTCGATCTTTAGCTAGCTGTCTCCAGTTTCGCACGCATAGTTGGTTGAGGTCCCTTTCCACTTGCGTGCGCCACCTGAGTCGCGGTCTTCCTCTACTGCGCCGTCCCTCGGGGGTGGATTCGAAGACTTTTCGGGCCGGAGTATTGCTTTCCATCCGCTCTACATGACCTAGTCATCTCAGTCTTTGGATCTTCACTCTTCTGGCTAAGTCGATGTCGCTGAACAGCCCGTATAGTTCGTCATTATATCTCCTCCTCCACTCACCGTCTATGCAGACGGGACCGAAAATCACACGAAGAATTTTCCTCTCGAAGCAACCAAGGGCAGCTTCATCCGCTTTTGACAAAGTCCATGCCTCCGCGCCATATAGCAGGACTGGGACGATTAAGGTCTTGTAGAGCGTTACCTTGGTTGTTCGAGAGAGGGCTTTGTTTACCAGTTGCTTTCTTAGCCCAAAGAAGCAGCGATTGGCAAGGGTTATTCTTCGTTTGATTTCAGCGCTGGTGTCATTGTCTGAGTTTATAGCAGTGCCTAGGTAGACAAAGTTTTTGACTACCTCAAAGTTATATCTGTCTGCTGTGACGTTCTGACCGAGACGTCGGTGTTGGGTGTCCTTTCTCGTTGACAGCATATACTTGGTCTTACCCTCGTTTACCGCTAAACCCATCTTCGCGGCCTCCGTTGCAATACCCACAAAAGCGCCATTGACATCACGCTGCGTTCTTCCAATAATGTCAATATCGTCGGCATATGCGAGTAGTTGGACGGACTTCTGAAAGATTGTTCCTCTGGTGTTGGCGTTGGAGTTTTGAACAATTCTTTCAAGAACTATGTTGAAAAAGTCGCATGACAGCGCGTCGCCTTGTCTGAATCCTTTTTTGACATCAAAGGTCTCGGTTAGGTCTTTACCGACCTTGATGGAGCAGCGTGCATTCTCCATCGTCATCCTACACAAACGGACGAGTTTGGTAGGGATGCCAAAACTAGACATTGCTCTGTATAGCTCGTCTCTATAGATGCTATCATACGCGGCCTTAAAATCGATGAAAAGGTGGTGGGTATCGATTTGTTGCTCCTGGGTTTTCTCCAAAATCTGCCGTAGTGTGAATATTTGGTCGATGGTGGATTTTCCTGTCCTAAAGCAACACTGGTATGGACCGACCAGGTTGTTGACGAATGGCTTTAGGCGTTCACACAGTATGGCAGATAAGATTTTATATGCGATACTTAGGAGACTGATGCCTCTGTAGTTGGCGCAGTTCAAAGGTTCTCCTTTTTTATGGATCGGGCAAACAATGCTGAGGTTCCATTCATCGGGCATGTTTTCCTCCGACCATATTTTACAGATGAGTTGGTGCATGCTCCTTACCAAATCATCGCCTGCGGCTTTAAAAAGCTCGGCGGGTAGGCCGTCAGCTGCCGCAGCCTTGTTGGATTTCAGTTTAGATATGGCAATCCTCACTTCATCCGGGTCGGGTGGACGGAATTGTTGATCTTCGTCGTCCCTTTCATTGGGGTTGAATGGTTCGTTCTGCCTGACAGCGGGATTTGGTTCTTCGTCGCCGTTATACAGTCTGCAGAAATGGTTTTTCCATATCCTCAGCATCGACTGTGACTCTACTACGATGTTCCCTTGATCATCCTTACAGGCTTCGGTTCAGACTTTATAACCTTGACTGGTTAACTTTACCCTTTGGCAAAACTTCCTCACCTCATTCCTGCAGTAATATCCCTCTATTCTGCCGATCGCGCGCTTCTCATGCTCCTTCTTTTTTCTCCTGAGAAGCCGGTGTTCGTCTCTCCTCTTCTGCTCGTAGAGCTCCCGAGCAGCTCTTGTCCTTCTTTGCAGTGCCGCTTTGTATGCTTCTTGCTTGGCTGCATTCGCCTGCCGACACTCGTTGTCAAACCAGGGGTTTCGTTGTGGTGGCGGATTGAAACCCAGCACATCAGAGGCGGCATCTCTGATGGCTTTTTGGCAATGCTGCCACTGGTCTTCAATACTTGATGTTGGCGGCGTAGGATTTCTTAAGAGGTTAAGGGAGACACGATCGGAATTGAATATGCTACCTGTGTTAAAAATTTTGGAATAATGTATACTAACATGGACAGATCATATCGATAATTTAGTGTCCAAGGTATATGCGTCCCTTAGAGGTTTGTCAATTAGCAAATTAGATGTCAAATGTCAGTAGACCAAAGCACTCATAGTGCCCATTTTAACCTATGGCTGCGAGTTGTTTGTTGCAATTAATGCAACTGCGCGGGTTTAACATTCGCAGACTTGACCACGTCTCAGCACAACGCCGAAAACTCCTTGGATGTGAAGTGGTAGGAATTCTATAATACAGAAAGCGTACGTGTATGAGTGGGCCATCTAGTGTTTTTTCTTTAAATCATAGTCTACCGCTCGAAATCTTGACAGAAAGTCAGTGTCATACCTCCGCGGAACGAATGAGTCGCTTTACACTTGATCAACGATGGGAAATATTGAAAACTTATTTCCGGAGTCAGGGCTGTGTAGCCCACACGGTAGGTTTTTTGAAAAGAAGAAGTTTTGGTCGAAATGAAGCACGCACCGCGACTGCTGTACGCAAGTTTCTGCAAAAAGTTCGTGAGACTGGTATGGTAGTGGATAACACACATGGTCCATGTCGTCGTACGGTGCGTACAGATGTGATTGAGGCTGCTATGGTAGAGACTGTGAGACTCAAGTCACTCGCCACTCGGTCAACATTTCACGCACTAGCCCGACGAGAATTCTGCACAAAGATCTCTGACTATTCGGTTACAAGGTCCAATTGGTTCTGCAATTGAAGAGGGACTTTGGGCGAAAATCATCTTTTCTGATGATGTGCATTTTTATATCGGCGGCTACGTTTACAAACAAATTTGCGGCATCTCAGGAAAACCCGTTATTAACACGTTATTTATTGAGAAGCCAATGCATCTACAGAGAGTGATAGTTTGGTGCGAATTGTGGAGTGGTGGTGGCATCATGGAAGAAGGCTGGGAACAACGTTTCTGTCAACGTTCGGCATTACAGAGAGATGTTAACCGACTTCTTTGCTTACTGAAATTGAAGACATGGCTTTGGACGACCTCTGGATGTAGGATGGCACACCATGCCGCACAGCCCATGCCACAATTGATCTTTTGCGAAACCATTTCCCAAATCGTGTTATCAGCCGTCTTGGCGATGGCCAATTGGCCGCCTCGATTTTACCCATTTTGGACTTTTTTTTGTGGGGAAACGTGAAGGACCGATGTTATGCCAAAAGTCCGGAAACGATTCATGCACTTAAGGCCTCAAGTGGAACCTGAAGCAGCAAAGAAAAATCCAACTCGACGTGTAACTATTGCATTTACTACGTTCCGTCAGCATACGTAGGACATGATACCAAGACGTTCTTTCGTATGACGAGTAACGTAAAGATCCGTTCACGGGTGTGGTGACTAGACCCCAGAGGGAATCAATTGGGATGCGAGGAATCAAAACGTCTTCACCTTCGAATTTTCCATTTTAAATTGTTGCCTCTATCACATATATCAATATTTTGAATCCAGTATTCAGTCAATAATTAATTAATTAATAATTTAACATTCGCGCTACGCGACCATTCCAAGAAGCTGTTGCTGAACGTTGACTTCCTCGCGCACTGTCGTGTTTCACACCCAATCACGGCCAGTAACTTTCACAATAGCACGAAGAAAATGTGCGTCCTACCTCCAATCTTCCCTCATTCACACCAAAACCCATTTTGCCCGGCTTCCGATTCAATGTTTGCCTGCGGGCATTGCAAAACCAGTCGTTTTTTTCTGGGTGGCGGGTTTTAAGCACATCAGAAGCAGCTGATCTAATGGCATTCTAATAAAGTTCCCACTCTTCGTTGATTCATTTGAGTGTTGGACTCTCTAATATCTTCAGGCAGACTCGACTGCTTTTGCCAAAGGCAATGTTGGCTCTTTGGATGGTTGGACATGTATGATATATGATCAACCGCCTAGACCCTTTGTGAATGCTGAGGTGAATGATCCGCAATGATCAAGCATGATCTGATCTAAGCTTTACCACAGACGCCACTAGCGCCCGGGAACTGAAACGGAAACACTTCTGTCGATAGTCTATTGCTCTTCGTAGTAGAAATGGTTCCAACCCGGCGACGCTAAAGATGCTAGCCCATCAAAAAACATCAGTAAACGCAATAAATTAGACAACTTTGGCTGTCAATACGAAGAGTTTTGCGACATCAAAAATGCCCAGACACGCCCTATATTCATTGCATCATTTTCTACAGAATGGCACCCTTTGAAATGTTCAACGACTAACGCAGCAAATGATCCTGAGCAATTATAAAATTCACCAAAAACAAGGCATTTCTTCAAACATTCATTCATTTATTGTTTATTCTTGTGAGTACATCATATTTTTAATTAGCAAACGGTGTCAAACGCCTCCGAGCCACGCTTCTGCAAGAGACTGCACACGACACCCTTGAAGTTCTGCAGTGAGCTGTCTTGCAATTGCTGATCGAAGACCTGGGAAAAAAAAAAGGCAAACAAACCAAAAATATGAAGATCCCTGAAAGCTGGTTACATTCTCTCCCCGCAACTCACCCCATCGTAGATGATTGTTGGAACGAATGTTGGTTGGTACAATTGGGTTATCTTTTCGGCTTCTAGTTGCAGTGAGGTTCCCAGATCGGAGTCCAGGCATTCACCGATGTCCCCGGAGAGGCCAGCTGATTCGGCACAGTACTGAATGGAGGACTTGTAGTGCGCCGTCATCTGGCAGACCGCAAAGTTGACTTGGGCCTCTTGATCGACGGTCTGTTGGAGCACACAGGATTGCATGCGATTTCCTTCGCACTCGGCCGGTCCATGTTGACAGAAGAAACGGGCTCCGTTGTCGGCACTCTGAGAAATGAAAACAGGAAATGGTGGTTTGTGATGGATAAGAATTAGTTGGGAAGAGGGAAGAAGGAGATGATCAGCAAACGGCTGTAACTTGCTTTATATGACCATGTACAATATCAGCAGACTAACGGCTGTCCAACTACGCAAACAGATTATGGACCACCTTGTCTTAGAAGCAGAAGCAATCAGCAGCTCATGACAGGAAATCGGTCGGTAAAAAGCAGAAACATCATCGTACATGGCTTTCAGCAGATAGCTTTGAACCCATTACATCTTTTGAAGTATACAAGATTATTCGATCTCTTAAGAACTCAAACTCTAAGACAACTGATGGCTTTTCTAGCAACTTCGTTAAGAAAATAGCACTGATTGGCAGAGAATGGTCCAGTTCTTGGAAAAAAAACAAATTCTTCAGTGATTGTCAATTTGGTTTTCGATCAGGCGGTTCTACTGAATATGCCCTCCAATATATATAAAGGATTGGATGATAGGAAATACACCGCAGCACTGTTTATTGAAATTACCAAAGCCTTTGCTACAGTGGATCACACAATACTTTTAGACAAACTTCATAGGTGCGTATTTCGAGGTAACTTTCATAGCTGGCTTGGATCGTATCTTTTAAAGCGTAGCCAAAGAGTCAGCATTGATAGAATATAAAGTTTCTATGGGTGTTCCTCAGGGATCTGTTCTTGGTCCCTCACTTTTCTCAATATTCATCAATTCATCATTCTTCAAAAATACTGTAGCAAAGTAACAGCATAGCAGACGCTATGGCTTGTACTTTTGTTGCCGATTGCGCTTTATATCTTTCTGTGGCTATAAATACATGACCTTGAAATGTTTATTCATTGGTTAAAAATACAAAAATTAGTAATTAGTGACAAAACAAAATTCATGTATTTTAGTTCCAATGGCAACAAAGCCGATTTTGGGTCTTATCTTTTCCACAGTGCTAATTGTAAGCGTTTTAGACACAGTAAAACTACCTGCAGTTCAGATTGTAGTGTTGAGACATTTTGCCCTTTATACTCTTGCTAGTGCTGGCCCGTGGCGTTGTGAGCATGTGCGTCGACTCTTACTTGGACCTAATTGGACCTACCTGTCTAGCTTCGATTCCTGGTACGACAAGAAATACTTTTCACGGCCCCACCTCTTTCGAGTCACTGACAAGAGTAAGCTTCTAGAAAAAGCTTCTCAAAATTGCCCGTTCGGAGTCGGCATAAAACTGTAGGTCCCTTTCACTCGTGATAGAACAATAGCACGCACAACACGAGTGGTTGCTGAGAAGCTAGGCCCTGGCCCTCTACGGACTGTAGCTCCACCAATATTATTATATATATTATTACTCTTGCTGTGAACAATAGTTCTACATCGAGAACGTCAATCAATTTAAATATCTCGGAATCATGCTCGACGAGAAGTTAAACTGGTATGTTCATACTAAAGCACTAAAGAAATACCTTAAAGCAGCTACTTGGCAGGTCTACTTTTTAAAATCCTATTGCGCACCTGATCTTCTTAAGGCCATTTTTTATGGATTAGTTCACTCTAAGCTCGAATACGGCATAGTTTGCTGGTGTGGTACTTACCATAATAAAATATACCCCCTACTTGTGTCACAGAAACATATTTTATTCGACTAATTTGTAAAATAAAAATCGGAAGTCCGATAGCTCCAAAACACTTACACTGTTACAAAGTTTTAGAAATATTTTTTGCGAGGTCTGGTTACCTGTTAAACAGAAACTCTTCTTGCTATCAGCTCGGAATAAATGAGCAAAATTTCTCTCAAGTATCTCACCACAGGCTGCATATTTATTCTCAATTTTTTTCTGAAAGTGCTCCACCTAATTCCTAAAGCTACCTCATTCTATCAGATGTACTCGAAATGTATCCACATTCCTAAGAAAAAGTGAAATCATGGCTTCTTAACTCAAATTATAAAGAAATTCTCGACTTCTTTTGTGCATTGGTCTAACAAATTCAGTTCACCTTATTTTATTTTTAATTATAATGAGCCCGTCATTCAATAATTCTGTACCATGTTTGCTAAATTCAATTGTTTATCTGCTTTCGTTGGTAGTTCCTTATGAGCTATAGATTGCAGTTATTTTTTCTTTTAAATTATTATTCGCTTATAAAGCTTGTTCTTGTATTATTACATTTCTTGTGAAAAAATAAATAAATAAAAAAAAATGCTTGAGACGGATCGATGAACGTATAGCATTAAAAGGTAGAATCAGAGAGAGACAGGTAAATACCCAAAAACGGACGAATAAGAATAAAGTGCAGTGTAGTGCAGACGTGACAGAACTGTATATCGACACACTGGATTTAAGGTCTGAGGGAGGAGCGAATAGGTACGACGTAGGACTGTTCAAACATCACCAAGCAACTCATTTGTGGTCGGAAATCCAAACAACACACAATAGTCTAAACCTTAGCATTCTATTTTCGGGTTGTGAATCAGCTCACTAGATGAAAAGAGCGCCATCGTCTTAGTGGTTTAAGACAGTAGTGAATGTCTTAAACCACTAAGACGATGGCGGAATGCAATCGCAACAAATTCCCGAATTCACACGGGACCTCCCAATCAAGAGCTTGGAATAGCGAAAAATGGCCAAGCTAATGGATGTGATGATCCCTACGACCTTACTGATTATATTTCTATTGAGGCTTAAGAGTGTACTTGTCCTTTTTCGAATTATTTAAGGGCCATAATTGCCTTGAAGTCCTGCAAGCGTCTAGTTCCACCCATCTCCGATTGATCACAACTGTATACAACATGGTATTTATTACTTGAATTCATGGGTAAGGAGTCTCCTAATCAATTGCCAGTGGAATAGGACTACGCCCAGGGACCCAGCGTAAGGTAAGATTGCATCTAATCATTATCTCCCTGAGAGATAGGCGAGAGAGAGATAGGTGGCTGGGTGCTGTGGGAATCGGGTAGGCACTGACTGGCGTCAACCTGGCGATGCCCAGTGTTGTAACTTTTTCTACACACCAATTGTGCTTATTTTACCTCCAAGTGGTAGCCATCGGGTACTGGTTGTAGTTCACCCGAGCTCAACTTGCCAAACTTATAAGTGCGACCTCTTGTCCTAGGGGTTACAAAAAAGGAACTGGCCCTCCAGGTTGGGGGTTGTGCCGTCGGGGTAACTGCCCGGCCACACAAAAAATTGCTAGTTACGAAGCAACAACAAGCCTCGGAAACGGATGATTTTAGTGATGACGACCCCTGCAAACGATATACGGACAACGATCTTCGGATTTGTACGTGGAATGTAAGGTCCCTTTATAGGCCACGTGCAGCCGAACAACTAGCGGAAGCCCTAGACTGCTGCAAAGCAGATATAACCGCCATCCAAGAAGTGCGATGGGATGGACCGGGCAAAAGAAGGATGAAAAAGTGTGATGTATACTACGGTGATTGCTACAAACAACAAAAACAGCGCCTATTTGGATGTGGATTTGTCGTTAGAGGCAGACTTAGGCAAGACGTCCTATCGTTCAGGTCCGTGAACGAGCGCCTCACGACAATTCGCATCCAGGCTAAATTTGCCAACATAAGCCTTATATGCGCACATGCCCCCACAGAGGAGAAAGATGATGACACCAAAGACAGGTTCTATGAGCTCCTGAACAAAACGTATGAGCAATGCCCTAGCTACGACTTTAAAATTGTCCTTGGCGATTTTAACGCAAAGCTAGGAAGAGAGAACATCTTTGGTAGTACGGTCGGAAAGCACAGCCTACACGACACCACATCCGATAACGGATTTAGGCTGATCGATTTTGCTGCGGGGCGAAATGTTGTAGTAGCCAGTACAAGATTCCCACATCTCGATATTCACAAAGGAACATGGCGATCTCCTGATCAATCAACGGTCAATCAGATTGACCATATTGCGATAGACGCAAGGCACTCCTCCAGTATCATAGATGTCCGAACGTTCCGAGGCGCCAACATTGATTCGGACCACCACCTTGTTGTAGCCAAGGTAAGGCTGCGGATATGCCGAACACCGCCAAGACAAAGAAATACTGTGAGGAAGTTCAACGTCAGCCGGCTACAATGCCAAATCCTTTTCCGATCGTGTCTCCCTTAACCTCTTAAGAAATCCTACGCCGCCAACATCAAGTATTGAAGACCAGTGGCAGCATTGCCAAAAAGCCATCAGAGATGCCGCCTCTGATGTGCTGGGTTTCAATCCGCCACCACAACGAAACCCCTGGTTTGACAACGAGTGTCGGCAGGCGAATGCAGCCAAGCAAGAAGCATACAAAGCGGCACTGCAAAGAAGGACAAGAGCTGCTCGGGAGCTCTACGAGCAGAAAAGGAGAGACGAACACCGGCTTCTCAGGAGAAAAAAGAAGGAGCATGAGAAGCGCGCGATCGGCAGAATAGAGGGATATTACTGCAGGAATGAGGTGAGGAAGTTTTACCAAAGGGTAAAGTTAACCAGTCAAGGTTATAAAGTCCGAACCGAAGCCTGTAAGGATGATCAAGGGAACATCGTAGTAGAGTCACAGTCGATGCTGAGGATATGCAAAAGACTGTATAACGGCGACGAAGAACCAAATCCCGCTGTCAGGCAGAACGAACCATTCAACCCCAATGAAAGGGACGACGAAGATCAACAATTCCGTCCACCCGACCCGGATGAAGTGAGGATTGCCATATCTAAACTGAAATCCAACAAGGCTGCGGGAGCTGACGGCCTACCCGCCGATGATTTGGTAAGGAGCATGCACCAACTCATCTGTAAAATATGGTCGGAGGAAAACATGCCCGATGAATGGAACCTCAGCATTGTTTGCCCGATCCATAAAAAAGGAGAACCTTTGAACTGCGCCAACTACAGAGGCATCAGTCTCCTAAGTATCGCACATAAAATCTTATCTGCCATACTGTGTGAACGCGCAAAGCCATTCGTCAACAACCTGGTCGGTCCATACCAGTGTGGCTTTAGGACAGGAAAATCCACCATCGACCAAATATTCACACTACGGCAGATTTTGGAGAAAACCCAGGAGCAACAAATCGATACCCACCACCTTTTCATCGATTTTAAGGCCGCGTATGATAGCATCTATAGAGACGAGCTATACAGAGCAATGTCTAGTTTTGGCATCCCTACCAAACTCGTCCGTTTGTGTAGGATGACGATGGAGAATGCACTCTGCTCCATTAAGGTCGGTAAAGACCTAACCGAGACCTTTGATGTCAAAAAAGGATTCAGACAAGGCGACGCGCTGTCATGCGACTTTTTCAACATAGTTCTTGAAAGAATTGTTCAAAACTCGAACGCCAACACCAGAGGAACAATCTTTCAGAAATCCGTCCAACTACTCGCATATGCCGACGATATTGACATTATTGGAAGAACGCAGCGTGATGTCAATGGCGCTTTTGTGGGTATTGCAACGGAGGCCGCGAAGATGGGTTTAGCGCTAAACGAGGTTAAGACCAAGTATATGCTGTCAACGAGAAAGGGCACCCAACACCGACGTCTCGGTCAGAACGTCACAGCAGACAGATATAACTTTGAGGTAGTCAAAAACTTTGTCTACCTAGGCACCGCTATAAACTCAGACAATGACACCAGCGCTGAAATCAAACGAAGAATAACTCTTGCCAATCGCTGCTTCTTTGGGCTAAGAAAGCAATTGGTAAACAAAGCCCTCTCTCGAACAACCAAGATAACGCTCTACAAGACCTTAATCGTCCCAGTCCTGCTATATGGCACGGAGGCATGGACTTTGTCAAAAGCGGATGAAGCTGCCCTTGGTTGCTTCGAGAGGAAAATTCTTCGTGTGATTTTCGGTCCCGTCTGCATAGACGGTGAGTGGAGGAGGAGATATAATGACGAACTATACGGGCTGTTCAGCGACATCGACTTAGCCAGAAGTGTGAAGATCCAAAGACTGAGATGGCTGGGTCATGTAGAGCGGATGGAAACCAATACTCCGGCCCGAAAAGTCTTCGAATCCACCCCCGAGGGACGGCGCAGTAGAGGAAGACCGCGACTCAGGTGGCGCACGCAAGTGGAAAGGGACCTCAACCAACTATGCGTGCGAAACTGGAGACAGCTAGCTAAAGATCGAGCTGGCTGGAGACGCTTGTTGGTTGAGGCCCAGGTCCACCCCGGACTGTAGCGCCACCTTAAGTAAGTAAGTAAGTAAGAGATAGGCGAAAAAGTTGTACCATCTTTGATTTAGTTGATGGTGTGTCGGGAGCCTTGATGACCGAATTCATTAACAGTAAGCGGGCAACCTCCTAGACAGCTTTAACTTCTGCCGGAAATACACTGCAGTGGTTAGGCAGTCGAAGGTCATTCGGTCCTCTCTAAGGACCACAAACTTGAATCTTGTGGGCAATCAACAGTTTGGACCAGCTGCTTCCGATGGCATAATTCCTACTGTACTTCAGAGGGTAGCCTCTTGAATTAGTTTGGTCTTCAACATCATACAGAACTCGTGCGGTTGTCCGTTCGTAGAAAGGATCAAATTTTGAGCCCCAAAAGCCTTGAGGCTCTCACAATTAAGATTCATAAAAATTCGTACTCACCTGGGACTTTCCAAATGGCACCAAGTTGATATCGATGACATCCTTCAACGATTGATATTGTGGCCCCAACTGGTCCCTCATGAATCGAATACTGTCAGGGCATAGAGACTCATAAAGAATCAACACGTTCAACTGGAAGAAAAGCAAGAAAGAAAAAGAAGAGCTTAAGAAGCAGTTATCACTTGAGGTCTTAGACTTCTTTGTTACAAAAGGGGTGCCTACTAACTAAATGATTGACCAATCTGTTGTAATTTTTACAATAAGCGACGGCTTATATCCTTAACAAAGTCGAAAGAGTGCCTAGACCAACAAATTACAATAAAAAGTGGCTATTCGATTACCGGGGGATAGCAAAATACTGCATTAACCGTAAGCGAGTGGACATTTTGTGTGTTCAAGAAACTAAATTGTGAAACACCGGAAATCGGGTGCGTTTCTTGGACGTAAAGACAAAAGCTTTCAAAATGTTCTACTACGGAACCGAATGGAGTAAGAACGGAAGAATCATTCTTTCGGTGTCTGGCCACGTTTTGTCCCTATGAAGATCCAGCGACAGTTTGATAACTCTCAAACTGGTGATGCAAGGTGAGGTGTGGAATATTGTCACTACATATGCTCCTCAAGTCGGATGTGAGCAGAGTGATAAAGATACATTCTGGCTAGATTTTCAAAACCTAATCAAGAACATCCTAAAAGAAGAGCTCTTGTTTGTTGGCGGAGATTTGAACGACGAAGACTGCCATGATGGACTGGGATACGTGATCAGGAACTCCCTGGGTGAAGATATTCTAAAGATGTGTAAGTCATACGGTCTTATCGTGCTAAATACCATGTTTGTCAAACAAAACCAAAACCTGGTTACTTATAGCAGTGGCGGAAATAAAACACTGATTGATTACTATTTGGTATCACGTTTTATAAAGTCTAGGGTATAAGACCAGCAACTCAGCCTCCTTCTGACAGAAATTGTTATGGAGGCGACAACAAAAAAAAAAAACAAACACAGTCGAAAATCGAATGGTACAACCTGGATGAGGAAAAAGACAAGATGGAGCCATATCTCTATCGCAACATCGCCGAAGTTGATAATGAAGAGTGCAGAGCACAAGTTTCAAAAGGCCATTGCCAATATGGGAACGAAATACGGTGGTGGACAGACAAAGCGATTGCAATGATAAGTGAAAAGAAAACGGCCTTCAATGTGCTCCTCTAGCAACGCAGATGAAAAAGCACGCATTGAAATTAAGTATAGACGTTGCAAATGTGTAGCGAAGAAAACATGCACCCAGATTCAAGCTAAGAGTACGGAGGGCTTGTATCGGGAGTTGGAGGAAATATCTTCTTCGGCTGCGGATACGAACCAGACAAACCACTAACTGCGGCAAAACAACTTGAACAAGGGCGCAACCATATTAAAAATAGCCGCACAAAGAAGGAGAAATGTCCAGGAAATTCGTTCACCGAAGTTCATTAACTATGCTCAAGGTCAAGGTGAGCTTCTTGTGGAAGACGCAAAAATATCACACAGGTGGCGACAATATTGTGAAAGGCTTTTAAATGAACAATTTCCTCGGATATACTTTCTAAGAGCCGATCCCAACTATGATGAAGTACCCGGCGTTACAGTCGAAGAAGTTGAAAAGGCGGTCAAATATTCCAAAAAAACGAAGAGCGACGAAAAAGAAGAGCGGACGAGAGACCCTCAGATTTCTGGAAAAAGGTGGGAGACATCGGGTTCAAATGGCTCATGATTTTCATCCCCAAACTTATGTGAGGCGATCCAATTCCTTCTCAGTCTAGGGAAAGTTATCTTCTTCCTTTGTACTGCAGCTGTGACAGTTACCGTTCTATCAAGCTGATGTCACACATCAGATCATTAAGCGGGTCTTAGATGGCCAATTGCGGGGTATAAAGCGTAATTCAACCTACAAAATACCATCCTCTGGTGACCGAGTAGGGGCGGTATAACCCCCAACATGTCCGGACTAACCACGCCCGGAGGAAGAAGCCGTAGCGGCAGAATGCCAGCGGCCCGAACACTTGACCCCGCCTTAGGCATCAATGTCCTAGGCATTAAGACCGAGCCCAGTAAGGTCTTAATTATGGCATACTGGAAACAACAATTTGGATTTTGGAAGCTATGAGGGCTGACGTCTGCAGTATTCTGTTACCCGAGTAAGTTGGAGTGAAATCCGGTTGAAACGGCTTTCAGGCTAATGCTACACACGCCCCCGTCCCGTTAAAACCTTGGCAGGACTCAAAGAACGCTCAATGTTACGTCGCCATTAAGTTGGTGGTGTAGGTCCAGATGTAACATTCCTGATTAGCACCGATCCGGCTCTGGCACACGACCCCATAAGGGCGTGTGTCAACTCTCGCATGGCCTCACTGCTTGCATAGACAACCATGGGATCCTGGGTGACTACACATTCGAACATTGATAACGGCTTTGAGTGGGGACCAAACAGCATGAATACAACACAAAACTTAAAAAACGGAGGAAGTGAAGAGACGATTATAGCGGCTTTTCAAAGAAGCTCAAAGGTGCAGAAATCACCAGTAGGGCAAATACCAACGCCCCAAAAAAGCGAAGAGGACAGCGAAGCTCACCAAGAACGCGAAACGCCGACAACTGAAGCAACCAGCCACCCATCAATCTTTCACAAACTGGGGGAAAGGATTAAAGTGTTGGTTGAAATGGTGGAGGATGGCAAGAGACGGTCTATCCATCAACCAATGCGAGACGCCATCGAGAGCATCAAGGTGCTCTACGAACTGTTAGCCATTGAGACACACGATGATAAGGCTAAAGAAGTGATACGGATGAACAACGCTTCACAAACATCTCCGTGGATCAAACCCGCAGCGGCGGAAAAAACAAGAAGAAGGCCGGAGCCGAACGGGGAATACCCGAGCCCAAAACGGCGGCAAAATCAGTCAGAAGCGACGGGGAAAAAGACTACACGCAAAGAACGTATCTCTCGTAAGGTCGAAGAAATGGAGAACACAGAAGTCAAAGGCCAAAAATCTCCTAAACCACAGAAAGCTAAACTAACTGATAGTAGCCAAAAAAAAACAACTTGAAGGAAACAAAAAAGAAGAAGGATCCTCCGAAGAAATTCAAGGAGAAAACAAGACGTGACGCGATAGTTGTAGCAGCGACGGGTGACTTGTCCTACGCGGAAATACTGCGGAAAGTCAAAACGGATCCCAAGCTTGGCAATCTCGGCGAATCGGTGACAAAAATCCGTCGCACACAAAAAGGCAACCTTCTCTTCCAGCTAAAAGGAGCGGGAAGAAAAGCTGACCAGTTCAAGGGTATAATTGGCGAAACCCTGGGAAAAAGACGCGGAAGTCAGAACATTGACCCACAGTGTCACAATTGAAATCAAGGATATAGACGAGGTAACAACCAAAGTGGATATCTGCAACGCATTAGCATCCCAGACCCAGCTGACCGGGCTGAAAGAAATCGACATATTAAGTCTACGCAAAGCCTATGGCGGCACCCAAGTCGCAACGATTGGATTACCCCCAGAGAGTGCAAATACACTGCTGAAGGTGGGAAAGCTAAAGATTGGCTGGACTAACTGTCGTATTCGCGAACGCACGGCACTAACAAAGTGTTTTAGGTGCTTAAGCTTTGGACACACCGCACGCCAGTGCAAGAGTGAGCAAGACCGCTCGAAAATGTGTAGAAGATGTGGCACGGAGGGTCACATAGCTAAGAACTGCTCCCACGAGCCGAAGTGTTTTTGGTGCAAGACCACCAACCCCGACAATGCAGGACATGTAGCTGGGAGTGCAAAATGCCCGGTTTTCCGAAGGGCCCTCACCAATAAAACATGATGAAGGTTATACAAATTAACCTTAATCACTGTGCGGCCGCACAAGATCTTCTGGCACAAATGTCAAAAGAAAAGAAAGCGGATGTTGCCCTCATCAGCGAGCCGTACAAAGCCTTAGATGGCAGCAACTGGACAGAGGACACAGCGAAGAGAGCAGCAATATGGACCTGCGGCAACCACGTTTTCCAAAGCACCAACAGCGTAACGAATTATGTTGCGTCTGCCCGGATAAATGGAATCCACTTCTATAGCTGCTATGCTCCTCCTAGTCTATCACACGCGGACTATCTGAAGCTTTTAGACGATATAGTAGCTGACGCACGAGGAAAGCACCCGGTCATTATTGCCGGCGACTTCAACGCGTGGGCAACGGAATGGGGCAGTAGATTCACGGATGCAAGGGGGATTGCCCTCCTAGAAGCATTCGCATCGTTGGAGATCGGCCTTGTAAATAAAGGTTCAGCACAAACTTTCCGCAAGGCAGGCAGAAGCTCCATAATCGACATAACATTCGCAAGCAACTCGCTACTGCACAAAACAAAATGGCGAGTCAGCGAGTAATACACACACAGCGACCACCAGGCGATTGTATTCAACATTGGTAGTGAGAGGCCCAGACAGAGACCCAAACGAACAGGGCCGAAGTGGAAGGACACCGCTTTCGACAAAGAAATGTTTGAGGAACCGTTTAGCTCTGACTTCCCACCCAACACCACATCAGCGGAAAACATGTCGAGTAAACTGATCCAAGCTATTTCGACAGCATGCGATGCAGCAATGCCGAAAAGGTCTATTAGCGGAAGGGGAGAACCCTGCTATTGGTGGAACGACAAGATCAAGAACCTCAGAGCAATTTGCCTTAAAGCACGCCGTAGATCCCAGCGTTCCAGAGGTAGACCAGATTTCCACGAACGATTGGCCATCTTTAGGCTGGCAAGGCGCGACCTGGAAAAGGCAATCAAGGAGAGCAAAGGAAACTATTTTAAAACTCTTTGCAATGAAGCAGACCTAGATCCCTGGGGGGGAGCATATAAAATCGTAATGAAGAAACTGAGGGGCAGTAGGTCTCCTCAAGTAACCTGCCCATTGTTGCTCAGAACAATAGTTGAACACCTGTTCCCCAGCAAGTCTCCTACAATGTTCGTCCTCACACAAGGAGCTGGTCCGGAACAAATCCCACCAGTCACGGTTGACGAGCTGCAGAATGCGTGCAGGAAAATAGGCGAGAAAAAAGCGCCTGGCCCCGACGGCATCCCCAATAAAGCCATCAAAGCAGCTGTCGAGAAGAGACCAGAGCTGTTTACGACGATGATGCAAAGGTGCCTCGAAGAGGGAAACTTTCCCAACCGCTGGAAACTCCAACACCTGGTACTAATACCCAAAAGCAATAAGCCCCCCGCAGACCGATTTGCCTGCTGGACACCACGGGAAAGATCCTGGAGAGCATCATATACAGCAGGCTAATCGGCGTGGCTGAGGAGCGAGGAGCCCTGTCAGACCACCAGTACGGCTTTAGGAAGTCGCGCTCCACCATCGACGCCATCAATGAGGTGGTAGACACAGCAAGTGAAGCCATAACGGGTACAAGATGGAGGGGCGGTACAAAAAAATACTGTGCCGTAGTTACGCTGGATATAAAAAACGCGTTTAACTCGGCGAACTGGTCCTGCATAATGAGAGCACTGAATAGGATGAGCACACCGCAGTACCTGAAGAGGATTATTGTCAGCTACTTTACCAATAGGAAACTGAGATACCAGACTGACGATGGTACTAAATACTACGACGTCTCTGCAGGCGTTCCACAGGGTTCAGTCCTTGGACCCCTCCTGTGGAACTTAAAGTACGACGGAGTACTGAGACTAAATCTGCCACATGGAGTCAAGGTCATCGGCTTTGCTGACGTAATCGCGGTCGTGACGGTGGCCAAACACATCCACGAGGTGGAAACCGCCGCAAACGAAGCAATCGCCAGGATCAAAAATTGGCTGGAATCTTCCGACCTTGAACTGGCTGACCACAAGACAGAGGCTGTTTTAATAACCAGCCGAAAGACTGTGGAATATGCAAACTTCCGGGTTGGCTCCCAGCTAATTAGATCCAAGGAAGCACTGAAATACCTAGGAGTGATGCTCGACAACCGACTTAATTTCAAAAAGCATGTCGAATACTGCAGCAGGAAAGCTTCAAAGATGCAGGCAGCACTTTCTGGTATGCTGCCGAACATAGGAGGGCCCGGATACCCAAGAGGGATTCTGCTTTCCAGAGTGGTAAGTTCAATTCTCCTATATGCTGCGCCAGTCTGGTCGAGTGCTCTCTCTATAAAGGAGACAGCTAAGAAGCTCTCGTCACCATACAGGCTCTGCGCCATAAGAACAATCAGCGGCTTCCGGACAATTTCGGACGAAGCAGCCTGTGTGATTGCGGGTATGGTCCCCATCGACATTGTCGCAAATGAGATGCATAGGGTCTACCTAAGGCGATCGACGAACCGGCCAGAGACTGGCGTAAACAGGATAAGAAAGGAAGAAAGAGCAGCCTCAATGACAATGTGGCAAGCCAGATGGGACACCTCAAACAAAGGTAGATGGACTCACAGACTGATTCCAACAATCGAAACGTGGACAAAGAGAGCAAGCGGAAACTGCAACTTCCACCTTACGCAGTTTCTGTCGGGCCACGGGGTCTATCGAAAGTATCTCCATAGGCTCGGGCACGATAGCTCTCCCCTTTGTCCAGAATGTGAGGACTCTGAAGAAGACGCAGAACACACGACTTTCCACTGCAGACGATTTGAAGGGACAAGAATAAACCTACCAACACCGGAGCTCCTAGTCGGTCATATGACGGAGTCAGCCGAGAAGTGGGAGCAAATCTGTTCCTTCATATCAAACTTGCAGATCGAGCTAAGAAGGGTTGATAGAGTAAGGCGAGCCGAACAGGCAAACACAGTCGATCCAGCTTGAGTCGCTAACCAGCCCCGCGAAGTAATACCTAACGGCAGTTCCGTGGGGAGAGTGGTAGAAGAGTGCAGGGTGTGGGTTAGTACGTAGGCGTATTCCCGAAATCGAGAACTGCATGCTAATGGCACGGGCTATTAGTATCTTTCGAAGATTGCCACATCCTTGGACGTAACCAAAAAAAACAAAAAAAAGATGGCCAATTGCGAAAAATAATACGGTTATCTGATGAGCAGTCTGGGTTTGTCGCAGGCAAATCAACAACAGATGCATTCCAAAGTATAAGGATCATAATGGAAAAATATCGTGATTAATTAATGGTGTTGGTTGATTTTGAAAAAGCGTTTGATAGACAGCCAAGAAATCTGATATGGCTGGTGCTAAGGAAAAGAGGAGTCCCAGGAACCTACGTACAGATTATCGTGGACATGTACGGGGGAGCCAAGACTAGAGTAAGATGTCCTGCCGGAGTTACCGAGGAGTTTCCAATCAATGTCGGTGTACACCAGAGGAGCGTCTTAGGTCCTTTGCTGCTTATTGTTGTCCTTGATTATCTGCTTGAAGGAAAACCTACTTCCCATTCAGAGAGGCATTTTGTTAAGCATTACGCCATTGATTTTGCTTTTTCGAATGCCTGAAAGAGAAGTTTGAACTAAATACTCCAGACAAGATCCAAGTTCAAGTTGCTATTTAGTCTGCAGGAATGGAGGTTACACATCTGATGGTGCAAACGTAGAATGCTTTAATGAACCAGAAGGTCAAGGCAAAGATGTGTGTAAGTAACGAAAGTAGATTAATTAGTTCAGATTTTCCCCATTTAGTTTCTACTGAAGATCACACCTAAAGTGAGCATGAGGACGCAGAAGCCGTGATGGCAGACATGGACGCTCTGGAGTCCCCTGCTGGGTACCTCCTGAATAGTTTGAATGCAAATGTGGGTAATCTTCTAAAGAGTGAAGATGGACAAGACTGCTACTGGTCTTAGATGGTCGGAGGTCTACATAAAGATCTCCGTAGGATTTATTTAACAATTAGAATTTTATAGCGAAAAGTTTTGGAAAATTGTTTCACAACAACTTACACGTAAAAAGGAGATTAAATAAGACCTGTTTACATGTTAGACCTGTTAGTATGTTAATCCAATTTGTAGTGAAGTTTGTATATTAAAAAGTAATTGTACCCGTAAGTATCAAAATACACCTAAAAAAAATAAATTCACACGGAAACTTTTTTCAATTTTTCATTTCAATTTGTCTCCATTGTATGAAAAAGTCTTCTATCGCAGAAAATGATATTTGAGTGGCGTCACACGATTTTGACAGAAAAACTAACATATTAACTAGTACTCTTTGTATCATGGTTCAGGCGTAATTTTAAAAATTATTGCATTTTGCTACCAAGATTCGTGGTTGTGCTCGTGCTCATTGGACTATTTTACGCTCGTCATAAGCGACATATTGAGCAAGCATTTCAAGCCATATTTCGCACCAATTTCACGCTATTGGGACATCTAGCCACCTACAGTACAAAGGAAAATATTGCTGCTGTATTCGCAAGTGTTAATGAAGAGAGCAGTTGGGAAACTACGAAACGAATTACTTGAAACCTTACAAAATATACCTCTTGGAAAAAGTGAAGGCGGATGACGGATGTGTGGACGATCCGGTTTGTCTTCAGCTATGAAGCTCAGTTCTGGTCGAAGGTGTATGGTAATAAATAAAAATTAGTCCAATCAGTAGCCTCCGGCACCTACATATCACACATATTGTAAAATGATACAATTTTGACCACGTCACGTGAAATTCGCCGGGCCCCTATTTTGAGCCGGCATACCTACCTTAGTCATAAGTCTAGTTGTAAGCCATTTGTATATAATAATT